>CM062804.1:1492456994-1493056994 GCA_031772625.1 Pinus tabuliformis | reverse complement strand
AAATGGGTTTTTTTATTATCTTCTGAAACGTTGTAGAAAACAAGTTATAGTGAAAATTCCACGAAGACCTGTTTGGAGCAGCAAAACCCTAGAATCCAAAGCTCTGATACCAAATGTTATGAAACCAGCTCAAAAAAAGATAGAAAAGAAAGATAAACGCCTTGGAAATCAGACTCTTCGAGGGGGAAACCTCCTTTGCATTACACAAATGAACAATTCTTGGATGATACAAAATGACAAGACCTCCTTTCTATATATAGGAGTCTAAGGGTGTTGGGTTGTGTTATATTATTTCCACGACTAACCTACGTAGTGAACTGGGGGGTTAGAGGTGGGATGGAGCCCCCCTTCATTGCGCTAATTGCGCAGTGGGGGTTTTGAGGGGGGCGGGTAGCCCCCCTCTACGAGGTCCGGGGTAGCGCCTCATGAATTTTTTTTTGTACCCTATATTAGGTTGGGTGGACCTACCTATGGTTTTCAGTCCATGGTATTGGATGCCTCAACATGTATATATATGTATTGTAACATTGAAAGGAATATAATGAAAAATCAAGCTGGTAGTCCCGGTTTTGGGATCCAGGGGAAAATCTCTATGTATATGTGTTTTTATGTGTTATGCTCTCGCATTTTTTATTTTCTATGCTTTAGAATTCATATGCAGGTAATTTCTGTACAGGGTTAAAACCTACATTTGGTATCAGAGCTGTTTTGGCTTCAAGGGGACACCTTTGTTGCTGAGGGGTTTCACTCAGGCTTGTGGTAGACCCTGTTCAGTGGGAGATCCGTGAGATCGACTCTGGTGGTAAAAGAAGATGGCGAGTAGTGGAAAGATAGAGATCGAGAAATTTAATGGTCAGAGTTTTGAGTTGTGGAAACTCAAGATGGAGGATCTGTTGGTGGATAAAGATCAATGAATCGCAGTAGATCTAGGTACTAAACCAACAGGAGTGTCCGATGAAGAATGGAAGATGCTGGATCGGAAGGCAAAAAGCATAATACGATTGTGTGTCTCAAATTCATTATTGTTGAATGTATCAGGGGAAGCTACAATGAAGGCTTTGTGGGACAAGTTAGGGACTTTGTACCAATCTAAGTCTTTGGTGAACAAACTATTCTTGTAGAAAAAGCTGTATAATCTGAGGATGAAAGATGGAGACTCAGTGACAGAGCATCTGAATGCATTTAATATTGTGGTAAGTCAGTTAGCATCTGTTGATATTAAAATTTCAAATGAAGATAAGTGCATCAGTTTGTTGTGTTCTCTACCAGATTCGTGGGATAGTCTGGTTATTGCAATAGGTAGCAATGCCACTGCTTTGCAGTTTGATGAAATAGTCTCAGCTTTGCTGACGGAGGAGATGAGACGGAAAAATATGGAGAGCCAGAATGGTGATGCTTTGTCTGTACGAGGATGGTCTCTAGGAAAACCTGTAAAGGTGGTGTGCTGGAAATGCGGAAAGGAAGAGAACTTCAAAAGGGTTTGTAAATCTAAAGCTCCTGATAAAGGAAAGGGATCTGATGATGCTCCTTTTGTAGAGGCGAAAACCACCTCAGATGAAGGTGGGGATGTGTACTTGGCTTCTTCAAGTACACATGTAGATCATGAGGCATGGTTTATTGACTCAGGTGCATCCTTTCACTTCACTCCCATAGATAGTGGTTCTGTGAGTATGAGAAATATGATGGTGGTGATGTCTTCTTAGGGGATGATAGGAAGGCTAGAATCATTGGTCATGGAAAAGTAAAGTTGAAGTTGCAAGGTGGAAGGGTTATAACACTTCCGAGTGTTCTGCATATTCTTGCATTGGCTAGAAATATGATTTCTGTAAGCAAGTTGGATGATGTAGGTGTAAAAACAGTGTTCGAGAAGGATACCTGCAAGATGGTTCGAGAAGCACTGGTATTGATGTGGGGAGTTTGGACTGGAACTCTGTACAAGCTACAAGGTAGCACTACTGTTTATGGGTGCAACAGTTCTGTGGTTCCTGAAAGTGGAGCAGAAAATCTAGTGGTCTTTGGAGAGAAGACCATGCTCTAGCATCAAAGGCTCGGACATATTGGAGAGAAGGGCCTTCGAATACTTCATGATAAAGGTATGGTAGAAGGTACGAGTAATAGCTCTCTGGACTTTGATTTCTATGAAAATTGTGTATATGGGAATCAGAATCGGGTGAGTTTCCCCTCTGGTGGTAAGAGGGTGAAACAAATATTAGAGCTTGTGCACAGTGATGTGTTTGGACTTGTGAAGGTTCCATCACTGGGTAAGTCTGTGTACTATGTATCATTTATAGATGACTTCTCAAGGAATACATGGATATATTTCCTTAAGAAGAAATCTAAAGTCTTTGATAGGTTTAAATAATTTAAGGCTTTGGTGGAAAACCAGATAAAGAAGAAGATAAAGGTGCTGAGGATAGATAAAGATGGAGAGTTTTGCGGCAAGGAATTTGAAGAATTCTTTAAGAAGTGTGGTATAGCACGGCAGAAGACAACTCCATATACACCTTAGCAAAATGGAGTTGCAGAAAGAATGAACAAGACGTTGATGGAAAGGGCAAGAAGCATGCTCAGTGGTGCCAGGTTAGGATAGGAATTCTGGGCAGAGGCAGTGGAGACAACATGTTACCTGGTCAACAAATCGCCTTCATCAACGTTGGAGGATAAGACTCCACAAGAGGTATGGACTAGTAAGAAACCCTCTCTTTCACATCCGAGGGTATTTGGATGTGATGCATATGTACATGTTCCAGAGGAGAAACGAACCAAGTTGGATAGTAAATCTGAAAAATGCATCTTTATTAGGTATAAGGATGGTTTAAAGGGTTATAAGTTTTGGAACCCAACAACAAGGAAGGTTGTGTACAACTGAGATGTGGTGTTCAGAGAGGTGAAAGATGTTATTAAACATGAAGTCCAACCAAAGGAACCTGAGAAGATAGAGTTTGAGCTAAACGAGGAAGAATCAAACTCTACAGCAGAGGAGGAATCAGAAGATGAAGAGCCACAAATTCCAGGTGTAAGAAGATCAGTTCGAGAAAGAAGGCAGCCAGAAAGGTATAGTCCATCTGCTTTCTGTTCAAATTTTTCTTTATCTATTACTGATGATGATCCCAGAACTATGAAGGAAGAAGTAGATTCAGAGGATGGAAAACTCTGGAAAGAGGCCATGGTTGATGAAATGGAATCTTTGCACAAAAATGAGGCTTGGGATCTGGTGGAGTTGCCGGCTGGAAGGAAACCCATTGGCAGCAAATGGGTGTTCAAGAATAAGACAAATGCAAAAGGAAAGGTGGAGAAATACAAAGCTCATTTGGTAGCAAAGGTTATTCTCAGGTGTCGAGAATTGATTTTGGTGATATTTTTTCTCCTGTTGCCAAGGTAACTTCTATTAGGTTACTTTTATCTGTTGTTGTTGCTTTTGATTTTGAGGTAGAACATATGGATGTGAAGAAATCATTTCTTCATGGGGATCTGGAAGAGAAGATCTACATGAAGCAACCTGAAGGCTTTGCGGTGAAGGGTAAGAAACAACTGGTATGCAAGTTAAAGAAGTCTTTGTATGGGTTAAAACAGTCACCAAGGATGTGGTATTAGAAATTTGATACATTTATACGGGGACTTGGCTTCACCAGAAGCAAAGCAAATCATTGTGTGTATTTTAAATTAATTGGTCACTGTATTATTTATCTAGTCTTGTATGTGGATGATATGTTGTTGGTTGGAAGTGACAAAGAAAGTATCCAAGATTTGAAGACCCAATTTTCCTCCAAATTCGACATGAAAGGTCTTTGTGTTGCAAAATATATTTTGGGCATGGAAATTAAAAGAGATCAGGCAAAGAGGAAGCTCTGGTTAAATGAGAGGAAGTATGTCGAGACATTACTATAGAGGTTTAATATGCAGGATAGTAAACCGGTGGAGGTTCCTATTCTTGTAGGTGTAAAGTTATCTGCTGAACAGTGTCCCAAGACACAAGAAGAGGAAGAGGATATGTCCTATGTTCCATATGCAAGTGTAACTGGTAGCTTGATGTATGCAATGGTCTATACTAGACCAGACATTGCACATGCAGTGGGAGCATTGAGCAAGTTATGTAAAAACCAGGGAAGGAGCATTGGACAGCAGTGAAGCAGGTTTTCAGGTATTTGCGTGGCACTAGTGATTATGGTTTGTGCTATCAAGGAAGACTAGGATTGGACAAAATGTTGGATATTCATGGCTTTGTTGATGCAGTCGGGTTGGAGATTTGGATCAGAGAAGATCTACAAGTGGATATGTGTTTAACCTATTTGGAGGTGCAATCAATTAGATGAGTAAGAAACAATCTATAGTGGCACTATCAACTACAGAGGCAGAATACATAGCAGCCACTCATGCAAGCAAGGAAGTAGTTTGGTTGCAGAGATTGTGTTCAAGTATGGGGTTAATATAGGGAGCTATAAGGATAGACTGTGACAACGAAAGTGCAATTTTCTTGGCAAAGAACCCTGCTTATCATTCAAAGACAAAGCACATTGATGTTCAGTATCACTTTGTGAGGGATATGATATAAGACAAAAAGGTGTTGCTAGTAAAGGTGGACACTTTGAAGAATACTGCAGATGCATTGACAAAATCTGTGAGCTCTGAGAAGTTCTCCTAGTGTAGAGAAACAATGGGCATTTCAGGGTTGGAAAAATGACTAAGCTCTCCTGTGGCCCCCTGTGGAAAGAAAACAACAAGTGGGAGAATGTTGGGTTGTGTTATATTCTTTCCACGACTAACCTACGTAGTGAACCGGGGGGTTAGAGGGGGGTAGGTAGCCCCCCTTTATGGGGTTCGGGGCAGCGCCCTGGGAAATTTTTTTTTGGACCCTGTATTAGGTTGGGCAAACCTACCTATGGTTTTCGGTCCATGGTTTTGGACGCGATTGTTTTCGGTTCGTGGTATTGGATGCTTTGGCATGTATATATATGTATTGTAACATTGAAAGGAATATAATGAAAAATCAAGCTAGTAGTCCCGATTTTGGGATCTAGGGGAAAATCTCTGTGTATATGTGTTTTATGTGTTATGGTCTCGCATTGTTTATTTTCTGTGTTTTAGAATTCGTATGCAGGTAATTTTTGTACAGGGTTAAAACCTACAAAGGGGTCATAATGTAATCAGAGCCAACATAACAATAATAATGTAAGGGCACAACAATATAATAAGGGGGTTTCACTAATAACAATAAGGTGTTACACTAGTAGTATAGGGACCTATCAGTTACTCATGAGGTTTGTCCAATTTATCCATCCTTGGATGTTCAATTAGAAGAATCTTATTACTTGGGTAATATGTTTGTTGAAGACGTAAATTATGATCAAATTAGTTACATAAATGGTTTCCCATTGGATAATAGTGATCTTATTGAAATTAATGATAGTATTTGTACATACACCGTGCATGATCTAATCCAATATTTGATATCTCATTCTATAATCTTGGAAAGTTATAGGACTTATCAGAATTGTGATGCACTTTAACCTCCATTGATGGTTATATTAGGTTCTCACGACTCTGGTAATATCCTCGAGCTAGGTCAAATTTGGATTTTCTCGCACGATTATTTTCTTTGCATGGTTTCACTAGATGTAAATTCCTTCTTGAAAGATGTTTATTACTTTGAATATAGCTATTCCAATTTCAAAGATTTGGTTTCTGATCAGACTGAATATTTTGTTTCAATTGATCATCCCTCATGTAAATGTTTTGCATCAAACTTGGGTTTAGAGTGTATATCTTTCATGTATGAGCGAAGTTGTGAAGTTGATCTTTGTAAAGGTTATCTTTGACCGAAGGATTCACATCATCACATTTTCTTGAAAGTAATCAACTCCTAATCCTTCTTGTGAATATTTTGATACTGTTTATTTTCTTCATGGCACCAAATATCATCATTAGTGTAAATGAATGCTTGTTTTATTTTTTGAATCAAGCTCATTTTTTTCATTCACTACATCTCAACTGGTTTCATGTATTTACCATATTGGAATTCTTTTTAATGATTATGATGTCAGTTCGGGTTGTAGCCAGTCATAATTAGATGGTGTGTCACATTCAACATATGAGGAAGATGATTCTTTTATTCAAATCGTTTCTAAATTTGTTCAAACTTGTCTATCTTTTATGTCTCCTAACAAAGAATCTTATGCTTTAATCAACCCATCTGATCATGGTTCTTGTCCTAACAATTGTCATCCAATTGACTATTTTTCCAATAGTGTACCCAATGATATATGTTTTACATTAGCTAATCTTTATGGTTTACCATCTCAATGTTTAGACACTTTCCAAGTAGTTGAGGCACTTTAGCCTCCACTGATGGTTATGTCAAGCACTTCATCCACAACTGTCTTGACAAGCTTTTTGAATATGATCAGATTCATTTTCCCTTGCAAGATTCTCATCCTGATTCCACACTATTAATTGGAAATTATTTCTCTCAAGGATGTCAGTATATTTAAGAGAATTTTTTTGAATTCTACTATCCAATCAATCATTAGTTAGAAGCATCTTACTTATCAAGCCCATTTTCTAAGAGAAAGTTTCGATATTTCCTTATGTTTGCTAACTAAGACAATATAAATGCAGGTTCTTTCACAAGGAGTTGTATAGGTTTGGATAATCTTCGTTCTTATAAAAAATGTAAGGTGGAAGGTTGGGTAAATTCAGGTGGTATGACACATATTTCTTCCTTTAAGAAATACCTTCTATTTTTTTTTGCAAGATATTAAATTTCTCATTTTTTCTATTGCACATTACTATATATCAGTTGCAATTGATCTTATCTTTGTTTTTGCAGGTCTAAACCAATTACAGTGGCTTCGTTGGAAATATAATTACACTTAGCCCTGACCTTATAGCCTGTTAGGTTAGGAGTAGGCTTAGCTTCATTTATTTTCACTTACATGTCATCCACCCTCTAACCCACTCTCCATTGAGCCTTTCCATTTGTTTATTTTCTTATTATATTTTCTACACATTTTTACATTCCACCTCCATTTTCTTTGTTCTTTTGGTTTTGTTTTGTTGTTTTTTCATTTATTTTCTTTTATCGTTTTGTTAAATAAGGATTTACATGAAAGATGCTCCTGTTGGCTCAAAACACATGTCAAAAATTTGAAAAGGGGTAGTTGTGATGATGAACAATGTTTGGATAATCTATTACCTATTCTCTATCTTGCTTTTACATATATTTAAAGTCAAGGATTTCTTAATGGAAAATATGATTCACTTAAACGGAAATCCTTTGGTCGAACTATAAAACCCATATCTATTATAGGATCCTCATTCTTCAACTAGGTATTATAAGTAAATAATGTTTTTCTTGCCAATCTAGTTAAGTAGAGAAATGATAAGGAGAAATATAAAGCAAGCAAACCAATATCAGAGGTTATATAAATACTTCTCTGAGGGGAAACCTCCTCTGCTCTCAATAAGTCAGTATCCCTCTTCTTCCAGTTGAAAATAAATAAGTGTCAAAGCATAGTCCTATTAAATAAATAAATAAAGTGTGAAAGAAGAGACAGGATTCCTGCACAACGAGGTGAAGTGACTTCACCATGGTATTGTAGCGAAGAAATGCTTGTGCTCCTGTAGTGACTCCGTCGAGGTACTGTCAAGGCTTGCTGGCAGTGAAGAAACACCAAAGATCAAACCCATACTTTGAAAATATTAAATTTGTCGCACATATTACCCTTTCCTAGATCGAAAAAATGTGGTTTGGAAAGCTTTGATATGTGTTTAATTGAGTAAGGGAACAAAGGGGATTATATCTCTAACTAGGTTAAGTAGGGAAGCGGAGGTAATCTACAAAATGAATCAATACTTCCTAAAATACCGAGACCTTGCACTTAGAGAATTAAACCTAAACAAAGAAGTTAGTGTTCTACTAGTGTGTTGTCAAGTGTTGTCATTGCGATCAACAACCTCCAAAAATTTTCACACACTTGAATTTTGGAGCTTAATGAGAATATTACAGTATCTCCTTCTATGGTTACTCTATTGTTGTTTGATGTTTTTAAAAATGTTCAAGGCTTCTTACTAGTTTCAAATTGTCGAGTCACTTGCACACACATGCTCAGTCTTTGATGATTTTATGAGCACACTTCCTTTTTGCTAGCCTGAATGAGCATAGAAACATCCATCAATACAATTCCTATGCGATGTTCAACTCATGTTGGCAGTCAATGCACACTTTTATTGACAGCTCCCCTCACTTTGTTGTGTTTTCGCTTTCACAAGTGTCGCGATCAAATTTGTGGTTATCACTTTTGCTTGTTTCCATTTTCATAAGTGGTGTTTTCATGTTATCTTCACTCTAGAGTGTTTTTCTTTTAAGGTTGTTCACAATTTGTAAGTGTCGTCTTATGTTTTCCGCATGTTGCAAGTGTCACTTTTGTGATTTTCACTCTTGCATGTACCATACCTTTTCACATCATCAAAGCTGGTTTTGGTGCACTCTTATGCATTAGATGGTCTTACATATCATTAGAATATATGCTGGAAACATTCCTACAACTTAGCACACAATTTTATCACAGTTGTCACAGTTGTCGTAACTTGTGTTCTAAGTGTCGTTTTAACTGTCACACTTAGAAGAAAGTGTTGCTTTGTTGTCATTTAAAGGTTTGATTGTTATTCATGTCTCTTATGTATCCTTCCAACTTGTATTGATGGTTTTACATGTGTGATCCAATCTTGAGTCATCTCTGGATGCATTTCCCTGTTTTACTCTGTCAGTCTCACAATCATCCATTTCCGAGCACTTCTTGGTGCTTTAGCCCAGTGCAAGTTGTGAAGCCTTTAGCCCTCTTGTCAAGTGTGAATTTAAACCCATATAGGGCCCTCAATGATGCAATCTTATTGCCAAATATTATTGCACTAAGTACCTCTCAAGATCATCCCACATATGTTGCACATCATGATCCTCCCAAGGGCAGTCACTTGATCCTCCTTGCTCATAGTGACTCATTACACTGAGTTTTAGTCACCTCTTCTTTACATGACATGTAGAGTATTCCTAGCTAGTATCATGGACCTCTTTCACCCCTTTTCGAAGGAAAAACATGTAATTTAAATATCCTCCTATCCTCTCAATGCAATGAAAACCCTCCTAGACTAAGTGGTTTCATCCCTATGGCCTCCCTCAATGAAAAGTTCACTCTAAATGGTTAAGCATACATTCTTAGGTCAAACTGAACAGGCTGAAAAGTGCATTAAAAATCAATAGGGGCCCTTTGTTGAAGAAAATTTTGCTTTCTCTCAAGCCTCCTTATCGCTTGAGCACATGGCACACTCCCGAAGGTTGAAGCTTCACCTTTCCCCCTTCCCTAATGTGCTTTTCACCCAAGTTTGGATTAACATATTTTTGTAGAGAACATGGCATATTAGGGAAGGCTAAAGGAAGTCTCCTCCCCACCTTTGACCAATCAAATTTCACTCTGCTTGAAGTCTCATTTTCCTTTGAGCGCATAATGCAATCCTAGAGGTTGAACCTTTCACCTTCCCTCCTTCCCAATATGCTCATGCACTCTAAGCCTTCCTTTGACATTTGTTTTGATCACATGGTGCAATAGTAAAGTTCGAAGGATGCCTCCCCTCACCCTCGATTGGTCAAAGTATGCTTTTAGGCTTTCCTGTATGTTCTTTGGAGGGCACGACGTAACCTTGAAGCATGAAGCTTTCAAACTTGCCCCTTTGGCTTCCCCCACTGCGTTGGAAAAAGGAGAGATATTCCTCATAGTGCATGGCACAATAAAAATTAACAGTGGTGACCTGCTAAGCCACTTATGAGTTTTACTTCACCCCCTTAATCAAGCCTTCTTCTAACCCTCTCACAGGTCTATCATAAGCAGATCACTCCATGAGCTAGGCAGTGATAGAATAGATCTTTTTAAGACTAATCTTTCCCCGTCATGAATGCTTCGAATTGGTAGGAGTACCTTCCAAGAATGATAAGGTGATACTCAAGAGAAGATATCAAAGATAAAGCATGAAGAAACACCTGCACAGAAGAAGAACTAAGAGAGCTACCATGAAGACATGAAGCAGATCATGGACTGAGATAGAAAGAAGACATTATATGATGGCTCAAAAGATTCTACTATGATCAAATACCCTTTAGAAGGTGAAGATGATAAACAAAGTGCATATTAAATCATAGATCGGATCTATCATCAAGAATGTAAGATGAAGCAACAAGGAAGAAAACTTGGCATTGCCACCCCATCATGAAGTTCACGTCATCATTTTCAAGTTGTAATTTGTAACAGTGTCATCATAATAGTCAACATGTGTCCATGTTTCATGCCACATAATCATGTGGAATGTAATGATTTATATTCAAATAAAAGGACAAAATGTAATGTGTGGAAGTCCAAGAGTCATAAGTGGAATATGAAAAGTCACTTAGCCATATATGGAAAAATGTCTTTAGGAGAAGTCCAAAGGTAATTTTTAAGTCCAAGAATTGTTTTAAAGTCCAAAGGACATAAGGTAAGTCCAGGAGTCATGAGGATAGTCCAAGAGCCACGAGGATATGAAAGGTCATTCCTCTTATTATAAAAGTAACCTCATAACTCAAGGAAGGGACTTTTGGAGGCTTAAGATTTGGAGAGCTAGTCTTGGCTTCTCTAATTAGCTATAGGAGAAAAAACTATTCTTTGGAGAAGCAAGAAGTGACTTAATGTTTCGCTATTAGAACTAGTTCCTCACCATTATAGTTGTGTACTTAGATATTTCACCTTATAATTGAAGCTCGATGAGGCAACACATTTTCATGCATGTACTGTGAATGTCTTGAGACTATTCTTTAGATTTTTTCTATAGATGTTTCATTCATATGTACTAAGGAAATTGAACTATTTTTGTGGCCTCGGTACTTATCTTGTTGAAGGTGTGTTGTATGTGGTTTAATGATCATTGTGTCTATGTGTTACATAGTATTTTGTCACACCTCTTGTTCACTTCCTGTTCCACATCCCGATGTGCTAAAATGTTCAAAAATGTGAAGTGTATTCATCATGGAACACATATTAAAACATTGCCAAAGAATGGAAGAAAAAATTCCCTAAGTCAATTTTGCATAAGGTTGATTGAAACCCTAAATTTAAGGACCAATGCTCTTTGCTACACTACTTGCCTGTGCTGATGGCAGGCTGCAGTTCTTTGACCTAGCACTACCAGCATGGGTTTTGATATCAAAAGTCGCATTGAACCTCTTTTGGCAGGTTTTCTCAAAATGGAGAAGCTTCATATGTTGGAAACTTTGAGAAACAATGAGCTAGATTTTGTTTGGTAGAGATATGGTCAAGCTCTCCCATTTGGATCTCTTGATCCTACCTTTAAGGGCCTTCCCCTTGACATGTGTACCTTCCTCCCTCTTTAGTGGATCCCTAACTCCCTATCCCTTCCTATAAGTTAAATCCCTTCCATCCCCAAATGGTTGGTCATTGATTGCCTGCATCCCTAAGTTGATATTATGCCTAAATGTTGTCCATTTAAATTGGAGAAGGAGTGCTTGAAGAGTCTTGGCTTGGACTTGGACATCCACCAAAATAAGGTCTCCAACATTAAGTCAATGGTTGTATGCTTCCCATTTTGATTCATTAATATATACATCTGATTTTCACTTTCCATAAATGTCTAAATATTTATGGATTTAGCTTGATACTCCTTGATCTATCAAGTATTTTATGTTTGATATGTACTATGTATGCTCCTGTATTTTGTATTGTCTTTTGATCTCTCTTATAGGTGCTCATACATAAAGAACAAGCAAGGAGCAAGCCTAGGATCTAGGAGATCGAAGCCATCACTAAATGATTGAGTGATTAGCATTAGAGCGAGGAAGGTTTCTCCTTTGCTCTGCATTTTCAAACTTAAGTTAGGAAAGTTTGCATTTGTTTTTTTAATTTGTTGCTAGACCCACTCATTGGGCTAGAGAGATCGCCTCTATCTGCAGAGGGGATTTATCCTCACAACAAAATGGTGACTCCAATGGAGAAGTTATAGCCTCTTCAATATCTTTTCTTAATTTTGTATTTTGATCACTTTGATCGGCCATTAAGTTCTGAGTTAGTTTGAGGTTGTATAGGTATGTACATTCACTAATTGCTACCTTAGATTATTGAGTTTGGATTACTTTTTGGGATATTTTTTAATTTTTTTCCCATATTTTTCACCCAATGTGTTTTTTATCTGAACAGGCGCGCTGCCAATGATTTTTTACGTGAAAAAATCATGTTGATCTCCATTGCAGCACAAATTTGGTGATCTCAAAGATTTGGAAGAAATTAGGGTTTCTTTGTCAAAATCTAGTGTGCCTTGGCCCTTGAGGTCTTTTTCTTGTATTTTGTGATTGGATTTATTAGTGTTTTGTTTGGTCATCTTCGTTAATTATATTTTTTTTGTCTCTTTGGCTTTCAAGTGCTCAAAGTGAAATTGGATTGATTCTAGGGTTTTTAGGTCATTTGATTGTCACTCGCTGCTTGTGAAAGTCACTGAGATCTTGATTTTTCGGTTGATTGGATAATTTTTTTTTTTTTAAGAAATCATTCAAAACATCAATTTGAATTAGTTTTAGATTGTCTTTTACAAAGTTTCTTTTCGATTGCATTAGGTCATCTTGCATTTGGAAACCATATTTGTTTTCTGTCAAGCATAGATTGCATTGTTTGATTTACAAGCTAAAAAGAGTGCATTGTTTCTTTGTTCAAAAGGGAAAAAGTGAAAGTTATTTTCATTTAAGTTCTTTTGAATTTGAATTGGTGTTGCTTTGGTTGATGCATTAGTTGCATTAGATGCATTTTAATAAAATTTTCATTTTTATTTATTTGATGTTTTAGTTGCATTAGAGCATTAAAAAATCAAAGAAAAACATAATTTATATGAGTGTATCTTAATAAAAGTAAAGATCTTTTTGCTTTCAAAAAGTTGTAGTTAGCATTGTGAAAAGTGAAGATTGTTTTTTGCTTTTGATCATTGAATTTGGAAAGAGAAAATCAAATTTAGTGGAAGGCATGTTGTTTGATGCATTATTGACTAAAATTTCTTCCCTTGATTAGTCTAGCTTTCATCAAAGTGGAAAGTTTTCTTTTTCTCATATAATTGCATCTTAAGGATTCATGTGACATAATTTTGAGCCCAAAATTGAAACATAATTCAAGATAAACGTTAAAATTTACTCAATCAATCTAAGGATCATTTGGAACCTAACACAAACATTTATAGGTCTAGGCTGGAGACACATTTTGGTGTATATAAACCTAGCAACTATCGTTATTGGTCAGTTGTTATCATTGGGCTAGAAAGAGTTGGGCTGTCTCAACCTTTGACCTAGTGTAACTATTTCAGACCACTTGTAATGGAAGTTAGTCCTTCCAATTTGAGAGGGATCTCTCAAATTTTTATCAGATTTACTTGAAACAACTTAAACAACAGATGACTAACTCTGATTTATTATTATTATTATTATTATTTTGGTTTTTCAGGTGAAGAAAAATGTGATGACTGCCACCATTGGGCATGGAGTCAAATTAAAACAAGTTATGGCCAACAATAGTGTTTAATGGAAGTTGAGGCATCTATAGCTTTGAAACAGACATCAAATTAACATCCACAGTCATACATAGTAAATGAAGGAAATTGGAACAGTTTGACAAGATTTCCAAGTAATCAAGATACTATGTAAAACAGAAAACAACATGGTAAGAACACATGAAAGCCATGACATGAATCTTAGGTACAAAAACATGGTTGCTGCAAATTTTCTATTGATAGGATCAAAATATTACAAAAGGTCAGTTCTTCACATTATCTTCAACCCTTCTCAAAGTCTAAAAGCTAGATATTTATAGAGAAAATATCTCTTTACATTAACTTGCCACTTGGGCAAATTCAATCCACTATCTAAGAGACCTATTTCTATTTTTCTTCTAACTGACAAAGTCCTCATAGGGATTTTCTGTTTTACATAGTTGGAATTCAACTAGGACTCTACTAGCTTTTAAAAATCTAACCACTTTATGTTGATGAAGATAACTGAGCCCAACTGCTTGTTGAATTTGCTGGAGTTTCATTACACCTTCAACTTGTTGATATTGATTAAATTTCTTTTTGTTGATTGTCCTCTTTAATGAGCTAGCTATTATGCTGATGTGGCTATGTGTTGACTTGGCATTCTGAAAAATAGGAGTTTTGCATGATGAAGTGGACACCCTTCATGATCTGTAATCCATCTGGAGCTTGGATGTTTGATATTCAAAATCTTCAAAAAAGGCAGAAAACAAAATTTTTATAGTTTCGTAGCAAAAAAGAGAGTCTTCAACAGTTTCATAGAAAACTTTGGTAGCAACTTCAAAAAACACCCTTATGCTACCTTTTTTCTTTCTCTGCTAATTCTGAGGTCTTATTTAATGTTTGAAAGCTAAACATATGCCTTTAGAAATTAATTTGTTGAGTTTTAGACTAGGCTTAACCTCCATGGAAAGCTACAATAGTTTCATAGCAAATTCTCAGCTTCATTATGGGGAATTACTACAAAAGTTCAAAATTCTAATTTTTTCGAATTTTCATGATTCCTAATGCCTGCTTATTACTCCTAATACCATGTTGACTATATATAAGGTTGAGTTTATTGGTTTAGGTATAACGAAGACAAAATTGAGAATTTTACCATATCATGGAGTAGCATCTACTTCAACAATAATCTTGATATTTCTCTTTTTGAGTTCAACCTTGATCATTTCAATTTGAGTTTCCAGTGCTGTGACTTGTCCCTGTAAGATTTTCCTATATGCTTGTAACCAAATATTCCTTTTATACACATGCTCCAACATTCTGTGCAAAGGTGAAGTCCTCCTTACCATATTTTTAGATTTGTCTGCAATTTCATCATAAAATTCTATCTACTTTGCAACTTAATTTTTCCATTCTTCAAACTCAAGTTTGGTTTTGATAACTTCTTGTCTAGCTTCTCTTAATTGTTCATGTAGAACCTCTATTTCACTTTTTTCTTGAACAACCTCCTTGCCTTTATTTTTCTTTGATGGCTTCTTTGATGGTTCTGTTTTGTCCAATGGTACTTCAGGTATCTCCTCAGCTTGCTATATTGATCTTGTGACAGGTTTCCTTGGCCTAAAAATGAAACCATGTTCTTCTTGAGTAAAGTCTAATTTCTTAGCCCTCTTGCTTTTCTTCTTGGTTTCAATTTTGGTCACTTCTATAGGCTGCTCAACTAGGCTTTCTTCAATTTCTATAGCTTCTAGAATATTAGTTATATTTCCCTTCTTTGTACTATGTTCTCTACTTTGTCTTCTGGTCATCCTCCTTTTAGTTCTTGAGGAAGCCTCAATTACAGGTCGCTTTGCTATTGGTTGCTGCTCTTTTCTAGGGGTTGTGGATTTAGATTTTGGAGTTCTCCTATAGGGGGTAGCAACATTTAATTCATATCCACTTAAGAATAGGAAGGTAAGACAAGCTCAGTTTAACCTATTTAACTCTTCAATGGCTAGTAATTTGATAAATCCATGATGAAAAACAAAGGTAATGTTTGTGTCCGATTTAGCTTGAAACTTGTCATCCATTTTCCCTAGACTTCTGAAGAGACAGAAGGGGATATCTAAGGGTTGTTTACTTGTGAAGTGTAGCAGCAACCTAAAGTGGTATTAGTAGACCATATGGAACCTTCCTTCACATGTAAAATATTTTTGAATAACCATCAACAACTTGGAATAATGCCCCTTAAGGCAAGTTCTGGAGATGCCAATTGTCATATCAATCCCTCGATGTTCTTCCTTCAAAAATTCATCACAATTCTATAGCTGGAACTTTTGGACTTTAAACCACGTCTCCCCTAACCTTGAGATTTTAGAAGCATGGGAAATGGTGTATGGAGAGATATTCAAACTCAATATGACAACCTTTGTTCCAATTTAGGTGAAATTGATGGCAAAGCGTTTAGTGATTTGCACATGAAAACCTTGCAATTTTTGGCAAAATCATAGACATCCCACGCTGGGAAACAACTGTATAAAATATGGGTCTTCTGCAAGAAATTTCATATATGTGGGGTCATAACACACTACAACACCTCCTTTGTATTGTTTTCTAGATGACATGCTATCAACATGTCAGGAGCTGCTTGTGAGTTGCTTCCTCTTTACCTACAAATCAATTTGAGAACACCTAGACCACACTCAGACCATGGCTAGGCTCATTTTGACAGTGCAAAACCCTATTATAGTGACAACAATTGTGAAATTTTGATAGTAGCATATGGTATAAAGTGGAAAAGGAGAGGTAAGGATGAATGAAAATAAGTGGAGTACATGAGAATAAAGGCGTTTATGACTCAACACAACTCTGACATCACTAATTATAATTTAAAATAATACCATTACACAACAACGAACTTTCATAACAAGACAAGTGTTAGGGTGGACCGCTTTTCTACGAAACTGTCAGGGACTTTTGTAGCGAATTCTTGGTTTGCTGAACTGGAGTTGCTGCAAAATTTTGTAAACTGTCAGACAACTCAATTATGAAACGATGACTTAAAAACAAATGGAATCACGACCTTTCCTCTTTTATAATGACCCTATCAAACACTAAATGTACCATATGAAAGATTTTACATGAACCTACACATAAAAACCTTATCTAAAATGACTAATCAAACTGAAAATTATTTCTAGAGGTTATCATGGATAACACCAGCATTGTATCCCGGGGGTGAAATCCCATTCCACGTACGGAAGTATATAGGATCGTTCTCCAGTACTCTCAAGTATATTGGAGGCGCTCCATGTATGGAAAGCATATGGGAATGCTTTCATTGAACAGTTATGCATTAGACATTGCTAACAGAGACTTGTTCTCCCCATACCATCACGTATATATTAGGAGACCCCACTAGCTTGCTATCCTTTAGCCACAGGTAACCAAGTCATCCACCTTGTAAATGTGATACACTGAACACATCATTCAGGGAGATTGGTCATCGTATGTTAAGTCCTTGGTTTCAGCTAAGGTGTATATAGCGATTCACAGATACTTGGTAAACCATCTTGCCTAGATTACCCCTTTTTATTTTGTTTTGTTAATTTCTAAAATCAATTAATTGACTGCAGAAAACCATCCTTCTTGTGGAAATACTCCTTAGTAGATATTAGGTTGATACCAATGGAAACATTTCTCGAGTCTACCAACCAAGGAAACCCCCTGATGGGAATCCTAGTCCTTTTCCTTCTTTTGGAAATGTTGGTGCTCCCTATATGGCAACGTTGTCCTTCCTGGTTTTACCATTGAATTTCTGGTTTGGTTATTTTCGGCCTCGGTGATTTCGAGTGTCCCAATTTCTTTTCAACCGAGTTCTCCTCCACTTGAACAACATCAACCTCATCTTGATCCTAAAGTTGACATCTCACCTTCTTCTCCTGTTTCTTCACCCTGTTCTTCCTCTTTGCCCAGTGAAATTCTGGATTCTAGTAACGAGGAAGCTAAGAAGAAGAAGAAGAGGACAAAGAAGAAGAAGAAAAATAATCGAGGGGGAAACCAAAAAACTATTTTTATTGATGCAAATAATGAAGAAAATTTTTCCAACCAGCCCTGGAAAGTAAAATTCCCTTACATGTTATGTATGGATGACCACCTTCTTTGAAATTGTCATGGTATTCCCAATGTCTTAGAAGTGTGGTCCACAGTTTCACATCCACCTTTTTCATCAACCTCTAGAGTTCATGCTAGTGATAAACCTTCAACAAGTAATAATAAGGTCTATGGGAAAAAGGGAAAAGTTAAATTTCCCTATAATTTGTGTGAAGGTAATCATCCCATTCACTTTTTTCCTCTTCTGGATAAGGCTTCCAAAGAGTTGGAAAACCTCACAACTTCCCAACCTCATCTTCTGGTTGGTTATCGAAAGCTTTCCCCTGATCCTTTTCTAGTTGATCAAAAGCCACCTTTGGTCAACCCTGCTCTCTCTGAAAGTGAGTCTCGTGAGTCCATTTGCGACCAACCATTGGTTAAGAAAATGGTAGACTTGGCTCCACCTTAAATTAACCGTACCCTTACAATAGAGAGTGAACCTCATACCAGTCAGGTTCTTCTGGTTTCTTCAGTTTCAAAGGAACTAGAGGGAAATCCTTTCGTTCCTGACGTGCATGAGAGTAGTTCTCCTATTCGCATAGAGTTTGGGGGCAACTCTCCCGTTCCTACACCACCCCCTCCAAGTAGTTTAGTCACTTCTTTTGATTGGAGTCGACTGGAAGGATATTTCCTTTTGTCTTATGTACCTTTCCAGATTACAGTATAGGCTTATAATATGGTCGTACCAAGAACAGTCATAAACGAGGGTGCATCTGTTAACATTATGTCCTCAATTGCTTGGAAAGCTCTGGGTTCTCCGCAGCTTGTCTGTGTCACTCAGAATCTATTAGCTTTTAATAAAGGAACTAGTCAACTGTTAGGGATCCTTCTTAAGTGTTGGGCCACTATATTGTCGTCTTTTTTTTTTTGCTAAAGCAAGAGTAGGACCTTCTATTTCATTAAAGATGTACATAAATTACAACAATCCACAAGGAGTTGTGGATCAAGGGAGGGTCCTGAACACCCAACCGAAAATGGGTAGAACACCCAACTTTCAAATTCAAAACAAGTTGTACAAGGCAGAACAAAAATGATATCGGAAGCAGAACCAAAACTAATAACTAAGGCAAAGTCAAAAGTGATAGTCCCATCAATTCACGGGAATGTTGACCTGGCTTTGACTTAAGGACATCCACCCATTTGTCAAATCTGCCAAAAAAAGAGGACAAGCGCATTTCCCGCCAACCAAGCAACCCGATCCTTTGATCATCACCGTTGATCCAGCAGCCCCATTCCAATGGCCTAGGACTATATCACAACGGGAAGAAGCGCGAACCTTACCCAACCCAACCACCAACTAGCTCAATCATTCCCAGCCGTTGATCCACTGCGGATGATCCAATGACTGATGATCATATCGCATCGACCCATGTCACCTAACATTAGCGTGCAATGAGGGCGGTTTTCAAACTGACCCCACCACCACGTGTTGTAATCTGTATGTGATCGCTTCAAAATTATAAAAACCGTTTTCCACCCATGAGGCCCGCGATCGCCGGAAAACCGTCCCCCACCCAGTATTCCGACCCTAGACGGAAAGCTCATGGTATTGTGGCCGCCGAGGTTGCTTTCTGAAGTGTTTTTTCTTCTGAAGCTGAGGGAAGAAGAGACTCCCCCCAAACTACCCAACTTTTTAGAATCAGAGCCATTCGACTGGCTACAAAACGGATTGTCTAAATCACCTGGGATCTGTATCCAGGGCTCTTCTTCGAAACATGACTCTATCTTCTTTCGCCTACTCATGACAAATCATTTTTATTCTGATCGGGGGCAGCTCTTTCCAATTCAACACAATCCTGTTCTGTGTGTTGATAACACCTTGATTAGCGAGAAGATCCACCATTCTATTCGCCGACCTTCGAACATGTTTAAAACTGATTGTACGAAGGCTCTGGAGGTGAATCTGAATCCATTGAAAGCCCTTGATCAGCCTCCAATTTCTTGAAACTTTTTCCGGCTTGGTTCCCCAGCTGATCCTTTTGACCAAGTTGATGATAAGCTCAGAATTAGCCTCAACTATTACATTTTCTTGGTTTTCCTGTATCAGGAGATCTAAACATTGTTCCATAGACATTAATTCCGCCATGTTATTTGTGGTTTTTCCTAAATGACCGTGGAAGATGCAAAGAACACTACCTTTCTCATCCCTTAACACACCTCCATAACCAGTTGTGCCTGGGTTGCCTTTTGAAGCCCCATCAATGTTGAATTTCAAAAAGCCCTTGGGGGGAGGATGCCAGAAATCTTGCTCAGACACCGTGGAGATTACTTTCCTTTCCAGTCCCTGAGGAGTAAGATCGTGCATACCTAAATCACAAAGAATTCTCAAATCAACAGTAGAAGGAGGGTTCTTAGGAATATTTCTCACAATGGTGCCAACAGTTTCTTTGAGTTGTTTTAAGATTAGCTTAAAAATGTGTTGGGATGGCCTCTTTTAATTCTTGAAGATTCTGTTATTCCTTTCTTTCCAAACATTCCAGATGATGAAACTTGGGAAGATGGCCCATGCTAAGCCAAGAACTTCATTCTCTGAAAAGTTTCTTCTCCAATTGTTTAGGGTGTTGATGATATTCCTTTTGTCTCTGTTAGTCTGGTGGAAAATGGTGGTAAAAGAATCCCACAGACTTGAGGTGAAAATGCAATTGTTGAGAAGGTGCTCCATAGTTTCCTCTTGAGCTTCACAGAGCTTACATCTGGAAGGCCCCAACATACCCCTCTTCCTAATGTTATCCCAGGTTAGAATTTTCCTATGCTGAACCAGCCACATGAATAGTTTGATTTTCATCCAGCCTTGGTGTCTCCATAGTTCAAGCCAAATATTGTCCGAAGCTTGAGTGTTCAGGTCAAGGAGAATGAGTTTTGCTTCCTTGAGATTAAAGGCTCCCTCATTTTTGTAGCCCCATCTTAGTTGATCTTACCCCTCTGACTTAAGAATCTTCCTTTGGTCTAACATTTTTTGTAGAGTCTCTGCTTTAGCTTTTAGGGGGTTGTCCTCCCTAAAATCCAAGTTTCCCCAGGTTCTCCATTTTCCATCACTGTTGGCTTGGTCCCAGAAGTATTTTACTTTAGATAACCCTTTGATTTCTGTTTCATCATTGAGATCCCTCTAGTCATCTTTGAGAAATATGGGTTCTTGTTGCCATCTATCCTCCTAGAATAGGGCCAGATTTCCATCTCTGATTTCCTAGAAGCTGTTTCCTTGGACTAAGTCCCTGTTATCCCAGGCCTTATTCCAAAGGTATGAGCCCCTTCTATGTCCTGACATTCTTATGAGATCGTTATTTAGCCAAGTGCTGGCATATTTTTCTTTCTAGATCATTACCCACTAAGCCTCTGGGTCTTTAACCCATCGCCACCATAATTTAGCTCCTAAAACCTTGCTTAGAATCTCAGGATCATCCAATCCAACCCCACCGTAGAATTTAGGTTTGCAGATTTTTTCCCATGCTACAAAGGCCCACTTCTTTTGTTCTTCCCCCTTGCCCCAAAGAAAATCTCTTTGAATGGTTCTGAGTTGTTGCAGGACTCCTTTAGGTGTTGGAAGAGCAGATAGCATGAAGACTAGGATTGATTGTAGGACCGCCTTGGTTAACACTAACCTACCAGCCAAATTTAAAGATCTGGTAGTCCATTTCCTGATTTTATCTTGCAGTTTGTTAATCACTAGCTCCCAGATGCTCTTGTGTAAAGGCTTGGCTGTCAGAGGAACTCCAAAATATTTTGAAGGGAGGGACTCCCTTTGAAAGCCCAGAATCCTAGAAATATTTCTTTGAATATCAATGTGAGTATTAAAGAAAAAAATCTTATATTTGGAGAGATTAACTTCCATACCTGAAGCCATAGCAAAGTCTCTTAAGATTTGCCTATAAGTTAGAGCTTCTTTGACTGTGGGGATACCCTGCTGCATGGTGTCATCAACAAATTGCTAATAAGTTAAGGCCTGGCCATCTTCAGAAAGTTTGATACCCTTGATGTCACCAACTAATTTAGCTTGCTTGATTGCTTGACCCAGTCCTTCCATCATGAGTATAAAGAGAAAGGGAGAGAGTGGATCTCCCTGCCTGAGGCCTCTTGAAGGAGTAAAAGTTTCTGAGGGCGAACCATTGACAAGGATAGAAAAACTAGGAGAAGTAACTAAGGCCAATGCCCATCTGATCTAGTTATGATCAAACCCAAAAGTTATAAATTTTCTAATATAGTTCCAACTCAGCTTGTCATAAGCTTTTGCTATATCCATTTGCATGATCATTCCTGCTTTCCTATTGATTGTCAATGAGTGCACCATCTCATGAGCTTGAATGATGCTATCAAGGATTTGTCTTCCTTCCACATATCTGGACTGTTCAACCAACACCAGGGTGGGAAGAAGAGGTTTGAGTCTATTGGCCACAACTTTGGATATTATCTTACAGACCACATTACATAAGGCAATGGGTTTGAACCTGTCAGGAGTTTGATCCACCTCTTGTTTAGGGATGAGGGATATAAAGGTGGTATTAAGTCTGCTTCACTGTGTTCCAACAAGCTTTAAAGAAATCCACATTAAATCCATCCGGGCCTGGTGCCTTACCATTTTGCATTTCTTTTAGGACCTCACTGACCTCCTCTTCCGAGACTGGTCTATTGAGGTTGAAGTTGTCTTCTCTGGAAACCAGCTTAGGTATATGTCTTGAAATAATCTTGATGTATTGATCTCTGTCTAAGCCGGTTTCTTGAGCAATACTCCGAAAGTGCTAAACTAGTACTGCTTCTATTTCTTCATGAGAGTTGAGCAGGTTACCTCCCTCGTCCTTAATTGAAGAAATCATGTTGTGAGCTCTGTTCGCCATAGTGGATTTGTGGAAGAATCTAGTATTACATTCTCCTTCTTTTAGCCATTGAACTATGGATTTTTGCCACCAGAAAATTTCCTCTTGTTTACATAAGTCCTCCCATTCTTGACGATATAGAGTTTCCTGATCATTTCTATCTTTATCAAAACCCTCCAGGATAAGGGTTTGGTTGAGCTCCTGCATTTTTCCTTCAACCATTTTTTTTTTCCAAAAATGTTGCCAAATTCCTTCTTGTTCCACTCCTTGAGCCTGAGTTTGATATGTTTGAGTATTTTTTGGAGAAGGAACATTCTTGTGCCCGGAATATTCAAATCTTCTGCCCACTAGATAGCAATGTTGTTGTATAAATCTAGGTGGGAGAGCCAGATGTTTTCAAATCTGAAAGGTCGATTCCTGGGAGAACCAATGCCCTGAATTTCTAGTTGCACCATCCAGTGATCAGAGCCTCCGAAGGGGAGAAATCTTGCAACTATATCCTTATCCTTCATCATAAGATCTTTTGAGATTATGAGTCTGTCTAATTTGGATGCCACCTGAGACACTCCTCCTCTTTTATTGTTCCAAGTATAGGTACCATTGTTCATTATAATATCCACTAGCTTCATATTATCTATGAAGGATTGAAATGCACAAGAGTCCTTGTTCAGAATTCTAGTACCCCCTTTTTTCTCTGACAACGATTTGATCATGTTGAAATCACCCCCTAAGATCCAAGGGATTCTTGCATGTCTTTCCCTAAGATCCTATAGGGAGTCTAGAAGCTTGAGTTTACCATCCAATCTTTGGGGGCCATACACATTCGTGACCAGGTAAATTTCTTTATCTCCCACTGGTTGAATGACCACTGATAGATAGTCTCTAGATGCCTCTGCATCTATGATGTCAATTTTTTGGGGGTTCCAAAGCGTGAGAATTCCTCCTGTTGTATTCTCTGCTTTGACTTCCAGAAACTCAAATTTATTGAGCCATTTGCTGTGAATCTCTTTTATTTTTTGCATGGAACATTTTGTTTCCTGGATGAAGATCACCTCAGGAGCTGCTTGTTTCATCCTATTACTAAGTAATCTTTGTTTTCTTCTACTGCCTAGACCTCTTATATTCCAAGAAGTGAACTTCATTATTAAAGATTTGTAAAGGAGTAACTGGATAGGTCTTTCATCTTACCTGAATCTATCATTAGATTTCCACATCCCATCAATAGTTCGTTTTTCTTTTTCCGGCCTCGTTTCTTTCCTGGGATTCTGGGTGCTAATCCTAGTGTGGTTTTCATAGCTTTCACCCCTTCGCTACCCTGT
Source organism: Pinus tabuliformis (assembly GCA_031772625.1). Taxonomy (NCBI): domain Eukaryota; kingdom Viridiplantae; phylum Streptophyta; class Pinopsida; order Pinales; family Pinaceae; genus Pinus; species Pinus tabuliformis. The sequence goes on along the minus strand of CM062804.1, from coordinate 1,493,033,194 downwards.
CTTTCATTTTTCCCTTGCTTTTCTAGCCCTTTGGTTTCAGTTTTCCATAAGAACAACTATTGAACTTTGTGGAACTCTTCTGGAGGTAACGAATCCACTCCCTCCCTGGTACCTTGTTTTAAGAATCCTTCTAGATCTAGATTCTCTTTTTCAAGAATCTCCTGGAGTTCGTTGTCCTCCATTTCCATCTCACTCTGGGTCATTTCCTGGTCCATCTCCAGTTATATTTCACTCATCATTTCTCCTTTCTGTTTATTGCTATTTTGGGGTTGCTCATAATTTTCTTCATTCCTCTTCTCCACTGGACTGTCTCCCTTGACCTGATCTGCTTCCATTATCACATCCTCCTCTTCTATGGCTTGAAACCTATTTTGACTGGCCCGTTGTTTTTCTGATTGAAGTTGCTTCGATCCCCTTTTTCTTCCCTTTCCTTTCTGGACCACTTTTTGAAAGCTCTTAGAATCTTTCATGGTGTTTGCGTTGCCCTTGTTTTCCATTTTACTGAGAGGGCAATCCCTGAATAGGTGCCCATGCGCATGGCATTTACGACATCTGAATGGGATATGATCATAATCCACTGTTTGCACCCATTCTTCATCAAACACTTCCAAGATTACCTCATTCGGTAGAGCTCTAGAAAGATCCATTTCCGCACATATTCTTGTAAAGGATGTGTATTTTCCTCTTCTGGTGGCCTCAGAGGCTTTGACAAAACACCCTAGCTTGTTTCCTATGGTAGATAAGGATTCTAGTTGCCAGTAATCCAAAGGTAGAGAGTAGAGTCTGACCCAAACTGGTACCGAGGTAAAATTTTCTCGTTCTGGGACAAAATTCATAACCCATGGTCGCATGTACAGGCCTGCTGCTGCATAGAAGTAGGGCCCTCCTTCAAACACTTTGTCCTTATCCTCAATATTTGCAAAAACAATAGTAAAGAATCCCTTTGACCCCAGATGTAGTTCTATGCTTCCTTTTGGTTTCCAGTGGTATTTAATCCATGTTTGTAAAGCTTTTTCAGTGGGCCATAAGCCCATGAATTTACAAATGATTGCATAAGTCTGCATATGATCCCTATGCGCCTGCAGAGCAAGATCATTCAAAACTACTCTGGGCATGATAGTAGTTTTGGGCTTGCATGGTCCCTTCTGTGTTTTGTCTTTTGTTCCCTATTCCTTTTCCGCTTCCTTGCTTTCTATGGTGTTATTATTCTCCATCGATTTAGAGCCATCCTGCTCCTCTTCCCTGTTTCTTTGTCTTACCTCTGAAGGACCTCTATTTTCTTCTATCTATTTTTTACCTCTGCTAGTCATTGCCTGTTTGTAGGAGGGAGTGGAGCTCCCTCCTTCGCATCCCTCCATGGAGAAAAATTCTCCAAACCTCTAACCCTAGCTTGAAAATCGCCTCCACCATCTCCAGTCTCAAGTAGACATGTCTTTATGGGCCACTATATTGTCATCATTATTACCATTTGTTAACATATATTTCATCCATTCGTACCATTCTTTATCATGTCATTTATCATAATTTATCATTTAATTCCATTTCATAATTATTTATGCTCTTGTGGATAAGTAATACTTGTTCTCCTTTATTTTTAATAAATTGATGATTATTATGCATGATTTTTCCAATAATGGTTTATTAATGAATTTTTTATAACATCACTCATGATTTTAGCCTCCAAGATCTCTTCTAGATTGCAAATTTGATCTTCAACTCATAGTCAAATATTCCAACTCAGAAATTCATTGGGATAAAAAGTGACAATTTTGTGTTGGACGTTTCGGGAAAATGAAGATGAATCTTGAAAATCCGAGACACAAGTTTTGTGCAAAACGAACCAAATTAGTTTTCCAATGAGTAGTTTTCCAAAAATTCAGTATGGATTGAGAGAAATGCAAGGTTCTCTGAAGGTGATTTTCTCATATTTGTTGTTGTGGTTGTTTTCCAAATTCTCCCAATTGCAATACCAGATTCGACTTGTTCCAGCTGAATCATGATGGAGATATATTTCAGATCTGATCTTGTTGATCAATTTGTTGTGGAAAATCTACAATTGTAATGGAAAATCATTTTGTAATCAATTTAGTTGTAATTTCCCTTTGCTCTCTGTGTATTTAAATGAAACAAAGATAAAAGAGGAGATGGAGAATTGTTGAATTAGAGGCAGAGCTCAGAGTTGTATTGTATCTATTTCTATTTTTTAATGAAAGGAGCTATTAGTGGAATTTCATAATTGTCTACTTGTAATCTGATTTGAATTATTTTTCAAGGTAGAACTGACTCTTGGGTAGTTGGGCCCACTACCTTGGACGAGGTGTTGCCTTGAACATCTAAAGTAGTTTAGTTGTGTGTTTGTTTCTTTGAATTTCAATTGTTGTTCCTTAAATTAAATTTCCTTTTCTTCAAAGTAATTTGTTGGCTGCTGCATTTTCCAGATTTGTTGTTTCCTGCAATTTCTAGATTTCATTTAATTTATTGCTCTAGATTAGCATTTGAATTCTATTAGGTGCAATAGGTTAAATTTCCAATTCAACAAGGTGTGATTTAATTTAGTATTGATTCAAGTCGTGTGATTAGCATAATTTCTTTTCATGTCATTTACCTTCTACTTTTTAAATTAGTATTGTTATTCAAGTATTACATTTTATTTCTTGTTGAATAAGCTTGGTAGTGTAAAACACAATCATGTAGAACCAATGTTAGATGTTGGTAGTTGCTTGCATATATTTTTCTGATTTTTTTGAAATAAAAAGACGTTCCTTGGGTTGATAATTAGTGTTCAGGTGATTATTTAATTTTTTTATTAAGCAATTAATTTACTCAACACTAAGTTACCTATTTATTTGAGAGGAAATACTGCCTATATAGACGCAATGGTTGTCCAAGGCCTGCTGGATTTTAATCTACTCCTTGGTTGTGACTATGTCTATGTCATGGGAGTTCTTATTTCTTCCCTCTTTCAAGTGATGTATTTCCCACTTGAAGGAAGCATTGTGTTCATTGATCAACTTACATTCATTGGTCCTGAATCAACTCCCAATCAACCATCATCCCTAAATGGTTCTTATGTGAAAGCGGTATCACCCCCACCACATGTTAATTACGTGGTCACCTATTCCACGCCCACATCTACTAATGACCTGGTAGGTGATGAGTACATAATGTATTAAGGGCATTGGAGCCCAATTTCTGATGTAGGAGCATTTAGCTCAAAAATATCATTGTACTTTAGTAGACATAGGGGGTCTTGTATTTTAAGGAAGTTGGTTTCCTCAGTGTTGAATTAATGTAATTATTTAGGCTTTTGAGTGATTTTAATGAAAATAGGAATTAATTAAGTATTGTGAGGCATACTGTAAATGTTCTCGAATGAAGGGGAACATGAGAGGATCAGGATAGTTAAGAGTTCATAGGGATTGATATCTTTGGAAATTAATTGTAGATATTGAATAAGGAATTAGTTCATGATTTATAGGATTGAGAGGATTCTTAGGTTTTAGTTGAAATTATCAAGGATCTGAACCAGAAATTGGTTATAGACTCCTTTTGTATAGATGTAAGCCAAAAAGGCATAAAAAGAGTTAGTCAAGTTAGATTGTTAGCTGGTTAGCTAGTTAGAGGTTGTGAGTTAGAGGTTGACTATCAGCCTACGACACGCCTACCAGAAGATTGTGAAACAAAGGCCACTGATATTGGAAATCAGGTCTAAGAGAAGAAACTGTGTAAATACCTATTTATTAATACAAACAACTCGATTCTAAGTTTATGTGTGTATGGAGAAATTTAATTATAATTGTGTGTGAATTAGAAGTTTCTGAATAGTATATGTATGCAAGTGAGGTTCGAGCAGAACATAGAGAAGAGGCGGAGTCTGAAGGATCGTGGTTTGATCGTTGAATCCAGTTAAAAGATCAAATTCAAGTTCATGAGTGACAATGGTTAAGAGCAAGTGAAGTTAAGCTCAAGAGGAAGTTGTTACGCAGAACAACTAAAGACCAGAACCCTAGAAGAAACTTGAAACCACATAAGAACACTGAAGAAATGACATAAAAATGAAGTAAAGGGAAGAACGAAGAAGTGAGGTGTCGATGCATAGGAGCCATTGGATTAGCTAGATCAACGGACGAGATTGTTTGCGATGAGCGGCTAGGATTAAGTCGCGTAAAATGGAGTCAAGAAATGAATGGTGAAGATTAACTTAAGTGTTAGCGGAAGAGGAATCCAGAGGAGCCGTCGATGGTAGAAGATCTACGGTCATTGGGTGCTAATAAGCTCGGACGTTAGTCAAAGAAGAAAGGCAGATTATCGGATGGAGAAAAAGTGGTAAGTAGTAATAGGGGGGAGTCACCCGATCCCATTAATCAAATGACACATAACACGTCGAAGGAGAGAGGAAACCACTTTATCGGGTGGGTAATCCTCGTGCAAATAGCTCACCCAATATCGTTGTGGACAGTTGGACCAAGTGAACTTTGATCAATGATGGAGGATCACCAAGCAGTTCTATTGATCGAAGCCGATAAGGCTTGAGAAAGAGCGGACTCGAGAAGTTTATCAATGCGGATTAAGTTTGTTTGAATTCCAGAGGATGAATGGAGATCAGACAATGGCCATTGCTCTGGTGGAGTGAAATCAACGGTGGAGGTTAAACACGATAAAGGGAGCATCGATAAATGTGCAAAGGCCGATGAAAAGTGGAAAGGTAAGGTTTACATTTGTTTTATGTGTATTTCTATTATACGAAGGTTATAATAGTAATAAAGCGGATTAATGTATTTTGGTTTAAGTCGGGTTTAACCAAAGTCTAAGATCATGGTATGATTAAGACGAGCAGGTAATGAAAACATCCAGAGGGTTAAGTAATAAGGGTTAAGGATTAATCAAAGTTTATGAAGGGCATATAAGGTCCCGATTAAAAGGTTTATTAAACATAGACTTGGGTTAGTTATTGAAACGTTTCCGCATGAAGATTAATAAGAAGCCTTAAACCTTAATTTATGAAGGTTTGACTAGGAAGGTAATTGAAATTCCTGGGACAAATGAGATTATGCATTTTATATGCATACTGTGGGTAAAGTAGGCTTAGGTTGGCATCATTTGGTATCAGAGTAGAATAAGGAAATTCTATGTAAAAGGTCTTTGAGAAATTTAGAACAGAGTTATGTTTTGAAGGTGTGTATATAGGTGAATGGTGATGAAAGCAGGCAAGAGGAGATTAGATTTTAATCTGACAAGCGGTAGGCACACAGGGATAAAGTGCAGCAGAATTTACAGATGCAAGAAGCAGAGAACAATCCATTCAAAGTGGAGGAGAATGGTAGAACAAGATCATGCAAAGATCTTGAAGGTAGCAGCATAAGAAGGTGAGAAGATTGCAGCAACCTAGAGCAAGGAGTGCTCAATTGGTTCCAGAGGAAAGAACCAGAGAAATGCTAAAAGGCTAAGCTCAGAGGAGAGAAGCTTAGTGAGGCATATGTAGCAAGAAGGAGACTTGTTACTGCAAAGGTATTGTTGTAGCTCACAAAGGCAATTCCACAGAGGATGTGGGTAGAATTGCTAAGGGATAAAAGAAGTTGGTAAAAGTTTCTGAATGAAGCAGAATGTGGCAGAACCTTGAGGAATTGCAATAGAGGTTGGATAAAGAGGGAAGTTTTGTTCTTAAAAGGTACATATGAGTTGAAGCCTAGAAGGAACAGAGAGAAGTGCTCAAAGAGGTTCCATAGATAGAGAACCAAGTGCTTTCCAAAAGACTAAGTACAGAGGAAAGCTTGGCGAGGTAAGTGGCAGCAGGGAGAACTTGCTGTTGCAGAGGCTTTAATGCGGCTCATAGTGAGTGAGTGAAGGACTCATAGAGATGGAGAAGAAGATGACTACTAATAGTCATAGTGGAGGTTCTGAGGAAGACCACAACAAAAGAAAAGTGAAGAAAGAGAATGCCAAGGAAAATGGCAAGAGGATGAGTCAAGAGGAAGTTGATAGAGAGATTGTTGAGATGAAAGAACAACTCAATGTATTAATGATGATGCTTGAGGAAAGCCAGAGACTAGGTTGGGTCTTGAAGAAAAATTCAGTAAAGTGGCATAAGTTACAGAGAAGGCTACATCAGAGGCAAGTGAAGAGCCTGGTGGAAGAACTCAGAGAAGTTGAGTTGGCAATGGAAGTGTCCATTTGTGAACCAGAGCAGGGTGAAATTCTGGGTGAAGATGAAGACTTGAAGACTAAAACTTCAAGTGAGACCAAAGGGTCACATGATTTTAAATATAATAATTTGTGTATGTTTGCAGGTGAAACATGTGAATAAGGACAATTTTCTGATCTTGTCATAAAGGAGGAAGAAGAAAGGCATAATCTAAATTTTGTTTTGAAAGAAGAAGTAGAGAAGGATGTCAAGCAATCAAATGAAGGACCTGATAAGATTGAAGAGAAGACCATTGAAATATTTCTGAGTCTTGTAAAGGACTTGGAACAGTAGAAGGACTTGGTGATGAATCATCAAATGAGATCATGAGGTCTTGTGGTTTTACAATTGACAATTTGTGTGTGAATGCAGGTATTGAAGAAGACAAACCATTTTATGGAACTGTCTTGAATGAAGCTGAAAGTTTCCAAGCAAAGTATGATGATGACTATCTTTCAAATGAAGATCAAGTTGAGTTATTACAACAGAAGGAGTTCATAAATTCCTTGCTTAGTGGAGGAAATATCTTCAGTAGAGATGAGACAGTTATGTCTTATGATAAGGAATTTGCTATTGGTAAGAACAACGAGGAATTGATTTTCTTAAATGGCCAAAGGGAGAGTGATGGACAGACATCTAAAACTATCACAGAGATGGAGGATCATAATTTTATTCTAGTCAAGAATGAAGAAGTAGTGTCAACAAGAAGTTATACTTGTGACAAAGAAGAAGATAGTGAGGATTGTACAAATATTTTAGGAGGAATTCCAAGTGAGATGGAAAATTTATGGCATGAGTTAAGTCTTTTGGAGAAAAGGCTAGAAAACCAAAAAGTAAGTGTTCAGGTTGTAAAATCAGAACTGAATGAGAATGAAGAAGTTCACTACAGTGGACAAGGATAGGAAGACATCATTGAAACAGATGGTGTGGAGGAGAGACTAGCTGACAACCTCGTGAATTTTGTTGAGAATTCAAAATAACATACTGATGTGGTGATAGAGGAGGAAGAATTAGAGTAGCAAGATGAATTGTTGCCAAAGGAAGAAAAGGCACAAAAGCCTTATGATTTTTATTTTAACAATTGTTTTATGATTACAGGTTTTGTTGCAGAAAAGGAGCAGAAATTAGATGTTGCAGAGGAAGATATATTCAAGGATATTCAGGAAGTTTGGGTGGAAGCAATATCTACAGCAGTACCTGGAGCAATATCAAGAGTAATAGCAGAAGCTGAAGTAGAAAAGGCTGAGGAAAGTAATCAATAGTTTGAATATGAATGGACAATGTGTAGTGAGATGCAGAATGTGAAGGTGCCGAAGTTAGTGGACAACAACAATGACCTGAAGCAGAGAGAAAGAGATAACAGTAAATGGCAGAGTATGGACTAGTCCAAGGGTGTGCTGGAAATGGAGATTGAAGAACTATGGCAGTTGATGATGAAACATTCCAGGTTGAGGAAAATGACAGCAGTAAGTGTGATCAATCAGAATTTGAAACTGATTAAAGAGAGGAAAATAAATCAGAAGACGACGTACATACAACATCAACAAAGGTGCAAGGCATTTGGGCAATTACAAAATAAAGGTTGGGACCCTGGATGTTTTCTATCAACATATGAAGACACATGATCAGGAGATCATGAATGTTTTCTACCTTAGGAGTCTGATGCAAGAGCATTCAGCTCAGAAATATCATTTTACTTTAGTGGACATAGGGGGTCTTGTATTTTAAGGAATTTGGTTTCCTAAGTGTTGAATTAATGTAATTATTTAGTCTTTTGAGTGATTTTAATGAAAATAGGAATTAATTAAGTATTGTGAGGCATATTGTAAATGTTCTTGAATGAAGGGGAACATGAGAGAATCAAGATAGTTAAGAGTTCATAGGGATTGATATCTTTGGAAATTAATTGTAGATCTTGAATTAGGAATTAGTTCATGATTTATAGGATTGAGAGGATTCTTAGGTTTTAGTTGAAATTATTAAGGATCTGAACCAGAAATTGGTTATAGACTCCTTTTGTATAAATGTAAGCCAAAAAGGCATAAAAAGAGTTAGTCAAGTTAGATAGTTATCCGGTTAGCTAGTTAGAGGTTGACTGTAAGCCTACGGGAAGATTGTGAAACAGAGGTCACTAATATTGGAAATCAGGCCTGAGAGAAGAAACTTTGTAAATACCTGTTTATTAATACAAACAACTTGATTTTGAGTTTATGTGTGTGTATGGAGAAATTAAATTATAATTGTGTGTGAATTAGAAGTTTCTGCATAGTATATGTATGCAAGTGAGGTTCGAGCAGAACACAAAGAAGAGGTGGAGTATGAAGGATCGTGTTTTTGATCGTTGAATCCGATTAAAGGATCAAAGTCAAGTTCAGGAGTGACAGTGGTTAAGAGTGAGTGGAGTTAAGCTCAGGAGGAAGTTGTGATGTAGAAAAACTAAAGACCAGAACCCTGGAAGAAACCCGAAACCACAAAAGAACACTAAAGAAATGACGTAAAAATGAAGTAAAGGGAAGAACGAAGAAGTGAGGTGTTGATGCATAGGAGCTATTGGATCAACTTGATCAACGGACAAGATCGTTTGCGATGAGTGGCAAGGATTAAGTCATGTAGAATGGAGTCAAGAAATGAATGACGAAGATTAACTTAAGCGTTAGCAAAAGAGGAATATGGAGGAGCCGTCACAACCGTTAATGGTAGAAGATCTACTGTCATTGGGTGTTAATAATCTTGGGTGTTAGTCAAAGAAGAAAGGCAGGTTTATAAATGAAAGCGGGTTATTGGATGGAGAAAAGTGGTAAATGGTAATAGGGGGGAGTCACCCAATCCCATTAATCAAATGACACATAGCACGTCAGAGGGGAGAGGAAACCGCTTTATCGAGCGAGTAATCCTCGTGCAAATAGCTCACCCGGTATCATTGTGGACCATTGGATCAAGTGCGCTTTGATCAACGGTGGAGGATCACCGAGTTATATTGATCGGGGAAGTCAACAACCATTGGATTAAAGGTAAGATCAATGGCAAAGGTTGAAGCTTATAAGGCTTGAGAAAGAGCGGACCCGAGAAGTTTATCAACGTGGGTTAAGTTTTTTTGAGTTTCGGAGGATGAATGGAGATTGCACAACGACCGTTGATCTGGTGGAGTGAAATCAACGGTGGAGGTTGAACGTGATAAAGGGAGCATCGATAAATGTGCAAAGGCTGATGAAAAGTGGAAAGGTAAGGTTTACGTGTGTTTTATGTGTATTTCTATTATACGAAGGTTATAATAGAAATAAAGCAGATTACTGTATTTTGGTTTAAGTCGGGTTTAACAAAAGTCTAAGATCATGGTATGATTAAGACAAGCGGGTAATGAAAACAACTAGAGGGTTAATCAAAGTTTATGAAGGGTGTATAAGGTCTCGATTAAAAGGTTTATTAAAATTAGACTTGAGTTAATGATTGAAATGTTTCCACGTGAAGATTAATAAGAAGCCTTAAACCTTAATTTATGAAGGTTTGACTAGGTAGGGTAATTGAAATTCTTGGGACAAATGAGATTATGCATTTTATATGCATATTGTGGGTAAAGTTGGCTTAGGCTAGCATCAATTTCTCATTTGTATCCCTAGACATATATCCCTTCCAAAGTGTTGTTCTCCCATCTGATAAGAACCTCTTGGAAGCCATGGCCTCTTTTGGTTTTTGATCAAGGTCTTTTGAGGATAGTTCTTTATTATGTCAACCTCATTAAAATGAAATAGGTTCCCATGAGGATAGTTCTTTTACTATGTCAACCTCATTAAAAAATGAAATAGGTGCCCATGAGCATAATTCCTTACTTGTGTCAAGCTCATTAAAAAATGAAACAAAAACCCTTCCAATTCAAGTCTTTGATTAGATCTCATAAAATCTCAGTTGAGTCTTTCAATTGGTCTCATAAGTGAACCTTCATTTCTTACCCCTGTTAGTAGCCAGTAGTATTCTTAGGTGAATAAAATGAAGCTTGGGGGGCCTGTACCTCAAATTGAGTCATTATGTTGGGGGCATGCAAACTCATCTCAAGCATAGTTTATCTTTGTTTCACGCTTGTGTAAAAAATGAAACCATTTTAATCTTACCTCTCGTGATTGTCATTTTTATCAAACTATTTTTGCTAGATGAGCCTTGTTTTTTTCATTCCATCGTTACCATCTCTTTAGCTGATCATATGCCTTCACTTAGTTGTTTTATCCTTGCCTAAGGAAAATCTGCAATGAGAGGTCTTATTAGCCAGCATCTTAACCTTTACATATTTTTACCAGTTCTATCATCACCGGAACTAGATGCTATCCTTTTATACCACTCGTTCCTAAAAGAGGAGTCATATTTTAGCTCTTTTTAGACTCCAAAAATATGAAAATATAGGCGAGTACTTGTCGTTTTGAACTCGTTAAAGTAAATGAAATGATGTCTACTCAGTATAAGTTTAACCCTTTTCTACACTGAGATAGACTATTGTAGAAAAAAGGAATACCTTAGTCGAACATGGCTAAGAGGTTCTCCTGGATATCATTTTCTACCTTTTTGGATTCAAGAGACTATTTATGAAAAGGGGCATTTGGAGTTTTCTTTTTTGCCTCTTTTTCAAACTCTCTAAACATGAAAAAGATGACGAGTTTCACCTCTGTCGAACTGGTAAAACTTAAATGACACGGGACTTGTTATCATGACGAGTGATCCAGGTGGCTCCAGGGAAACACACAGGACAAAAAGGGCTTATGGAAGGTAAAAAATCAAAGTGTTTGAATTATGCTTGAACTAGATTCATATTAAATATCTCGTCTTCGTGATTGTAGTGGTGTGAATGGTTCATCAATCCGAGTCTGGATGAGGAAGATAGAGGCAATCAAAGTTTTGGTTGACTTTTGCTTACTAGGCAGGTTAATAGAGACACAATTTAGAATTTTTCCGGTGGACGGAATCTGGCCAACTTCGGCTGGATTCTGGGTGACATTGTCACCTTGTTAAAAACACTGCTTTGGTCAATGTCGAGAATTTCCAAAATCACTTTATCTATTTAAATCCAAAATCACTTTATATATTTAAAATTCAAAAAAAATAATAATATAAGGGAGGTGGTGGGCCACCACCACCACCAATCCATGCCTCTCCATTATACACCATATGCATTAACACCGGAGCTGGTGGGAGTTGAACCCATGGTTGGTGGGAGGGCCAGTCCCGCCCACGCGGCGGCTCCATGTACCACACATAAACCAACGACCCAAACCATGCAACGAAACCAACGCACCAAAAATTAAAGCGCCGACAAGCAAGGGGTGGCGGGAGTTAAGGGGAGGGCCTCCCAATGCAGACCCGACCCCCCAAATTAGATGCATGCGGTTGTTTAATATATATATATATATATATATATATATATATAGATATATATATATGATTTAATGTGGAGGGGTCGGGGTTTGCCCACTCGACCTCCTCCTTATTATTAGAACTATATACCAATCTGCCAAAACACTTCCTTGTTAAGTCCTCCCATTGAAATTTTATATAAACCCAGTTTTCTTAATGTGCTTGGGGGCATGGAGGAGCAGAGGAGTGCGACAAATATTTTGAGACAGGGGAGGCAGAACCTTGGCATGCATTTCAAGGCAGAATATTCTTTGATCCCTGAAGATTCTCCAGTGAGGTAAAAATTCTTTTTATCAGAATGTAACCAAGTTTATAGTCAATTTTCTTAAATTTTTGCAGGGAACACTATGGCGAGGTCAGAATTTTCTTTTGAGCAATAGATTTGTAGGGTCCCAGTGGAGGAGAATCTTCAAGAATCTTTGAGGGAGTCTTCTAGACTCCTTGGATGCTAAAATTCGCTAGAGTCAAAATGCAGCCAACTTCATACTCATTTTTCTCAAAATTCCGCAAGGAACCCTATGGTGCATTGAATTTCCTGATCTGAGCAGCTGATTTGCAGAGGACCAGTAGGAGGGAATATTTGAGGAATCTAGGGGGAATCTAAAAGATTCCTTAAGCCCCAGATTTCCACTTTCTTAGAATCCAGAAATTTGACAGTCGATTTTTCACTATTCGACGCCACAAATATGATGATGTGTTCAGATTTTACATTTTCTCATTCTATTTCTCGATCACTTTTCTAAGTGGAGTGCAGGTGTCAGCATTCATGTGCAAGCAACCATTTCCATGAGATTTGACACCGCGAGGTTCGATGTGCGACCAACTTCAGCAGCTTGACATTTTTCTTCAGATGGCCCCTAGATGTGAGGTATATGCAATGTGTTCATATACTTCTTTTGCTATGCATTGTGCTGCACAAATCCCTGTTTGATGCTTGGTGTGGCATCTCATTTCTTATTTGTTTTCATGATTCCTGCTTGATGTGATGCAGAATCATCTATGTGATGTACTTGTTGTCATGATTTGTCATGTTGTGTTTTGAGATCCCTTTGTCGTATGTTGATGGGATACTCATGTGTTTCCATGAATGTTTGCATTGAGATCCCTTTTATGCCATGTTGGCAGGATAATCATCATGCATGAGTATTGTATCATACTGATAGGAGTCTTTTGACTGAGAGTTCCTATAGAGGAACATATCTTGGAGCCACTCTTGCGTGAGGGAATTTTCCTTGTATGATAGCGACATGACCTCTTATGTACATCATAACTATTGATAGCACTTAATGCAGCAGCCTACACCATCTTGACACTGGGGCCCAGAGATGTAGTCCCTCCTGGATGAACTCCGTTATCAATGACTTATGTTTTCATGTGTTGATGATTGACATGTTCCTTTTCTTTACAACATGCAGACGTATTCATTTATGTTCTTTTAAAAATGCAATTTAACACATCATGAAAGTAAAAGGTCTTGGAAGGGTCCTTTGTCACACCTGGACCTGGATCAACGAGATCGCGTTTCTCCTTCCTAGGACTCATTAAACTTAATAGGATGGATCCATCCGAAGGATGAAGTTGTATGGAAAGCATATGCTATCCCCTTCAAACTTTCAATAAAAAATAATGGGGTACTGATTAGAAATAGTGGGGGGGGAAATGAAAGTGAGCATCTCTTGTATTTTGTGTAAAGGCAACATGTTGCTCTTGAACATGACACTTATTTTTTGTTCGTCTTGGGTTTGGGATATACTCACTTCGTCACTTTCCTTCCTGGGTTTTTGAAATACATTTTGCCTCTCATATGATTATACTTCTTTTTCATCATGACCTCTAATCCTGTGTTGAGTCAAATTCTGCCAAACTCCAAAGTCATGTTGCTGATATGTTCAAGAGAAATCCTATTTGCAATTTTTTACAGCTTAGACATTGTCTAGCCTTTCTACCAAAATCCTGAATCACTCCTATCATTTTGATATATCTTATGTTTCATGTCAAAGATGTGGGAAACATTATGGCCCCTCTTTAGTGGATCCCTAACCCCCTCTCCCTTCCTATAAATCAAATCCCTTCCATCCCCAAATGGTTGGTCATTGATTGCCTACAATCCTATGCTGCGATTATGCCTAAATGCTTCCCATTTAACTTGGAGAAGGAGTGATTCAAGAATCTCTTCTTGGACTTGGACATTCACCAAAAGGAGGTCTCCAACATCAAGGAAATAGTTATATGCTTCCCTTTTTGATTCATTAATATATACATATGATGTTAACTTTCCATAAATGTATAAATATTTACGCATTTAGCTTGATACTCCTTGATCTATCAAGTAGTTTATGTTTGATATGTACTATGTATGCTCTTGTATTTTGTATTGTATTTATCTCTCTTGCAGGTGATTGAACTTAAAGAACAAGCAAGGAGCGAGCCTGGGAGTTAGGAGATTGAAGCCATCACCAAAGGATTGAGCGATTAGCATCAAAGTGAGGTAGGTTTCTCCTTCTCTCTGTATTTTCAAACATAAGCTAGGAAAGTCTGCATTAGTTTGTTCAGTTTGTTGCTAAACACACTCATTGGGCTAGAGAGATTGCCTCTGTTTGTAGAGGGGATTTATCTTCACAAAACTATGTGAACTATTTCGCTAGATAACTAATGAACCTTTATTTTCTCATGTTTCTCTCTTTGGTGAGTATTATTAATTCCTTCTAGAGGCTCACTTTTTGTCCCACCTTTGTGAAAGTTTCCTTTTATACATTGCAGTCAATGTTTCACAATGTTAACTTACTTGCTTATTCAAGGTTTATGTATATAAAATAAAGATGAACCTTTGTATTATGGTGGTCAGGTCGATACTCCGGATGGGGCTCCTAATCCAAACAGTGTGATGTCTAATTGGGACTTCACATCAGGGAGACCCCTTGTATGTTGGTGGTATCCAACATTGTCAATAGTTCCATGACAAGTTCTAGCTATGGATCTTGATATGTTTTGATTAATTGATGAATGGTTAATGATTACATGAGCTAACAAATCTTATTTCAACTATTAAGAGAGGGCATTAGACCTTGTTGAATCTAAAATAAGTTTCATACTCCTATGTTTAGACATGCACTCATCACTTGTAGATTACATGTTCACCATATGTTTGATGAAATGATTATCATGATTAGGTCTGGTTAGGTCAAGTCCTTGATAAAATTTTGTATGTGGCTTTGTCCTGATGCTATTTATCATTCTGAAAAGTCTCATTGAGTTCTGGGCAGTAGTCTGTAGGCTATCCTAAAATGGTGGCTCAAAATTTGGGACCACACCCTTTGAACTGGAAGTTTTGGGCCACAACAGAACCCTTACAGGCTTATGCATGCATTTGGATGCCTATAAATGCAAGGATGCATTTTCATGCATGTGGTTGTGAGCTCATGTCACTAAAAATGAAAACTAGCTCAGTGTTTGGGCACTTTGAGTGGTTGTTTAGCTCCTGGGTGTCCTATAGCTCCTTAGGAAGGTCCGTAAAGTCATAGTTTTTTGAATCCACTTCGTTAACTATACTTAGGAGGTTGGGTCATGTCATAGTATCCCTCAACTCATGTTTACCCCGACAAGCCAATTAAAGCGGGTAAATGTGGGAGGTGGCATTACAGGTTTGCACCTCAAGATATTTGATCCCTTTCGATGCTTGGTAGATTCAAAATTAGGATGGATCTAGGTTAGTTTAGTTATTAATTATAATTATAATTATAATTATTTTTTATTTTTATGTAATTTTACTGAGTCAAAATGTTTACATAACATAACAGGACAGGATAGGACATATCTTCCATATTGGGATATAGAGTGCCTCTCGGTGAAATCATCACATTTTGGAGTATTCTTCTGCGGTTTCCCTTAAGAGAAGAGGGTTTTTTGGCTCCAAAATGGGTCTCTCCTGCTACTGGTGGGAATAAAAAAACTCTGTCTGATCATGATGCTCTTGAGACAAGAGGTAGGCCAATGGAAGAATCAAAGGTCCAATTGGAAACCTTCAACATGGATCTTGCATGATGAAATTCATGTCAAATTTGAGTTATTGGGTGGGCATACTCTCCAGCTTCGACAGGAGGAAAGTGGCAATGGAAAATGCTTGAATAATGATAAGGTGGGCACAAATGATGGTTTAACGAATGTAGCTAGAGAAGGTGGTGTTTCTTAGCACTGTTTGTGCTAGTGTATAACAAATAATTATGATAGAGGACTTATGCCCTCGAAAAAAACTACTCCTCACTGCAAACATGCCTAGATAATACTTTTCCTTTATATAATTGTTGCTCGATGCTCAGTCTTTGCATAATGATGGTTTTGTTTAAATTCTACTAGTGCACACTTGTTGGGGCATGAGACTAGCTTTAATTTTCTAAGCCTAGAGGCCTCTATATTCTAGGGCCTAGTTGTGTTCTTTGGCCCATTGAGTTTTCTTAAAATAATATGATTTCCTAGCCTTGCTATATTCACTTGGGTCAGTTTGTCTACTCAATAATTCATGTTCATCCTAGTTGTGCTTCCTTTGAGGGACAAAATAGGCCCTGGTTTTCTCGTATTTGCTTGGGGAGGTATTCTCACCAGACCTATGTATAGACTACATACTCTTGAGGGACAGTGGAGGATCGTCTTCCTGTGTCCCTAGTGGCTTGGTAATAACTAGTATTGTGCTATCTCTATAATTACGGAGGAAAGGATGTCGCGACATCCTATACAAGGGTGTCGCGAGGCAAGCAGTCATGGCCAACAAAGCCAATCACATGCCAAGTTGCAGGTTCAAGAGGCGGCAGATAGATATCATGATATTTTGGCACAATGTTTATTAGTGATATAACTTGACTTTTTATTTAAGTTTTTTTTTTTTTTTTTTTCTTTTAAATAAAAGCATATAAAATAAAAAATTATTCTCTACATGATTATATGGTGAATCCATTTAAATTCATAATTCGGTTTAGATATAAATTTAATTTGATACTTCTAAATTTGGTTGAAATAGGGAAAAGCATATAAAATTAAAGTTTATTGTCTACATGATTACATTGGTAAGGGAAGGGAAAAGCATAAAAAACTAAACCTTATTTGGTACATGGGTTGGGTTGTTTATTTTTTCTCGATTCATTTGGAGTAGAAGAATGACTCAATAGTTTGAAGGTTGTTTTTTTCTTTTTTTCTTTTATTTATTTATTTATAGGGTATTAATAATTTGGTACATTAAACTGGATTACAATACATTCAAAATTGAATGCTGAAAAAAAATACAAATTGATTCAAAATCATCAAAAACTTCTCAACCTTCCACATTGTGTAATTCGAGGGACAAATATATCATTAAAATAATACAAAATCATAATTATGAAAATTTAACTACAAAATTGTCATAATGGGAAGGAGAAAATAAATAAATAAAAGTAACATAGTGAGAGTTTATCTTACCATGTAATAATTCTGAATAACAATTAAGTTGGTATGTTTTTCCCATAGTTTAGTGCTTATACTTTTTTCACTTATTTGAACTCTTTGTAGTTGCTTATACCTAGAGGTATTTATTGAGAGTTGCAACTCATTTTTATTAATAAGAGGGATTATCTTTATTCATCTATGTGGGAATTTTCAAATGAAATCTCATTAAAGTTAATTTAATTGGTAGAAATTTGGAGTAGAATAAAATGTAGAATTTGGTTGAAATAATCGTCTTGAAACATATTGAGGATGTGAAGGGAGATTGGGGAGTGGTTTTCTTTGATTTTTCATTAATGAATTAATCTTCAGAGTTGCATGACAACATAAAGAGTCGACTTGGTGGGTTCTCCTCTCCTTTTTTGTTTGGTATGGAACGCAACATCGTAGGCTATTTGTCAGATTCATTGGAAGGGGCCCAAATATGGTCCCATGTTGAAGACTTTATCTCGGTTCCTCCAACACATAACACTTCTCCGTCTATCTCACCTGCAAATATGGATCATGTCTTTTCAGAGCTCCACACATCTCGGGATCTTGCATTCTCTATATTAGGGTGAGACTATGGGCCTCCTTCACCTTTCACCGCTCGAATCTACGGTCTCCCCTCAATCCCCCACCCCCCTTTCCACCTTTCTTTCTGTTATGTGGGGGCCAGGGGGGGGGGTGTGGCAACCCCCCTGCATAGGGTATGGGTCACTTTAGGCAGACCCAATAGTGGAGGGCAAACCCAAGGATGGTGGCGAACAAACCCATGGTTTTGTGGATGGTTTTTTGCACATGGTTTTGGGCATGATGGTTTTGTCAATGGTATTTTGTAGATCTTGTAAAGGGACCTGCAATTATGTTCTCATCCAATGTTAATGGATTGAGGTTTATGAATGCTTCATCATGTATATAATGTAATGCAACATTGAAAGGGACATAATGAATAATCAATCTGGTCTTCCTCGTTTTGGGTTATGGTAGAAAATATTTGTGTATATTTTTATTTCCTTTCCATTGTACATTTTTTTCTTTAAGAATTCATTTGCAGGTAATTTTTGTACAGGGTTAAACTCTACACGTTCCCTCTCCCATCTACTCTTCATCCACCAAGATAGCTCCTGAGGTTTCTGACACAACTGGATCTATATCCCTTAGTAGCTTTCAGGTATCTATTAATTGTCCCCCTCCTATTTCCAGTTTTTTGAGCCTATTTCTGACATATTAAAAGCATCGTAGAGGATTGCTACCTTCTTGTCGGGAGTCGTCTCTCCAGTTGGCCTAAAAAAGGGATCAAAGCCCATAGTAAAAAGTTCCTCAAAATGAAAAGCCTCTAAAAAAGCTTAGTCATTGGAGATGGTATCCAACTAAACGATATCTTTAAAATGGAAGAAATGACAGTGATAGGCCATTTTTCTAGTAAAAGGATGGCAATGGAGGTTATGAACAAATGGACAAAGGAAAATTCTACTAGGTAAATCGATTATCTCCACAATGTCTCACATTAGAAAAAGGATAGCTAGGCTGGAAAATGGAAAAGAAAGAATATGTGGAAATGGTTTTGCTATGTAGATGGAAATGGGGCTCACAAGCCCTTTTCCTGAAGTGGTGGACAACTAATTTCAATGCATAGTCCGAAAAACTCTATGTTATTCCCATATGGGTACATCTTCCAACTTTACCCTGGAATTTTTTTACTGAGGATGTGTTCCATGAAATTGGGAACACATTAGGCTTTTTATGAATTCGGGCTTTCTTTATAAAAGACCAAATACATGGCAATGACCTAAATTTTGGTTAGTTTGAATTTGGTGTCGGGGCTTCTGTACTCCATTTCAATTCAAGTGGGGGAAAATGTCCACATCCAATCCCTATAATATGAAGGAATTACATTTAAATGCATTAGATATCACTCATATGGACACCTTGGGTCAATTTTCCCTCTTGGAAAGCAAATAAAATGATGGGTGAGAAAGTAGCCATAGGTTTCCAAGACTCAAATCCCTTCCATTCCAATCTCTAAAGGCTATGGAAATCTTCATGATCAACAAGAATATGCTCATTCCTCGGTTTCAATTTCTTGTGAACCTATTATGTTTGATGTTCAAAAATATTCTCTCAAGGACAATCTAGAGAACAATCGAAAAGCAACAGGATCTTCAAAATTGGAAGCAAAAACCTCTTCTATGGGTATGGATCCTCCTCCATCCTACTTGTCCCTTTCTTTTGATTTCATGATCCCCTCTATAGTTTCTACTACTTCTAACTCCTAAAACCATGGATTATGACCCCTATCGAGCCTTCCCGAGCCTACTACCCTACTACCCTCGACCCCTTCTATTAAAACCATTCCTGTATACTCCCTTTACCTTCCTCCCCTATTAAAATTATTACCTCGTTATCTCCTATCACCCACCATTCAAACAACTCAAACACCTCATTGATACTCTTTTTTTCCCTTTCTCATGCCCCATAATACAATTTATGAAAGGTTGATTTCATCCCTGAACTAAGTGGGCGATTGGGATGTCTTGAGGATAGGGATTTGAATCTAGATAGTAGGGAAAGGATATCCCACATTTCCATTTCCAAGAAGAAAGCATCCACATAAATAAATTTTGGGAAGCAAAAATCCATTATAGGGGAACTTAGAGCATCAGTCCATGGAAGGGATTGAAAATGAGGATTCTCTCTCTAAATATCAGGGGTCTATTCAACCCCTCAAAGTATTTGTCCCTTCAAAGATTGGTCATGTCCCTTTCCCCTCAAATAATATTCATTCAATAAACAATGACTGAATGATCTAAGGCAAAAGCCATTCTGTCCCCATCCTTGCTTGGCTAGTCCTTTCATTACATCATGGTATTGGAAAATCAGGGGGTTTAATAACAAGTTGGATGAACTCCTATATGAGATTTTGTTAGGCATGGGCTTTCCATTCATGCTTGAACATGGCATTCATAATTGAAGATACATGCCTTAGTTTCATTGGATTCAATATTTATGGTCCTTACACTAATAAAAAAGATTAAAAAAATTGGCAATAAGTCTTCATGCTTCCCTGTTTTGGCTCAGAGCTACTACTTATTAGAGCTGATTTGAATTTCTAAATGGGGCCTCTAGAAATTTGGATTCCCTCCACTCATCCTGATCCGTTAGAAAACTTCTTTTGTTATAAATTAATTAACAGAGCAATGAAATACAAAAAATATTATGGAAACACAAATACATAAACTCATAAAACAAGAGAGACATAAATATACATGGTCCACCTAATTTGGGCTATGTCCATTGAGAAACAACCTATCCTTATTTTTATGTTATCCAACAAAATTAAGAGATACAACTTACATCAGATCCACTATAATTTCCTCTTCGCCCTCACATAGTCTCCTCTCTCTTTCTCGCTCAAAATAATAATCCACATCCACAATAAAATTCCCTCATTTAAAATGAGGGGTTCCCTTCTAGGGAAAAAAAATCCTAAATTAAACATAACTTCTATTGTCAAATCATACGCCTAAGGAATGGCTCAAATTGACTACGAAATTATAATATTTTACAAGGCAAATTTTCATCTATTTTTAGCTTCGAGGGCATTTCCCTCGAACCTTCATTAGGGGGGAGCTTCGAACATGTAGCCACCCCCCTGGAACCCCCAGGAAACAATAGTGGGGAGGGGGGGGGGGGGACCCCAACCCCCATCGAGGATTGGGATCCAAACACGATTGAAACAAGACCTATGAATCAGGAAGATAATCAGGTTGCACATCCAACATCTTTGTGGATCTCATTTACTGTGGAGGATGGTAGATTTCATCACTTCAAAAATTATTCCCATTTGGTCAAACAATAAAATAGGGGAGGAGTACATAGAAAATGATTGGATAGGTTCTTAATATCAGAACTTTTTAGAACTCAACTTGGAGTTTAGAGAGTGGGTGGCTTCTGAGGGCTCCTTGGATCATCACCTAATCATTATGGATTGGGATACCAGTGCCTCCAATCCTACTTGTCATTTTAAATTGAATCATGGCTAGTTGGAAAACCTATATCTCCTTTATAAGATCAAGGACTCTTGGTCTCCATATGACCCCTCACTCATCTCCTCTCTTCCTATTCAATTTCATGAAAATATCAAGAGAGCGAAAAAATAAATCTCCTCCCAGGAAAAATCGAAAAAGTTACAAGATGAAAGGCCCCTTTTGGAAGTAGAATCTTAGCTTCAAGACCTCCTCTCAAACTCTGATCACTCTACATTCTTTAAATAACAAAAGGATCCCTTAAATCCCTGTAAGAGAAAAAGAGAAAACTCCTTTTGGATAAGGAAAAGGAATGGAGGCTCAAAAGTAGGGCACTATGGTTACAAGTTGGAGATGAGAACATGAAATATTTCCATAGAGTAGCTTCCAACAGGAAAGTCATCAACAAAAATTGGTAAATCATAAAATTAGATGGGTCCAAGGTCTCTTCCTTTTCATACATTATCGTGGAAAGTGTATCTTACTTCCATATTTAAGATACCTTAGCATTCAAACATCGACAAAATTATGCAAATCACCTCCTATTTTCCCCGATTCATTGAGGGAGAGGAAAACAATGATCTGATGTGGGAAGTCACTATGCAAGAGCTTAAACATGTCACATATCGTTTTCAGAAAGACAAAATCCTAGGTCTTAATGGACTCTCCTTAGAGTTATATCAATTTTCCTTTGACTTTATCAAAGAGGACATGCTAGGAGTTGTTGAATACTCGAGGCTCCATGGAATCACACTTGCTACTTTCAACTCCACTTTTCTAGCACTTATTCCAAAGACAGACAATCCAGTTTCATTCGATCTGTATTGGTTTAGTTCTATATGAAACTCAATCTATAAAATCATCTCCAATATTATTACTTTTCAATTAAAAGTGATCATCTCAAGCCATACATCGATGTAAAAATTTGGTTTCCTCAAGGGTCATCATATTCATGAGGCAATTAGTCTCACTGATGAGGGTCTCCACTCTATCCACACACAAGAGTAGAAGGCCATTATATACAAGATCATTCTCTCCAAGGATTTTGATTGGCTGGATTGGATATATATCATGCTTATCATGCTTCACCTAGGTTTTAGCCCATATTTTGTGGCTTGGATCAATATTTTCATTATCTCCTCTTCAATTGAAACTCTTATAAATGGGGTAGCTTCTCCTTTCTTCAACCCTCAATGGGGACTTTGACATGGATGTCCACTTTCTCCTCTTCTTTTAATTTTAGTAGCTAGATACCTTAATAGATCCATTTTAGATGCGAAGCAAAAGAATATTATTAAAGGAATAAATATTGTCATATTCTGCTCACTTACCCATCTTCTTTTCGTAGACGACAACATTATCATTTTGGCTCTTGATGTTGATAGTCTACAATTGATATCACACATTTTGGAGTGCTTCTCTCTATCCATTGGTATGATCATTAACCATGAAAAATCATCTATGTTTGGCAATGATTTCAATCATACAAATACAAACTTGATATAAGGGACCATGACAAAAATTCCATCTCCCCTCCTGGACCCACTGAAAAATGTGGGCTTCATACTCAAGCCCACCAACTACATAAAGGAAAACTAGTTTTGGATTATTACTAAGGTGGAGCTTCATGTTATAAATTGGTCAAATAGATGGATATCGAGAGTAGGTAGGTTGGTTTTATGCAAAGAAGTGTTAGAATTTATTCTTTCTCATTGGGCCTCCTTGGCTTGGCTCCCTTTGGGTATCCTGGAAAAAATAAAACAGATCTCTCTTAGATATCCCTAGGATGGAAATATGATCATTGAGCTTTCACTCTCATAGTCTAGTATTGTATTTCTCTTCAAAAATCTCTTGATGGTTGGGGCCTAATTTTTTTTAAATGGTTTTCTAAAGCCTTGATTGCAAAGGGTACTTGGAAGCTCATAAATGGTGAAGGTCTGTGGTCACATGTTATGGAAAAGAAGTATATTAATACTTCCTCTATTATCTATTGTTTGAGATCTCCATGGTACTATGTGTCAAATGGCTATATTGTATGGAGGGCCATTATAAACTCCATTGATTTCATCGAATCAAGATTGCGATGAAAAATTTGGGGATGACTCCAATGTGCTCATTGGAAGGGATCCTTGGATCAGAAGCAAGGATAGCCATTTTCTTCCAATTCCCCTCATCAATCAACTAAATGAGCAAGGAATCTAATATATGAACCAAGCCTCCAATAGACAAGGAAATATAAGCCACTAAACCTATAAATGCGTTCATACTCTTCATTGGAAGGCTATTTTGTTAACCAGTGGAATCAATATGTCTCACTACTTGATCTAAGTTCTATCTCCCTCTCTCTGGAGGAGGATCAACTAGTCTGGTCTTTGGCCCCCACTGGTCTATACAACCCAATTTTTTGTATCTATCCCTCGCTCAGCCTCATGTTGATCTTCCTCTTTCATGGTGGGAAAAATAACTTTGGAAGCTTAGTTTCCCACCAAAGTCCAAATTTATTCATGTGGCTGATTATAAGAAATAAAACCCCTACATAGGATATTCTTGAAAAAAGATCATTTTAGGGCCCCAAAAGGTGTCCCCCCTTCCTAAATGATGTTGAATGGATTCCACACATTTTCATCCATTGTCCCTTTTCGAAAAATGTATGGAATGAATTGAAAAACATTTTCTGAACGGATCTTGTTTGGGATGGGGCCTCGATCGAGGATTGTTTAAAGAACTGGATAGACAAAAAATACATAGCATCTCTCAAAGCCCTTCCTCTAGTGTTATGTTGGGACATCTTGTTTGAAAGAAATGGAGTTGTTTTCAAAGACCAAGGTACATCATATCTAAGAGTTTTTGTAAACAATCTAACCATCCAAGGCTCTCTCCTTGCAAATAAAATAAATAAAGGTGCCAAAGTGTTAGGTCCCTATACTACTAGTGTAGCCCCTTATTGTTATTAATTGTTATTAGTGCAACCTAGTTCAAACAATATTGCTGGAACTTGAAGAGGAAGGAAAAATCATATTGGAACTTGAAGAAATCACAGAAACAAGAACCCAACAGCTACAAAATCGATCAATTTTAGAGTATCTCATCAAGTGGAATAACTTACCTGCTGAAGATTCCACATGGGAAGATGAGAATTTTATACAGAAGCATACATAACTACTCAAGTGTAGAGGACACCACCTTTTTGAAGGAGAGGGGCATGTTAGGTCCCTATGCTACTAGTGTAGCCCCTTATTGTTATTAGTGCAACCCCCTTATCATATTTTTGTGCACATGTAGTTCCCATATTGTTATTATTGTGCCCCATAGAAGCCCACTATTGTTATTGTTGTGCCCTTACAATATTATTGTTATGTAGGCTCTGATTATATTATGACCCTTTAGACTCCTGTATATAGAAATGAGGTCTTGTCATTTGTATCATCCAATAATTGTTCATTTATGTAATGTAAAGGAGGTTTCCCCCTCTGTTAAAATGGCAACAAGAAATGCTAAAAATAGCATTGCTATAAATAACAGTTTGGGTACCAGTGTTGGACATAGTAACAAGGAATAAAAAATGGGAGTGCTAAAAATAGCATTTCTATAAATAACATTTCGGGATAGATTCCAATTTTAGTTAGTCCCTGAACTAAAATTGAGAAGTAAAATTCGAATTTGATCTTAGCATCTGTTTGTAAAATAATTAATTAATTCATCTTGAGTTAATTAGTTGGAGAAAATCAAACATGAAGTCTATGTGGGGACATGCAACAGTTTCTCCATTAATTGAGGAATTCATCCATCAGTTAAAGAGATAAGGATGAATTGTAATTAGTTGGCTAAGTTAACTGAGTCAATTCCAATTAGATTAATTCAAATAGTTTGTTGAATTAATTGTGAGTTCAGTTAGTTAATGCTTGAATGCATGTAACTGCTACTCTCCAGATAAATGAATATTCTCTCATAAATAACTCATGCATGTTAGTTCAGTCAGAGACCCAGTTGAGATCAGAGGAAGGGACAATGTACTATCAGTTGGAGGAATTTCCTATATAGGAAACTCATCCATGTAGAAGGAATTATCTCCTTCAGGTTTGTGCAGTTATTTCAAAGGTTAGAGTAGTGTGTGAGGGATTATTACACATAGGTGGCTTGAGGATCAAGAAAAAAAAATTGCGCAAAGAAATAGGAGTCTTGGAGGGCAGAGGAGAAGGTTTGTGAGAAGCCTTTGACGGTCTATGAGTAGCAGTGAGGGATTGTACTTAGAGCTGGATAGATTGTGAGCTAAAGCTTTGTGTAATCCTGAGATATTTCCACTTGTATGATAATGCAAAGATTGGGGTTTTAGGCTGAGGCTTTCCCCAGGTTATTCTTTTGTGTTTCATGTGTGATTGATTTTCTTCATCTGTTATATGTGTTCTATTTGATCTTGCTCATATTTGATTAAGCTTTCGCAAGTTTGTTGTAGAAGTAGATCTTATATTTTGCTTTAGTATATTGCATAATCTATTGATCTACAATGGGAATTTCTACATGGTATCAGAGCAAAGGTGATCGAAGCAGTGAACAATATATGAAGAAGAAAATTCGAAGTAAAAATAAATAAATAATAAAAAATGGGCCGTGCTTTTTCAGAGCAGAACTGAATTTTTTTGTGCAAAATTTTTATAAACAAATAGAAGATTTGGATTCCTTGTGGAAAAATACCCAAATTAAAAAAAAAATCGACTGAATCGGAGTTTAGATGAGGGAGATATCGCTAATTTAAATAAGTTCTTTTTCCAGAAAATTTCGTGATGGCGGGAAAGATGAAACAGATTGGTGTGCTAGCCAAGAACCTGTATGCACTTGAGGTACAAGATGCATGCAAAGCCTCGAGGAGCAAGGAAACTGTTGGAGACTTGGTGGTTGAGAGGGAGAGTACATTACCTCTCAACATGCAGCGCCAGAAGAAGTCTCGGACAATTGTGGAGGAGCCACAATTGGTGAAGCAACTTTAGGAGGTTGTGGAGAAGCCACAACTAGAGAAGCCGAGAGGAGACTGAGTAGAGGCATCCACTCATGCAGAGACCTCAAGTAGGGGGAAATTTCGAGCCAAGTGGGTAGAGGGATCACATGCATCCATACCTCTAGGTAGGAGGTGGGGCGATATGGATTGACAGTCCCATGAAGGCTAGAATAGAGGCAGGATCATTGAAGTACCCAACCTCTTTGATTAGACCTTGCTACGGGAGCCTCGACGAAGAGTAATAGGACTGGCTGAGTGGGTAGACACAGATGTAGATGGAGCGGTAAAGAGAGCTACAGTGCAGGAATCTCAAGACAGTGCAGAGCTAGCAGGCTGCAACAATGCGAAAGGCACAAGAGTGTTGCACCAGTGCAGGATGGCGTAGAGAGGTGTGCAACAGTGCAAGATGCATGGAGTGTTGTAGCAGCTCAGAGGTCACAGAGGGAGCACTTGTCAGCGGCAGAGGGAGCTTCAGCATCAGAGGGTGTTTCTAGCCCAACAGAGAGGTCAATTGGAGATTTTTTTGTTTCTAGAGTTGCTGGAGTAATAACACTTGGGAGAAGTGTTGCACGCAGAACATTCCAAAGGTTCAGGATCGGGTTTGATTTGAATGCCTTTCTTGTTAAGAGGGAGTGTTGAAAATGGCAACAAGAAATGCTAAAAATAGAAATGATAAAAATAACATTGCTATAAATAGAAGTTTGGGTACCAGTGTTGGACATAGCAACAAGGAATGAAAAATGGAAGGGCTAAAAATAGCATTTTGGGATAGATTCCAATTTTAGTTAGTCCCTGAACTAAAATTGAGAAGTAAAATTCGAATCTGATCTTAGCAACTATTTGTAAAATAATTAATTAATTCATATTGAGTTAATTAGTTGGAGAAAATCAAACATGAAGTCTATGTGGGGACATGCAACAATTTATCCATTAATTAATGAATTTATCCATCAGTTAAAGAGATAAGGATGAGTTGTAATATTGAGTTGTAATTAATTGGATTAGTTAACTGAGTCAAGTCCAGTTAGATTAATTCGAATAGTTTGCTAAATTAATTGTGAGTTCAGTTAGTTAATGCTTGAATGCATGTAACTGCTGCTCTCCAGATAACTGAATATTCTCTCATAAATAACTCATGCATGTTAGTTCAGTCAAAGACCAAGTTGAGATCAGAGGAAGGGACAATGTACTATCAGTTGGAGAAATTTTCCTCTATAGGAAACTCATCCATGTAGAAGGAATTATCTCCTTCAGGCTTGTGCAGTTATTTTAGAGGTCAGAGCAGTGTGTGAGGGATTATTACACACAAGTGGCAGCTTGAGGACCGAGAAAAAAAATTGCGCAAGGAAATATGAGGCTTGGAGGGTAGAGGAGAAGGTTTGTGGGAAGCCTTTGATTGTCTATGAGCAGCAGTAAGGGATTGTACTAAGAGTTGGATAGCTTGTGAGCTAAAGCTTTGTGTAACCCTGAGATATTTCCACTTGTATGATAATACAAAGATTGGGGTTTTAGGTTGAGGCTTTCCCCGGGTTATTCTTCTGTGTTTCATGTGTGATTGATTCTCTTCATGTGTTATATGTGTTTTATTTGATCTTGCTGATATTAGATTAAGATTTTGCAAGTTTGTTGTAGAAGTAGATCTTGTATTTTTCTTTAGTATATTTCATAATTTGTTGATCTAGAGTGGGAATTTCTACACCCTTGAAGAGGATAATTTTTAAGTCATTGATCTATCTATTTGTGAGCTGGTTGCATAATACAAAGACAAAAATCCTGCCATCATCAACAAGAATAATCCATGGGACTTTTTTTGTATGACCGCTCAACGCTCTCCATCGGTGGGAGGTGCAGGGGGCAATATATATATTATAGAATCACACTATATCTCTTTCTCATGTAGCTGCATTGGGCATGCTACAAACAAATTTGTTGAATTATTTGCTCTAAAGTACTTGCTTTTACAATTGGTTAAACACATATTGATCATGGAATTAAATGTATAGGGGGATTCACAAAAAATGATAAACTGGATGAATGGAGGCTTTAGATTAAGGAATCACAATCTATTTCCACTCTATAATATTATTATGCTCAGAATTTAGCATTTTTCACACATCTCTTTTACTCATGTTTATAGGGAATAACATCAAGATGTAGACCATATATTAAAAGTTGGATTGGAAATGGCTCATGGTATCTAGAAAATCAAAGAAAATCAAGAAGTTCTACTTTGCCTTCTCCAAATACACCCTTGGGACTAACTCACAAAATTCCATTATGCTTCACTTACTTTTTGTGAATAGGTTGGGTTGCTTGTGGACAGGTTTATATTTGGAAGGATATATGTTTTTCTATTTATATACAACACTCCTTATATACGATGGACAATATTGTGGTCTTCATATATATGGTTGATACAAAACGACAGACCTACAAGATATTTTTCTCCCATGTGCTATCAAGGGCTTGAAAAACCATTGCATGATCTTTCTATGTGACATTTCTTTTGGACTTTCTCCTTCATCTCAGACTAATCACAAGATCACTAGAATATGTTATTTTTGTGTAATTTATCTAAGACTATTATGTTATATCTACCTTTAAGACATTTTTTTGGGGAAGAACCACATGAATATTAGATAACCTCTGTATTATATATTTTATTTTATCTATAAAATACAAATTTGTCTTTTTGGAAAAAGAAAAATAAATAATAATTTAGTCCTTATACCATTTTCACTACTTAGAACTCTTTGTAATTATTTATACGACTTGCACCTCACCTCTTTTTTATAATAGGGATTATCTTTATTTATCAATTTGGGAATCTCCAAACTAAATCTCATTAATGTCAACTCATATCAATTCAATTGGTAGGAATTTGAAGTAGAATAAAGAGTCAAAGTTTTGGCTTTTCCTAGAAGACATTATCTATGAACTAAATTTAATCTTAAACATGTTAAAATTGAGTGATAAAAATAGCACAAATCTATTCAAAGTCATTGAAAAATGTTGGGTACTCTTAATGAACAAATTCATCATTAAAACAATTCAAAGGCATAATTATTAGAACTTAAATGATAGAAAATTAGCGAAAGCATGAGTTTATCATACTCTATAAAAGTTTGCCTCAACTAACTAAAGCTCTATTCCCAATTTGTTAATGCTTATACATTTTTAATCTATTTGGGACTCCTTATAACAACTTGCATCTTGAAACATCTATTAAAAATCAGAACAATTAATAATATAGATTGTCTTTATTAATTTAAGGGAATCCTAAAATGACATCTCCTAACCATTCCTTTTATAAACATCATGACAACCTGTCTCTTGCGGTTTTTTGGGGATACTTTCACGTCATCCCAGTATATAATATAGGTTTCATTTATGGGATCCTTGAACATTGTATACTAAAAATATTTTTCATATGCTTGGGAAGTCCCATAGCAACATAACCTTGGAAATTTAAATGAAACTTTCACCACTTTTTATAATATGTGCATTAATTTTTTTTATGTATGGGAATTCTTAAAACAATGTCTAAAAATATCTATTAAAACTTAATTTTATTATTATTATTATTATTTATATCTATATCTATATATATAATTTTAAATTTTTACCATTCAACTTGTATTAAAATAATCTTCTCTTACATTAAAAGGGAAGGTAATCTATTAAAAAGAAGGTAAAGTCCAACCAAGTATATATTCAACCTTGTATTTGACTTCTTTTTCATATTAACCATAAAGAATATTTATTAAAAACTTCTATAAGTATATTTTTGTCAATATTAAAGGATACAACTTCCCTTTTATTAAAAGTTGTTTATTAAAAATAGTATCAAAGAAATTGTATGATAAGTTTATTAAACAAATTATATTTGTTTATGTTTGAATTAAAATTTATATATTAAAATAAGATTTTTGTTTGTTTGTTAAGTTGTGTGAGTTTTATATGATTGCACATTTAACTTTTGTCTTGAGAAATCGTGATCTAGGAGCATCTAAACCATTAATATTAATTGGGGATTACACCCAGTTTAGGCTATACCAACTCTTAACATGATTGGATTTTTACCCTAATGGAGTTTCAAACTAGTGACCTTCACATCACGGAGTTCCTTAACAATACACCCCATCATCGTCTATTCTATGCTCCATGGGCGTCTATTAAAACTAAAATTAAATAAC
This sequence comes from Pinus tabuliformis, assembly GCA_031772625.1. Lineage (NCBI taxonomy): Eukaryota > Viridiplantae > Streptophyta > Pinopsida > Pinales > Pinaceae > Pinus > Pinus tabuliformis. The sequence continues at coordinate 1,493,002,948 of CM062804.1, read as the reverse complement.
TTGCATCTCACTTTAATTTTTTCATGTTTATTTTTGTAAGTCTAACAATTCTATTGATCCATCAAAAATGAATTACATCACATCACAATACATCAATCTTCCCCTAATCACACTACACAACATTAAATTTTTCCTTCCTGGACTTAGGCCCCTGGATTATACATTGGCTTGTTTTTCTTGCCTTTCCTCTTCCGATCATCTATCCAACTCGAGGGATTGTCAAAGACAACCACTTCCTTTCCTTGAGATGTTTCCTTTGTCAAGTGCTTCGTCTTATTTGTTGGATTCTTGTCACTACTTGAATGGTTTGATTCGTGGGTACATTTTTTCCCACTCTTTGCAAATGCCAAAATTATGGCTGACTTTTGTGTCATACTAATTGATGTGTGAGCTTCCTCCCCTAATGGTTGAGATGACATATCATGATTATGAGCTAGGTCTACAGGAGCAATGTTGGCATCAAGAGTTTTCTAATTTTGAGAATTACCCAACCTGTGAGCCACAATGGACTTAGAACCATTGGGTTCTTTTGGATCTTTCCATCCACAATTTTCTTCTTGGCTTTAGGGTGTGAAGAGGGGCCTTATGAATATGGGAAAATATTTTGTAGGTATTCGGGCTACTGACAAGATCTACAATGAAAAGTTGTACTTTCATAATCCACTAGTTGGGCATAAACCCTATGTCCCCATTCAAGGAGGATTTTATCTAGAAATCATTTACTGACATCCACTTCGGCATAAATGTGAATAAATGTGTGAATTCCTTGCATAATACTTTTGAGTAAATTTTGATGAAGTGACCTAACAAATTTCCCAATTCTTCTAAGATAGTTGGATGTGTCATATGCATGGGCAAATTGGGAAACCTCACCCATACTAGATTTTCCAGATTTGACATAGATATAGGATTACAATCCAGAAACCAGGGTTGAAAGGAGAGACTATATCGGCCCCAAAACCAGGGTCTCTAATCAAAAACCTTTTGTCGGCCCTCTATCTTCTGAAAAATAACAATAAAAAATTATTTTGAGCAGAAACATACTGCATCATCTAAAGACCAATTCTAGTGAACCCACTCCTTGAGAGCCAATGAAGATGGCCAAAATCCATTGAAATGGAAAATAAGCGCTTTTTGTTCATAATTTGCAGCTATGAAAGTGAATGCAATATTTTTCACCTCAAGAGAAGGGGTTTCGGCAAACTGCTCCACCACAAAAGTAGATCTAGAGAGATCTTTAGGATTTGGCGAAGGATGGCATGGTTTTAAAACATTTTTAACTGACATTGGTGCGGCTGAGGTTGATGCACCTTCCCCTTTGTCTCCACCTTGAATTCTTTCTACCATATATTACATCATTACATCCTTGGTGATGTTGTATTCACTTAGGAGCTTATGATCCTGAATTTGTTGTCCTTCATGAATGAGTCGAAAGCATTGATGAGGAATATGCATCTTCTCCTGTAACCTTTTTATAAGCGAGAAAGAAAGATCTGAGTTTGAAACCTGCAAATAAAAGGATTTTCCTAAGATTGGTTTCATCAGGATCAGGAAACTCTCCAGATATGAACTCCAAATCGTTGCAAACCCTCCATTTCCAAACTTTTCAGCATCAACCATTCTTGAAACCCTAGCAGAGCGATTTCCTCCCTTCCTTCATAAAATTTTTAATATCATTTCATTAGTAACTTCAAAAAAATATGTTTCATTTTCACTTTATTTTTTCATATAAATAATGAAGAATATTTATAAAAAAAATTTAAACATATTTTGTGAACTTAAAAATATTGTTTTGTAAGCGACGTCAAGAGAATTCTATTAATAAAGTGAAATGTACATCATATTTACATCCAAATATCCAGCCATAACTAGAGAGATTTTAATAGAAGATTGTGCCTCATATGCACAAAGCCACCTCAAAAACATAAAAACCAACATGCCACCATAGTCCATGATTCTGGACAACCCAAAGACTAAGACAAAACCAATACAAAAATAGTTAAAGAGCCAACACAAAGACCTGGCAAGTACCCACACAAAGAGAAAGACAACAATTTAACAGTCAGCACAAAACCAACTCCAAACGACGTAGAAGAGCATTGTCGTCAACCACACAAACTTCCAAACTGCAATGCACCAAAAAATCATCCACATCCAAAACAAAAAAAGCAAGATTTATATCATCTAGATACAAACATGGAAAAAAACAATCAAAACACACCTTAACTCGGCCATCCCAAACCAACTCGAATCTCCACAACAAAAACACAATTCATTTAAAACTTACTTAAACTTCTTTGTTTATATTATTAACAAGATTATTATTTAAAACTTATTTTTTAAATTACATTCCAACCTTTTCTATTAAATTATATAATTCAAAATATTTTATATTAATATTTTAATTTTAATAATTATTTTGACAACGTAAAATATTATTAATAAATTATGATTTCATTTTTCAAAAGATTTGCTTAACTTTTCATCATTCACATTTTATATAAATATTTTATATTAACCGATCATAATTTCATTTTTCAAAATATTTACTTTTCATCATTAACATTTCCTATCGATGTTTTATATTATCATTTTTCGTAAAATGTCAGCTTTAACACATAATTAAAACATTGCCCATAAAAAATATAATACAATTCCATATATATAAAAGTGAGCACTTTAACACCTTTAAGAGTAAAAAGTAAGCACACCATGTGGTCCTCTCATTGCATGATAGTCCAATCCTCGTTTAAGTAGGTGGTTGCTAGTGTCCCTTGATTTGATGTTTGATCCTTTAACTTTGTTTTCCCTCTCTCTTCAGTAAAAAAAGTTCAGCAAAAATGGGGGGCTTTTCTGTTTAGGGTGACAGAAAAGTGGTCCAAAAATGAGGGTTTTACTTTTCTGAAAAGTGATTCAGTTGGTAACTCCAAAATAGGGGTAATGGAAAGTAGGGTATAGGTGGTTCATATAATCATAATGCCCATTCATTATGAGGAGGGTCATGCCTACTCATAAATGTAATCATATTATTTTCTTGACCCTCACCAAGGGCCATGCCCACTGATTATGTACTTTTATTAATTGGTTTAGTATCATTGAGGCCATTGAACCTAGGATAAGTGGGTCCTATTTGGAATGTAAATTTAGGAAAAATATTTGCATAAAAAAGTTAGAAAGATATAGAATAAAGATGTTAAGTTGATGAGGCCATTGAATCTAGGATAAGTGGGTAGTATTTGGAATGTAAATTTATGAAAAATATTTGTATAAAAAAGTTATAAAGGTATAGAATAAAGATATTAAGTTGTGATGATAATTTATTTGGAATGTAAATTTATGTAAAATATATATATTAAAAATCGAAATTTTAAAGAAATTTGTGTAACAAAGATATTAAATTGTAGGAATGATTTAGGATTTTTTTGTTATTAGTAAGTAAGAAAGTTAGATGTTTAGGATTTTGATGAATTTTTTTTTTTGTAATATTGCAATTGGGTCGAAATTGTGATTTTTAATTTGTTGAAATTATTATTTTAATGTAAAAATGGATTTAATATTTTATATCATTTTTATGACAATTTTCTTTTATAATATTAATTATTTTATTTTTTTTGGTAAAGACGGTTATTTTTTATTTGGAAATCGGCAAAACAGCTGTCGTGGACTTAAACACTGATACACTTTAGATCCTTGTTACATTCAGCAGGGACAGTAGAATTGGGATTTGAAAGGTCCGCTGAAAGAATTACATTGTAGCTGCAGAAAGAGGGTTGAAGGAGGACTTGATTTGATCCAGAATGGCGCATTGTAGTTCCACTGCTTTTGCATTTGCATAGCAGAGACCCACCACGCCGGAGTGCCGGTTCAATCTGGGAATCACTGCATTTTCTTTTTGAATTGACTGGCAGATTGCTATGAAGCGATCAAGGATTCAACGATCGGCAAACAGAGAATAGCGGATCTGAAACTCTATCAATGCGGATAGATAAATGATATCGGGTCCGGATGCAACTCGGAAATCGCAATCGGAGAAAGGCGGGGGGTGGCCCATCGCAAAGGGATGCGATGGGGCCGGAAGCGAAATGCCAATAGATTGCAGAGAATGAATGGTCGGGTCCGGGCTCTCGTCGTGCATCGCATATCGCGATCGTGAATGGGTTTGCAGAATTGCGATGGGGTGGATGCGAAAGGCAATAAACTGGGATAATGTATGGTCGGTCCGAGCACACATCACGCATCGCAAATCACAGAGGCAAATGGTTAATGCTTTGGAGATTTACGATGGGGGGGGGGGGCTGGAAGCGAAATGCCAAAAGACTGCAATGAATGTATGGTCGGGTCCGGGCTCTCGTCGCGCATCGCATATCGCGATCGCGGATGGGTTTGCTGAATTGCGATGGGGTTAATGCTTTGGATATTTGCGATGGCCGGACGTGAAGAGACATGAAATATAATAAATAAAAGAGGCCCTCGCCGCTTAACAGCAGGCAGCTCAAGAGGAACGATCCCGAAGCTTTGGACAGCGAAATACATAGGCCCAGACATCTCCAGAGTTAAGGAATGCTACAGTCTGAATCAACCTCATTGACTAACAGGGATCTCCTGCTCCGGATAGAGGCTAGGTTGGCTGCCAGATCCGCCTGTGAGTTTAACTTTCTCAGCACATGATAGAAGGAGATTTTTTGAAACTTGGGCAACATTAGTCTAATTTTTTTGAGGATGGGGGCTAATTGCACCTGAGAAGGGATCTTTTGAGAGTTCATAGCCTGAATAATTAGTCTGGAGTCTCCAAAGACTGAGATGGAGAGGAGATTCCTCTTAAGAGCCAGATTTAGACCTTGCCACAGAGCAAGAGCCTCCGCTCTGTTGTTTGTTTCATGCCCCAGACCCCAAGCAAAGCGCAGCTCAGTTGAGCCATCTGGGCTTAAGATAATTCCACCTCCACCCGCCTTTCCTGGGTTGCCTTTAGAGGCCCCATCGAAGAAAAGGCAGTGGTCATCCAAAGCAGATCTCCATTTGATGAATTCCTGTTCCTCTAGACAGATTTCCTAATGAGAAGAGGCTTTAGCAGGAGGAATGGGTCTATTCTGATGATTAGGAACAAGCTCTTTTAACCATTGGTCTTCCTCACTGTCCAGAGTCGTGCCATTTCTTATGTTGGGTTTGGTTTCTAAAGCTTCCCCCAACAAGGCTTTGATCTTAGTGATAATTCTGACTGGATTGCAACTCTCCTCCCTAAAAATTCTGTTGTTCCTCTCCAGCCACAGTTTCCAACATGTGAATTTGGGAATCCACATCCAACTAGTCTTGAGGAGATTTTTTTTGAAGAGACAGAAGGGGATAACTTGGCCCAGTTTCGAAGAAGGTCCTGAATATTTTCTGGAAGCTCTATATTGTCAGGTCCTAACATTAGGACACCCCTCCAAACTTCTTGAGCAAAGGGGCACAATAAGAATAGGTGATTAGTCGTTTCTTCGTCCGAAACACAAAAAGGGCATCTGGAGGGACCTGCCATTCCACGCTTCCTCAGGTTATCTCCAGTGAGGATACTATTATGCGCCATAGTCCAGCAAAAGAAGTCAATTTTGGGGAGAGCAGGAAAAGACCAGATAAATTTCCATTGAGTTGGCTCTAGGGGGATGCTAGGGATAGCCATCAAACTTTTGTAACCTTTTGCTGCTGAGTAAGATCCTGAAAGATAACCCCACCCTCTTTTGTCCTTAGAAGAGGCCTTAGGGGGATTTTCCTTGGAGCAGATCCATCAATAACTTAGCTTCACCATCTAGCCAATGAGGGACCTCCGCCAAATTCCAACCATCCCATAGAATTTCTGCATCATTTTTCCAATTGGAGATGTCCCAAAGGGTTTCCAAATTGCTGGCCTGAAGCCAAACTCTGATATTTTCCAGATCTACCATTTGATTCAAGGGCTAACCTCCAAGAATTGAGTCTTCCCAAATTTTTATTTTTTTCCCATTACCTGGGATCCAATAAAGCTTATGACTGAACTGTTTCATAGCTGTGAGACAGAGTTTGAAAACTGGAGATCCTTTGGATGTTCTAGGAGGCTGGTCCAAACACCTCAAACGCTGCCCATGAAAATATTTTTTCCACAGAACTCTCTTGCTCCAACTAGGATTCCTGGAGACAATGTTCCAAAGGAGCTTGGAGCCCAGAGCAAGATTTTGGGCTACCAGATCCCGCATTTGTAGACCTCCTTCCAAGAGTGGCTTCTTAATAGTGTCCCAATTAACTAAATGAAGCCTTCTTTCGTTATTTTTCCCTCCCTCCCACAGAAATCTTCTAAGGAGACCATCCACTTTATTGATAAAGGTTTTAGGAGCTAGTAGAATAGAATTCTGATAAACTGGGAGACTTATGAGAACATATTTCATTAGGATTACCTTCCCAGCATTATTCAACCATGAGGCTCCCCAAGCTTGTATTCTGAGTTTTAGCTTGTTTAGCAGGGGCATCCAGTGAGCTACTTTAGGATTTGATTTGAAGATTGGGATCCCAAGATACTTAAATGACTCCCAGGTCATGTTTCTTTCCATTTCTAAAAGCCTTTCTATGTTTGTCAAATCCTTGGTCGAGCAGTTCCAGCCGAAGATCATGCTTTTTAGATAGTTAATATTGCTACCCGAGACCTCCTTATAAATGTCCAGCTCCTTCTTGAAGGTTCTAGCAGAATTTATGCTAGCTCCTCCTAGTAATAAAGTATCATCAGCAAACTGGGCATGATTTATGTCTTTAACATTTTGAGCCATTCTCAGGCCTGGCAGAGTATGGATCTGTTGACAGTAGTCTAGCTGGAAGCTGAGCACTGAAGCTTGAATGGCGTAAAGAAGCGGGGACAAAGGTCCACCTTGTCTTAGCCTCCTCGAGGCCTGGAAGATTTCTGTTGGGCGACCATTAACCAGAGGCACTATCCAAGGGGAGGCAATGCAGGCTTTCACCCAAGTTATGAGAACTTTTGAGAAGCCAAAATTCCCCATCACAGAGAACAGGAAATCATGTCTCACCCTGTCAAAGGCATTTTTCAAATCTAGCTTAATTACCATGCCTTTCTCTTTTCGGAGACAGCTTGAATGAATTGCTTCTTGCACCAGCACAATATTGTCAAGAATCTTTCTCCCTTTTATGAATCCTCCTTGGTTTTCAGGGATGATGAGCGGCAGAATTTTCTTAAGACGGTTGGCTATTATTTTTGTAATCAGCTTATAACTTGTATTACACAAAGATATGGGCCTGAATCTGCTAAAATCGGTGGCACCTTTGTCTTTCGGAATCAAAGCAAGGAAGGCCGAGTTGGTGCTGCCTCCAATCTTGGTACAGGTCTGAGATTTACAGATCATTCTCAGAAGATCTTTTTTTATTATGGCCCAGCAAGTCAGATAGAACCTTGTTGTAAACCCATCTAGGCTCGGGGCTTTATCTGGGTCCATGCAATCTAGAGCATTTTTAATCTTATTCATACTGATTGGAGCAGTCAGCATGATATTGTCAGCATCATGAACACAATGAGGAATAAGATCAATCGGATAGGCGTGAGAACTGATAGGATGGTCTTCCGGGGAAGAATAAAGATCTTTGAAGAAGGAGTGGGCTGCTCGCTTTATGCCTTCAGAATATTTAACCACTGTGTTTTGATAGTGAATTTCATTTACTATTTTGAAGTGCTTGCGTGCTTCAGCTTGCTTATGGAAGTAGCTTGTATTTTTGTCTCTGGCCTGTAACCAAAGATTTCTGGACTTCTGTCTCCAGAACTCTTCTTCATCCCTACTTGCTCTATGGAGATCTTTTTGCAGCTCTATTTCTTTTTGAAGAAGGGTTTGCGTTACATCGGAATTCTCCATTTTTAATTGGTGGCCTGCTAAACTATCATGCATCTCCTTTCTTTTGGCAGTGGGCGTTTTCAGCCTTTTAGCCCACACCTTGAGCTCCCTTTTGAGTCTCCTCATTTTTTCTTCCCACACAAAGGAAGGGGATCCTTGAACTTGCCGGTTCCAGGCCTCGGAGACCACCTCTTGGAATCCCTCTTGATGAATCCACAATGAACTGAATCTAAAGGGAATGGGGCCAAGATTTCCTTCCAAGGATAGCTCAAGCAGAATGGGTTTATGGTTAGAGGTGTAGTTTGGCAGAATTTTAGAGGTGGCCATTAGACCACAAGTCAAGAAGGAGGATTGGACCAGAAATCTATCTAGATGAGCAGCAATGTGGCCTGGGCCTAACCTTTTGTTTGACCAGGTGAATTTCCCAGTTGTGGGCTTGATATCCTCCAAATCCCAATCTAGAATGAGGTCTTCAACCCATTCTCTAGCTGGGTTCCTGACCAGCGAGCCCCCTTTTTCTCTTCTGCAGCTAGCTTAACATTCAAATCACCTGCAATAATAATATTTTCTGGATTGTGCAAGAAAAGATAGGACTGGAGCGAGTCCCAACAAATTTTTTTCTCAGAGTGTAAAACCAGAGCATAAAGATTGAACATACTTACTTGGTGGCCAGATTCTTTATGGAGGAGCTTAGTGAGAAGCCAATGGGGGCGACCTTCTTCGTGAATCAGATCATATTTGGAGCTATCCCAAAAGGAGGCAATCCCTCCAGAGGCGCCTTTGGCGCTGACTGCTCTCCCTTGGCCTTTATGCCAGAAAACTTTGCTTGCTTGGAGGAGTAGAAGGTCCTCCAGTTTTGTCTCCTGGATGAGAAGGATTTCAGGCGAGTACATCCTCACAATGTCTTTCAGTGCTTCTTCTTTCAATTTGTTGCCTAATCCTCTGCAATTCCAGGAGACGTATTTCATTATTTACTAGCTTGGGAGGTTGTGGCTCCTTTTGGAGCCTTACCATGATTGCGCCTAGATCTGGTATTCATCATTCCTTTGAGATTTTTCTGAGAGACTTGGAGGAAATCCAGATAAGTTTTCTCCTCTCTCTGTTTTTTCTTGGACTTTCGACCCCTGGCTGAATTGATAGGAGTTTTGCGAGCTGTCTGAATATGAGATTCCATCTTCTGAATCTCCCTCAGAATTGGAGCCCAGATTGATGTGCTCCTCGTTTTCTTCTTTTTCCCCTTGTTCATCCTCTGTTGGAGGAAGAGATGACTTTGCTTCAGCTTCTTTCACTTTCTTCGATGGGTCTTCTGGATCCTCTTGGATCCCAATGGCATTTGTCTTCTCCCCAGAGGAAGAACCCTCTTTAGGAACTTCTTTGGCTTTTGGTTTGAGCTGGGGCTTCACCAATGGCCCTGAATTTTTCTTTTTCTCAGTTAGTTTTGGGACTGCTTTGCCCTTTTTGATTTCTTTCCATCCTTCTTCGTCAGCTTTGTCCCCAGTTGGAGCTTTTGGGTAGTTTCTTTGGAAGTGTCCATGTTCGTGACAGGTTCTGCATTTGAATGGAAACTTCTCGTAATCTAGTTTTTGATAGTGATGCCATTCTCCGACTGTAAGTTTTACTGCTTCGGGCAGTCCAACTTCTAGATCGACTTCCATGCAGATTCTTGCATAGGTATATTAGCCCTTGTTGTCTTCTTTGTCAATGAATCTACGAAGACCATTTCCAATCTTCTGCAATGTGTGATAGCTCCAGCAATGGATCAGAAGATTGGGAAGCCGGACCCAGACTGGAACCTCTTTAGGGGAATCGATTGAGGGATCGAAGTCGGGGGTCCACTTATTAAGATACAGACCCTGATTTCCCATAAAATACGGACCGTTTCTGAAAACCAGATCTCGGTCTTCTTTGGAGGTGAACTCGAAAATGAAATACCCTCTGCCGACAGCATAGCAGATCACATTGTTTTCCAGCTGGGGCCTCCAGTTGCATTGGATCCATTCATCTATTGTTTTTGTTGATGGCCAGCGTCCCATAAATTGTCCTACCAACCCTCTGTCAGCCAGGGCTAGGGCGATTTTTATCGGTTGGTCTTCTGGTAGGGCGATCTCAGGAATTTCCTCCAGCTTTTTGATGAATTTCGGGACTTCTGGAGTCAAGCGTTTCTTCCCGTTCTTCGAAAGCAGCCTTCTGAAAGCTTCATTTGAAGAGATAGGCGGGGTGGGAGAGGGCTCCCCACCCCCAGGTGCACTCATGGCGGCGGCATGCTCTGTGCCAGCAGAAGCACTGGCCGGAGAAGGAGGGGGCAGAGCCCAATTGCGGGGGTGCCGGGAGAGGAGGTTGAGAGCCCAGTAGCAGGGGCTACCAGGCAGGAGGCCTGCAGAGGGCCGTAGGAGCCGAGGAAGCATGGGCACGGGAGCTCCAGAGCAGAACGTGCGCGAAAGTTTTTTAAGTTAGATATAATGTTAATTATTAATATATGTAATTTCATTAATTTAAAATCATTCTTACTTGACCTCAATAAAAAAATGTCAATTTTTTTTCAAGTTTATTTAATAAAAAAATGTCAATTTTGTTTTCAAGTTATTATTTTAAGTGGTAGAAAGCTATTAATTTAGAAAATGTTTAAACTACAACATTAACAAGTTGGTGAAGTCAACGTAAATTGTTGGAGACTTACACATATTTATGGAATTATGATTGAAAGAATCAACACATTGAAAGATTGGAAGATTTTCAATCAATCCAATGATTTGAAGATTGTCCTTAAAGCCATATAAGCAAATTTGAAACCAATTTTAACAAAGCTATACATCCACAGTGGGCTAACTAGAGTTAGTAGTGTTTGCATTGCCTTGATGTAAATATATATGTATAATAACATTATGGGAATTTTGAAATCTACCTAAAAAGATAATAAATAGGAGTTATGAATGTTTAAAGAAAAGGAAGAAAACTATTTTTTTTTAATATTGTATTTTCGACTTATCTCTTTATAGATTTACTTAATTGTCAAGTGTAGAAACTGATTGAATACAAAATTAAATTCCACGTCCAACTAGTGTCTCTACATGACATTTGAGTAAACCTATAAGAAGATAAGTTGAAAATACAATTAAAAAAGAAAATTCTTATTTTTTCTTCCAAAAATATTTACCCATGGAGATGACATCACCATCTTGAATCTTATTGGTTTTTTTAAAGTTGATTTGGTTAATATATTTTTTGCTTTGAAACTCATTTTTTACCTCAAAAACGTGATACATAACATATTTTAATGTTTTAAATATCAAATAAAGTTTTGTATGGTTCATTGGGAGTATCTATCTTAATATAAAACAAGCGCTACATAGTAGCTAATCCGGTTGCTTAGTTTAAATATATATAAATAACAGTAAAAATATTTAATTTAAATTAATGTTAAGGTTTACAATTCCATCAATTTGAGTTTCACTAATTGGTAAAGTCCTCCTATGTGCAATTAAAGAGCAAGGCCTCGATTTCAATGCCTATACAAACATAGCTTTAAAAAAACTATTATATGTTATACTTGCATTTACATTTGAATTACATTAGTGGTCCAAATTAAATTTGTCTCTCCAATTCAAGAATTCTATATTTTATTTCTTAAAATTTGAACTAATTCAATCATGTTTTTTAATTTTGGGATTCAATTGCGTTAAGTAAGTCATTCATCATGACCATTTCCATGAGAAGCAGTCGTAATTGACTAATTTCTCATAATTTTTGAATAGTCCACTTAACACTCATTGCATCGGGTGATGCTCACAGGGTTTTTTAATATAATTATTAGTTTATATATGTATATATATTAATTATTTTTAAAATTTGAATTTATATTTGAGAAAAACAATAATTATATTGACTTATAATTTAGTTTATAAAAAATGTATGTCTTATTTTATTAAAATTTAAATTTAAATTTTAACCAAAAAAAAATGATTTATATATATCTATATAAAATTATAATTTTTTTATATATTAAAATTTGAATTAAAATATTCAATTCATTTTTCTTTTAATATAATTATTAGTTTATAAAAAGTATTGACATGAAAAGAATGAGTACATTGCATTAATAAAGAGTAATGATTGCAATATCACAGTTTACTATGTATTGTGCAATAAAATGTTCAAACTCTGAGCCAATAATAACTGAGATAAATACTAATAATTTTTTTTTTGTAAAAAAATAAAAATTTATTTATATAGTTAAACTTTGTTAAATCAAAATAAATTTAATGTGTTTGACCTTACTAATTAATAGTCAAAGCAATACCTATTGCATTATATTGTCGAGCGACATTATAATAAGTCATAATTTAAATTATTATGAAATTGTTTTTATGGACTACTCAAAATAATAATAAGGAGAATCAACCTTCTTTGTCTATAAAAAATAATTTGGATTATCAATCACTGAGATTGAAAATTCATATAGCAAGGAGTAAAATACATGGTGACAGAGTGTTTTGTTAAGGCACTTTGTGGTGTAAAGGTTAACGGTTTGAAACTCCACGAGCTAAAATCCAGTCATGCTAAGGGTTGTTGTGGCCTAGGCCGGGTGCGATCCCCAAGTGATTTTGATGAATTAGATGCCATTTAATAGTGACTACTCAAGCCACAGGTTAATTGTGGCATTTATCTCAAAACTCATATGTAAACTAGCAAACAAAAAATATTACAAACTCACATTACAATAAAAGTATATCAAATATAAAATCAAATTTTTAAATTAAAAACAATAATTTCAACACATTTAAGATGCACTTTTAACAAGATTTTGTAACAATTTTTTGATAATAAAAATGCAAAAAAGTATATATATATAAATATATCTATATCTATATATCTATATATATATATATATATATTTTGATATTGTAAATTTCAATTCTATTAATTCCAGAAAAACATATTACATCAGAGAATCAGATACTTTAAAGACCATCTACTACAAACTTGGCTTTAAAAACTAGGGTGATCCTTTTTCCTATTTACCCTTTCTCCTACGAACATCAATCCATTCTACTAAGCGATTCATCACGATAGAGGATAATGTTGCTTCTTCATTTTGCATAGAAAGTTCCATAGCTTCTAGATTGGCTGAGATAGATAAATATTTATTGTTATCATAATGATCAAACTCATGGTTCTGCTTCTTCCCACAAATTGCAGGCACAATTATAGTTAAAGATATCTCAGTATCCTTTGCCGAAAGATTTATCTTTAATAGGGTCATGTCAATGAAACTGGGGTTACTTTGTATCCTGAGAAGCTGATCTGTTGGGTGATTCCTTCTGATTTTGGGGATTGTTCTTATGTTTAGCTATTGAAATCTTTGAATATGATGTAGCCTTCAGATCTCTTTAGCCGTGATGGTTTCTCTTTGGCTCCTAGTTGTAGAAATCCCCTTTGGAAGAGTGACACACATTCTGAAGGTGCCCAGGTTGTTGACAAATTCTACACTTGAAGGCTGGGTTTTTGTGACCCATTTTTGCTTCTCTTCTGAAGATAATCTTTGTTTTAAAAAATATTTAAGACTATCATGATCCATTTTTACCTTGAAGTGTCTTACCATTAGGTGGGGTCGCCATTTCCTAAGTGCATGTAGTATTGCCAACATTTCCTTCTCATAAATAGCTTTGTGCAAATAATTTCCTTTGATTGAAATACTTTCAGAAGCAAGGGGTCTTTCTTCTTGCATTAAAACAACACCAATTCCTTTTCATGAGGCATCACATTCAACAATAAAGGTTTTTGTGAAGTCTGGTGTAACTAAGACCGATGCTTGGCATATTTCCTCTTTAAGATGTTCAAAGGTCTTCGTTGCTTCTGGAGTCCATGAAAATTCATCTTTATTCAATAATGTTGTTATAGGTGCTGCTATTATCCCATAATTCTTAACAAACTTGTGATAATACCCTGTCAAACCGAGAAATCCTTGTAGATTCTTTATGGATGTGGGGATTTTCCATTCCTTAATGGTTATAATTTTTCTAGGGTCTACCTTAACACCTTCATGAGATACAATATGATCCAGATATTCCACCTCTTGTACTCCAAAGAAACATTTAGAGTTTTTTGCATATAATTGTTTCTCCTCCAATAGTTTTAGAACCATATCAACATGTTGAACATGATCCTTCCAAGACTTGTTGTAGATTAGTATATCATGAAAAAGTACTAACACAAATTTTATAAGGAAGGGTTTGAAAATGAAATTCATCAAACCTTGAAATGTAGAAGGTGCATTGGTAAGGCCAAACGTGTTATAGACATATTTGGGCACTGCAACCCCAATCATACATGCCCATAAACAAAGGGCTTCTAAGCCCCTAAAAGTGTTGTTTCATACCCTAAAGGAGCAAGGTCAGCTGATTACATCATCTCCCAGAAGTTCTCCATGAAAAACTACTCGGAATTGGTCAAAGCAGGACCATACAGACTGCCCAGTGCTAAAGGTGTGATGCATCTCACTTGCCACATGTAAAAAGTGCGATGCATACTGGAAAGCCCTTCTATAGGGTGTGATGAGCGAGCGCAAACAAATCGAACAAGTAGTTTGCTAGGTGGAAACCCAGAGAATCTTCTAGAAACTGCTCATTTGACACTTGCCTCTCTAAGTTCGCCTAGGGATGAGTAAGGGATCTAAAATCTCCATGTGGAACCAAGAACTATTAGTGAAATGACACTAATCAAAATCCCAGAAGCTGATTCACTCCCATGTAAACATCTACATATGGATCCCTCATCCAAGAGATCCAAAGGCTGGAATTTTGTAATTTGCAAGGAAGTGTTGTTGGTTTCTTTTTGAAGACATTATGGGTGATCTTGCCTTGTATGAGGTGAAGAGGGCTTTCATGCTGGGATGATGGCGCTGGGTTAGACCAAGTGGTTGTAATTCTCTCTTTTACTACTTTTACTAATAAAGATATTTGAGTTTTCCTCCATATTCTTGTGTATCTCTGAATATTGTGTTGATATATGCATTTGTATGGTCAATATATATCTGATCCTATATTGTTTACAGTGATAGATCTCTATACTTTGATGGTATTATGCCGCTGTGAATCTACAGGTGCTCTTTGAAGTGGGACAAGTAAGAAAGCAGTGGTGAGATTCTGTCAAAGGAGAAAGGAAACAAGTAAGGAGCCAAGCGGAAGACTGAGGTTGGTACTCTCTTCTTCATTCTCATCTCTCTCTCGTAAAGGAAAAACAAGTGACTTTAATCTGTTTGTTTCTAAGATAGCTACTCGTCTTAGTGGGACTAGCAGCTCTACATAGACACTAGATTTCCCGATAAAAAATGGCGACTCCACTGGGGAGTGATTAGTTTGATTGCTTGTCTCTATTTGTTTGATTCATAAACCACAGATGGAGCGTGAAGTCAAGCTAGCTAGCCTTCGAACTGCATTTGATATGCAAGTGCAAAGTAGATCAACGCTGCTTCAGTGAATCTCTGGGTTTGTTTACGAACAAAACAATTGACTTGCAAACATCCTAAGTGCCCTAGAGGTAGCTTGAGTAACCTCATTAGATCAGCCCTATAATTTGTAGTTACTGATTATCATTTTCTCGGCCTAAATCCCTGAACTAAACTGCAAACTGTGACAAAAAACTAAGTTAAAGTCTCGTTCCTGGATCATCGCACCCTCTCCTTTAGGAAGACTGGATGCATCACACCTCTCGTGTGTAGTAGGTGAGATGCATCCCTGTTTCCCTGTGTTATAGGTGCGATGATCAGGTAAGACTGTTTCTGCCTCCATATTTTGGTTTTTTCTTCACTGTCTTCAGTTTTATTCAAGAGTTTTGCTGTCTATGATCAGTAGATCATTGTAGAAACCCCCTTCCTTTGCATCATTCAGCCTCCATTGTACAAATATTTGTGAATTCTTTTATGTATTTTTCTCCATTCACAGTTCTCATTTACAAAATAGTAGCTTAATCGGAATGTCGTCTTTTGATTTGAAAGTGTCGTAAGTGTCATTTTCAGTCGAAGAAAAAAATACTTCTCTTTTTGATAGTCGATTACACTGTTACTCTTGTATTTGATCTGAATTAATAAGTATTTCAAGTGTCGAAAGCAGTTTTCAATTCAAAATCGCAAAGTGTCATCTTGCATTCTTGTCGTTTTTTGAAAAGAAAATCATTAGTATTGTTGCTTTGAAAGAAGAGATAATTAAGATTTGTATTTAGCATTATTTTTGTCATTCACACATTAAGAAAGTGGAAAACAAATACATGCACGTGCATTTGCATTTAGACTGCTTGTTGATTTTGATTTATGATAGTGCATCTAGTGTGTGCTCTCTGCTCTTTGTTGAAAGGATTTCATTTCTCTTTCCTTAGTAGCTAGGATTTTCATTGCAAAAAGAAGATTAAACGACTGTTTATCATCTTAGATTGCATCTTAGGAATTGTATATCTACATCACGCGTTGAACCTTAAAGGAAAACTTCTTAAGAAAGATCAACTGTAAAATAAATTCAATGAACATAAAAATGCTTTGGAACCTAACGCACAACATCTAGAAGTCTAGGCTAGAGACGTATTCTGGCGTCGTAAAGCCTGGTAACTATCGCTTTCATCGTAGGTTGGGTGATTCCTCCTCTTTGAGACGACAAGTGCCAATATGGACTTGCGCTCCCATGTACCATCGAGTATATATTGGGAGAGCACAATAGGCTATATCCTTTATCCTTAGGAAGCCATGTCTGCCACCCTATCGATCGCAATGCACTGAACACAGCATTCGGGAAGCTTGACTGTCGTACCGTAAAAAGTATTTTGCAGTTTTGCGATTGGTTTGTTAATCCCTCTGTCTAGATTTCCAGAGTAGTCTCTTTCATTCCCTTCAAACTCCTTAAAGGAAAAGGTCCATCTGAGCACTTGTCACTTCAGGCTCATTAAAAATCGAAGGCGACTAGAGTCATCTTTAGCTTTTTCTCGACTCTTAAAAAGTGAAAAAGCAAGTTGTGTCAAAGTGTCTAAAATTTATTTTAAACAGAATAACGTCACTATTCCCTCGTTGATCTTGGGTTGAGAAAATGGAGTCCACCAACCAAGGATTTCCCCTCGGGGGAAATCCTAGTCCTTTCTCCTCTTGGGGAGATGTTGGTGCACCTCATATGGCCACATTGTCCCTCCCCGGATTGACAATTGGCCTGCCGGTATGGCTTTTCTCGACCTCTATCGTTTAAAACACTGTGATTCCTGAGAAATCAAATCAGCAACTAGATGATACTAGAGTCACCCCCCAACCTTCTACTTCATTTGTTTCTCCCTCTCCTTCTTCCTCTTCACTTGGTGAAACTAGTAAAACTAAAAACCAAGTAACTGAGAAGAAGAAGAAAGGGAAGGAGAAGAAGAAGAAGGAGCCAATGGCGAAAAGGGGCAACCGTGCATCATCTAGCGAAAATCCACACACTGCACCATCCAAACCTAAATCTCCATGTGTCATCTGCAAAGGGGACCATTATCATCGAGATTGTCCTTGCATCCCACGGATCTTAAGGGACTGGTCTCCCCGCTTGCACAATCTGGTGTCATCAACCTTTGACGATCATCTTGAGAGTAAACCGTCAACTAGTGAAAATGAAGTCACTGGGCAGAAAGGAAAATCTAAATTTCCTTGCAGACTGTGAGAAGGTGATCATGCCCTCCACCGTTGTCCCTTCCTGGATGAAGCTAAAAGAGTTTTGAATAACCGTCATGCATCATTGTAGTGACTTCCTCTTGGATACAAGAAACTCTTGCCGAGTCCATTGCTAGCTGAAAATCTGACTGACACACCTTTGTTGTCGGTCGAAGCGCCTATCATTAAAGATGAACCCTCTGAGTCCACATCGGACCAAAGTCAACAGGTCGAGATGGTAGTCGACCCCATCTTGTCTTCAGAGGATTTACCTTCAGATGATACAGTCACCAAAGAGAATGAGAACGACACTATTCAAATTCTTTTCGTAAATATAGACTCCGATGAACATGGGGGAAATCTACCCATTCCTTTACCACAGGAAGGAAGTTCGTCAGAGATGTATCTGGCCGTTTATTCAGTCCCACCTCCAAGCAACCTAGTTGTCTCCTTCGATTGGAATCTACTAGGTAGACCCCGTTTACCATCTAATGTACCATTCCGAATCATAGTGCAAACTTACAGAATGGTCATGGTTGGTACCATCATAGATGAAGGGGCTTCTGTGAGTATCCTTTCCTCAACTGCTTGGAAAGTGCTTGGTTCGCCATCGCTTTTGCCTAAGATGCGACATCTGACAGGCTTCAACAAAGGAACCAGTTGACCGTTAGGGATCCTTCTAGATTTGCCTATAACTTTGAGAAGGAAAATCGTTTATTTGAATGTAATGGTAGTCCAAGGACCTTTAGATTACAATCTACTCCTTGGACGTGACTACATTTATATCACGGGAGCCATTGTCTCCTCACTCTTTCGAGTAATGTGTTTTTCGCATGAAGGTAGACTGGTCTTGCTTGTAGACCAACTTTCATTCCCTAGTTCACACATAGCTAATAGTCAAATACCATCCCTCACAGGTCATTTTGCGGAAGGAATTTCTCATCAATCTCCAGTCTATCCACCAATAAGCGTGAGTGATTCGGTGGTCATGACTGAAACCCAGGCGGCATGCACCCTGGTCTGCTTTGGCAGGAAAACTTCAGGTATAGGGTAGGTTTCTGCAGAGGATATATGACTGGTCTGACACACCCATCCGTTTAGGAAAATGGGATTAGACCGGAATAAGATACCTCTGTTAGAAGGTAGGCCTTTCCCGATAGAACAAATGTTTTGTCTGCAAATTGAAGGGTAACTTGGAAAAGGTAGGCCTTTCCCGATAGAACAAATGTTTTGTCTGCAAATTGAGGGGTAACATGGGAAACTTTACTTCACTATACCTGGGGGCATGCAAACCTTTTTGCGTGAAAGTGAAAAATGACCATTTATTTTCTTAGTTTGTAGGTTCTTAACCCTTTAAACTCGTAGGATTGGTCATTCCTAGCTTACATAATAAAAGGAGTCGGAGCATAATTTCGAATGGTGCAAGCTCCCTAAAAAGTGAACCTATCGATGAGACATCCTTATTATATGACTAGCACGGACAGTTTTACGCGAAGTTCAAGCTCATTAAAATTTAAACCTAGCAATGAGCATATATTCCACCAGAGTTTAAGCTCATTAAAAAATGAACCCACCACTGGTAAATAATCATTGAGATCAAATTATTATCAACTTTTGAGCCTTGGTCATGTTCTTACCATCACCTCCACTCTATTTTAGCCGATCATTCACCTCCATTTGATTGTTACCCCTTTTGAGGAACAACTACGACGAGTGATCCTATTAGCCACCTTCTTTACATTGCCGTGATTGAAAAGTTCCAAACATTCCCTGGAAGCAACTGTTATCTAAAAACATCACTCGTTCCTCAAAAAACGAGTCTCCTTTAAGCTCTTTTCATCTGACTTGTAAAATACGAAAAGATTGCCAGCAATTGGCCTCTCTAGCTCGTTAAAGTGATTGGAAGTGCTATCCCTCCTCTAGATTTTAATCTTTTTGGACCTGAGGGATTATTACACAAAAAGATCGAGCGTTTGTTTTGTTCAGCTCGTTAAAACTATCAAAAAGTCATCCCTTTCGCATTGTTTTATACTTTTTCGAACTTAAGGGATTATATTATGAAAAAGGAATATTGGAGTCTTCTTTCTGTCTCTCTTCAGACTCTCTAAAATTGAAAAGGACCGAGTTATCCTTGTTGTTAAACTCGTTAAAACAATAGCGACAAACTTGTCCATTCAAACAAGAGCGAGTTTCACTGTCGCTAGGCTCGTTAAAACACAGCGACGGGTTTGCCCGAAGGGAAAATTATAGAACAAGCATATGTTATCCTCCTAAAGCTTGAAAAAAATAAAGAGGTAATGGTTAGAAATGACTGGGGAAAATTGGGAAGGAAACTTGAAGAAACTTTATTGGTAGCAGGTCGCTCTTGAACATGACACTTTCACTCCATCACCATGATTGAGTCAGGTTGGGTTATTCCATTCACCAGTCATACCACCATTGGTCCACTGTACCATCCATTTTTGGGGTTAATGCTACCAATCCATTTTAGTGTCGCCGATATGTTGAAGAGAAGTCGTTTAGAGAATTCACCTATCCAACTTGTGTCTCATCCACTACAATACCTTCACGCTTCATTCTTTCATGTTCGCCACCCTGAACCTTGTATCATCAGGTCGTTTTCACCTCTATGAAATCATTTGCTCCATTCAGTGTCATAGATGTGGGATCCATCAATGCCCTCCTACGACGGGTCACTTCTTGTCGACATCAGCTCATTATCCAAGAAGCCGACCTAGGAACAACCCTTTCAATACTTTGAAGCTTGCATGCCTCAATGGCAAGTTTCTCACTTCCGACGACAGGTTTACATTAATGGCCTTCGACCAAAAGACTTTGCATGGTGTTCGACATCAACTCATGTATTCACACCACGTGAATTGTACTGCAGTACCTTGAGGGTCATCATCATCATCAGTGATTCCTCTCACACCTGTTAACAACTTACATCATTGGCTGGTAATCAGACGATGTCTTTCCATGTTCGACATCAGAACGTCTATTCACATGGATCGACTTGTACTTGGGGCAAATATTGAACGCGTTTTGAAGACCCCAGATCTAGTTTCATCCATCCAGGCTGCAATATATTTAGGAGAATAAAGACATCAAATGTACATCATTGCTGCACAGATAATCATCCAAACTAAGGGATGATGGCTCTACCAGAATCATCAGTCTGCACACAGACGGTTGTCTGTCCTATGTACATGAAAATGAATTTATCAAAGCTAAGCATGGGAATGCCCGCCTCAGCTAGATCATGAAAAATATTATGAAGATAATGTATTGTATTGTATCTTATTACAGGTCACCTTCCAGTTCGAAAAACCTCGAATCCTCATTATAAAGCATTTCACCCGACATCAAAAGGATTTACGACCTCATACTTTAGGGGGCAACTGTTATAGACATATTTGGGCACTGCAACCCCAATCATACATGTCCATAAACCAAGGGCTTCTAAGTCCCTAAAAGTGTTGTTTCATACCCTAAAGGAGCAAGGTCAGCTGATTACATCATCTCCCAGAAGTTCTCCATGAAAAACTACTCGGAACTGGTCAAAGCAGGACCATACAGACTGCCCAATGCTAAAGGTGTGATGCATCTCACCTGCCACATGCAAAAAGTGCGATGCATACTGGAAAGCCCTTCTATAGGGTGTGATGAGAGAGAGCAGACAAATGGCACAAGCAGTTTGCTAGGTGGAAACCCATAAAATCTTCTAGAAACTGCTCATTTGACACTTGCCTCTCTGAGTTCACCTAGGGATGAGTAAGGGATCTAAAATCTCCATGTGGAACCAAGAAATATTAGTGAAATGACACTAATCAAAATCCCAGAAGCTGATTCACTCCTCTGTAAACATCTATATATGGATCCCTCATCCAAGAGATCCAAAGGCTGGAATTTTGTAATTTGCAAGGAAGTGCTGTTGGTTTCTTTTTGAAGACATTGTTGGGTGATCTTGCTTTGTATGAGTTGAAGAGGGTTTTCATGCTGGGAGGATGGTGCTGGGTTAGACCAAGTGGTTGTAATTCTCTCTTCTATTACTTTTACTAATAAAGCTATTTGAGTTTTCCTCCATATTATTGTGTATCTCTAAATATTGTGTTGATATATGCATTTGTATGGTCAATATATATTTGATCCTATATTGTTTACAGTGATAGATCTCTACGCTTTGATGGTATTATGCCGCTGTGAATCTACAGGTGCTCTTTGAAGCAGGACAAGTAAGGAAGCAGTGGCGATATTCTGTCAAAGGAGAAAGGAAACAAGTAAGGAGCCAAGTGGAAGACTGAGGTTGGTACTCTTTGCTTCTTTCTCATCTCTCTCTTGTAAAGGAAACACAAGTGACTTTAATCTGTTTGTTTCTAAGATAGCTACCCATCTTAGTGGGACTAGCAGCTCTGCATAGACACTAGATTTCTCGATAAAAAAAAGCATTACCAAAAATTCATAATGACCCTCATGAGTTCTAAATGTTGTTTTCAGAATGCCTTCAGTGTTCATTTTGATTTGATGATATCTTGAATGAAGATCCAGCTTGGTGAAGTAACTTGATCCATGAAATTCATCCAATAATTCATCAATGAAAGGAATGGGAAATTTATCTTTAATAGTGAGCTTGTTGAGCTCCTATAATCCGGACACATGCGCCATGATCCATCCTTCTTATGAACCAATACTACTGGAGCAGAGAAAGAACTTTGACTAGGTTGAATTATACCAACCTCTAGCATTTCTGTAACCATACGTTCAATTTCACTCTTTTGGGCATAGGGATATGTGTAAGGCCTGATGTTTTGAGGAACACTTCCTGGAATCAAATGAATAGCATGATCATGATCACAAATAGGTGGGGGAACTTTGGGAGTCTCAAATACCTTAGAATGATTGTCCAAGGCTTTTAGGAGATCTGGAGAAATAGATGATTTCGATGTGGGAACCTATAGTGAACATAATTGTGCAATTACGCCTCGTTTTTCTTTCTTTAGAAGCTTTGTCATTCCGTTAGAACTGATTATCTTTCCCAATTTCCCTACAATACCCCTTAATTCAACTTCCTTTCTTTTTGAAGAAAATTTCATGAAAAGTTCTTGAAAATTAAAAGCTATTGTACCCAAGGATTTGATGCAGGAACATTCAGGCCTAGTCAACAATGTGATGGCATGATCACATGTTGTGACTAACAAGGGCTTGGAAGATAAGAGATTAGTTAATTTTATTTATTGAAATTTGTGAGAGTGTTTATTATTGAAAGAATATGAGAAAATGGCACAGTGGCTAATTGATCCTCCCTGTGTGGAGATCATGCAAACAGTTAGATTTATTTGGTTTGAATAGAATATGAGGAATTTAAAAGCTGGATTTAGCATTTGTTTAGAAAAGAGTGGAGTTGAAGAGACTTTTTAGGAGAGAGTGAGATATTTCTGGTTCTGAACCAGAATTGGTTCATGAATCCATTTTTATATAACTTGTGGTCTTTTTGTATAATTCATAGGTTAGCGAGAGAGAAACCAGAGAGGTTAGATAGGTTAGTTAGAGGTTCAAGAGAAACCGGAGAGGAGAGAGTGAGGGTTTCAAGATTGAAATAGGGCCTTTTATTGATGTCATCGAGCCAGAGGGCCGAGACTCTGTAAGTTCATTATATTGAATAAATGATTATGTGTGTGTGTAAATGGCAATTTCTATTGAAATGCTTCTCTTATCTATGTATAGTTTGCTTGCGGAACAACTGAAGCATTCTGCTCTGTTTTCATGTCTTAAGTTATGAAGCACAACGTTAAACCATAATTGAGTATTTATTGTTATAACCATGTCTGAGCGCTTAAAATAGATCATAGCTTACTATTATATATAAAAGTCTTGTGTGGGGACAGAATATAGAGGAGAATTGTTTATAACGTAGAATTTGTTAAAAACAAGTGAGATCAAGTCCAAGAGGGAGTAGACGGATCGATGCACAGTGGCCGTTAGATCTATAAGATCAATGGACCAGATCTAATCAGAGAAAGTCGAGCACTTTATCACATTGGCAAAGGTTGTTATAAGGGGGATAAACTCAAGCCTTAAGGAGTTGTGATTGCGATTGCACTGATATATCGCATCGGCGGAAGTCTGTGTGAATGGACCGGGCCTAAACACTTGCCAAACTCCGATTGCGACATTGCGATATAATGTGGACCATTGGATCATTTACCTGATCAACGGCGAGGATAAGGCGCGTGCCTTAACCAGATGATGGTTTCCAAAAGGTGGTAAGCAGTTATTGGGTGGCCTCAAAAGTCATAAGTGGTTTCTAGAAACCGGACCCGATGAGGTAATGAGCCGTGGTTTAATTAAATTGAAATCTGGGGTGATCAGGACCATCCATCGAATGGACAATCAGACGGATATCGAGTGAAAACATGTGCGAGGGCTAATTCCCAATGCGGACTTGATGGACTTTATATAATGGATTTAATTCCATTTGAAATACGGCCTTAAGCTTCTGGTCGGGTTTTTCATGTTTTTAGTGTATAATCGAGTGTTGTGATAACATAGTAGTTCCAGGGTTTTAAAAGGAATAAAGCATATGAAGGGCGGACCCGATGATTTATGAATGCAGGTATATGTATTTGAAGTCTGGTTTATGAGTTTCAGAGTGGGTTTTCCTTATGATTCCTTTGTATTCCGAAGAAGTTGTATGACCGGGGTTTTAATGTAAAAGCACACATAAAACGCTTCCGATAGTTGTATATAGAGGGAAATAACAATGTGATTGGGGTTTCCTGCATCAGGATTGTAGCCATTGGGCTCCTAGTACAACATCAACACCACCCATTGAATGGAAGAATTAGGCTATTCAATACATATTCTCCCATGGATAGCTTGATATTATGACACTTTCCAGAGAAATCTATGGTTCCTACACTTGCAACCATCACTTAACACTCTGGTGTTGGATATAGGAAGCAATTAAATTCATTGGCTATCTTACAATGAACAAAATTATGGGTAGTTCCCGAATCAATCAACACTATTACTTTTTTCTTCTTGATATGTCCTTTTATCTTGATAGTTTGAGGAGTGGTAATTCTGACCAATGCATTACAAGATATGGGCTGATTCATTTATTATTTCTCTAGGGTTTGTTCCTGGTTTATATCCTCTTCTTTTGATGCTTCTTGTTCCTTTTCTTCCCCCTCTTCATAATCTATGTAAAATAATTTATTCTTAGCACACTTATGACCTTTAGTGTATTTTCTATCACAATTGTAACAAAGCCCTTTTGCTCTTTTTTCTTCCAATTGTTGTGGTATCAACCTTGTAGGTTGTGGAAGGCTAGGAGCAACAACACTTCCATCTTTATAATTGTGAGTGGTAGGCTTCCTTTTTGCCATAATTTTGCTTTCCATTTTTCTTGCCAACCAGAATGCCTTCTCTAATGAATCAAGTTCCCAAAGGCGAACCTCATGTTGGATGTTATCCTTTAAAGTCCCTATGAACACATCAATCCTATGTTCCTCTGGAATATATTTTACCCTTATATTAAATTTCTGGAAGTCCTCACTGTGCTCTATCATTGAACCCTTTTTTTTGAGATTTATCAATTGGCTAAAAAAGTGTTTCTTTTTGTATCCTCATGATGTGCTATCATTTCATCCATAAATATTTCCCAAGTGACAATTTGTTTATGGGAAAAAAGCCATCGATACCATACAAAATGATTTGGTTACAAATATAAAGTTGCAATGCGTACCCTTTTTGTGTGTTTGCACATTATGGATATCAAAATATTGCTCCATATGTAGTATCCATGTTACAGGATCCTTGCCATCAAACTTTCTCATATCGATCTTTAAAACATGGTGGATCTTCGATCCAACGTTAGAGTCTATGAAATCACAATTAACAATTTTTTTTTTCTCATCATGAGTTTCCTTTACTATCCTTTCACCATTAGTAAGCATTTCTTGTAGAAACTTTGTCAAATCTATCTTCAAATCTTCCATGTTGCCTTTAATTTTTTCTTCTAAACCATCCATCATAGCTTCCACGCCTTTCTTTAAACCATCCATCATAGCTTCCACACCATCCATATTAGCTTCCACGCCTTTTTTTAAACCATCCATATTAGTTTCCACGCCATCCATCTAAGCTTCCATGTCTCTCTTTAAACCATCCATCTTAGATTCTATTACTTTTTGTGAGAGTGAATTTTGTTGCACTTGGTCTCGTAATTTTGATATATCATGTTGCATTTCTTCCTCTTCTTCATGAGCCATGCTAGAGATTTCAGGTTTCTTACTAGGTGTTTCCATTAACTTTCTTTGAGGCATCAATTAATGATAATTATGCTTCACTATGCCCTTTGAATTCATTCAAACTAACTTTTCAAACCAAACTTATGCAAAATTTTAAAAAAACTATACACCTTTTTTCACTTTGTAGGAGATCAATATTGTATCTAATGTATCTATGAAATTTCATATCTTCAAGGTCTACAATTGCGACTTCGGGTAGCCCTTTGAGTCCTCTTTCCAACACCACAAGTCTGATCAAAATTGGATTCTCCAAGAAATCGTTATGCCCAATCTCACAAGATGACCTGATTATACACTTTTTCAGTAGAGCGAAATTGTACGGAGTGCCACGTGTCACTGTTTCAACATTTGGACCTGAAAACAATGCACAGAAGACTACATTTTGTTCTATTTTTGTAACTTCTTACAAAATTTCAATCTAATACTCATAAATAAAGTTATGACGATTTTCCCAAGGTCACTTGTTTTGGATGTAATTCAGGAGCCTACAAAAACCCTAACTTTGTTGGATCATATCTCCGAAAATATAGCGAGACAAGATCTAAAATTCAGACTCGAGGATCATTGAGATTTCGGCTCAAAAGGCTTTGTTTTTTAGCTTCTGAAACGTCGCAGAAAAAAGTTATAGAGAAAATGCCATGATGACTTGTTTTGGAGCAACGAAACCCTAGAATCTAAAGCTCTCATACCAAATGTTATGAAATGAGCTCACAAAAAGATAGAAAGGATAGATCAACACCTTAGAAATCAGCCTCTTTTAGGGGGAAACCACCTTTACATTACACAAATGAACAATTCTTGGATGATACAAATGACAAAACCTCCTTTCTATATATATAGGAGTCTAAGGGGTCACAATATAATCAAAGCTGACATAACAATAATAATATAAGGGCACAAGACAATGGGCCACAACAATAACAATAAGAGCTATAATGACAATAGTAATGGGGGAATCGCTAGTATTATAGGGACCTAACAAGACTGGTCTACAAGCTTCTTGGGAATAGGAGGATTGGGATTTGGCTTGAGGGCTTCCTTGAATGACATGGGCCTAGTAGAAGAAGATGCCCCAACTCTCTTGACACCTCCTTGTAGACCATCAATTAAGGAGATTGTGGCATCCTTTTTAATGTTATATTCTTTGAGATCGCTTGCTAATTGCAATAATCTCCCTTCATAGATGATCCCAATCACTCCCACCAGAATACCTAAAATTTGATGAAAAAAATTCAAAATCTTAAATTTTCATAATATTAAAGAATATATTACGAATGAGAAAAAGAAAAAGAATATGTTTCTTTAATTACTTTTACATATTTTTATTTGACTATACTATATATTTTGTATGTTATTATGATAACATGTGATTTATGAAGCCCCAAGGGATAACTCAGTTGGTCGACTTCCTATTGCTAAGTACCTCACTTATTGGGAGGTCATGGGGTCAAATCTCCTCGATTCTCGTGGGGTTAGGCCTTGCTAGTTTGATCGACTGTTAGATCCCTTTGGGTTGATCTACCTAGATTTTCTTGTGGATGTAGCGGTCACTTAATGTCCGTGAACCACCCTTAAAAAAATATAACATGTGATTTATGATTTGAGGGTGTTAAAGTCAAAGGTTAATTTTCGAAAACATAAAATCAAAAACTTCATTTAAAGGAGAAATATTAGATATCATGATAGTAATAGAAGATCTTATTAATTTATGTAAAATGTCTCGAATATAGCAATAAGTTAGTGGTTGATTCATTATTAATTTGGTTTTTGAATTTAAAGGCTTTTTCATATCTAGTATTTAATATAGGAAAATTCTTATATTTATTTTTATTGTTTTTTTTTTAAAGAAAAAACATGTAATTTTACTAATTTTGTATGTGCTTGGCGCACACACATAACATAGTTTCTTACACTCAAAACATGCAAAATTGCCCAAAACAGATTTACATTTACCCAGATAAACTGAGCTTCTCCTTTTTACTTTTCCTCTAAATTTTTTCCAACCCTCTGAGTTTGGGTTGGAAATTACTATTGTCATTTCTTCTCCTTCCATCTTCCATGGCACTTCTTTGCCTAAGTTAGAACTCTTAGATGCATGTGTTTGATTTGTTTCACTTTCTTCTTTACTGTTGCATATTTCCTAATGTTTCTTTTCTTGGACCTAGACCACTGCTAAATTAGTTCCTTTTTGAGTGTGATCTTCTGAAACATTTTGTTTATTTTTTCCTTCCTTCACTTGAGACCCTTGTTGATTTTTTTCTTCTGGTTTTTTATGGTTCTCTTCCATTTCTTTATCTTCATATTATGGAAGATGCAAATCTGAAAATTTCTACCCCTTTGAATTTTTGGGTCTTTTCTTTGTCCTTTTTTTTGCTTGGGGACAAGTATTATTGATGAAAAGGTAGTCTTGGATATTACCCAAAATCCCCTTTTCTTAATCAAAATCGGCCCTTGACCTGTGGTAACAACCCACAGGCTTTATCGGAAGCGCTTAAGGCTTTAAGCCTTTTATGACCATGGACATATGAGGAATCAAAGCCACCTTTTTATCGGCGTTCTTAATCACCCATCGGAAGCCACCACCCGAGCTTTAAAGCTCGCAAGCACCATATTACATGAATCGGGAATGACCCATCATAAATACATGGGAATCATATATATATAAAACCCCTTTCTATACCCGCGCCCATATATATATATAAAACTATATGGAAACATACAAAAACCCGCTTTTTTTTTAAAACGCCCGGACTTCAAATTATATATATACCTTTGCAATTTTCGGCAGGTCCGATATCGGCTGTTACAACCATAAACACATGCCGCGGTCCCGATGACCCCGATGAGGTTGCGGACCCGATCTCCACTTTACCACAGTTAATGGTTCTATCGCATCCACCTCCGCCCAATAATATTTCGTCGCGATCGGCGATCGCTCGACGCGCTATACACACATATGCGTCTGTCGATATAGATCCGGACCCGATCTAGCAATTCAACCTGATATATATTATATCGGGTCCGCACTCATCGCTTAAAGGTTCCGATGTGATCTCGCTCCGTCATCCCCGATATGCCGATGCGATGGTAATTCCGGACCCGACTTGGTCCAGAATCAATCTGAATAATCTTTCAAGTCCGCCCAGTACTCCGCTAAGGGGTTTCCGGCGTCAATTTGCTGTGTAAATGGGCCTTTCCGTTCACGGACTCTAATTAACTTGGATTTGCTTTGAGCACAAGAATTCTTTACAATTTATTAATAAAAATACAAGCAGATCACATTGTATGGAGAACAAAAAACAATCAACATACAAAGCCTTCACGGCTACATAAACAAAGCATTGCCCAAACACTGGATTATTTCATATATAAAATACAGGGTCTCGGCCTTGCCAGATTACACTGTAATGATGACCTCTGTTTTGATACAATCCAAAATACACTATGAGCTTTTCGCTCCACACCAAGCCTCACCCTCCCTCTACACGATTATATTTTCCCCTTTTTAACTCCATAATTTCTCTAACAAAATCTAACAATAATATTCTATTTCTAAGAGATCTAACAGCAATCTTCTATCTCTTAGCTTTCATGCACACCTAAGCTAACAAATCTTATCCCCAATCTAAATAAAACAATGCCTTATTTATTACAATAACTAACAATTTGAGAAGTCATCCTTCTCGGTAACAGTAAATGAATTTAACTGTGATTAGCCACAACATGTGGACAATCCTCCACATTGCTGGCTAATGTCGATGCTCCTGCATCAGACTCCCGGGGAAGAAAAGATTTGTCCTTCAAACCTTCAGGACTCACTCCATATTTCTGTAGTTCAGCTGTTGTCAACCAACTGGAATCTTCCACTGGCTGCTCCTTCCACTTGACTAGATATTGGAAATATATCTGCCCTCTGGTTTTCTTAGATATTCTTCGGTCTAAAATAGCTTCAACTTCTTTTTGAGATGCTTTTGGTACTTGTTCCTCCCAATCCACAGTTTGAATTTCATCACCTGTGACTTCTTTCTGCAACTCTGTTTCTGCCTCTCTGAATGGATACAAGTCTGCAATATTAAAAATGGGGGATATTCCGATCCCTTCTGGTAGCTCAATCTCATATGCATTAGCTGAAAATTTCCTTTTGATTTTAAAGGGTCCTATTTTCTTCAGTTTCAGTTTATTATAAGTCCTTGTAGGAAATCTCTCCTTCCTCAAATATGCCATGACTAAATCTCCTAATTGAAATTCTTTTTCTCTCCTTTTCAGATCTGCTCTCTGTTTATATCTTTTGCTGCTTTCCTATAATTTAACTTTGACTTCTTCTTGTAGCTTTTGCATTTGTTCAGCAAAATCTTCAGCACTTGCACTTCTGGCTTCCTGTTTTCCCAAATCTCTGAGTTCATATACTCCTCTTGGATGCATCCCAAAGACAATCTGGAATGGGCTCATTCTTGTGCTCCGGTTTGGTGTGTCATTGTAAGCAAATTCAGCTTGAGCTAATGCTAAATCCCACTGTTTGGGATTCTGATGAACCAAGGTTCGTAATATATTTCCCAAGCTTCTGTTCACAACTTCAGTTTGTCCATCGGTCTGAGGATGGTAGGCTAAACTAAAACTAAGTTTAGTTCCCAGCTTCTTCCAAAGTGTTCTCCAGAAATGCCCTACAAATTTTGTATCCCGATCTGATACAATGCTCACAGGTAAACCATGCAATCTTACAATCTCAGAAAAGAAAAAATTGGCTATGTGTGTGGCATCGCTAGTCTTCTTACAAGCAATAAAATGGGCCATTTTTGAAAATCTGTCTACAACAACATATATAGAATCATTTCCTCTCTGAGTTTTTGGTAAACCCAGAACAAAGTCCATACTCACTGCATCCCATGGTCGATCTGGTATGGGCAATGGCTGATATAGACCTGTATTTTGACTCCTTCCTTTGGCATACTGACATACCCTGCATTTCTCAACAAACTTTTTAACATCAGTTTGCATTTTGGGCCAATAATAAAAATCATTTACCTGAGCGAAAGTCTTGTCTTGTCCAAAATGACCAGACAATCCTCCACTGTGCTTTTCTTTAATGATGTTTTCTCTCATTGAACATTTAGGAATGCATAATTTGTTGCTCTTAAATAACAGGCCTCCTTGAATAAGGTAGTCCATCCATTGACTTCTGTTATGGCTCATTGGATTCTGCACTGTCATGTAGATATCCCTAAAATCCTCATCATCATGATACATTTCTATCATCTCATCAAAACCTACAACACCTACTTTGAATTCTTGCAAAAGAAAACTTACCCTGCTCAACGCATCTGCCACTTTGTTAGACTTACCGCTTTTGTGCTTTATTACAAAAGTGAAACTTTGTAGAAATTCTACCCACTTGGCATGCTTTTGATTTAACTTTGGCTGATTATTAATGAACTGCAAAGCATGATTATCTGAATATAAAATGAATTCCTTTGGCAGTAAGTAATGCCTCCATTTTTTTATCGCCTGCACAATAGCGTAGAATTCTTTGTCATAGGAAGAATACCTCATTTTCGCATCATTTAGTTTCTCGCTAAAATATGCTATCGGTCTTTGCTCTTGGCTCAACACTGCTCCAATTGCTTCCCCACTTGCATAAGTTTCCACTTGAAAGACTTTCTCGAAATCTGGCAATGCTAGAATAGGCTTTTCTATTATTTTTCTTTTCAACAAATTAAAATTCCTATCGGCTGCTTCTGTCCATTGAAATGGCTGATTTACCTCCCTGATGGTCTCAAGGATTGGTGCACAAACTTGACTGAACCCTTTTATAAACTTCCTGTAAAAACTAGCAAGTCCATGGAAACTTCTTACCTCGAATACACTCCTGGGAGTAGGCCAGTTTCTGATTGCTTGTACCTTTTCCGGATCCATTTTTAAACCTTCTCTGGAAATCACAAACCCCAAATATACCAGCTCCTCTTTCATGAAACTACATTTATTCAAGTTAATTAGTAGTTTTTCCTTCTGCAGTGTTTTCAAGACTAACTTCAAATGTTCCAAATGTTCCTCTTTACTTTTGCTGAAAACCAGAATATCATCAAGGTAAACAACAACAAATTTACCTGTATATTCTTTCAGGACCTCGTTAATTAGTCTCATGAATGTGCTGGGCGCATTAGTGAGCCCAAAAGGCATCACTAACCACTCATACAATCCACTATTTGT
This sequence comes from Pinus tabuliformis, assembly GCA_031772625.1. Classification (NCBI taxonomy): domain Eukaryota; kingdom Viridiplantae; phylum Streptophyta; class Pinopsida; order Pinales; family Pinaceae; genus Pinus; species Pinus tabuliformis. The sequence continues at coordinate 1,492,970,939 of CM062804.1, read as the reverse complement.
TTTGAATGTTGTCTTCCATTCATCGCCTTCTCGAATTCTAATCTGATGATACCCGCTTTTTAAATCTATCTTTGTAAAATACATGGATCCACTTAAACAGTCCATTAAATCATCCATTCTGGGCAAAGGAAATCTATACCTGACTGTTATCTTATTGATAGCTCTGGAATCGGTGCACATGCGCCATTCTCCTCCCTTTTTTGGACTAAGCACCGTTGGCACAGCACACGGACTCAGACTTTCTCGGATCAGTCCCTTGTCCATCAGCTCTTGAACCTGTCTTGCAACCTCTGCATTTTCCTGAGGAGTTAATCTATAGGCAGCTTTATTAGGTAGACTTGATCCTGGTATTAAGTCGATATGGTGACTTATACTCCTAATCGGTGGTAATTCATTTGGCAATTCATCCACAATGATATCCATGTAACTATTTAACACAGATTGAATTTCTTCAGGCAAATCATTTAAATTGGTGGAGGTTAAAATTACCTTTGGCCTTCCTACGATAGCGAAATGCACCTCTTCGCTTTTATCAACCTCTTGTAGCAGTTCCTTGCCACTCATCAACATAATACTATTTTCAGGCAGCTCTTTGTCAACATCATTCTTTACTGGCAGCAACGTATGTTTAACTCCATCCTTCTCTATGGTATATGTATTCCTTCTCCCATCATGAATCGCCTTCCTATCAAATTTCCACGGTCTTCCCAATAACACATGACATACATCCATGGGCATTATGTCACATAAGATTACGTCTTTGTATGTGCCGATCTGCATTTCCGCATTACACTGTTCTGTCACAATGACTTGATGACCCTTCTGTAGCCAAGATACTTTGTAAGGTGCAGGATGCGCTTTCCTTGTTAATCCGAGCTTTTCCACCATCTCTGTAGACACAAGATTGTCAGTACTCCCGCTATCAATTATAACCTTACAGCACTTACCCTTTGACTTGCACGTAGTCCTGAACAAGTTCTTCCTTTGCGCAGGTTCTCCAATCTCCTTTTCTGATCTTAACAAAGTTCTTCTAAGCAGCAATGTTTCACCTTCTTCCGGTGGTTCTTCTACAAGTCGAGGTGGTTCCGGCTCTGCCTCAGCCACATTTGCACCCCTCTGGCTTGCTGACTTGTTACGAGGACAGTCTTGTGACATATGTCCCCATTCTCCACAGGTATAACACCTAACATCTCTTCCTCGCCCTCTTCCTCTGGGCGCGAATCTCCCTCTACTAGATTCACCCATCTGTGGTGATCTGTTGCTTGAACTCCCTGTGTCAATTTGATGTTGTGTTCCTCTAGATCGGCCAACTCCTTTACCTCTTGCTGAGCTCTTTCCTCTGTTCCTTTGACTTTGTTTTCTTAATATCTTCTCTTCTGCCTTCAATCTTGCTTGATAGGCATCCTCAACAGTTTTCAGACTTAACAGAACAATCTCATCTTGGATCTCATACCTTATCCCATTAACATATCTAGCTACTTTTTCCAAATCATCCTCTACATGCCCTGTTCTGATACTTAATCTGTAAAATTCTTCAGTATATTCTTTAATAGACATTCCTTTTTGCTTCAGATTTTGCATCTTCTTAAAAAGATTCAAATGATAATCTTTCGGCAAAAACTTGGCTTTCAGTTTACTTACCATTTTATCCCACTACTTGATCTTAGATTTCCCTTTTCTCATTCTTGATGTCTGTACCTTGTCCCACCAGATGGATGCATGACCTTTCAATCTAGTTACTGCAAATTTTACCTTCTTGTTCTCTTCAACCTCTTCATAATCGAAGTACTGATCTATGGATCTGATCCAATCCATGAGCTCCTTGGCATTCAGACTCCCTTCATGCATAGGAATCTCCATTTTAGGTTTGCCTCCAACCTTTGCCAGCATCTTTAGGATTTTGATATTTTCATTCTCTTCTTCTGCTTCCACATCTGTATCAGATTCTTCTGCAGGACTGTCAGCTCCCTCGTCAGGCGCTCTTCTTTGGGCTGTCTCCATTGCCTCCATTCATGCACGCAAACTCCACACTTCTTCTATCAAAACTACATTTGGTTCTGGTCTCCCTCGACCAATTCCTCTCCTTGGTGGCATCTTTACTGTAAACACTATCTCTTCTGCTCTGATACCAAAAATTGATGAAAAGGTAGTCTTGGATATTACCCAAAATCCCCTTTTCTTAATCAAAATCGGCCCTTGACCTGTGGTAACAACCCACAGGCTTTATCGGAAGCGCTTAAGGCTTTAAGCCTTTTATGACCATGGACATATGAGGAATCAAAGCCTCCTTTTTATCGGCGTTCTTAATCACCCATCGGAAGCCACCACCCGAGCTTTAAAGCTCGCAAGCACCATATTACATGAATCGGGAATGACCCATCATAAATACATGGGAATCATATATATATAAAACCCCTTTCTATACCCGCGCCCATATATATATAAAACTATATGGAAACATACAAAAACCCACTTTTTTTTTTAAACGCCCGGACTTCAAATTATATATATACCTTTGCAATTTTCGGCAGGTCCGATATCGACTGTTACAACCATAAACACATGCCGCGGTCCCAATGACCTCGATGAGGTTGCGGACCCGATCTCCACTTTACCACAGTTAATGGTTCTATCGCATCTGCCTCCGCCCAATAATATTTCGTCGCGATCGGCGATCGCTCGACGCGCTATACACACATATGCATCTGTCGATATAGATCCGGACCCGATCTAGCAATTCAACCCGATATATATTATATCGGGTCCGCACTCATCGCTTAAAGGTTCCGATGTGATATCGCTCCGTCATCGCCGATATGCCGATGCGATGGTAATTCCGGACCTGACTTGGTCCAGAATCAATCTGAATAATCTTTCAAGTCCGCCCAGTACTCCGCTAAGGGGGTTCCGACGTCAATTTGCTGTGTAAATGGGCCTTTCCGTTCGCGGACTCTAATTAACTTGGATTTGCTTTGAGCACAAGAATTCTTTACAATTTATTAATAACAATACAAGCAGATCGCATTGTATGGAGAACAAAAAACAATCAACATACAAAGCCTTCACGGCCGCATAAACAAAGCATTGCACAAACACTGGATTATTTCATATATAAAATACAGGGTCTCGGCCTTGCCAGATTACACTGTAATGATGACCTCTGTTTTGATACAATCCAAAATACACTTTGAGCTTTTCGCTCCACACCAAGCCTCACTCTCCCTCTACACGATTATATTTTCCCCTTTTTAACTCCATAATTTCTCTAACAAAATCTAACAATAATATTCTATTTCTAAGAGATCTAACAGCAATCTTCTATCTCTTAGCTTTCATGCACACCTAAGCTAACAAATCTTATCCCCAATCTAAATAAAACAATGCCTTATTTATTACAATAACTAACAATTTGAGAAGTCATCCTTCTCGGTAACAGTAATGAATTTAACTGTGATTAGCCACAACATGTGGACAATCCTCCACATTGCTGGCTAATGTCGATGCTCCTGCATCAATTATGCAGATGCCCTATCTAAAGATAAATCTGACTCTTGCATCTCATATTTTCAAAATCTAATATTTGAATCCACTTAAAATTTTTATGATCCATATGGATGTGATCATATATACCTTTACTAAGGTCTACCTCTACAAAAATCCTAGCAAAAGCAAAAACCATTTTCCAGTATTTCTTGATCAATCTTCATAAATATCCCCAATGTGTTTCTAGTACCCTATAAAACTTGTTGGTGTCAAAAAGGGAGAGTACAATTGTGTAGTATCACCCATATCGACATCTTTGTAACCAACATTTTCATAACATTAAAATATGGAAACCATGGAGTTATGAATATGTCCACCCTATGCCGTAACCATGGTCCCTCATTTAAAACATATTCCAGTTCTATTTGATTATTGAATTGTAACAAAAAAATCCCTTTTCACACAAGTAAATATCACACTTATTGATCCAATTGGCGTAAACCCACTGATGTAGGTTTTCTAATTTGTGCCGAAAACCATTGAATCTACATATGATGGTTCTAGTTTGGAGGACTATGAAAAGACTTCTCACCTTTGGAAAAATTACTGACATATCTCATACTTCCCCATCCATTCAACAATGTAAGGACCTATAATTGTCAGAATTGGGTTTTGTCCATTTGGTATGACAACTTTCCCTTTCATGACATCCTTGAAAGAACTTGGACCCTTAGGGTTTCTAGCTAATGATGTTCATCCAGATGGGATACTCATTCCCGGAACACCACCCTGCAACCTCAAATTTATGATAATAATGGAATTGCATTCGATGTTGTAGTCTTTTAACTTGTTCATTTCTAGAAGTTCGATTTGATTTCTGAGAAGACAGAGTGGGCAATATTTTTTTTTCATTTCCAGAAGTTCGATTTCGATTCCTAAGGAGATAGAGAGGGTAATGAAAATGAAATTGTTCTTTTTTAGAATTCCATTTTTTATGATGTTGATTTTAAATTTTGAGGGAAAAATCAATCTTGTAGGTGTCCAGAATTCAAAAGTGAACTTGTTCGCAGAAGCAGTAGTGATAAGTAGATTATTCTCAGGGGCATTTTTACAGAGTATTTTCCAGAAAGGGTGTTTTAAAGTTTTTAAATAGAGACTTATCTCCATAAGAAGTTAAAAAAGAGGTGAAATCTCAGAGTATTCTCCTTTTCTCTCATCACAAAAAGTGTCCAAAAATCCAGATCAAGCCTTGGTAAGTCACACTCTTGTGATTTTTGAAAGAAAATATTGTTTTCTAATACATATTCCAACTCATTTGGACTGTGCCAATAGGAGTCCATCAATCCTTGGTTCCCAAGCTTCTCGAATATAGCTTCAGTTTCCACCCAGGGGTCTTGCACATACAACTTCAAAGGAGCCATTACGGTATATGTTATTCTAGTGAAAATATTTTTTAATACCAAATTTTTACTAAAAATTATAAAATTAAAAAGACAACTATTTTTAACTTTAAGTGAAATAAGAGGAAAAAATGTGGGAAAATGACCATGATATGATAGAAAAGGATGATGGATAGATGGAAAATGCATGTGGAAAAAGACCAAAAATGGAGAGCCAACAGACATCTTGTAACGATTTTCCTACATAAATCAAATTTCGAAGATTTTTCGGAATATCCAACTTATACTATACCTTATTTTTCATATATTTCATTAGATATGATGTTTGGACCCCTAAAAGAGAATATTTCCCATTTGAGTTTTCAAAAAATTTGGAAAAACTCCTCTCGATTTGAGATTGTATGTCGAAGAACGTGCCTCTAAGCAACAAAAGGGGAGGAATCTAGATTTGTGATTTGGACCAGTTCTAGGACAAGTTCCTTTAGCCATTTCCATAATGCAACTGCAAATCGTAACAATATGAAACGAGATCTTCGAAACATCAAGAAAAAATTCTACAAACCCTCCATCCTTATGGAGCGATAGATTTGTGCATTTCCAACCCTGTAGTCACTACTCTAAGATGGCAAGAAGGATGTTCTTAAAAGTTGTAAAGGTGATCCGTAAACATTCCTCTAGATCTATGATTTTATAATGTTTATCTATCAGATCAGTGAGGATATAGAGTGGATATTCCTCTTGGATGGCTTCTTTCATCAGACTCCAGAGCAATTGGGTGGATTTCTTCCTCCAAGTCTCCACATGGTAGATATGAAAAACACTCAATGTTGCACTGAGAAATTCAGACTGTCATTTTGTTGTGATCCACAAACAAACCTCCACCCTTGCCTCATTAATAAGGATCTTGGGCATTTGAGGTATTGATAAAGGCCGAATATGCTTCAAAATAAATCCAACGGAACCCTTGCTATGATTGGATTCACACCAGATTAGTGGTTCTCCAGAGACAGGATCGTCAATAGCCTTAGATGCTATATAAAACTTAACAACGGGGGAAAGAGATGCAATACCTATGAAAACCCTAGCACTCTTCATCTCGATCTCCATCAAATTTCAGATACAAGATACCTCAAATTCATATTGATTTTTAATGTTATATATATATATATATATATATATATATATATATATATATATATATATATATATATATATATAATATTTTTATTTTTTATATATCATCAAATTTTAATTTTGAAATATTAAGTGATGTTAATGCATTAAGTTAATCTTGCATCTATTCATTAAATTCATATAAATTAATTAAATACATGTGAATTGTCATGTTGTGATGTATCTCCTCATATATGTGTATGTCATGGTGTTACAAAGCATTCTCTACCGACTTTCTCCACAACAAACATATATAATAATTTTGGTTGTGTTGATTCAAATCCCAAGATACGAGAGTGGAAAGGTTAGACTGAAGGCTTTTCAAATCTATGTATCTAGTGATGAGGTGATGCTTGATAACATTCTCCATAGCTTTTTTCCATTGACCTCATTTTATATTTTCTCTTGTATATTTTCAATTGAGTTAGATTAATGTACAAAACACATATCAATACATCATTGATGGGTTGAAATTGTTTCTCGAATTTTGAATTCATAAATTTGCAATTTAATTTTAAAAGTAGATATACTTACAATTTATCAATAAAATATATATTTTTTCATTTATATCTAATGTTTCTAAAACACCATTAACACATTATATAACTTTTTATACACTAACACAAAATTATAAACCTATAACAAAAAAACAATTATATATAAAAAATTCTTTGCAATTGCTAAGGTGATGCTAATGCATTAAATTCTTGCATCTATTAGTTAAATTCATGTCAATTAATTAAATACAAGTGAATTATCATGTTATAATTACAAGTGAATTGTCATGTTACTAGGTGTTTCCCCATATATGTCTATGCGATGGTGTCATAGAGCATTCCCTATCACCTTTCTCCACTACCAACATAAATAATAATTTTGGGTGTGTTGTTTAAAATCCTAATCTAAGAGGGTGGAAGGGTTAGACTGAACGCTTTTCAAATCTATGTATCTAGTGACGAGGTGATGCTTGATAGCATTCTCTATAGATTTTTTCCATTCTCCTCATTTTATGTTTGTTCTTGTATATTTGTAATTGAGTTCAAAGACCAGTACAAAACACATATCCATACATGACTAATTAGTTGAAGTTATTTCTAAATTTTAAATTCATATATTTGCAATTAAGTTTCACATCCCAATTTTTAAATTAGATATAATTACAATTTATCAATAAAATTATTTTTTTCATTTATATTTATTATTTCTAAAACACTATTAACCTATTATATAACTTTTTATACATAACACAAAATTATAAACCCATAGCAAAAACAAAAAATTAGAAACTTATAAGCAAAAACAAAACAATTATATAAGAAAAATGATTTACAATAATTAATAATTAACTCATACTACTTTTAACAAACTTTTATACCAATTACAAAATTAGAAACTTATAACCAAAAACAAAACAATTATATAGGAAAAATGATTTGCAATAATTAATAATTAACTCATACCACTTTTAACAAACTCTTATACCAAAATGAAATTGCCAATACCTCATCTAAAATAGATTATGAATATCTAAACAAAATAATGTATGAGGCATAATATGTCTTGCAATTGGAAACATTGAAAAGACTATAAATAAAAGAACATGTGTACCTTAAATATGTGTACATTCAAGTTTATTTAGGATCAAATGCTTTGTTATCTCTTCTTTACAGAGAGCCACCCTGTTAAATTAAATGGTTTTTAAAGTTTTTTCTATGTGTGTCAACTTGGGTATTTGGCTTGAAAGAAATATTGTTATTTTTGAGAATAGATCTTTTAATTTTTTTAAAGTTTCCTCATAATGATTGGTTATGCTCTTTTTATCTTCCTCATTCTCATTTGTCAGTAGTTACTGTCTTCTTGATCCTGATGCTATTCAAACAGACTCACCCTAGGCATTTTTTGATGGCGTTGCTTAGGGATCCTCCTCAATTGGTGGCGTAAGGGGCATACTAAATCTTTTTTACTCTTATTTTTTCTCCTTCTCTACCAACATTGGGTGTGCTAAAAATAATCTCATGGAACTCTTCACTCTCTACATCATCATTCTTCCTACAATCTCCAAAAATGTCGGATCTCTCCATATTTATGGCAATTCTCAAGAGGTTATAAAATGGATGCAAAAAAAGGCAATGCTCTAAAACTTCACTCTACTTCCTCCATGGAAAAAATAAATCAAAAAATCTAAAATTTGTCACATATCTCTTATGATCACATCTACATGCACAAAAATGAAGAGGTTGATCAACTCTTGAAAATTGGACTATATCTAGACAGAGGCACATGCTCGGTCCCTGAAGTTAAACAAGACCTCAGAACAAAATCTCTTTTTGACCCTTCGGTTTGACTAAACTTTGGAGTCTATTAAGAATGACTTTTTTTTTTTCATTTCAATCATTTGCAGGATTTTTCTACTAAAGATATTATATTTTGTTTTTACATTTTCCACAAGCTATAGGTCAGCCATATGTATATATTTGTTGGTGACTACTTTGGAAGTCAATATCATGTCTTTTGTGGATTGTATTTTCAGATATATCTTTGTTGTTAGTTTCTTTTTGTAAGACCGTGGCAACATGTAAGCCAATTTTGACACATGGTAGATATATTTGTTTCCAGTCTCTTTTTGTAAGACCATGACAACATGTAAGTCGATTTTGACACATGGTAGTTCTAAAACAACTACAACAAGTTTTTTTGGTAAAAACATATGAGAAATACATGATAGGGCCATAAGTCATAAGAATTCTTAAGCATATACCTATGTACCCTCTTTTATTATATAATACAAGTTGTAATTTTTTCCTTTGGAAAAAAGGAAAAAAAAAAGAAAAAAAGAAATATATATATATATATATATATATATCTTAAATGGTTGATATATGTTGATAGACAAGTCCCACATGGAGAATCCCTGACCCGACCATAAGGATTGGTGCCTTTACAAATGAATTCATGCTTTAGATTGATACTGAGATTGGGTTGTTCTGCCCACCATACGCATCACCATAATCCACCTACCCGAACCCCAATACAACAAGGCCTCCCTCCCAGTGTCACCAATCAAGCAATGGACATCGTCGATTATGTATGGTTTTCTCATCATGGTTCTGGTCGAACGCACCCACTGCGGCAACCATACCATACCAAATGGAGCCTAGAAGGAGTCTTTGGAAGAAGGTAAGATGCATCACCCAGTCATTAGTTCATCTTACATTACAAAAATTATAAAAAAATAAAAATAAAATCATAAAAAATAATAAAATCATAACTTTATTATTGTTATTAATTACAAAAAGAATAGTATGAATTGAATATATGTAACCTTTGAGAGAGTGTATATTTCCATAGTTCTTCATATTGAGACAACTTTTTTGAATGAAACTGTGTGGATGATTTATAATCCTGTCCAATGTTTCAGGTGGACACTCCACCCATCATCTCTGGTTATTGAAGTTTACCATAGCCGAGCAATCCTTCAATTCAAAACATTTGATTTGCTTTAATCAAACGGAAATTCTTTCCTTTATTCCATTTACAACTCCAGACTAATTAAAGATACCCTTGAAATTGAAAACCACCTGAAAAAATTTAATAGAGAAGATGGCTATAACTTAAGCCATTAATCTTGGCAGTCAGCTATCCACTATAACTCATTAGTTTAATTTTATTTATTCATTTTTGTTTATAATTCATTATAAGATTTTTCAATTTTTAATAACTTTCAATTTTAAATGTTTTTTCATTCTTCGCTTTTTTCCTTCGATTTTGGGACCTTTGATTTGATTCTCTCTCATCCTCTTAATTATTATTATTATTATCCTCAATTTTCTTTTAATTCGCGTCTTTCACTTTAATTAATTATTCATGTGAGAGTGACCCTACCTCTTAACTCATAATTATTTTTCTCAACATAGTCTTCATTTCCTTTTAATTATCTATTCCTTTGATAAATTATTTATTTGTTTAAATCTGTTGACTTGACCCTTTCATTTAACAACTAATTATTTCATTTTATTTTAATTTCACTAATTTGTTTATTATTTAGCAGCTATATTAATATTTTAATGTTATTATCTAATGACTATTTTATTATCTTAATATCATTTATTAATAGCTAATTCAAAACTTCTATAAAAGAATTCCCATCGGTTGTTTATAATCATTCAATTCTCAAGTCCCTGATGATGGGTGGAGTGTCCACCCAAAATGTTGGATAAGATTAAAAATCCTCCACATAGCTTCATCCGAAAATAATCTCTCAATACATAACCTTTGTTGCAATATCATCAACCAATATCATGTATTACTAATACCACATGCCCAAAAAACCAAAACTCATGTACATATGATACATGTTCGTGTGACATGTTTTTTAAATCAGTTAATTTAATTAAAATGACCGAAATGACATAATTACTTTTGGGATAAATCTCAACCTTTGTTTAATGGCTATTACTAGGAATATTCTAGAATATTTTATGAAGGTTAAATCGTTATCATCGACCAAACATGGAAAATTTTAGGGGCTAATATTCGTAGGTGGGCTAATTTTCTATGATTTTTCCAAAAAAATGATTCACCAATTTCCATTTTTTATAAAAATAATTCGCCCAAATTTTACAATATAAAAGTATTTTGGCCTAAAAGTCACCAACATTATATAGACAGTGTATATAAAATCATTATAAATTTGAATAATTTTACAAATACACCAATAAACATTGTATAGTTTACATATCAGGGACTAGTTAGATTCGCCAATATTTTTAAACTTCAAGATAATTTTCCATCCCTAAAATTTTCCCTGCGACCAAATAATCATTGATAATTAAATTAAAATTATGAAAGCCTTATTCCAAAATAGACTTGGCATAAAAAAATTCTTCATTGTTACTAATAAAAGGTTATGATTCAATTTATTAAGTTACTTACATTTTATAAATGAGGATTTCTAATTATTTGTGTTATTAAGAGTTTTTTAAGCCACATAGTTGACTTCCATCCCTAAATTTTAAATTCGTGTAAACCCTATTGCCTATAGGAGTAGTCTTTAAGCGCGACTTTATGGAGTTTTTGGCATTTTTTTGCCAAAATCCGATGAAAAAAATTGTGGCAAAATTTTGATCTGTGTTGTTTAAACTGGTTTTTGACTACATATATGGATTCAACACCCTCAAAAACCCCTGGGGCACTTTGATTATGAAGAGTTCACATGTTAAACTTTTGATTTCAATGAATCCCCACCAAATTCTAGACAAATTAGATTGGAAAATAAACTAGAAAACTTTCCAAAGAACACACTTAAAGACTACTCAAGTGCGTACATTTCTTGATGGCATATGTGTCCTAGGCCTATCCACATTTATCATTCATTCAACTTATATAACTGAGATAACTATTTCTAAATCCATTTAATAAATATTTGAAGGTACATTTTAATTATGCCAAAAGGCATGTCTATTTTGGAATAGAGTTTCTAGAACTTTGATTTAAATATCAATAATTAATAGGTGGATATTAGGATTTAATCTCTACAAAATCATAATTTGTTTTAAAATCAATAATTAATAGGTGAATGATAGGATTTAATATTTACAGAATATCCACATAATATTTTTAGTCATAGTTACAAACAAAGGGTTGAGATTTTTTCAAAGGTAGTTATGCCTTTTTGGCTTTAAAAAAATGTTATAAAAATAAATTAAAATAAACTACATAAAATATTTTGATTGTGAAATAAGTTCTGGTTTTTTGGGTATGTGGTATTGATAAGTCATGGTATTGTCTCATGATATTGTAACAAAGCCTACATACAAGTTAAAATATCCGGGGGAGTGAATCTCTATGGTTAAGAATCTTGTTATATATATATATATATATATATATATATATATATATATATGTTAATTCTTTCTATAATAATAATAATAATAACAATAATTTGAAATAAAGTTATAATTTAGTTAATGTTTATGACTTTTTTAGTCTTGAGAATGAGAGATGTAACATGAGGTAAGTGTTTTGATGTTTATCATAGATTAATGCCTATAGACATTTACCATCCATTTAAATTATATAGTCATGCTAGTTAAACTACATGTATTCTTCTTATCAATCCGCTTATTTTTTTCTAAGGAAAAAAGATGTAATTTCATTCATTTTGGAAAATGACAAACTTGCATTTTGTAGATGCACATAGACTATGCATTCTGAAAAAAGAGTGATATACAAAAAATCTAGGAGGTCCAGGGACCCATAAAATGACATTATCTTTTTAAAATCCACATATATTGATACCATATACAATATCTAGAGTAAAAATCGATGGCCGAAATTTATGCCTGTAGATGACTTCATACAAAATCCCGTAAGACTCTAAAAACCAAACAATTGTCTCATATGAAAAAACTAGTTGCAATATGTGATAATGTCCAGTGTGTATCCAAAATAGCTCAAAATTAACAAAATGTTAAGTCTTTGTTGGGCCAGTGAAGAGATCCTAGAAGTGGTTGTGATAGGAGTAATTGTCCATGCCATTTTGGTGTTTCATAGCTTCCTAGGTACCCTCTACCATATGCAATCCTTCTTTTGATAAATGCTAAACTAGATCGTTCATTTCCCTGTAAATGTGAGAGCATTTAAAGGAGTTCAAATTTTTTTTAGTCTAAAAGTTTCCTCCAGAATTAGCTAAAGGGCAATATTCTTGCATGCTTGTATATTGTTTAGTTAGTTTATAATCAACAATGAGTACCCAAAAACTTGAATTTTGTATATTTTTACTGTAGATTCAACAACTTATGTGATTTTCTAAAACACGAGACAAGAATCTACTCTACTCTTCAGCGGAAACCAAAATTGATCGATGAGAACAATAAGTAAAAAAGGAATAATTTTAATTGCACATAACACAATATTTTTTCTGGGGAAAGCAATTGTTCAAAACCTCGACTATCTATATTGCATTAACTAAAAGACCTGAGAAGAAAATACAATTCTTGTTCTTCCTGAACAGTTCATGCACTAGTACAATCTAACTCTCTACTCCTACGTTGACTCTAGCCAACACTTAGCCAATTTACTAGCCTTCCAAGACCCTACTTCCTTGCACAATTATTGATAGAATTAGCCCATATTTAATTGGGAAATCCACTCTCCATAACTACGTAATCCATCCATAGGCCTTCTATTGATTTCATGCACCATCTGTACAACCCCGAAAATTATACAACTGATAGTACACTGTCCCTGAACACTAATCTCAACTATGTCTTCCTCTGAACTAACATACATGATTTATTTTTGAGTGGATTATCAGTTATCTGATTGATCATTGCATGTGAATTAAATCCAATTTAATTCACTTGACCACTCAGTAATTCTTCAAACAATTAGAACTAGTTTAACTGAATTTATGTCAGTTAAACTGAATTAAATAATTACAACTCAATAAGAACTCAACCTGGGCCCCTAAAATTTAGGGATCACCCTACATGACTCTAGATAGACTTCCAACTCAAATTTACTAAGCCAACTAAGTCAACTTAACTTAGTTAACTGCTACAAGTTGCTATGAGAATAGAATTACAATTTAATTCCCAATTTAATTCAGGGAAAAATTAAATTAGGATTTTATTGATGCTACTTTTAACATTTCTTGTTGCTATTTTCAGCACTCCCTCTCAACAAGAAAGGAATTCAACTCTATCCCAATCTGATACCTTTAGAATGTTTTTCATGCAACACTTCTCTCTAGTGTTGTTGTTGTTGCAACTTCTGAAACTACAAAAGCATCCAAACTGAATTAGTATGATTCATTTGTCACTAGAGTCTCTGACTGTTACTAGTTATTGCACTGTCTACTGAAAAATTTGCACTTATGTTGACTCTACACTGTGTCATCTGCACTGCTACCAACTTTTCTCTGTGCTCCCCAGTATCTAACTGCTACTCGTTTATGCCTCTGTCACTCTGACATCTGACTGCATCAACCTCCATTGATCCATCCTACTACTATGTATTGTGGGTTCCCATAACAAGGTAATGATCCATGAGACAAACAATCTCAATGGACCCTGCCTAAATTTCTGCACTCTTAGGACTATTACTTCACATCACCCCACCTCTCACTTGGATGTATGGCTGCATGTTCTCCCTCTGCCCACTTGGCATGAAATTTCCCCCTACTAGAGGCCTCTGCTTGAGTGGATATCTCCACTTGGTCTCCTGTTTACTTCTCCAAATTGTGGTTGCTCCACAACTTTTTGAGGTTGCTTTTGAGGCTGCTTCTTCTCTGCTTGTGTGGATCTCTCCACTCGGTCTGCTCTCTGCTTCTCTAATTGTGGCTGCTCCAGAACTTTCTGAGACTGCTTTTGAGGCTACTTTTGGGGCTACATGTTTAGAGGTAATTCATGCTCCCTCTCAACCACCAAATCTCTAAACTTTTCCTTTCTCCTTAAGGCTTTGCATGCATGATATAAATCTGATCTACTCATACTTTTTTTGTGATGTAGGAGCATGAGACTTGGAGGGAAAAGGCTTCAAACTTATTCCAAAAATACAAAAAACTCTACAAGCAAAGGAGTGGAATTCTTTAGCCATCAATTTCCATGTTTTTCTAGTTAAGCATAAAGGTAGAATATAGGGTTAGGTCATGATGTAATAAGTTTTAGTTAGTTAGTTGTAGTGGAGATTCTTGAGGAGAATGCCTCGCAGAATAGATAGGATTAATAAATTTTAGCCTTTGTATTAGGATCTGGTTGTTAGGATGAACCAATATTTATGTAAATTTCACACTACTGTAAAGGGATTTTGACTGTTAAGGAAAATTTGGCTTTCCAGGAGAAAATCCAGTGAATTGGTGAAAATTTGTCTCTGTGCATGTGAATGAGAAATCTCTTTCAAATCCCGAAGGATAATCTCCTTCGAAATCTCTGTTTTATTGTGAATTTCCAAGTGTAATTGGTGTTTTTTGGAATTGGTTAAACAGTGTTGATTGTGTTAAGTTTCCTTGGTTTTCTTTTTAACTGAGTTTATCATAAAACCCTGAGTATATCGAGCGAAAGGTTGAGATTGTAGAGGAAAAACCATAGACAATGCCGAGACAGATAAACAGTGTTCGGTGCGGAGTCAACCGACAGTTAACAAGCAAAGGGGTTGAAGAAACCACAAGTGGTTATTGGGCGCAAGCAAGGTGGTAAATGGTTTTGAAGCCCTCGGCTCCGATTTCATACAGAGCATGCCACGTAGCAAAAAGGGAGTGAGTTAAACCGCTTATCGAGTAGGTTTAGGGTGCACAGTTTAGTCGCCCGATATGTGTTTAGGCCATTAGATCTGGAGCGACAAGATCAACGGTTGATAGTGACGGAGCTAGTTCAGAGATCAGGAAGCGTGTGTCCATTGGATCTTGGATAAAATCGATGGTGTAGAAACAGAACCGACAACAATTATAAGCGCGGTTATATAACATTTGGAATCTGGCCTTTTGAGTTAGCACATTGTTTCCGATGTGACTCTATGTAGTTCCTAAAAATGTTGTGGCCCGAGTTTAAAGTGAAATTGGTTGAGTTATATGGTTAGGGTTCTTAAAGGCTAAGGCATGGTTAAAACCACCGATAGTGTATTTTCTATTATGAAATTGTGCCGATAACCAAGGTTTGGGTTATTAATGAAAAGGGTTGGTTATAGTGGCCAAAAAGGAAAAAAAATAATTAACAGTCAGTCTAGAAATAGATGACTGATACTCCAGTTGAAAAATATGAAGGGATTCAGCCAGAACTAGAGGAATTTGTATCAGGGTTTGAACGTTTAACCATATCACCTGTACCTAGATCACCATCATTAGTGGTATCAGAGTCACAACCTGTTGACACTGAATTAAATTTCAGAAGCAAGGGAAGGAAATTTAATATGGATTTTAGAGTTGGAATAGGAGGAGGACGTGGTAGAAGAGGTCGACCAGTTGCAAATGCTGAGGTGATGGAAGCTATGCAACAGATGCAGGCTAGATTGGAAGCATTAACAGTAGGGAGAAATATAGATGATGGGGATGTTAGTGAGCCTGAGGTTGAAGCTGAAGAGGAGGAACCAGTAGCAATTACTCCTGAGATGAGATTCTTCCAGTCAGTGTTGAGATCCACAGCTAGGCCAAAGACCGAGGTTTCAATATATGAAGGAGAATTAAATCTAGAAGAATTGATAGACTGGATTAATGGCATGGAGAAATTTTTTGATTATGAAGAAACAAAAGATGAGAAGAAAGTAAAGTTTGTTGTCACCAAGATAAAAGGACATGTAGCACTTTGGTGGGATGGAGTGCAGGCAGGAAGAAAGAGCCTTGGCAAGCAACCAATCAAGAATTGGAATAGAATGGTAGCAAAGCTAAGAGGTAAGTCTCTACCAAGTAATTATCAACAAACCTTGTTCAGACAGATGCAGAATCTTAGACAGAGGTCTATGACAGTGAGAGAATATACAGAGGAATTCTATAAGGTAAGTATAAGAGCTGAACAAACTCAGTATACAGATGAGATGGTGGCTAGATATTTGAATGGTCTTAGGATGGACCTTCAAGATGAGATAAGTATATTGTCTCCTAAAACTATAGAAGAAGCTTATCGGATGGTATTGAAAGTTGAAGAAAAACTCATGGGGAAGCAGTCTGCCGGAGGAAGAGGTACTTTCCGAGGGAAAGGAAGTCAAGGTGGTAGAGGAAGATCTACAACACCTAAATATGGAGCTAGCAACAACTCAAACCAACATGCAACCACAGGAGGTGATGCAGGTGGCAGAGGGAGTTTTTCTAGAGGAAGAGGAGGCAGAGGCAGAGGAAGAGAAGTAAGATGTTACAGATGTAACAAACTGGGACACAAATCTTTTGAGTGCCCATAGAATGTTGGAACAAGTCAGAGGAATGCAATTGTTGCTCAAGTTGAGGAAGAAGCAGCATCAGAATAGAAGAAGAAAATGTACTAGAGAGAGGAGAATCTTTGCAGTCAATAAATTTTTTCTCAAGCCAGCAAAGGAGATAGTTGAACCATCACAAAGAAAGACTTTGTTCAGAACAATGTGTAAGGTTTAAGGGAAATGTTGTCAGATGATCATTGATAGTGGCAGTACTGATAATTTGGTCTCTACAGAAGTGGTGGAGAAATTGAAGCTGAAGATAATGAGACATCCAACACCTTACAAGGTGTCATGGTTACAAAAGGGACATTAGTTGTTAGTGAATGAATAGTGTGAAGTGGAGTTGCATTTGGGAAAATATAAGGATCAAACTGTATGTGATGTGATGCCCATGGATATGTGCCACATATTTCTTGCATGACCTTGGAAATATGATCGAGGAGCTATGCATGATGGGAAAAGAAACACCTACAAGTTTGGTAAAGATGGTATCAATCATATATTGCTACCTATGGGAGGAGAGGATGCATCAGGAAAGAAAATTGATCCAAAAACTCTATTACTAGGAGGGAAGGAATACTTACATCAGATTGAAGAGAATGAAGTAAATTTTGCTGTAATTTGCAAGCCCAAAGTAATAATGACTTCTACTAAAGTTTCTGATTAAAATTCAAGAAATGTTGGACAACTATTGTGATATCATTGTTGATGATTTTCCTAATGAGTTACCACCCATTAGAAGAATTAGCCATCATATAGATTTGATTCCTGGAGAAAATCTACCAAACAAAGTAGCTTACAGAATGACTCCCATAGAAAATGAAGAGGTTAGAAAGCAGGTTCAGGATGCTTGACAAGAGACTGATCAGAGAGAGTTTGAGCCCTTGTGCAGTACTAACAGTGTTGAGTCCAAAGAAAGATGGACGCTGGAGAATGTGTACTAATTCAAGAGCCATCAATAAAATCACAATTAGGTACAGATTTCCTTTACCTAGAATTGAAGTTTTGATGGATTTTTTGAGTGGAGAAAAGTATTTTACAAAAGTAAATCTTAAGAGTGGATATCATCAGATAAGGATAAGAGAAGGGGATGAGTGGAAAACTACTTTTAAGACCAACGAAGGATTATATGAATGGAGAGTAATGCCTTTTGGGTTGTCAAATGCACCAAGTACATTTATGAGACTCATGAATGAAGTTCTTAAAGAGTTTATTGGTAAATTTGTAATAGTATATCTAGACGATATATTAATTTACAGTAGGTCTAAGGAGGAGCACATGAGACATCTGAATTATGTCTTACAAAGGTTACAACAAGAGAAATTATTGCTAAATTTGAAGAAATGTTCATTCATGAAAGAGGAATTGGTGTATTTGGGTTTTGTTGTTTCTGCTGAAGGATTGAAGATGGATCCAGAGAAGATCAAGGCAATCATGGAGTGGCCTTCACCTAAAAGTATCTTTGAGGTAAGAAGTTTTCATGGTCTTGCTAGTTTTTATAGAAAATTCATAAGGAATTTTAGTAAGATCAATGCTCCTATTATTGAGACCATAAAGAAGGATAAACAATGATTTAGATGGACTGCTGAAGCAGAAAAGAATTTTCAGCTGTTGAAGAAGAAGATCATTGAAAAACCAATTTTGGTTTTACCTAATTTTAGTAAACCTTTCCAAGTGAAATGTGATGCGAGTGAAGAAGCTATTGGAGGTGTTTTAAGTCAGGAAGATAGACCGATAGCTTATTTTAGTGAAAAGTTGAATGATTCAAAGAAGAAGTATTCTTCTTATGATAAAGATTTTTATGCAGTTGTGCAGTCATTGAAGAAGTGGAGACATTATCTGATGTCAAAAGAGTTCATACTTTATTCAGATAACCATGCATTGCAATATATTATGCAGCAACCAAAGCTTAACCAGAAACATGCCAAATGGGTAGAGTATCTTTAGGGTTTCCATTTTGTTTTGAAGCACATAAATGGCCAATCAAACAAAGTTGCAGATGCTTTAAGTAGGAGAAATACATTACTTTTAGAGAGTCAAATTCAAGTGTTGGGTTTTGATTTTCTTAAAGAATTGTATGAGATAGATTTAGATTTTAAAGAGGCATTTGAAGCTTGTAAGAATCCTGTTTTCATGGATAGGAACAAATGGTTGTATTATTTCTTACAAGATGGATTGTTGTTTAAGAGAAATCAGCTGTGCATACCAAATTGTTCTATGAGGGAGAACCTAATCAAAGAGAAACATAGTAGTGGACTAGCATGACATTTTGGTATAGATAAGACTTATGAACAATTGAAAAGATTTTATTTCTGGCCAAAAATGAGATATGAAGTGGAAAAGTATGTGAAAACTTGCAAAGTCTGTCAATATGCAAAGGGAAGAAGCCAAAACACAGGTTTGTATGTTCCCTTACCAATTCTAGATAGGCCTTGGGATATGGTAAGTATGGATTTTGTTTTGGGCTTACCAAAGAATCAAAGAGGAAATGGTTCAGTTTTTGTTGTAGTGGACAGATTTTCAAAAATGGAACATTTTATTCTATGTTATAAAAATAGTGATGCTACTCACATTGCTAATTTGTTTTTCAAACAGATTGTAAGATTGCATGGGTTGCCTAAGAGTATTGTCTCAGACAGGGATTCCAAATTTGTTGGAAATTTCTGGAGGACACAATGGAAAAAGTTTGGAACTAAATTGAATTTCAGTTCTGCCTATCATCCACAGACTAATGGACAGACTGAAGTTGTGAACAGAAGTTTGGGTAATCTTTTAAGGAGTCTTACTACAGAAAATCCAAAGCAATGGGATCAAGTACTAGCATAGGTTGAATATGCGTATAATGACTCACCTAAGAAGAATAATGGGCATAGTCCATTCCATATAGTTTATGGAATGCATCCAAGAGGATTGTCTAAGTTAAGAAACTTGGGAAAAGATGAGATGAGAAGTGCAGAGGGTGAAGATTTTTCTTCAGAAACGCAAGCAATACATGAACAGGTGAAACAACAGCTATAAGAAAGCAACATCAAGTACAAAAAAAGGGCAGACATGAGAAGAAGAGAAGTGAACTTTAAAGTTGGAGATTTGGTTTTAACACACCTAAGGAAGGAAAGATTTCCAAAGAGGGAGTATAACAAATTGAAGTTCAAGAAAATTGGACCATGCAAATTATTAAGGAAATTTTCTACAAATTCATATGAAATTGATTTACCCTCTGATGTTGGAATATCTCCAATTTGCAATGTTGCTGATCTGTACAAGTATGAAGGTGAAATTGCAGACGATACGAAAAAGGATCAAGAGACATAGGAAATTGACTGGGTAAAGCAGTTACCTACAACAAAGGAATTATAGACAGAAAGGATTTTGGACAAGAAAGTATTCAAGAAAACCAGAGGACAGGAGTACTTTCAATATTTAGTCAAATGGAAGGATCAACCATTAGCTGAAGCTACTTGGGTAATAGAAAAAATGCTACAGAAGATGGGCAGTTCTGTAGAAGAGCTCATGGACAGGAGCCCATGAATAATTTTTTCCTCAAGAGTCTGATGCAGGAGCATGAGACTTGGAGGTAAAAGGCTTCAAACTTATTCCAAAAATACAAAAAAATCTACAAGAAAAGGAGTGGGATCCTTTAGCCATCAATTTCCATGTTTTTATAGTTAAGCATAGAGCTAGAATATAGGGTTAGGTCACGATGTAATAAGTTTTAGTTAGTTAGTTGTAGTGGAGATTCTCGAGGAGAATGCCTCACAGAATAGATAGGATTAATAAATTTTAGCCTTTGTATTAGGGTCTGGTTGTTAGGATGAAATATTATTTATGTAAATTTCACGCTAGTGTAAGGGATTTTGATTGTTAAGGAAAATTTGGCTTTCTAGGAGCAAATCCAGTGAATTGGCGAAAATTTGTCTCTATGCATGTGAATGAGAAATCTCTGTCAAATCCTGAAGGATAATCTCCTTCGAAATCTTTATTTTATTGTGAATTTCCAAGTGTAATTGGTGTTTTGTGGAATTGGTTAAATAGTGTCAATTGTGTTAAGTTTCCTTAGTTTCCTTTTTAACTAAGTTTATCATAAAACCATGAGTATATCGAGCAAAAGGTTGAGATTGTAGAGGAAAAACCATAGACAGTGCTGAGATAGATCAACAGTGTTCGGCACGAAGTCAACCAATTGTTAACAAGAAAAGGGGTTGAAGAAACCACAAGTGGTTATCGGGCGCAAGCGAGGCAGTAAATGGTTTTGAAGCCCTCGGCTCTGATTTCATACAGAGCATGCCACATAGTGGAAAGGGAGCGAGTTAAACCACTTATCGGGTGGGTTTAGGGTGTGTAGTTTAGCCGCCCGATATGTGTTTAGGCCATTAGATCTAGAGCTACAAGATCAACGGTTGATAGTGGCGGAGTTGGTTCGGAGATCGGGAAGTGTTGTGTCCATTGGATCTTGGATAAAATTGATGGTGTAGAAGTGGAGCTGATGACAATTATAAGCGTGGTTATATAACATTTGGAATCCGGCCTTTTGGGTTAGCACATTGTTTCCCATGTGATTCTATGTAGTTCCTAAAAAGGTTGTGGCCCGAGTTATAAAGTGAAATCGGTTAAGTTGTATGGTTGGGGTTCTTAAAGGCTAAGGCACGGTTAAAACCACTGATAGTGTATTTTCTATTATGAAATTGCACCGATAACCAAGGTTTGGATTATTAATGAAAAGGATTGGTTATAGCGGCCAAAAAGGAAAAAAAATTAATTAACAGTCAGTCTAGAAATAGATGATTGATACTCCAGTTGAAAAAGATGAAGGGATTCGGCTAGAATTAGAGGAAGTTGTATTAGGGTTTGAACGTTTAACCATATCACCTGTACCCAAATCACCATCATGTTGCTACTACTTTGTTGCTGGTTCTTGCTTGCTTTCTTCTATGGGCAACTTTTCGAATAGTGCCCATACTCATGATAGTGAAAACACTTGACTTTCGACAAGTCCTTCTTCTTGTCACCCGCCTCACCTTGAGACTTATTTCCATCATCTTTCTTTTCTTTTCTCACTAATGCAAAGTCCTCTTCCACTTCTTTGGAAGAGGTCCCATCTCTAGTGTTCCAACAAAACTCTTCTTATACCAAATCTGAGCACAATCGTTCCTAATATGGTAGCTTCTCACTCCCATTAACAGAGTCTTGGTAACTATGTCATCTCTTGGGAAGTCCTAGAAGAGATTGGCTCACCATCTTGTCTTTGGCAATAGTAATCCCGACACTTCCAAGCTCATCCCGATAATGGGCGAACTTGGTCAAGTAATTCAGAAATGAGTCACGCTTCTCCATCTTGATCTTTCTGAGTTTATCCTTTAGTGCCAACTTCCTATGGTCACTGGTATTCTGAAACAAGCCCATAAATTCCTTCCACATTGAGTATGCAAATTAATAGAAGTATTTAATTATTAATGTGGGCTTGTAAGCTTGGAAGCATGTCCAAAGTACATGGATTTTAGTTGTAGTCAATTTTAGAGGATGAAATATAAATATTGGATGAAATGCATATTACAAATATAAAATCTAATTAAGTAATTTCTTATTCACTTATGTAAGATGTGTGGGATGAGGCTCCTAAATTAGGAGAACTAGGTTGTCCTTCCCTACAATATTACTTCCATGAAGAGAAATCCCAAATCAATAATTAACAACAGTTTATGGTGTAGAATATCTAAGAGAAAAGGCTAATAACTAAGGAGATCCATTTTTTCCTTCTTCACACTTCTATTTTATCATTGTCACCAATGCTTGAAAACTAAAAATTTAAAAATAACTTTAAAGACGGAAAAGAGGATAAATTTCAATTATAGTTCCTGATCAAATAGAAGGAGAATTTAACTTAAATTCTTGTTTGTCCCTTCATATGCAGATTAGAATTGAAGCAATATTCATCCATCAATCATAATAAATATTTACACATCTAAGTACATCTAAAGCAAAAACTAGTTTATGAAAATTTACGCTAAATTAACCAAGAAGTGCACTTAGCTTGGTGTGGGGGGCCTCCACCCTTGCCTTGCACACTTGAAGAAATATCAGCTACAACAACTTCAGTCAATCACCAAGCATGAACAAAAAATGAAAATGAAACAGATTCTTCAATTAACTTTCAGTCTTCAAAGAGTCTCAATATCAGATTATACAAATTCTACTTCCCCCAAGCCTTCAATGGTCTTGGCTTAAATAGAGAAATAATAAAAAAACTTGACTAAAATGTCTCAAATAGTCATATCTATCCTAATCCCATCTATCTTGGTCTAATCCATCCATTCAGTTACACAAAATTTTGAAAATCCCAAAAAGTACTATATTTGACCCATTTCCTAGGGATTTCCTGAAAGACAGGTCATGTTTGACCAGTGTTGACCGGTCCTGTTTTAACTCGGTTTGATTGAACCAATAGGTACACATCCATCCTTGGTTTCCAAGCTTTCCATATCTATGCTCCGCTCATGCCCAATTGTGCTGCAAGTATGACTTCAATGGAGCCATTACAAGAATTTTCGGTTCTGTCCAAAAATACACTTAAAACACAACTTTTGCAAAAATATCTAAAAATTGAAAAACATAATTTATATACCTGAATATGCATAAATTGGTCAAAATAAGGTGTATATGGATGGTATATGGTTGATAATGATGGAAATTAGGTATACTTTAATAAGCAAAATTTGATCAAAATTGAGGGCCAACACTTTTTCCACACACTTTCTCTATTTAACCAAATCTTTAGCATGCGATGTTGGAGGCTTAGGAAAGTCATGATATATGAATTCCTTGAGGCCATTGTCTTCTAGCACTATCTCCATCCTATCCTTCCAAGCTATGTAATTTGAGCTTCCCTCCAAGGAATACTCAAGTCGCAAACCGTAGAATGACATATTGTTGCTCTGAAGTATGAACATGTAAATTCGATCTCCACCTGCACAACAAACTCAAATTCTCCTCTTGTATATTGTCTTCAGCTTCGATACCATGTAGATTTTTATTGTATATTCAACAACTTATGCGATTTCCTAAAACACAAGACAATTATCTACTCTACTCTTCAGTGGAAACCAAAATTGATTGATGAAAAAAATAAGTAGAAAAGGAAGAATTTCAATCGCACATAACACAATATTTTTTCGGGGAAAGCAACTACTCAAAACCCCAACTATCTATATTTCATTAACTAGAAGATCTAAGAAGAAAATAAAATGCTTGTTTGTCCTGAACAATACCTATGATAGTACAATATAACTCTTTGCTTCCTAAGTTGACTCTGGCCAACACTTAGCCAATTTACTAGCCTTCCAAGCCCCTAATTCCTTGCGCAATTCTTGAGAGAATTAACATGTATTTAATTGGGAAATCCACCATCCATAACTACGAAATCCATGCATATGCCTTATACTCATTGCATGCACCATCTGTACAACTTGGAAAATTAGTCCTTGAACTCTAATCTCAACTGGGTCTTCCTTTGAACTAACATACAAGAGCTAATTTTGAGTGAATTTTCAGTTATATGATTGATCACTACATGTGAATTAAATCCAATTTAATTCACTTGACCACTCACTAGTTCCTCCAATAGTTAGAACTAGTTTAACTGAATTTAACTCAGTTAAACTGAATTAAATAATTACAACTCAATAAGAACTCAACCTGGGCCCCTAAAATTTAGGGATCACTTTACATGACTCTAGATAGAATTCCAACTCAAATTTACTAAGCCAACTAATTCAACTTAACTTAGTTAACTGTTACAAGTTTCTATGAGAATAGAATTACAATTTAATTAAAGGACAATTTAAATTAGCATTTTCTTGATGCTATTTTTAACAATTCTTGTTTCTAGCAAATTTGAGTGCATTCTTTTTTTAGAGCAAAAAACATCATATTTTTACATGTCAATAATTCTAATATTTTATTTGATTTTAGACCAAAACTCATCTTAACTTGGAAATGGTGTGAAGCCACCACCACTGTTTTGACCCAAATTTATTCAGGTTCCATCAAAGTATTCCCAAGGAATGGATTGATCTAGATTTTCAGTAACAATAATTCTATACGACTTGATGGAGTTATCCTATGGAAAATGAGCCAACACAATAAGATCTCCAAAAACCACGTGATCAAGAAAAGAAGAAGAGTCGCAAAAAATATCCCAATTATGAGCTAGCCACATTCCCCAAATGATGATAAGGGGAAAAGTTTTGAATGCTTGAGTGGAAGTATTTTCTAACCAATCCCCCTTAATATCCACAACATCCCATACACCAACATGAGTCGTAGCCCTTTTGGAAACATTCCAAACTTGTTGAAAGAAGGGATATGCCATAAAGACATGGATTGTAGATTCCTCCTCATTATTACACATGGCACACCATCCAAGACCAAACAAAAATCTCTTCTAAAGAAATTCCCATGTGGCGACATTTTTTCCATTATGCACCAAATGAATAGTTTGGCTTTTGTCAGCCATTTATCTTTCCAAATAATTTTCCACCTCCATTTAATGTCAGCATCCTCTTTAATTTCCATTAGAGCTATATAGCCCAACTTAGGAGAGTAAGAATCGAAGGGAGAGATGCTTCAAACATGTTCATTTTCTTTGTCTATCAACTAGATGTGAACAATTATTTTCAAATATCTATTCTATAACTCCCTAAAATCCCATTCCACACCAAACTCATCTGCAACTAGCTACGCTTGTCTCCACATTGTTGTGGTAGCATGATTTGCAACATGATTGAGTCTTGAGACACCCCTGTCTTGCAAAAATTCAGTGACTGGGGGAGGAAGCATATAACCCTGACCACTTTCTGGCCAAGTTTCAGCCCTAATTCTTACCTTATCGCCCCCCCACCCATCCACTTTCTAAGATAACCCGCTAATAATGAGATCAAGAGAATTTAATACTGCCCTCCAAACCACCAAGATGTTTACTCGTGGCTTATAAATCCTCCTTAACCATTCTACCAGTGGGCTCAAAGAAATATATTTTTGTGTTATAATCGAGGTCCATAAGCTATATAAAGATGTTAGACGCTAGCCACATGTTACAACCAAAGCTTTTTGATCTGTAAATTTTCATGGATATTCCACTGGACAGTTCATCACAATAGATCTGATAATATTATATTAAAAATATGTGATTCTACACTATTATAGTTTTATTTAATTTCTATATCTATAAAATTAACTGTAATTAGTGCATCCATGTAAAAGTAAATCCAGTAGAAAAGTAGAGAATGAAAAAATAAGCTCACACACACATAATACACAATATATGCTCTCTGGGAAACCCTTTCCGGAGAAACCCTAGCTAGAAGGTGAGGCCACTGCGCTCTCTTTCTTTGTTTGGAAATATGGCTACAGATACAAAGAAGTAATGTATGTGGCTCTTGGGCTGCTCCAATTCACATATTCTCTATGTGTGCTCTACCTCCTATCTCTCCTGGCTATCATTGCTCAACTATGGAACAAAATGCTCTCGAAAGAATGGAATGCCTCTTCCTCCTAGTGGTCCGATTATAACACAGCTTGATAGCCTACTAATGGTTAAGTTTGAATGCATCAACTCTTAACTAGAGTTATAAAATAGATGCTTCTAGAGTCTTTTACATCACAAACACGTGGATAGCCCCTTTTCCATGAATAATAGGGGCTGACGTGGCATCCTCCCGAACTATAGGTGTGAAAACAAGAAGGTCAACTTCTGAGTGGCATAATTTTTGCATACAAATTTCGATTGACATGATTATTGCACTATTGGAAATATTTATGTGTGTAGAATATGTCGTTTGATGCCTCAAAATTCTCCCAGAAGGTTTCAGACCCCATTTCACTAAATTGGGTCCCACTGTTAAAAATGATACCGTGAGTTGATTCCTCCACTTTTTCCACTCTAAATTCATTGAGATGGATGAAAGACAATATAATGATCCAACTTGGATCACACCTCACCATTTTGGGAGGCTTTTGGTTCCCAAAAGCTTTTACTAAATGAGGTGATAAAAAATCTCCTCCACCTTCTCTCTGTTGTACAATTTATCTTTGCCTAGAAGTTGTCCCTTCAACCCAATCTTCCAAAGGTCTTGTTTCCCTTGTCTTGTAGTTCTGGACCTCTTCTGAAAAAATATATCTTTTGTCAACTTTGCCTGAGCGTCTAGTGCCAAATCCTCCACAAAAGGTAGGACCTATTCCTCTTCCCGATCTAGCATGGAAGGCTCATAGAGTTTCAAATTCTCCATGTTTACAAATGATTAAATGTGCATATATGGTGATAAATTGAGTCGAAAGGAATTATCATCCCCTTTTTGAGTATCTCAAAGGGACCATACCTTAGAGCCTTGATTTTCTTACCAAACCCATGCAGCCTCTCCTTATTCAACTATATCCATACTCTGTCTCCCAACTTGAATGATTTCTTTGTTTTGTGTTGATCGTGCTTGGCCTTATACTTCACCCACAACTTCTGCAGTGTTTCCTGTAGAAGTGTGGAATTTTCTGTAGAAGTGTGAACAAATCTGTTATAAGAATGTTGTATATATACCAAATTTTCATCCTAGGTCTTCAGATGCTTCTGGTTTTAACCCCTCAGAAGTTGCACCAAATTCATATTGACTACTTTTGTCTATGGATGGAATGTTGTATATCTCTTAAACTTCATGTCCATCCTCTCCCACAATGTAGTCTAGAATGCACTGAGAAATCTTGTATCCATGTCTGGATTGATGCTCCTTGGTATCCCAACATGTACCCAGACCTGTCCAAATAACATGTTTGTTGCTTCTTGTTCACTGATGGTCTTTTTAGATGGAATTGGAACACATTGTCATCTTGTTGAACTTGTCAACTACCATGAACAAGTAGTCATGTCCTTTCATGGTTGTTGGTAAACCTCCCACAAAGTCCATGGAAATTCTTTCCCAAGGATGAGTAGGTATAGGTAAGGGATGATACAGACTTTGTTTCATGTTTCTAGGCTTGTTGGTACAACAAAGTGTGCACCCTAGTATGAACCTAGCTACTTGTTCTTGCATCTTGGACCAATACACATACCTCTACAAGTTAGCCATGGTCTTCCCTACACCAAAGTGCCTTGCAACCTTGGAGGTGTGAGCCTCTTTAATCATCCACAAACACTCACCTTTAGGAACACATAGCTTATCTAGCCTATAGAGTAACCCATCCTAGAGATGGTAGTCAATGGTGTTGTCGCCATCGTGCACATGACTCTGACTCTGCAACTGCTGATACACCTCCTTGAAGTCCTCATATTCTGAATATGCCTCTCTATATGCATCATGGGCGAATGGATCCATGTGCATAAGAGTCTCCAAAGTTGTAATCTTTGATGTGCGTAGCCTTAAAACCATATCAGCCAACTTGTGTGTGCTACCATTCTTATACTTGATCACCAAATTAAACTGCTATAAAAACCCCATCCACTTTTAATGCTTGTTTTGTTGTAGCTTATTTTGGGCCTGCAGGTACTGTAATAGCTGGTGATCTGTGTTCTCCTTTCCCATTAGATAGTGCTTCCACTTCTTCACTTCTTGCACCATGGCATAGAGCTCCTTATCGTAGATAGGGTAGTTAAGAACTGCCCCATGAAATACTTCAGAATTGTAGCAAACGAGTCTTCCTCTTTGCATCAAGACAACTCCCATAACATACCCACTTGCATTTGTTTCCACTTCAAAGGGTCACTGCAAGTTTGGTAATTCTAGAACTGGTGCTTCACTGATCTTCTTCTTTAACTCAATGAAAGCCTTATGTTTCCCTTTTCCCCATTGGAAACTCTTGCCACTTGATGTTATGGTGTGGAGTGGTGCTGCTACCACTGAAAATGAGGCTATGAATTTCCATAGGTACTGTATTTCTCCAATGAAACTGCTAACCTCAGTAACATTAGTAGGCACTGGCCATTTCATGATGGCCTCCATCTTGGAAGGATCTATCTTCAATTATCGTCCACCAATCACATATCCCAAATACACCAAGGACTGCTACACAAACTTGCACTTCTTGAGATTTTCCAGCAGTTGGTGCTTATTCAATGTTTCCATCACCTATGTCAAATGTGAAATATGCTCCCCCGAGGTAGCACTATATACTAGTATATCATCCAAATAGACAATAACAAATGAATCTATAAAATGGCGTAGTACATCATTCATTAATATCATAAATGTAGATGGTGCATTACATAGGAAAAAAGGCATAACTAACCGCTCATACAAACCTTGCTTGGTTTTAAAGGTGATCTTCCATGTATCTTCTTCTTTGACTCAAACTTGATGATATCCAGACTTCAAGTCTAGATTGGTGAAATAATTTGCTTGCTGCAACTGATCTAGTATATCATATATCTTGGGTAGGAGGTATCTGTTCTTTAGCATGATTTTATTCAATGCCCTATAATCTATACACATTTTCCAAGTCCCATACTTCTTTGGCACAATAATGATGGGTGACCCACATGGTGTTGTACTCGGTCAAATGACACATTGTTGCAATACTGCTGCAACTATTTCTTCACCTCACTTGCCTCTATAATAGACTGCCTGTACAACCCAATATTTGACAATGGGGAGTCTGGAAATAGCTGGATCTCGTGCTCCACTTCTCTCTTAGGGGGTAACCCTTTAGGCTCTTGAAACACGTCCTTGTATGCATGTAACAACTCCTCCAATTGTTGTTTTTGTTTCTTAGTACACCCCTCTAGGGATGTCGTTCCTCTTATTAACTCCTATACAAACTGAATTTCTCTTAAAAACAATAAAACACACTTCTTGTTGGAACTGATGAATTTCTTGGCTTGGTTGGCACTTACCAGTGAAATTTTTGACTTGCCTTTATGCGCGTTGATGATGAATGATTTTCCATCCTTGATGAACTAGTACTAGTTAGCTCTCCTCATGAATATTGCATCACGCATGTACATGTATGGACTCCCAAACACGAATCCAAATAC
Organism: Pinus tabuliformis; assembly: GCA_031772625.1. Taxonomy (NCBI): domain Eukaryota; kingdom Viridiplantae; phylum Streptophyta; class Pinopsida; order Pinales; family Pinaceae; genus Pinus; species Pinus tabuliformis. The sequence continues at coordinate 1,492,940,972 of CM062804.1, read as the reverse complement.
ATCAAGGGGAACCACATCTAGATCTACTTCATCAATAAAATCAACACTGATAGCAAATCTAATTTTACATTATTTTGTTACCTTTAGCTCTGAATCCTTATGTACCCATCACAGTTGATATGGGTTTGGATGATCACGAACTTCTAGCCCAAACTTCTTGACCTGATCTTCTGCAATGAGATTTTCTTGCGATCCTAAGTCAAACAAAGCATCAACCTTTGTCTTCTTTACCTGTATATTTACATGGAAGAGTTTATTCATTTCATTCTCTTCCTATTGGTGAAGCCTAATCAGATTCACCTCCTTCTGCACTGATGTACATATGATATTCTCATCCACGTCCGAGCTTCTTTCAACTTGGTTGCTTAAATCAATGGCCATGAGATTCTTTTTCTTATTATCTTTCTTCTTGTTCTTTGGGTTTAGCTCTGGATGTAACTTCCATCACTTTTCCTGTGTATGGCCATCAATGTTGTAATGGTTTCTAGGATCTTTTCACTAGTGTGTTGTGGCTGCCATCTTTTTATCTTTTACCCCTTTTTGCTTCTTCTTCCCCTCCTTAGAAGAATCTTGTTGCTCCTTTTGCTTCGATCCACTTGGTTGCACTCTTTTTCAGGCTTATGTTCTTTAGGTATTGTTCCTATACACAAGCCTCATCCACCATTTTTGGCTTGAACAACATCACTTTCTCACACAGATGGCGTTGCAGACCCCCTAAATACTTGAGAAGTACATATGGGTTCTTTGGAGAGATAGCCAAAATTATAGCCACTTTTTGAATTCTGTGGTGTACTGCTGCACACTTTGGCCTGACTTTTGCCTGAAGTATTTCCACCAAATCCACTGGTCTTCCACATACCCAATGGGATAAAACATTGACTTAATGAGGGTTTTGAAATCCTCCCACTTAATCACTGGAGGTTCTCCCTCCAAGCTCAGGGTTTATGTGTGTCTCTCCCACCAAGACAGTGCACGACCCTTCAATTTCAACCATGCGAATGAGATCTTCTGCCCTTCCTCGATCTGATGGACACTTAAATAAACTTCTAGTTGTTGCAACCAGTGGTTTAGCTTCAGAGCATCGATATCATTGTGGTATGGCTTGATATTGAATTTTTCTTCCACTTTAAATAGGGATTGGTTCATGACACTTGAACTGGGTTGATCTCTTTTGGGATCTTTCTTTGGCTGGTTATCTATGTGTTCCCAACCTCTCGATCCCCCTTCTGATTTTTCCTCTGCATTTGAACCCCCTTCTTCTCCAAATATCCCTAGATTATTGCTTAGGGCTGCCATAAGAAGGTTTACATTGTATTTCATATCCGGGACTTGTTCTTCGAGCCATGAAAACCTCACCTCTATAGGATCACGAGGTCCATTTATAGATTCGTCGCCCATGATTATGGTTTTATGATTTTTGGCATCGTCGATCTAGATCCCTGCAATCTCCACAAAATACCCAAAGAAACGTGGATCTAATACCAAATGATCCAAAAACTGTCGTAGATATTCCACTTGACAGTTCGTCACAACAGATCTGATAATATTATATTAACAATTTGAGATTCTACACTATTACAGTTTTATTTAATTTCTAGATATATACAATTAACTATAATAAGTGTATGCATGTAAAAGTAAATCAAGAGGAAAAGTAGAGAACGAAAAAATAAGCTCACACACACATAATACACAAGATATGCTCTTGCGGAAACCCTTTCAGGTGAAAACCCAACTGGAAGGTGAGGCTGCTTCGCTTTCTTTCCCTTTCTAGAAATATGGTTGCAGTTACAAAGAAGTAGTGTCCGTGGCCCGTGAGCTGCTACAGTGCATAGATCCTCTTTGTGTTCTCTACCTCCTGTCTCTCCTTCCTATCTTTGATCAACTATGGAATAAAATTCTCTCGAAAGAATTGAATGTCTCTTCCTCCTAGTGGCCCGGTTATAACACAGCCTAATAGCCTACTAGTGGTTAAGTTTGACTACCTCAACTCTTAACTAGAGTATTTTACATCAAAAACAAGTGGCTAGCCCCTTTTCCATGAATAATGGGTGCTAATGCAACACCTCCCAAACTATAGGTGTGAAAACAGGAAGGTCAACTTTTGAGTGGCATAAATTTTGCATACAGACTTCGATTGGAAGTTTACAGACATTGTTTCGCCAAACTAGATCTCATCTGTAAAAAGAGGCTCGTGAGTTGATTCCTCCAATTTTTCCACTCTAAATTCATCGATATGGATGAAAAATAATATAATGATCCAATTTGGATCACTTTTTGTTAAAGAAAAATATTTTTCAAACTGCATCCTCCCAAAATCTTTGGCTTCACTAGATTAGGCCACTTGACCCATGGAAGATCCCCATGATCCTAATTCCCTGAGCATAAAAACTTGAAATAGACTCTTTGTATTTTTTACAAAATTCCTTTTCAAATCCATGCTATGGACATCCAATAAATTGGAATAGATTCTAAAACAAATTTGATCTATACTAACCACCCTTGTCGGGAGAACCAGCGAAAGGACTAACTTTTCAACCTCTTCCCTATCTTGGTAATGAGCTAGAGTAAGTCCTCCTTTCTGTAGCAATTTGGCTTGAGCTTGAAGCCTGTGTATTTTAAGCCATCTTCTAGTGGGTTGTAAAGAAAGGGCAGTGTTTGAACTAAATGTTGGATCTCATCATCATCAAGATTGATCACCGAATGGGTGGGTTTTCTATTATTTAATACCATTCATGTGGCCTTCCCAAGTAAGGATATATTGTCCAACAACAAGATCACCTCTCTTGGAGATGCATTACAGAAAATAAGAATTTCATTTATGAAAAGTAGATGAGTTAATATAAGGACTGTGCCACCCAGGTTTCGTGAAAGTCACCCTTTCTTTTTTATTCTCCCATAAGATGATTGAGGCATTTTTCAACTAATAGAAGTAGCAATAGAGAAAGGGAACAACCTTGCCTGAGGCCCATATAAAGATGAAAGAAAAGGGAAGTTGAGCCATTGATTAGAGAAATGAAAATAAATCCACTTATTTATTAGGAAACCATCTCAAAGACATAATTTTTAGATGATATCTATTTTTATGGTAAGTATTTTCTCTTACTATTTTTATTTCTAACTATTTTTCTCGTATATTGTAAATTATTAACCAAATTATTTAATGTGAGATATTTACTTTGGAAAATTAGAAAATGGAGATCTTTCCAAAAGTTAGAAAGGGTCCATTAGACAGTGATGCTTAAACTTAGCTAACAAAATATTCTTTAATTTTAGATAGTATAAGTTAGAGTTAGTTAACAAAATATTATTGTTTTTGGATGAGCCATCTAAATTAGATTAATTTCTAAATGTGTTTGTTCTATATATATATATATATATATATAGATATAAAAAAGAAAACATGAACACAGTCAAAGTCAAGTCAATCACAACAAGTGTAATATGTAACGTTGTTGCTTAGTACCTATCTCTTATGCTGAAAGTAATTGATAATTTTAAATTAATAAAATCATATATATATATATATATATAACATAGAATTTTTATCTAAAACTGAATTAAGAGTTTACATATATCAAACTTTATTTTGGAATTAAAATTATACATATCGAATTTTATTTTAAATTAAAAACATATAATCTCTCATATATATAATATACTGCCAATAGACATAGGCTAGAGATTATGCAAAAAATGTTATAAAATAAAATAAAATTAAAATATTTTGATTTTGAAATGAGTTATGGTTTTTGGGAAAGTGGTATTTATAAGCCATGCTATTGGCCCATGGTATTGTAGCAAAGCCTATTTACAAGTTAATAATATCCATGGCAATAGACACAGGCTAGAGATTGTGTAAAAAATGTTATAAAATAAAATAAAATTAAAATATTTTGATTTTGAAATGAGTTATGGTGTTTAGGAAAGTGATATTTATATGGTATTGTAACAAGGCCTATTTACAAGTTAATAATATCCATGGCAGAATGGGGGCAAATATCCATGGTTAAGAATCTTGTTATATTATAAGTATTAATTTTTAATTTAAAAAATGTTATAAAACTAGCATACCCCGAAACAAGAGGTTAAATTTTGGTCATAGTTAAAAATTTTATTATATGTAAATGTATTGAATGTAAAATTGAAAATTCATTAAAACAAGTGTTGCAATTACATAAAACATTATAATTTACATTTGTGAATGCTAAATTAATAGCGGTTAATAGGAAAATTGAATCATATACTCAAGTTATAAATTATGTTATAGAAAAAGTTGCATAAAACATTATAACTTGCATTGGTGAATACTAAATTAAAAGTGGTTAATAGGCAAATCAAATCCTATAGTCTTGATTTGGTGGGAACTAAATGTCTATACAATTTCAATTTTACTCCAACATAAATAATGTTGGGAAGTAAGCCTTGGTATGTATAATTATTTACATCTTATTCCTATATTTTTTTATGCAAAGGCTTACTTAAATTATGGTGAGAAGTAATTCATGGGTTAAGTTGTGAGGCCACAAAATGCCAAGGAATCACTTATCTATGAGGGAAAAGGTTTTGTCTAGAAATGGAATTTTCTGCAAGTTGAAAATTGAGGGATACAACATTGTTTAACTACTTTGGGGCAGGCTTTATCATAGACAAAAACTCAAAAACTCGCAACTTTAGTGTCACCTTCCTTAACTTGATGTTATGAAATCAAGAAAGAGAACCCGAGGAGAATAAAAACTGGATATTTTATAGAATAAAAATAAATTAAAATTATACCAATTTCATTTTAATAACTTGAATTCAACTTATAAAACCAAAATAAATTAATAATTTGTAAAATAAAAATCCTCTCCATAAACTGCTTGAAATTATAATGCTTCTTTAAAACCTATAAAAGTTCTAAATTCATTAAAGAGACTATTGAATGGAAGGTAGTTGTTTCAAGAGTCACTTCACTACTAAGAATGGGAATTTCTCATGTTGACGGTGTTGGACCCGCCAACATTCAGGGGATCTCCCCAATATGAAGCCCCAATTAGATCTCAAATCATTTGGTGTAGGAGTCCCATCTAGAATACGAGCCAATTTCCAATGTAGTGGGTTTTAATGATATGCCTTGGCTACAGTAACACATAGAGTGATGTATAGTGACTTTGGTGAGAACAAGTGTGTGACCCTGTGGAGAGTCAAGTGTGATGCATGAAGGTTCTGCCACATAGAATGGAAAATAAGTGAGCCCCTTAAAATTATATAGTAGTACATAGCTTGAAAGGAACACACGATCATAATGACATCACAAGATAATATGTGAAATAGTTCACAAGTTAACAATGATGAATTAATACAACAACACACATTCAACAAGATTTGTACCAATGCAAACGAAATAGTTCATAAGCATAAGCATAAGTTAAATAACATACATTGCAAACATAACAAGAGTAGTCCTACTATATTTACAACATATACATGGAAAAGTGTCAACTTTGAGCTTTTATTAAGTAAAATTTCCAATCATACATGCACCTACTCCTCCAAAGAAATATACTTCCTCTACGCTATGGAGAAGCCAAGGCTCTCACAAACTCCCAAGCTCCCAACTCTAAGACTAAGCCTAGCCAAAAGCTTGGCTCCCAAAATCCATTTACATGAGTTACGAGGTTATATTTATAACAAGAGGGAGTGACTCTTCAACTCCCCTTTATGCGTTTTAAACTACCCTCATGACTCTTCAACTTCTTTAAAAATTAACTCATTACTCTTCACATTCCAATATTGACACTTGGAATTCCACTTACAAGTTAATTAAAAATAATATTACAATTTACACGCATACCCATATAAGACAAAATAGGGTAGAGCCAACTAGACAACCTAACAAGACAAAACATTATCTTGTTTAACTTCTGGGTAAACTTAAGCTCAACAACTTCTAATTGATGTATCTTAGTCATGTATCGGGGCCAAGCTTGGTACTGTGCGATGACATCACCAAACTGTGTGATGGTATTTGGTTGGAAGCAGACTCTAGCCTCCATGGCATCCCGTTACAATTATTTGGAACCAATTTCAACTTCCTTATGAAGCATGAGCAACCTTTTCCTTGGGCAGGGCCACCGATGTAGTTTTGCATGTTCTGTCTGTTCACCTCCAAATCTTCCTTGGTGGAAATATGTCTCAGCTGCTCTAAGTATTCTTCTATCTCCCTTCTGACCTAACTCTTGGGTTTTTCTCCAGTGAGTGAGCCAACTGATAGGATCTTGTGGGACTTCACCAAGAAATCCATACTATTGTATAATCGAGCATACGAGGCCTGAATGTTACTAATGAATGAGGCAATATGCTTGTTGTTTTGGATCACATCCACACTTTTTCTTTCTCCAGCTCTGCCTATTGCTTCATTTTCTAGGCCAAGTCAAGCGATGCCACTTTGTATCGCATTGACCATTCATGCATGGCAGTGATTACACCGTGCACATTCCTGAGAGTTTTGACAAAAATTTTGCAATGCTACTACAAGCCATGCACGTGGACAACCACCTTATACATAGTAACAAGCTCCTCATAGAGATTCTGCACGATCTCTCCAGTGTCGATACTTCACTAACTTTCGCTGCCTTAATTTCCTCGAGATGGACCTATGCGAAAGTTGAATTCTGAGCTGCTTTGTGGAGCTGTTCAACCTTTTTCCTGGCAGCCTGCAATTTCTTTTCCAATTTCTTGTTCTTGTCCATCAAATATTCAATGCTCGAATTTTCTACACCTGTGAAGGCCAAATTGGTCACGGCAATGGTATTGGGATTCTTCTTGCTGTCAACCACAATAACCCTTTCTCTCATAAAAGTAGGAGATGTGAGATCATCCAGAAAATGCTTCTTACGCACTTGTACAATATTCTTCTGAAGTTCATCGTATGAAAGATTGTACGTGTCCATGATTGGATCATCATTAAGAGGAAAAACTTCCCCTTCCTCACCTAGATATGACTCTACTGCTAGAGGTGTTGGAGACTGAACGAAGACCTATTTTATGCTAGGAATTAGGTCGACATCTTGATTTTGTGGCTTCAATTCATCTTCCATGTCTATGATCTCTATTAATTCTTCAACCCACCGAGAAATATCCTGGTCTTGCACCTGTCCACTCTCCTCCTTTACTGGTTATCAATTTTGGTCTTGCTCTTCAACTTTTTTTGAATTGTTTCTTCTATTATTGCACTTTTCCTTTCTTCTTCTTTATGCTTCTTCTTCTCTTCTTGTTCTTTCTTCTGCTTTTCTTCCTCAAAGCTCCTATGTTCTTCCCTCTTCCTCTTTTCTGCTATCTACATCCTTTGTTTCTTCTTTGCCTCTACTTCTGAAGACACTTTCATAATAGCTAAATCCACTTTCATCTTACAGCTTCATTCACCCCCTGTACTATAATCAACCTTTCTCTTTCCTTTATCCTACGTGGGGTTGCTCCCTTCTACTAGAAATACTTCCAAGGCAGCTTCCTTTTGTCGATTCACCTATGAAGTTCCTGTAAAACTGACCAACTCGCAGGGCTTGGAGGCATTATAGAAAATTTTCCATGGGTACTCCTACCAGTGAAATGTCCCACTAAGCCACTGAAACAGAATTCTTGTACAATGGTCTTTGCAAATACCACGAGGATCGTACAAATTAAAGTCTTGAGTACCAGATGCAAACTTCTCTATAGAATTTCCTTCGGTATCCATGAATTTTAGGTTCTTTATCTCGTACAATCCAATTTTCATAGGAAGAGTTATCCAAGGTGATTTCTTCTTCCTATGCAAAGCTACTCACAACTCTGTGGAGAGATGATATGAAACTTCTTGCATGACAAGCTTATTGGTGGCATACATTGGAAAAATATGCGGTGACTTCTGATTGCCAAACACTCTAAGGAAGGTGCCATCTGGTGAGGAAAACTAATTTGTGATCTCTGATATTGCTTCCATTGCCCCACATGACATGCAAGGTGGCTCTTCCTCAAATATCATCTTGTATAGAGGAATGAGGAAGTGGTCAGTTAGCTTCTCCATTACTCCTCAATGGCTACAATATGAGAGTAGTTTGTAGTGGATGTGCATGGTAGGATATCAAGTTCTCCAAACCCATTTCATGCCATGGAATGAATTATGTGCATATATTGCATCCAATAAATATGCAGACATATAAAATATCTCTTGCCCACCCTTGGGAGGATTCAGGGCGTTCCCTACATGGATACTTAACTGTCAAGCCAACAAGTATGACCAGTTGAATGGCTTCCCCTCATTCACAACCTGGTTCAATAAGATTTCCCACCCTTCAAGAAATGTCTTTGTGCTCTATTAACTGTAGATTTTGTAAGCCAAGATGATCAACAAATGATAGGCCCTCTTGAGAGAATTTGTCTTATAAGTATTGGTGGGTTTTTTTCGAAACTTTGATGGCTCTTTCACCTAGCTTTTACCAACATCTTTCGTGCCCACATAGTTGTTTGTGGCATAGAAGTATGAATCCATGAGTGTTTCTAGCTCGGGAAAATGGTACATACTATGGTAATCTACTGCAAAAATAGTAGCAAGATTTTGTCCACTGGCACTTCTCAAGGTCATGGTATTCACATCAATATGTGAAACAATCCAGATAATAACATATGCACATGGGAAGGTTGGATATCTACATGCAACCCTATGTAGCGCTAATTTTTGGACATTAATGTATGCTTGTCGTTCCTCTAGATCTACTTCGAAGCTCTTCGCTCAAAAAACTTCGTTCACTTTCTACCATGTAAGATCTGATTCCTTTTGCACATACATTTGAGTGTATGAATATACTAGCAAGTTTAATGGTGTGCTCTCAACTACTTCCCCGATACTTGTTGAGTGGTGGAATTGCGGTTAGGCAGACTCCTTCAAACTTAAGTGTGCACCCAACGGTTTTGTAAACATAGAGACAAATCATAGGAAATCCTAGAAATGATATGAACTTTTCCAAACTCTATTCCTACTTTCTTAATTGTAATCTTGCAGAATAAAAAAGAAAATATCACCCAACAATTTACACCAAAGGTATTTTAGTGCTAGAATGTGAAAGAAAGTACTTTTGCAAGAAAATAAAAGAAATGAATCCTCAAACTTCTTGCAAACAATCCTTGACTAATGAAAATGTAAATCTGTGTTTATCTTCAGTCTAGTTGTGTGCTAGGTTAATAATTGGACCCTTGAAGATATCTGACTCCTTATAGATATTTCTCCTTGCACTAAGCCATTATTCTTGTACTTCTACAATGTGCTTGCACCAGTACCAGAACAAAGCTTAGGTGCTGAAAGTATATTTTGAACCTATACTAAAGATTTATGTCTTTATACAGGAGCTCTAAGCCTCAAGACTAGAGCGCTCTGTTCTTCTATCAGGAGATTGATTCTTGTACTGAGATAGAGGTTCCTGCACCTAGTTTTCCAATCCTGCTTACGAGAAAATAAAGAATGCGTTAACTTGGGAAAAGAACTTGCAAAGGTGAATAAAACTTCAAAATAAATTCCTCAAACCAAAATATGCTTAAGCCAATCTTAATATCTAAAACAAGAATTAATCTCAAAAATCAAAGTGCACTCTTCTTTAATCAAGGAACTTCCTAATGCAATCTAAAAATATCATTTAATTGTGACAACGAGCTTCAATCCTGTAATAGTTATTCACACAAACTGATTTGCATTCATAACCTTCTTAACTCTGAAAGATTCCCTTCAAGAATAATTAGTCTGATATTTCCTAAACAACATGAAGTGCAGGCACAGACCAGTGTGTCACAACAAAATTCGATTTCTTATTATCAAAAGTATGTTTAATTCGAAATATCAAGAACACTTCAGAATGAAAATCACACTCTTTAGAATCGCATTAAGACTCATCAATAATATAAAAATAAAAGACTATTACTATAATGAACCAGAGGAATCAATCTGCGAGACTGTAAATGCACTAGTGTAGGAATGCATGCTTGCACGATCCAGGAAGAAAATGAGATTAAAATTCAAAGGAAATCATAAGATTAAACTCAATCGAGCATGCACACCATAGATCTGTCACACTTTAATGAAATCAGATTTAAACCTTGCAGAAGAATAAAAAAACTTCTATTTATTTCACACTTTGCATTAAAAGAAATTAACACACCTTAATCGAAAAAGAAGAACACGAGGGAAAACGAGCTGGGTTAGCTGGGCCCTAGCCAACCTGCTCATTTCGATGTTTAGGAAACATAAAGATTCAACTCTTTAATCAATGCTTCAACACAAAATTACAATGCAAGATTGAGAAATCATGGCATAGTTCATTTCTTTTAATAATCAACAAATATACATCATGAGTTCGAATCCAGCCCAAAATGAGGGCAATACTAGCAAAATTACAGAAGAAAAAAATCACAATATCCTTGCTATGGCTATTTCTCACTACCGTTTTCTATCTGAGTCCTATATTTTATACATGCATTCAGGCCTGCGGCCATAACCAAATTACATCAAGCGTTCCAATCTAAGCCTTTCAGCTATAACAAAATAATAATAATAATTCATACTAATCCTTTTGGCTATAACAAAATGTTATTCTAGGTATTCAACCAACGACCCAATCTCCACCATATCCATGACTTTCCTCTCTGTTCCGAGCACAACTTGAGTTGATCATTTTAGAACACTGTGTCTACACGGAGTGGTGAGCTTTCATGATAGTTGAAGATTCGCCAGCAGTGCAAGAATCCTACCTGCACTCAACCATGCTAACGAGATGATCAATACATTCCTATCAAACACTTTTAGGAAGAGAAGTATTAGTTGCAAAGATTTAAAGGTATTAAATCTATGAAAATGATTAATTAAGCACATTCATAACCCTTAAACATGAAATATAAAGCTAGTGTAGGAAAATACATGATTTTTGGAATAGTGTAGGAATAGGGAGGTTTGCAAGGTTAAAACAAAGGTCTAAGGTTATGGTTTTGAAGGGAAAAAGGGTTAAAAATGTATCAATTTAGCCTACCAACATCCTCCCCTCCTTAAGCTGTTGTGGGTCCTCACACAACCTTTACCTTCTTGCAAAAAACAAAAACAAAGGGGCCTCCCTTTAGTTCTGAACTTATATGCTGATCCCTTCTTTCATTGTCTTTACCTTCCTACTTTGAGCCTTTTTAAGTTTCTTGGTCACCTTCTTAAGACTTTCATAACACTTCGAGGCCCGATATTTCCATATATTAACTTGTCTTTTTTGTTCCTTCACCTCTCTTGCCAACTCTCCATTTGCTCATTTCTGCATTATACTCTTCTCTTTCATGGCTTGGTTTAATACCTCCAAGCCATAAACATGTTTCTTGAGTTCTTCTATTCGACTATTCAGACAGAGGGTGGAGTTCTCCACTCTCAATTCCTTGGGCGTATACTTTTCGGTAGTTAATTCCAGACATGTGCCATCATCATCAAGGTCAAAGTTATCATGGCCACCTTTCAATTCTTGCATTGTAATATCATCAAGGGTTTCAACACCCAGAACCTCAATGTTACTAAGGGTCTCAGTGCCCTGCATTTTTACTCTATCAGGGGTTTCAGTACCCTGTTCATTCAATTTACCAGGGGTTTTAGTACCCTGCTCCTCAAAGTCATTAAGGGCTTCAATACCCTGCTCATCCATCTCACCAGGGGCTTCAGTACATTGTTCTTCAAAATCATTGAGGGTTTCAGCATCCTGCTCATCCATTGCACCAAGGGTTTCAGTACCCTGCTCTTCAAAATTATTGAACGTTTCAGTACCCTGTGCCTTGTCATCCACCCGACCCTTTGTCGGGTCCTTACTTTCACTCGACATCACTTTTCTTTTCTTCATTCTGCCAAAGAGGACCGACAAGGGTGTGTCGTCTTCCTTCTCCACATAGTCACCATCAACCACTGTATGAGTCATTGCCTTAGCAAGAACCGAAATATTGTCTCTACCTGGTGAAGTAGGTGGTGAGTCATCCAACAATATTAGAGAGGTCGACTGAACATGACCCGCCCTTGAGGAGGCAGTTCTTCACCTGGGTGACCTCCTAGTCTTTGTAGGATGCAGGGTCATCTTTTCCAATTTCTCATTCTTGCTTGCACTCCTCTTCTGAGCCGACTTTCCTACTCTCTTCTTCTGAGCTGGCTTATCTGCACTCTTCTTACAAGTCGACTTCTCTATGCTCCACCCCTGAAACTCCTTCAAGAATTCCTCCCAAGTCACTTTTTTGCTTCTAGATCTTTCTTAACTAAGATTGTGATTAGCTTATGGTGATATAATTTGTATGCGGCTTGATTGGATTCTCATTTCTAAACCCCTTTCGCCATCTTCTCTAAAATTTTGAGCAAATAATACAGAAAATTGATGAGCTTACTGGACTCAAAGTGAAATATTAAGCATATATGATAGAGGAAAGCTAGTGGGTAGCGACCCTTGCAAGTAAGGAAATTTTGCAACACATACAGGAGATCCTTCCACTTCCCGATCATAACATTTTGCTGGAGGTTGTTCTTCCAATCCACCTTCTGCTTTGGGTTGACCATGAACCGGTGCCACAATTTCTTTTCTAACTTCTCCTTCTTGAACCATTTCTCCCCCACTGCTGGCAACCCTGTAGCCTAAGATATGGATTCTTCTGTAACTGCAAATTCTAATGAACCAACCTTGGCTCGGCTCCCATCGAAGGTCCGGGCGAATGCTATTTCCATAGCTGAGTCAAATCCATCGAACTTTTGCAGGAATGGGAGGAACCCAGATTCTTGCAACATTGCAAGACTATTCATGTACTCAACTGTCTATTCCATCTCTTGTATGGATCGTGGCTCAATCCTTACAGGCACCATGTCTGTTCAAATTCACCCACTCTCTGTCTCAAGTTATAAAAATATATTACAACAAAAAGAACTCAAATGGTGATCAAGCTATACATTCGTCGTTATATCAACCATTTCCCAAAAGATCGTGCTTCATTATTAAAATTACACGGATGTGAATGCGAATTGGTGCAAGTACAGGCAAGCGATGATGATTGGAAGAGGTGACGATTTAGACAATAATTTCACATAACAGTCATGCAAGGTCGGATATGGAGTGAGGCCATTATTATCAGGTGATGAGTTTTCCAAGGGAAGGTAAGTATTGGATTTTGGGAGAATCATACCACTCCGCATTTACTCCATGATTTCACATAAGGTGTACTTAGTACTCATTGAAAGATAAGATTTCATAACCTAAAATATCTTTGTACTTAAACGATTTCTTCCTAATTTAGTAAATGATGAAACAAAGTGTTAATCATAATATAAATTGAATGCCATGATCTGCAGGTGGTACAATTATTCTACCTATACAAAGGTTCATGAAACAAAATATAAAATTCAACACACATTTTTGCACCAGGTGTTCCTGAACCGAAACATGTGTTTTTTCTTAATTGGGCGTGCTCAGCAGTGAATATTCCTATACTGAACATGACTGCACTGAATGTGCTTGCACCAACCATGCCTGCACCGAGCATGATTGCACTTAGACATGCTTGCAGTACCCATGTCTGCATCAAGCATGCTTGCACTTAGACATGCTTGCATTACCCATGCCTACACTGAATGTGCTTGCACTTTAACACACATTCTTGCACCTGGGATATTTGTAGCGTAATAGGAACCAAAAGAAAATTTTGATAGAATACAATTCATAGGATGGATAAAAAAAAAATTTTGAATATACAAAGGAGGTTTTATTTGCCATTATTTGGTGTTAACATATGCCTCTCGATCTAATTTGTGATTTCACATCAGATTTTGCAATCAATCCATGAGGGAAAAAAAGAAGTGGGAAAAGGGTAAATTTTTAGGATGGAGGAAATTACGACAAGGAATTCAAGAGTGAAACCACCAAGAGGGATAAATAAAAAAAGGGATTTTGGGGAAAAATTTTCAAGAGAAAAGAGGGAAATACAAAATCAGATAGGGGAAACTTCTTTGAAGAAAGGGAGGGTAAACTTTTGGGATAAAAAAAGAAGAAAGTAAGGGGATTTTTTTTCGAAAATGGGAATAAAAGAAAGGAAAATTTTCACCTGACATCTGCCTACATAGTGCTGATCCATAAAATAAATGCAACAAGAATTTAGTGTTGTTTGAATAAAAATTTCTGTGCTAGCTATTCCAAACTTGGATAAGGGCCTGGTTCCTGTACTTGAACCTGCTTCTTCTTGGTGATAGTTAACACATCTAAAGGTCAAGCAACATTCCCATTTTATTAGAACTGATCTTCCTACCAGCAAGCTAGTTTTCAAGTTGATCCTTCTGTAATCATGTCAATAGAACTGATTTTCACAATCACAGGAAAAACACATACATACATATATATATATATATATATATATATATATATATATATATATATATATATATATATATAGATATAGATATATATATTTATATATATATTTATTTATATAATTTTTTTTTTGGATTTTCCTTAAATTTTATTTCAAGAGAGAAGAAATTAGATTACAATAGGTTGGCATAGCCACCTACCAACTGAAGTTCAGATTGTTGCTGCACTTGTTGCATGAAGTCTTCCTTTGTGATGGGTTGAAAATATACTTTAAGCCTATGCCCATTCACAAGGAAAACTAAATCTCGCCCATTGATAGTTTTTACTTCTACAGCCCCATTGCCGAAGACTTGAATCACTTCATATGGTCCCATCCAACGAGTATGGAACTTTCCTTTAAAATGTTTAAATCTACGTCATAGAGAAGTACCCAATCACCTAGTTGGAACTGTTTCTTCCTGATAAACTTGTCATGCTGCTTCTTGTGTTGCTGTTACACCAAAATATTCTATTAAAAAACATCCCTTTGAAATTCATCCAACTCGTTTAGCTACAATAGATGTTGTTGTTGTGCTTATGAGAGATCTAGACCGAACTGAACTGTAGTCCTGAAAGACTTTATCTGAAATTCAATCACCGAAAGGACTTGTTTTCCATACACCAGATCATATGGTGTTTGCCCCGTGTTGTTGCTCAAAGTGGTGCTATAAGCCCATAAGGCTTCAGGCAATCGACTAGCCCAATCCTTCCTGTGCATGTTTATTGTTTTGGTGAGGATGGATTCGATCACCCTATTTGTGGACTCCACCTGGCCATTTGCTTGAGGGTGGTACGGTGTAGATTTTCGGTGTCAAACCTTATATTGATTCATGACTTCCTATACCAAGTTAGAAACAAACTTCTGTCCATTGTCAGAAACAATTTCTCTAGGAACACCAAATACAAAAAAAATTTCATTAAACAAAAAATCAACAATAACTTTTTCACTAGCAAAAGAAACATCTTTAGCCTCTACCCATTTAGTAACAAAATCAGTACAAACCAAGATATGCTTTTTATTTAAAGATGTGGGATTTATAGGTCCTAAAAAATCAATATCCCATTTTTCAAAGGGCTCAATCATGGCTTGAGGACATAAAGGCATTTCATTAGCTTGAACAGGTTGACCCATTTGTTGACAACTATCGCAACATCTAACATATTGTTTGGCATCCTTAAACAAAGAAGGCCAAAAATAGCCAGTGCGTAAAATTTTATATGCAGTTCGTTTGTCAACAAAGTGGCCACCACAAGGTTCATCATGGGCAGATTTTAAAATATCAAACATTTCTTCCTCCCTTACACATCTATGAATAACAAAATCTGGTCCAGTGTAAAAGAGGTCTCCCTGTATCCAAGAATATGAAGCACTTTTCTGAATAATATTTTGCTTTTCACGAGCGGATAAGTGAGGTGGTGTCTTTCCGGTGACTAAATAGTTGGCTATGTCAGCAAACCATGGAGATTTTTTTGACATAGAAAAAATATTCTTGTTAGGGAAATCATCATCAACAAGAATTGCTTCACCGGGATTGTTTAATCTGGAAAGATAATCAACTACAACATTAGACTTTCCTGGTCTATCAATAATTGTAACATTGAATTCCTATCACTCTACCACTAGTTAAAGGTTTATTCATTAAATATCTTATAGTAGAATGATTAGTATGAACATAAACTTCATATCCTATAATGTAATGTCTGAATTTATTAATAGCAAAAATAACGGCTAAAAATTCTTTCTCAATCACTGTATAGTTAAATTTGGCAAGTGACAAATTTTTACTGATGTAGTAAATAGCATAAGATTGTTTATTCTCCTCTTGTCCTAAGGTTGTGCCAATGGCAATGTTTGAAGCATTGGAGGAAATATGAAATGGTAGGGACCAGTTTGGTCCTCTCAACACTGGTGCCTGTACTAATTTTTCCTTCAATGTTTCAAATGAATGTGGGCAAGTTGTGGACCAAGTGAATTCATTATCTTTAGCTAGTAATCGAAAAAGGAGGGTAGCAATCTTGGAATTTTTTTAATGAATCTCTGGTAATAACCAACATGTCCCATGAAACCTATCACTTCCATTTGGGTTTTGGGTGCAGGCAAATGAATAATGACTTCCATTTTAGCGAGGTCTACCTGAATACTTTTGTTAGAAACCAAATGACCTAGAACCACCCCTACTTTGCACATTAATCTACATTTTTATCACTCAAAGCTAGATGGGCCTCTTGGCAACGTAAAAGAACTTTTTCTAAATTTTTAAGAGCTTCATCAAATGAGTTACCAAACACAGAAAAATCATCCATATAAATCTCAACACATTCAAGATCAACAAAAATAGCCAGCACAACCCTTTGAAAGGTATCGAGTGCATTACACAACCTGAAAGGAAGCACTCGATAGGAAGATATACCCCAAGGGCATGTAAAGGTAATTTTGTCATGATCTGAGGGTGCGATCTGGATTTGGTTATACCAATTGAAGCCAACTAAAAATGAAAAGTACTTTTTACTGGCAAGGGTATCTAGCACCTAATTGATGAAAGGAAGGGGAAAGTAATCCTTGAGAGTGGCTTTGTTTAATTCTCAATAGTCAATGCAAATACACCATCTCCCATATTTCTTTGGGACTATCACTAATGGAGAGACCCACTAGCTGTCAGAAATGTGGTAGATGAAATTAGCATCTAAGAGTTTTTGTAATTCCTCCTTAACAATATCTATTAGTGCGGGATTCATTCGTCTCTGTGGTTGTCGAATAGGTCGGACTCCCTCCTGGATATAGATATGATGAGTACAAGTCTCAAGAGGAATGCCTTTCATGTCTTCATAACTCCAAGCAAATTCATCCAAATGATCTCGCAACAAGGTAACAAGCTTCTCTTGTTGAGATGAATCCAGGTCTGAACTAATGTGTAAGGATTTGCCTGGACTAATTTCAACAAGAGTGGTCTCAGGCTCAAGAGTACAGGAAGATGATGCCACAGTATGGGATAAGGAAGGTTGGGAATCAGATTTTTCTTGAAAATCCAGACTAAAGATCTAATGAAGTGTATCAAAACTAGGCATAGTGTCTAGATTGTTCAAGAAATCTTGTAATTCACCATCTTGAGAAGACATGGTATGATGTTGAATCAAAGAAATAGGTCGGGTATCCTCATCACTATTGTCATAATCTAAGCATAAGGTATCCTTGAGTTCCTAAATAGATCTAGCAAGTGGGTATAAGGTGACCTTTTTCCTAGAGTCTCCATGTGAAATGTACATATCACCGGAGCAACATCCAATATAAGCATCAGTCGTGGCAAGCCATGGTCGTCCCAAAATCAAAGGATGTCCTCCCACTGAATTCTTTGGCTAAAGCACAATGAAATCTGCGGGGTATTCCCATGAATCTATAGAGACAACCATGTCATCCAATACTCCATCAGGCTTGATTTTAGATCTATTTGCAAGTTCAATCATGGTAGGTGTAGGACGAATATGGCCCAACCCAAGTTGTTCCATGGTTTTCCTGGTCATCACATTAATGGCCGCCCCTAGGTCTATTAATACATTAGAGACAAGGCTATCACCTATCTAGATAGAAACAACTAGGGTTCCAGGACCTATGTATTTCTCCATTCATAGGCATCCTATCATCAACTAAGCTATTCTACCAACAAAATGAATGGTCTGAGGTTCTACTCTCTTCCTCCCGGGCTTTTTAAGACATAATTCCAAAATGATCTTTGTAAAGATGGGAATTTCTCGGATAGCCTAAAGTAAAGGAACATTTATACAAATATTCCTTAATTCAGAAGCCATAGTGGACTCGGGTTGCTCTTCTCCATGAACAACCGTTCTGGATAGGGGGGCTGGTTTGAATAAGATGGTGAATCTGAATGTACAGGAATGGGCTGAATGGTGATCTACAGTGGGAAATTCTACATGGTATCAGAGAAAAGGTGATCAAAGTGAAGAACAATATACAAAGAAGGGAGAAGTTCCAAGTTTGAAGTTCCTGATTATAGAATTTGAAATCTTATCACATCTCAAATTTCACCAATGGTGTTCAACGGTTTAAGACTCGAGTATGCCCTTTATGGAAGCTCGAATTATATAGCCTTGAAGGATCGTATGGAAGCAATATTAGAGGACAACAGTCTAAAGGACTTCATTGATCAAGAAGTCCCCAAGCCAGCAACAGCTAATGCTATAGAATTATTGGAATGGAAGAAATGTGTGGCTAGAGTGAGGAGAATCCTCCTAGAGGGAGTTTGAGACCACATTGTCTTGAACCTCCATGGGAAGGAGACATCATTTTCGATGTGGAAAACATTGAAAGATCTATAACAGAACAACAGTGATCAGAGGAAGCTGGCGCTGAAAGACAAGCTTCGGAAAATCAAGTGTGAAAAGGGCGACACGATCTCTACATATCTAAACAAGCTCACCACCTACAGGGATGAGATTGGAAGTGTCGGATCTAATGCAGTAGGAGATAAGAAGAAGCACCAGAGATGGTTCTTCATCCAAGGAGGATGAAGAAAATTGTGCCTTAGCGAGTAAGGTGAAGAAAGGGAAGGAGAAGGATTCTCATTCCAAATCCAGTTCTTCCCATGGTGGGAAGAAGTTTGACAAATCGAAAGTGCGATGCTTTCATTGTCATGAGGTGGGCCATTTTTCTACAAATTGTCCATTGAAGAAATCCAAGATGGGATCCAAGGAAGGATCTGAAGGTGAGGCATTGGCCTCACAGTTCGAGTTGGATTTCACCCTCTTCACATGCATGGTTTCATCCATGGTGGGATGTGGTTGGTTTATTGACAGTGGAGCTTCATTCCACATGACCGATGACAAGAGTTTGTTCATTACCTTGGAGGAGAAATATCTCCAGATACTCATAGCGATGGGTAATGATGAAAAGTATAGTGTCTCAGGTGTAGGCACAGTTTTTTTTCAGAGGGAGCATGGAGCTCAAATCACCTTGACCGATGTCAAGTATGTACCAGGACTGAGGAAAAATTTGGTGTCGATCGCAATGCTGGAAGACAAAGGCTATGATGTAGTCTTTAGTAAGTGAAAGGTTTTCCTTCGACACATCACCATGAGACAGGTGAAGCAGATCCATTCACGAGTCAAGAACATGTATGCTATTGAGGTTCAAGATGCATGCAAAGCCTTGAGGAGCAAGGCAACTGATGGAGACTTGATGGTTGAGAGGGAGAGTACATTACCTCTCAACATGCAACACTAGAAGAAGTCTCAGACAATTGTGGAGGAGCCACAATTGGTGAAGCAGCTTCAGAAGGTTGTGGAGCAGCCACAACTGGAGAAGCCGAGAGGAGACCAAACGAAGGCATCCACTCATGCAGAGACCTCCAATAGGGGTAAATTTCGAGCCAAGTGGGCAGAGGGATCACATGCATCCATACCTCCAAGTTGGAGGTGGGGCGATGTGGAGTGACAATCCCAAGAAGGCTAGAATAGGGGTAGGATCATTGAGGTACCCAACCTTTTTTATTATACCTTGCTATGGGAGCCTCGGCGAGGAGTAGCAGGATTGGCTGAGTGGGTAGAGATATATGTGGATGGAGCGGCAGAGAGAGCTACAGTGCAGGAGTCCCAAGACTGTGCAGAGCTAGCAAGCTGCACCAATGTGAGAGGTATAGGAGTGTTGCACCAGTGCAAGATGGCATAGAGAGGTGTGCAATGGTGCAAGATGCATGGAGTGTTTCAATAGATCAAAGGTCATAGAGGGAGCACTTGTCAGTGGCAAAGGAAGCTTCAACATCAGAGGATGTTTCTAGCCCAATGGGGAGGTCAATTGGGAGATTTTTTATTTCTAGAGTTGCTGGAGCAGTAACACTTGGAAGAAGTGTTGCATGCAGAACATTCAAAAGGTTCAGGATTGGGTTTGAGTTGAATTCGTTTCTTGTTGAGAGGGAGTGTTGAAAATAGCAACAATAAATGCTAAAAATAGAAGTGTTAAAAATAACACTACTATAAATAGCAGTTCACGTACCAGTGTTGGACATAGCAACAAGGAATGAAAAATGGAAGTGCTAAAAATAACATTGCTATAAATATAATTTCAGGATGGATTCCAATTTTAGTTAGTCCTTGAACTAAAATTGAGAAGTAAAATTCGAATTTGATCTCAGCAGCTATTTGTAAAATAATTAATTAATTCATCTTGAGTTAATTAGTTGTAGAAAATCAAAGATGAAGTCTATGTGAGTACATGCAACGGTTTCTCCATTGATTGAGGAATTTATCACTCAGTTAATAAGATAAGGATGAGCTGTAATTTGAGTTGTAATTAGTTAGCTCAGTTAACTGAGTTAAGTCCAGTTAGATTAGTTCAAATAGTTTGTTGAACTAATTGTGAGTTCAGTTAGTTAATGCATGCATGCATGCAACTGTTGCACTTCAGATAACTAAATATTCTCTCATAAATAACTCATGCATGTCAGTTTAGTCAGAGACCTAGTTGAGATCAGAGGAAGGGACAATGTACTATCAGTTGGAGGATTTTTCCTATATAGGAAACTCATCCATGAAAAAGGAATTATCTCTTTCAGGTTTGTGCAGTTATTTCTGAGCCAAGTGAGCAGTGTGAGGTGAGAATTCACACAAGTGGAAGCACTAGACCCTAGGAAAAATTGCGCAAGGAAATAGGAGGCTTGGAGGACAGAGGAGAAGGTTTGTGAGAAGCCTTTGACTATCTATGAGCAGCAGTTGGATTGCAGAGAGAGTAGGATAGCTTGTGAGCTGATTCTTTTTGTAATCTGAACATATTTCCACTTGTATGATAATATAGAGATTGGGGTTTTATGCTGAGGCTTTCCCTAGGTTATTCTTCTGTGTTCACGTGTGATTTATTTCTAATTCTCAGTTATATGTGTTCTAATTGATCTTTCTCATATTCGATTAAGCTTCTGCAAAGTTTGTTGTAGAAGTAGATCTTGTATTTTGCTTTAGTGTATTGCATAATCTATTGATCTATGGTGGGAAATTCTACAAATGTTATCCATTTTATTCTCCAAGCCAATGATCATAGCATCTATAGATCCCAGTTTGTTGGTTTTTCTTCGACCTCCTCTAGTGGATCTAGATTGATTTTTGGAGAACTTCCTGCACAAGTCACAAATTTATTCAAAAGCCTTCTGAGCAATGTCTCCATGTCCTGATTAATTCAAATTATGTCTAGAATATTCATTAAGTCCTCGTAGGAACAAGGTTCAAATAGTACTTAAATCAAATTTTTGTTTGGACATTTGGAGTATATACAAAAATCTCTCTAAGTAATCCTCGAAAGTCTCATCATCACTTTATACAATAGTGAATATCTTGTCCTGCATTTCTCTAGTTTTACAATATTCTTGATATTTATTCAAAAATACTCTCTTCATTTGGTCCCAAGAACTTACAATGTTTCCTCCTAGTCCCATGAACCAGCGCAAGGATGAATCCTTGAGAGTTGAAGGAAACAACTTTAATTTCTAGGCATCAGAAGAATAATCATAAATCCGACACAATATATCAAATTCGAAAAGAAATGAATCTGGGTCTTTGTGCACATTACCATGAAAGTGTGGAAGAGCTGAAGGTGAAATATTCTTCATTTGTACATTCTCTTCTAAGTTCACTATTGGAAATCCAAAAGTGGATTACTCTTCATTTACCTGGTTCTCGCCAGTCTCCTCTGCATGATCTTCATGATCAGCCATTGTTGTGCCTCCAATCAGACCACTTCTAGAAGGTGAAGGTTGACTAATGCTTAATTGAACTTTCCAATCACCTTTTTCCTCCTTCCCCTTTTGAGGTTGTGTCACACATGAATCACTATTTCCAGAATCCAAGTGGATTGTTTCGATGTGATGAGTCTGAGTTTGCTTAGAATTTCTACCTACAAAAGAAGGTCCAATATGAGAAGAGTTTTCAGATTTTTCAGTATTTTGTCGACCCTTATTGGGCTTCGGACCCATACCTTTCTTAGGCATTCATTTAAAAAAAAAAATCCAAAAAAAACAAAATTCAAATGCTTATAAAGAAAAAGAATATGTTAACTATTGCAATGAATAAAGAACCAGTACTCATAAAATCCTCAAAACAATAGAAGCATACTACAGAAAAAATAATAGCAGACTTACCCCTATTGCAGAAAATGGAAAGTTTTTACCAATTTCAAATCACCTCCCCGAAAATTGCGCCAAAAAGTTGGGTGGTGGAATTGTGGTTAGGAAGACCCCTTCAACACTTAATTGTCAACTCGGGGGTTTCGTAAACTTAGAGACAAAGCACAGGAATTGCCAGAAATGATATGAACTTTTCCAAACTCTATTCCTACTTCATTAATTGTAATCCTACAAAATAAAAAAGAAAATATCACTCGACAATTTACACCAAAGATATTCTAGTGTTGGAATGTGAAAGAAAGGACTTTTGCAAGTGTTGGGCGCAGGATCCCCCAAGGTAGGTTTTGGGGCTTAAAGCCCAGATTTTGACCAAATCCGATGTAAATACTCTGCATTTTGTGGGCGCGGAGCACGAAGATTATAAATGAGTCATAGGATTTTCTGCCCTCATTTTTGTAATGTAATGCCAGCTTTAGAGATCTACCCATGGTCCGTAGACCATGGGATTGTATAAATAGAGCAAGGCTCTAAGTTGTAAAAAAAGGAATGATAATCAAGAATGAAGGATGAAGAATTGAGCCTTATCTAAGTGTAAATTTGAGTCTTTGGGTTGTAGAGTAGGAGAAGGCTTTGCAGTTGAGTGTGTAGAGGCCTAGTAGTCCACAGTTGAGTGCGTGGACCCCTGCAGCTAAGTGCACAGGGCGGGTTGAGTCTATAAACTTGGGAGAAGTAATAAAGAGAAGTTTTACATCATTTCTATGTATATTTTTCTTGTTTTGTGCATTGAATGTGTCGGATATAAATTGCATTTCTATTGTTTATATGATGCACGAACTTATATGAATGTGTTGATAAAGTGAATATAAGATAAAGTATCTGTTTACGTGAAGATAACTAACTGTTATAAGAAGATAAGTAAGATCCGTGGTATAACTTGGGGAAGTAGAGCAGATCACTGTGAGGGTAGTGTGAAATCACCTCAGCCCATGGTGAGGGCTGCGCGAAGGTGATTATAATAGATCGTGAAGGCCTCATAGGTCAGGATAGTGCATGAAGCGACATGCGTGAAGGTATTCACAGTTGGACTAAACCGACCCCTCAGACATCTCAAGGGTGCAAAATCTCAGTTTCAGCATCCCCCCATATTGCTTCAAGTCGGACCTCAGTCCACGCTCTGTGGGCTATTGCCGAAAGGGCCAGTAGTGTAGGGATTTGTTTGGCTAATTAAATCCAAACCCGGGTCAGGCCCCCTGCAATGTGCTTGTAGGGGTACCATATTAAATATTAGGTGTTGGAAGTATATTTTACACCTGTACTAAAGATTTATGTCTTTATGCAGGAGCTCTAAGCCTCAAGACTAGAGCACTCTATTCCTGTATCAGGAGATCGATTCTTGTACTGGGATAGAGGTTCCTGCACCAAGTTTTCCAATCCTTCTTACGAGAAAATAAAGAATGTGTTAACTTGGGAAAATAACTTGCAAAGGTGAACAAAACTTCAAAATAAATTCCTCAAACCAAAAGATGCTTCAACCAATATTAATATCTAAAACAAGAATTAATCTCCAAAGTCAAAGTGCACTCTTCTTTAATCAAGGAACTTCCTCATGCAATCTAAAAAGATCATTTAATTGTGATAGCAGGCTTCAATCCTGTAATAGTTATTCACACGAACTGATCTGCATTCATAACCTTCTTAACTCAGAAAGATTCCCTTCAAGAATAATTACGCATAAATTCTGATCTTTCCTAAACAGCATGAAGTGCAGGCATAGACTAGTGTGTCACAACAACATTTGGTTTCTGATTATCAAAAGTATGTTTAATTCGAAATATCAAGAACACTTCGGAATGAAAATCACACTCTTTAGAATCGCATTAAGACTCATCAATCATATAAAAATAAAATACTATTACTGTAATGAACCAAAGGAATCAATCTGCGAGACTGTAAATGCACTAGTGTAGGAATGCGTGCTTGCACGATCCAGGCAGAAAACGAGATTAAACTTCAAAGAAGGAAATCATAAGATTAAACTCAATTGAGCATGCACACCACGGATCCATCACACTGTAATGAAATCAGATTTAAACTTTGCATAAAAAAAAGAAAAAACATCTATTTACTTCACACTTTGCATTAAAATAAATTAACACACCTTAATTGAAAAAGAAGAACACGAGGGAAAATGAGCTAGGTTGGTTGGGCCCTAGCCAACCAGCTTGTTTCCCTGTTTAGGAAACATAAAGATTCAGCTCTTTAATCAACACATCAACACAAAATTACAATGCAATATTGAGAAATCATGGTGCAATTCCTTTCTATTAATAATCAACAAATATACATCATGAGTTCGAATCCAGCCCAGAACGAGGGTGATACCAGCAAAATTACAGAAGAATGAAATCACAATATCCTTTCTATAGCTATCACTCGCTACCATTTTCTATTTGAGTCCTATATTTTATACATTCATTCAGGCCTGCAACCGTAACCAAATTACATCAAACGTTCTAATCTAAACCTTCGGCTATAACAAAATAACAATAACATTTCGTACTAAGCCTTTCGGCTATAACAAAATGCTATTCTAGGTATTCAACCAACGGCCCAATCTACACCATATCCCTGACCTTCAAATCTCTGCTCCAAGCCCAATACGAGTTGATTTTTCTAGAACATAGTGTCCGCATGGAGTGGTGAGTTGTCACAACAGTTGAAGATTCGCCAACGGTGCAGCAATCATACCTGCACTCAACCATGCTAACGAGATGATCAATACATTACCTATCAAATACTTTAAGGAAGAGAAATATTAGTTACAAATATTTAAAGGTATAAAATCTATGAAAATGATTACTTAATCACATTCATAACCCTTAAACATGAAATATAAAGCTAGTGCAGGAAAAGACATGATTCTTGGACTAGTGCAGGAATAGGGAGGTTTGCAAGGTTAAAACAAAGGTTTAAGGTTATGGTTTTGAAGGGAAAAAGGGTTAAAAATGAAGCAATTTAGCCTACCAACAATACCAATTTGTGTGGTATCTTTGAGGCAGATCTCTTGGGTGCCATGATAGCAGTGACTGCTGGAGAGAAGTGATCAACAATTTTGGTACATGCGAGAGGGAAAATGCACTCATATAAATAATAAATTAGATTTTGCAAATCCAATTTCAAAGCAAGATCAGGCAAACTGGTGCACTGATGAAAGAGATTGCACAATTTCATGAGAAATGAAGGGAGACTAGAAGAGGGAACTTTGCATTGCGTAGTCTCAACAGCTAGTGATGCAACCTGAAGCTTGAGACAACACAATGCGCAGTTCAGCCTAGGTAGTGACACAAATAGACTGCGCATTGTGTAGTCTCAGTGGCCAAGGTGGCAGGACTAAACCCTGGGACTACGCAATGCCCAGTTAGGCAAACATGTACTATGCACTGCACAATATCAAAGGCCAAGCTCTCAGCTTGAGCCTTGGACTTACACAATGCCTAGCTAGGCAAAGAAATGCATGGCCAAGTGAAGTGAAGATTGGTGTAGGAAAAAATCAAATCTAAGTGATAATGCAAGTTAAAGTATGGATCTAACTAAGTATATATAGATCCATGCAAATCAAGTGTATAAACTCAACAAATGAAAGGAAAAACAAATATGCATTTAGAGTCATCGAAACAACAATTGTCAGTATGCAAAAACAAGAAAATTGATGCAACACTTATGAAAGACAAACGAAAAACTAAATCAACACTTCTAAAAGCTACTATAAATTAAAATTCCATCAATCGTGTAGATAAACAAGAAAAATGAAAAAAAGCGACAGAAAAAGCAACAAAAGATGACAAAAGCAAAACTCACGTGGAAAATCAATGCAAACTCCACTGAAGGCTCCTTTATCTCCTTAGGAATGCTATATCTCCAAGAATGAATGTAAAAATGAGCTCTAGAGACATCAATTAAATATATTTGGACGGATTAGGGTTTATGACATGCATCCCTAAAATCAAGGAAAAAAAGACACTTGGCGGAAATTTAAAAAAATAACGACTATGGTGCCTTCCGGAAACTAATGATGAATCCCTATTTTCTAGGGATTTCTTTTTCACTTTTTTTTTTGATTTTTTATTTTTGAGGAAACTTTCCATGCACACTACCAAGGAAGATGTGTGCAATTCTGGAGAACTAGGCAACTTCTCGGTTTAGTGGATTGCACAGTTTCTGAGCACAAGGGATGGATTATGCATTTTCCGAGCTTAGTGTTGGGTTGTCATCCATGAATGCACAATTATAAAGCTCAATATTGAGTTGCCATGAAGGATTGCACAATTTCCCTCATCAAAGTTGGCTTGCCTTCCAAGACTACACAATTTCTGGAGGCAAGTTGAGGATTGCTACAAGGTCAAGTTAGAAGGTTAGCTTGTGGCTCAAAAATATCAGATAAGTATGAAAATAAGGAAACACAAGCACATATGAAAATAATAAGTATTAATCAAATCATGAATACTTGATGACAACCAAAGATAATCTCGTGTAGACAGAAGGTAAGGCTTAAAAACAAAGCATATGAAAAATTTTGGAGGGTCATTGTAGCACCTACAAAATTTGGTGATACACAAGTATAACTCCAGCTCTTCATATGGGTCTTGTCTCATGAAAAATAGGTCTAACTCTTTAGGAAGTATTGTTCATTTCATTGATTACTGTAGCTTCTTGACTTATCTTACGTTAAAGATATAGTCCCTACCATTCTCTTTATCGGTGACACACTTAAACAAGCGAAGTCAAAATAAGTTGTTTCGATTGCAGATGAGGAGTATATAGATACACAAGTGAAAATAATTGTCAGAGTCTTAGTTTTCATCTCTGGTGTTGTTCACTATCAGCGGGCCTGGAAAGTACCCCGATGGAATCACTTCAGGAACACAAACATTGCTCCACTACTAGCGAGCCTGGACAGTACCCCAACAGAGTTGCGTGCTTCACCTCTCTGTGTAGGAAGCATTTCTCTTCTTTCACCATTGTTTTATATTTTTTTATATTTTTCCATTTTGTTCAAAGAACTGTGCATAGGCACTTATTTATTTAGTGAGGTGGAAGAGGGTACCGACTTATTGAGAGCAGAATAGGTTGTCCCTTCAGAGAAGGATATGTATATATACCTCTAGTACACTTGTTAAGGTTTTACTCCCCTCCTTACTCTACTTGACTTAGATGATAAGGATTTAACCAAAAATGAAAGACCAATTAGAGTAGGTGGTACTAGTTATAGGTTCAAGCATCGTGATTCCACTATGGTTTTCGTATTTTCCATCAAAGTATCATCGACTAAGGATGCAAGATTCACACAAAGAGAGGGAATAAATAGAAAACCAAGTGTTGATAGTAGCACAACTTCCTCGTGAACTTCACCATGCTTGCTTTGGAAACCAAACGCGGTCGCATGTGTAATCTATTCTGCCACTGAAAAAATAAAAATGGAAAGATAGTAAAAGGAGCAAGAAATAAAGAAAATAAAATCATAACAAAGAAATGAAAAGAAACAAACTAATGCTACTCCTAAACTAACCAAGAATAGGCCAAACCTACGTAAAATGAAATTTCCAGTGCAACCATTGACACAATGGTTAGCCTATGTAAGTGAGGGAACACATATCAAGAAAGATATTCAAGCATAACAGTAAATAAAAAGGATAAGGAAATACATACCAAGAGGTTCAAAATTTTAAAATGCATGTAGAAAAGTATGAAAGAAAAGTGCATGCAAAGAATTCTATGGATGCATCATGGTGTTCAGGCACATTGCAAGTCAAAGAAAATTTAGAGCAAAATTTCGAACCATGAAACTAGGTGAACATGAAGAAAGAGGAAAACTTTTATTTTGCAACAGTGCTCGCCAGGTATGACTCCTCCAATGATTGAGCGATGGCATCATGCAATACAAAGGGATGATATGAAAATTGTGAAACATAATGATTTTCAATTTGTGCGGAAGAGTGACGAGGAGCCTTGAAAGATACATCACTATTTTGAGGAATTGGAACTAGCCTCAAGAATATGAGAACCTAACATAACCATTGGCTTAGGCTAAAGTGCCTTGATAGCTTGCGAAAGTTCCAAATCATCAGAAGATAGATAATCAAACACCAGTGGCTTAGAAAAATTAACAGTGGAAAAATCAGAGTTGTGGCCAGATGAATGGGTGAAAAGATCACGACAACCATGATCAGAAAGTTTAAGATCAGAAACAAAGGCATCCTTATGATCTGACGAATCATAAAGAGGGGAAGATTGAAAACAATAAATTTCACCCACTATTTCTTTAGAATGACAAGATGGTGGATTGGGAAGATTAAAAAGAGAATACTTTTCCTCTCCACATTTGGATGAAAAAATGACATCCCACAAGTTCTAAGTATGATCGAAAGTAACAATATCATCATAAATTAATTCTATGCAAGATTCAATAGGAATGAAAAAATTGCAGAAAATGTCAAGATAATGAGGAAGAGATGCAGAAAGAGAATAATCACCCTTCTTTGTATATTCTTGTTTAGATGTGGACTCTCACACATAGTCATCATAAATGATATTGCAAGTCTGTTGTTGAACACCAACTCCATCCAAAAATTGATCCTCATGAACATCAAGAAAAATGTTTGAAATGGGTGAACACAACAAATAACAATCCATAGGACCAAAGGAACCAAAGGATGGAGGATGAGGAGATAACACTTCATTGCAAACATTAGATTCACAGTCCAAACTTGTGCTTGAATTTTGAGTATGTGGGGTGGGAGAGGATGGTGGTAAATTAGCGGATGAATTCTAAAGTTTTATCACCTCAACCTGCGAAAATGGAGTTTCTTCGTTAGAAGGTGACAAAGAGTCACTTGGTACAACAACCTCACCTGTCGGATATTTAGAAGTTCTAATGCTGAGGTATGTTTGGAGGATTTTGAGAGATTAATATTCGTGTTGATTCGTCAAAATGTGAACAAGAAATTCGATTTTTTCTTTCATTAAAGGTCAATCAACATCATCTTCAGAAATTTCAAAATAAAAATGAATGAAATGATTATGAAAATCACCAAGAGATTCATCAGGTGCTTTTCGCAATCGCATAATTTTGTTGAACACAGATTTGTAGTCATACCTATCAAAGGCATGGTAAATTTCTGTGGGAAGGTGTTCAAAAGAGTGAATGAAAGTGGTAGGAAATTTGTAACACCATTTCCTTATGCGCCCTTTGAATGTGAGAATGAACAACCTACAAACAACATCCTCGTAGTGAATATCATGTTTCGCAAAAAATTCAAGGAAAAGAGCGGTGTGCTCAAAGAAGGTTGTTTCACCCTCGTGATTGAATTTAAGATTTGAAAAGTCATCAATTATTCTTGCTAGCACTTTCATATCTATGGTTCTAGAAAAACATGTCAGGGTTGTGATTAGGGAAGAAGCCATTAATGAGTTCGAAAAGTTCAAATAGACTTCATGGGCTTAGTTTGTCATCTGGCCCTCCTTCTAGCGAAGGAAATGTTGACGGTACTAGACCCCCGAAAATTTAGGGGATCTCCCTGATATGAAGTCCCAATTAGACATTACATAGTTTGGTGTAGGATTCCCATCTGGAATACGACCTATTTGCTGATGAAGTGGGTTTTAATGATATGCCTTGGCTACAATAACAGATAGAATGATGTATAGTGACTTTCGGTAGAGAGTCAAGTGCGATGCATGAATGTTTTGCCATAGGGAAGGGAAATAAGTGAGCACCTTAAAATCCTATAATAGTACACATCTTGAAAGGAACATATGAGAAGAATGACATCCAAAGATAATATGTGAAATAATTCACAAGTTAATAGTGATGAATTACTACAACAACACGAATTCAGCAAGATTTGTACCAATGCAAACGAAGTAGTTCATAAGCATAAGTGTAAGTTAAATAAAATACATTTCAAACATAACAAGAGTAGTCCTACTATATTTACAACATATGCATGAAAATATGTTGGATCTGAGCTTTTATTAAGTGAAATTTCCAATCATACATACACCATTGATAAACCACTAGCCCCAATAGTGGAATGTGAAGTCAACATCACCTGCTCCTCCAAATAAATACACTTCCTCTACACTATGGACAAGCCAAGGCTCTCACAAACTCCAAAGCTCCTGACTCTAAGCCTAAGCCTATCCAAAAGCTTGGCTCCCAAAATCCCTTTACATGAGTTATGAGGTTATATTTATAATAAGAGGGGGTGACTCTTCAACTCCCCTTTATGACTTTTGGACTACCCTCATGACTCCAAATTCTTTACAAAATAACTCATTACATTACATCATGACTCTTGACATTCCAATATTGATAGTTGGAATTCCACTTACAAATTAATTACAAATAATATTACAATTTACACTTGTACCCATATAAGACAAAATAGGGTAGAGCCAACTAGACAACCTAACAAGACAAAACACTATCATGTTTGAGTTTTGGAAAACTCAAGCTCAACAAATTCCAATTGATGTCTCTTGGTCATGTATTAGTGCCAGACTTGGTACTATGTGATGACATCCCCAAGTTGTGTGATCGTGTCTAGCTAGAAGTGGACTCTACCCTCCATGGCATCCAAGTACAATGATATGGAACCAGTTTCAACTTCCTTCTGAAGCATGAGCAACATTGTCCCCACTTAGATAGGGCCATCGATGTAGTTCTGCATGTTTTTTCTGTTCACCTCCAAATATTCCTTGGTGGAAATCTGTCTTAGTTTCTCCAAGTATTCTTCTATCTCCTTTCTTACTTGATTCTTGGGTTTGGCTACAGTGAGTGAGCCAACTGATGGGATCCTATGGGAATTCACCAAGAAATACAATATATTGTATAACAGTGCATACGAGGCCTGAATATTACCAATGAATGAAGCAAGCTACTTATTGTTCTAGATCAACATCCGCACTTTTTCTTTCTCCATCTCTACATGTTGCTTCATTTTCTTGCCCAAGTCAAGTTGTGCCCCTTTGTATCGCATTGATAATTCATGCACAATAGTGATTGAAGCTTGCACATTCCTTATATTTTTGACAAAATATTTACACTATTGTTGCAAGCCATGCATGTGGACAACTATCTTATGCACAGTAACAAGCTCCTCATAGAGATTCTTCATGTATCTCTCCAAGTGTTAATGCTTTACTACATATCGTTGCCTTCAATTCCTCCAGATGGACCTATGCGGAAGCTGCATTTTGAGCAGCTGCGTGGAGTTGTTCAACCTCTTTCCTGGTAGCCTACAAGATATTTTCCAATCGCTTTTTCTCAGCCATCAAATATTCAGTGTTTGACTTTAATTCACCTACGAAGGCCAAGTTGGTTGCAGAAATGGTATTGGGATTCTTCCTCGTGTCGGACATAATCACCCTTCCTCTCATAAAAGCAGGATATGCAAGATCATCTCGAAAATGATTCTTAATCACTTGTAAAATATTATTTTGGATTTCATAGTATGATAGATTATATGTGTCCATAACTAGATCGTTGTCAAGATGAACAACTGCCCCTTCCACACCTGGAGCTAACTCTGCTATTAGAGGTGTGGGAGACTAAACGGTGACCTATTGTGTGTTAGACATTAGGTCAACATCTTGATTCTGTATCTATGGTTGATCCTCCATGTTTGTGATC
Source organism: Pinus tabuliformis (assembly GCA_031772625.1). Classification (NCBI taxonomy): domain Eukaryota; kingdom Viridiplantae; phylum Streptophyta; class Pinopsida; order Pinales; family Pinaceae; genus Pinus; species Pinus tabuliformis. Next base: position 1,492,908,762 of record CM062804.1, on the reverse strand, counting down.
TCTATCAACTCTTCAACCTGCGGAGCAGCTCCTAGTCATACACCTGTCTGCTCTCCTCCTCTAATGGTTTTCTGTTCTATTCTTGCTCTTCAACTTTTTTCCACATTGTTTCTTCTACTATTGCACTTTTCCTTTCTTCTTCTTCCATCTTTTGCTTCTCTTCTTGTTCTTTCTTCTGCCTTTCTTACTCCAATCTCCTCCATTCTTCGCTCTTCCTCCATTCTTCTCTTTTCATCCTTTGTTTCCTCTTTGCCTCTGCTGCTAAAGTCGCTTTCATAATAACTGGATATGCTTTCATCTTACAGATTCATTCTCCCCCTAGACTATAATCAACCTTTATCTTGTGCAAGGTTACTCCCTTCTGCTGGAACTGCTTTCGGAGTGGCTTCCTTCTATGGATTCAATTGTGAAGTTCCTGCATAACTAATCAGCTCACGGGACTTGGAGGAATTATACAAATTCTTCCCTGGGTCCTCCTCTTACCATTGAAATGTCTCACTGAGCCACTGAAATCGAATTCTCGCACAGTGGCCTTTTCAAAGACCACGAGGATTATATGTATTAATGTCTTGAGTACCAAATGCAAACTTATCTATAGCCTTCCTTCAGTATCCATAACTTTCAAGCTATTTATCTCGTACAATCAAATTTTCATAGGGAGAGTTGGCCAAGGTACTTTCTTCATCTTATTAAAAGCTGCTGACAATCCTATGGAGAGATTATGAAACTTCTAGCATGACAAGCTTATCAGTGGCATGCCTTGGTAAAATATGTTGCAACTTTCAATCGCCAAACACTCTAAGGAAGGTGCCATTCGGTGAGGAAAACCAATCTGCAATCTCTAATATTGCTTCCATTTCCCCATGTGAGATGCAAGGTGGTTCTTCCTCAAAGATCATCTTGTACAACAGAATGAGGAAGTGGCCAGTTAGCTCTTCATTACTCCTCAATGGCTGCAATCCAAGAGAAGTTTGTAGTGGATGTGCATGGCATGATCTTGAGGTGTCCAATCCCAGTTCATGCTAGGGAATGCATTATGTGCACAGATTGCATCCACTAAACACGCAGACATATAAAATCTAGCTTTCCCACCCTTGGGAGGATTTAGGTCATTCTCTACATGGATACTTATCTGTAGAGCCAACAAGTCTGACAAGTTGAATGACTTCCCCTCATTCACAACCTGGCTCAATAAGATTTCCCCACCCTTCAGGAAAGGTATTTGTGCTCTGGTGACCGTAGATTCTGCAAGCTAATATGATCAACAACTGATAGGCCCTCTTGAGAGACTTTGTATTATAAGTATTCATGGTTGTCTGTCAAAAATTTGATGGCTCTTTCACCCAAATTTTAACAACATGTTTCGTTCCCATATAGTTTTTAGTGGCACAGAAGTATGAATCCATGAGAATTTATGGCTCAGGAAAATGTTCCATATGGCAATAATCTACTGCTAGAAAAGTAGCAAGCTTCCATCCACTAGCACTACTCAAAGTCATGGTCTTCACATTATTATGTTAAATAATCCAACTGATAACATCTGCACATGGGAAGGCTAGATATCTACATGAAACCCTGTGTAACCTTGATTTATGTACATTAATGTATACATGTTGGTCCTTTAGATCTTCTTCAAATATATTTTCTAAAAAAACTTCATTCACTTTCTGCCATGCAATATTTGATTCCTTTTAAAAACACAGTTGAGTGTCTGAATATACTGGCATGCTCTCAACTATTGCCCCAGTACTCCTTTATGTGGTATATTTTGAGGTATCTCTCTTGGGTGCGAAGATAATAGTGACTACTGGAGAGAAGTTCTCAAAAACTATGGTATCTATGGGAGGGAAAAAGAATTCATGACAAGTGTTGGCTTAGTGGGCCCTGACCTAGGTTCAACATTAATTAGCCAAGAAAATCCCTACACTACTGGCCCTTTCGGCATCAATACATGGAGCACGGACTAAAGTCTCACCCGAAGTAGTATGGGAGGATGCAGGAACAAAGTTTCTGCACCCAGAGATGGTAGTGATGTCATTTGTTAACCTAAACCTGCATTCGTGCAAATCGATAAGCCTTTTAGGGCTTTTCGATATACTTCTCTTCTTTGGCTTACAGACCTTCGCGAAGGTTTGCAATCGTCCTTCGCGGACCCTAAACAGGTGATTTATCTACTTACATTCTTCTGTAATTATTCTTACCCCTGTATTTACCCTGATTGGCTTAAGTACCCGACAACTTCAACACGCATTAAGATATTCTTCGTGTAAACATATATTATTACTTGCATTCATATAAAAAAGTAAAACATATAGTTTCTCGCATCAATATAACATTAAATCATAAACCCAATATTCTTCATAACATAATCGCATGCATTCATAACAGAAGTAAATAGATCAAAACATGTAATTCTAGAATAACCCTCTTTATTAATGCTTCAAATCTTCTTTACAGACTCTGACTACCCTATTCACACAGTTGTAGGAATTCATGCACTCAGTTGCAAACCTTTACGCTAAGCCTCTATGCACACAGTTGAAGAGCCTCCTTCCTACGCTAAGAATCTTCACTCTTAGCTCTTACTAACCCATGTCAACATTAATGACCAAAACTAATCTCCACTGAACTGAACTGAACTGCCTTAGACTCTTCTAAGACTTCCCTTTTTATACAATCCCATGGTCCACGGACCATGGGTAGATCTCCTAAAGCCGAGATGACTTACATAAATGAAGGGTGAAAACCCTTTATGACACTTTACATATTCATGCTTTGCAACCACAAAATCTGGAGACTTTACACTTTTTATACAAAAACTTGGGCTTTTAACCCAAAAAATGACCCTTGGGGACCCTGTCCCAACAATAAGAATAAATTAGCTTTTGCTAATCCACGTTCAAAGCAAGATCAAGCATCAAACCAGTGCACTGATGAGAGAGATTGTGAAATTTTCATGAGAGAGGGAGGGATACTGGCTAAGGCAAATGTGCATTATGCATTCTCAACAACCAGTGATGCATCCTAAGGCTTGAGACTGCGCAATGCGCAGTTCAGCCTAGGCAATGACAGGGAGAGACTACACATTGCATAGTCTCAGTGGCCAAGATGATAGGGCTAGCCTGTACTGCACATTGTGTAGTCTTAGAGGCAAAGATCTCAGCTTTAGCCTTAGACTTGTGCAATGCCCAGCTGGGAAAGGCAATGCATGGCCAAGTGAAGCGCAAATATTCCCAGTGAGGGTATAAGGAACAAGAAGATCTAAGTGACAATGCAAGTTAAAGTATGTATCTAACTAAGTATAGATATATCAATGCAAACCAAGTGCATAAACTCAACAAATGGAAGGAAAAATAAATATTTGAGGAGAGTCGCCGAAATGGTGATCGCTGGTGTGCAAAAAAAAGAAAATTGATGTGACACTTATGAAAGGAGAATGAAAAACTGAATCAACACTTCTACAAGCTAATATAAGTTAAAAATATAGAAACCATGAAGATAAACAAGAAAAACAACTCTCATAGAAGTGAAACGAAAAAAAACGACAAAAAAGCAACAAAGGATAACAAAAGCAAAACTCACCTAGAAAAGCAACGCAAACTCCACCAAAGGCTCCTTGATCTCCTTGGGAATGTTATAGATCCAAGATTGAATGTAAAAATAATATATAGAGGCATCAATTAAATATATTGGCCATATTAGGGTTTATGATGTGCATGCCTAAAATCAAGGAAAAAGTGACACTTGGAGGAGATTTCCAAGAATAGAGAGCATGCCACCTTCGGGAAACTAATGATGAATCCCTATTTTCTAGGGATTGTTTTTTCTCTTTTTTCCTTTTTATTTTTACTTTTTTCGAGAAATTGCCATGCACACTACCAAGGAAGACTGAGTAATTCTCAAGAACTGGGCAACTTCCCTACTCAGTGCATTATGCAGTTTCTGAGCACAAGGGATGGATTGAGCATTTTCTAAGCTAGTGTTGGGCTTCCATCCATGACTGTGAAATTATCAAGCTCAAGGTTGAGCTTCCATGAAGGATTGTGTAGTTTCCATAATCAAGGTTGAGTTTGCTTCCAAGATTGTGCAGTTTCTGGAGGTAAGCACAAGACCGTTGTAAAGTCAAGTAGAAAGGTTAGCTTGTGACTCAAAAATATCAGATAAGTATGAAAACGAGGAAACACAAGCACATATGAAAAGAATAATTCTTAATCAAATCATGAATACTTGATGACAATCAAAGATAAACTCGTGTAGACAAAAGGGAAGGCTCTAAAATCAAAGCATAGGCCAAATTTTGGAGGGTGGTTGTAGCATCTACAACATATCCATTACATTTTGTACGTAAAAAACATGTTAAAAATGAAAAAAGAAAACAATATTTAAGGTGTGGATATATTGAAGTTATTCATGTTTATTTATACTTGATTGAAAGAAAAGATACATAGTGAATAATATTCTTAGGCTCTACAAAGTCAAACTACATACTAAATACTTTCTTCAATTGGTTAAGATGATCCTTGAAGACTCCTTGGTGAAGGAAAGGGAATTTCAATTTAAAGAAGCATACTACAACTGAGATGCAAATTTATAGTTTTAATATTTCAAAAATATAATGAATATACATGGAAATAGTTTTAATATTTAAAAATATAATGAATCTAAATGGTAAATTTTCATTTAGAAAATAATATATTCATCCCACCACCAAGGTTATGAAATTACTCAAACAAATCATCAAAACAATTTGCAGATTATTGCTTTTGACAAGTAAAATTATAAAGCAATCATTCTTGAAAAAGAAAAACTATACACAATCCATTTAGGACTACTCAAATGGTGTTTGAGGTGCACTAAAGGCTTCAAAATTTTGATCCCAAAATATGGATTGTTCTTAATCATTAAATTAAACAAGAAATTCATCGGAAATGCAAATTTCATCACGAGGCAATTGTAAAAATAGGGCGAAAACTATAAATCTGAGTGTTTAATGGTAAGGTTATTCAAAATGTTTGTAGTATAGAATGGAAATGTAATAAAATATCAATGTTATGTAAAATGTTCGTTGTATAGCATGGTAATGCAATGAAATTGTAAAGTTCTTTAAATTCTTGGTCTCATAAACCAAGGTGCACTAAAACTAGTTTTTTATCATTTAAATACTATATCTTGGCTTATCATAATGTAGCTTGATATCCAAGGTTAAATAAAATTTCATTTCAGAGGTAATTTTATTATGAAAACAAAGGAATTTCTTGAACTATAATTCTTGCATTTCATTCAAGTGAAGATTTACTTTAATCTTCAACAAAAATGACATGAGTTTGATTCTGTGAATAAAAAGAAAATTAAACCTATAGGTCCTTGAGGCGAGTTCAAGCTTCTATTTTTTGTGACTTTAAAATTTAAAATTTCTCAATTTTAATAATTCTTACATCTGCAAATCTACCAATTTTTTTTTTTAACAAAAAGTGAAAAGTGACCATCCTGACTATTTTGACATGTTAGAAGTTGCCAACTATTTCCCTATATTCTTGGTATAATAGCCAAAACAATTGGTTCCTTTGGTTTAGTTAGTTTTTCCTAATCTAAGTTTTTGGAAAAAACATACAAAAGGAAATTTTTGTTTTATGTAAAAAGTTTATTATCTAACTGTTTTAAAAGTTGTGGACGGATTTAGAAAAAATCTAATAGGTTTCTATTTATCCATGTAATCCTATAGAGGAAAAATGAAAAATTAAAACAAATGGAGAATGTTGAATGGTTGGATTATGTATGCTTGTGAGTTGGTTTTTGTAAATATCCCTTGAATAATAAGAATATCAATTATCATTGTTTCCCTCACAAGGTTTTTACCACGTAAAACATTGTGTCAATTTATGTGTTCGATTATTTTTCTTTCTTGTTTATTCACCATCATCTTCTATAATTTCAATTTATTTTCAAGTTATGTTTTCGCTTCTCAACTCAACAAGTGGTATCAGAGCTTCTAGGATGCAGAGTGCGAAGTTTGAGATTGAAAAGTTCAATGGAGTTAATATGTGAGATATGCTCGTGTAGCAAGGAATGGTAAAGGTGTTGTTGGGAAAAGAAAATAAATACATGGGCATGGACAATGATGACTAGGAGGACATGGATGAAATATCCCTTAGTGCTATTCATCTGTGCTTGGCAGATGATGTAATTTTTAACATCGTTGTAGATAAAACAGTTGCAAGCTTATGGACCAAGTTAGAAAGCCTTTATATGATGAATCCCTTGACCAACAAAATCTACTTGAAGAGGCAGTTATATAGTTTATGGATGAAGGAAGGTACAAATATCTCTGATCTTTTGAATTCTTTCAATACTCTTTTATGTCAGTTGTCTAGTATAGATGTCTCGAAGGGGAAGACAAAGAAATTACACTATTATATTATTTGCCTAAGTCTTGGGATCATTTTGTAACCTCTATTAGTTTTAGTTCTACCTATACCATTGATTTCGATGTTGTTGTGGGAGTTTTGTTGTTTGAGGAAACTCGGTAGAAATCTAGCCTTGAAACCTCAACATCAGAATCATTGGTGGCTAGAGTTTGATCAAAAGAAAAAGTTTAGAATTCGAGAGACACATCAAGATTGAAGCCAAGAGGCAAGAAGAGTAATTTTAAGTGTTGGTACTGTAACAAATTAGGGCATCTTGAGAAGGATTACGGGAAAAGAAAGGAACAAGCTGCTGAAAAGGACTCTACAAAGGAAGCTAATTTAGCTTAAACAAGTGCAGGTATTGTTGATGAGGTATTTTCCACTTCTATTTTTTCTCAACATCATCATAATTAGTTGTTAGATTTTGGTGCTTCCCATCATATGTGTCTTCATAGGAATTGGTTCTCTTCAAACCAATCTATTGATGATGGTTTGGTTTTCATGGGTAATTATGTTAAATGAAACACTGTTTGGATTGGTAGTATCAAGATTAAAATATATGATGTTACTATTAGAACATTGACAGAGATGAGGCATGTGCCTGAGATTAGAAAGAACTAATTAATATCTTTGGGAGTGTTATATTCTACGAGTTATAAATGTAGTCATGAAAGGCATCTTGGTATTTATGAAGGCTAAAAGGTTTGGGAACCTTTATAAGCTTGAAAGAAGGAAAGAAATAGATCATGCAACAGTAGCATCTGAAGGTGCAAGTGACTCTACGTGTTTATGGCATCAGTGCTTGGTTCATATGAGCAAGAAAGATCTAAAGGTATTGGTTGATCGTAAGTTACTTCAATGCTTGAAATCTCTGAATTTGAATTTATGTGAGAATTATATTTATGGAAATAAATATAGACAAAAAAATTAAAATAGGAAAACATGTTAGTAAAGGTATCCTTGATTCCATCCATTCAGATATTTGGGGACCATCTCCTAAATTATCTTTTGGAGGATCTTCATATTTTGTAACATTTATAGATGATTAATCTAGAAAGGTTTGGATCTATTTAATGAAAAGAAAAGATGAGGTATTTTATGCTTTTAAGCCGTATAGAGTTTGGGTTGAAAAGAGAACTGGAAGGTCAATTAAATGTTTGAGAACTAACAATGGAACCAAATTTACTTCAAAGGAATTAGAAAGTTATTGCAAGGAATTTGGGATCAAAATACATAAAACCACAGTTTATAATCCTCAACAAAATGGTGTTGTTGAATACATGAATTTGACTCTTCTATAGAGAGCAAGGACTATGCTTAGTAATGCCAAGTTGCAACAAGAATTGTGGCAAAAATTAGTTCTTACAGTGTGTTATTTGGTAAATCGGTCACCATCAATAGCAATTAACTGTAAGATTTTGGAAGAGGTATGGAAAGGTTAACCTTGTGATTATTCAAATCTTAAAGTTTTTGATTGTGATGCCTATGCTCTTATTCCAAAGAATTAGCATTTTAAGCATGGTAAATTTTAGGGGTGAATTTTAGCCCAAGGGCAAAATTTAAGGGGTTTTTTCATTTTAGAGGGGCGAAATTTTTATAAAACACCCATTTCATATATTTATCCCAACTTTTATTTAATTTTTTTTTTTTTCATTTTAGCCCAAAAAAGGGTGGATAAACTATGAAAAGACTCATTTGACATGATTCGCCTGGTTTGGGAGGTTATATTCAAATACAATCACCCGATTTTCTCCCTTGCAATGTTAAATTCGTTTGCAATCGCCCATTTTCTAGTTTGGGAGGTTGTATTTGGTCCTAATAAATAAAAATACAAATAAAGTGGAGGTATGGTAAATAAATAAAAATATAAATAAACTAGAGGTACAATAAATAAATAAAACCTCTTTTTATATTTAGTCCATAACCCTCTTTCTATTTAAGAAGGCTCAAAAAAGAGGTTTTATTTAAGTGAATCCTATGGGCCAAATACCATATTTATAAAAAAAGTATGGTAAATTAATAAAAATATAAATAAATGATAGGTATGGTAAATAAATAAAACAGTTTTTATATTTACTCCATAAGTCACCTTATATTTATGAAGGGTGTAAATAAATAAAAATATAAATAAAGTGGAGGTATGGTAAACAAATAAAACCTATTTTTATACTTACTCCAAAGGTATGGTAAATAAATAAAACCTCTCTTTATATTTAGTCCATAACCCTCTTTCTATTTAAGAAGGCTCAAAAAAGAGGTTTTATTTAAGTGAATCGTATGGGCCAAATACCATATTTATAAAAGAGGTATGATAAGTTAATAAAGATATAAATAAACGAGAGGTATGGTAAATAAATAAAACATTTTTTTATATTTACTCCATAAGTCACCTTATATTTAAGGACACTAAAAAAATGCCTTATAGGTGAAGCCTATGGGCCAAATACCATGGGCCAAATTGTTATTAATACCATGCAAAAAAAAAATTATTAACCCTAATATAGTATTAATAAAAATAAAGATGACAAGGTCGTGGAGGCGGCGTAGTGGTAAGGTCGACCTTGTCATGACGGATCGGTCTTGTGTTCGATCCCGAGCAAGGTCGGTGCTCGTCGTGCGAATAGTAACCGAACCGGGCCAAGCCCACTACCTTTGAAGGTCGTGGAGGCGGCGTAGTGGTAAGGTCGACCTCGTCATGACGGACCGGTCTTGTGTTCGATCCCGAGCAAGGTCGGTGCTCGTCGTGCGAATAGTAACCGAACCGAGCCAAGCCCACTACCTTTTAGGAGCGCGCGCGGAGCTGGAGCGAGGGTTTGGAGAATCGCAGCAGCAGCAGCTTCGCCTTGGCCTGGGCCGCAAGGCCTGTTTTGGGGCCTGGCCTCCGCCATGGCCCATTCTGATCCATCTTCTGGGGATGCAGAGAAAGCTTTCTCTGATTTGGTAAAATCTCTGCCCCCTGTCCGTCCGAAGCCAGCAACATCCAAATTTGTTAAGAAACTTGATACACTCCAAGAAGTTCAGTTACCTCCTTCTCTTCCACGAATGGCAGCTTTATCTCTAGCAGAAAAAGGGCTCATTGGGCAGTTCACAGGCTTATGGCCCTCACCAAAGACAGTCCAGAGATGGGTGGAAAGGAACTGGTCTGATAAAACTCAAGGAAAGATTTCGATTCGATTCTGCGGCAAAGGCTATTATACCTTCCATTTTGAAACCAAAGCAGATAAGGATCTGATATTTAGAAACGGGCCCTATTTTATGGACTCTCGAGGGTTATATCTGAATAAATGGACCCCTGATTTCGACCCTGAAATCAATATTCCGAATGCGGTTCCGGTTTGGGTCCGTCTTCCCCATCTCCCCCTGCACTGCTGGGGAGATGACTCGGTAAAAGCAATAGGGAATGCAGTCGCCAAGTACATCGACAGAAGCGAGCCTAAAGATAACATGCAAGCGTGTGCAAGGATTTGCGTAGAAGTGGACCTTGGGAAAGGCCTTCCAGAAGCCATCAAGCTGAAGGTGGATGACTGGAGCTACATACAGCAGCTGGACTACGAGCAAATTCCATTCAAATGTAAGGTATGTCATGAATACGGCCATTTTGCCAATAGATGCTCTAAAAATACTAATCTTGACTCTGAAGATCAAGGAGATCAGTGGGAAACTGTGAAAAAAAAGAAAGCAGCACCTCAGGCAAAACAAGATCCACCTCCTGAACAACCGGGACCCTCCTCTCCTCGCCCCACCTCTCCATCTTTTAACCCTCCTGGACCTTCCCTTGACTCTTCCTTCCCCTCCTCTTCCAACCCTTTCCTTATTTTATCCTCTGATGATCCTCTGACTGATCAGCCATCTTCGAATCTGATTGAGCCCCCCTTGATTTCTTCGACCCCCTCTCAGCCCGTCATTGATCCTCCCCCCCTCAGAACCACCAGAAGTTCCTCCAAAGACTTTGGCTCCTCCGGTGATATCCACAAGAAACCTGGACCAGGCAGAAAGTCAGCCAAGCAGCATCAGGAAGAAAGCACGCAAAAGGACATAGCCCTAGGGATCCAAACTCCTATGGAATCTTTCATTACAGGTTCACAAGAGAAAGAAACAGCAGGTAAAGAACATGAGAGGCGAGCACCTCCTCGCTCGAACGTCTCATGATGAAGCTTTTATCTTGGAACAGCAGGGGTATGGGGCACCCCTCCAAATCAGCTGCCCTACGAGATCTTCTTCAAACAGAAAGACCTGAAATTGTTCTGATACAGGAAACCAAGCAAAGTCAGAATGAAATGCAAATAATTATAGAAGCCCAAAAAAATTTCTCAGGGGCCAGTAGCAACTCCAGAGGAGCCTCTGGAGGAATCACAACCATGTGGAATAAGCAGTACTGGGACTGCAATTCCTTTGTCCTCAATCAAAACTGGGTTAGGACCAACCTTACCAACAAGGAAGAGAGCTGTGACTTAATCATTTATAATGTCTATATCCCCAACCATTACCGGGAAAAGGAACAATGTTGGAAGGAATTGAAGGAAGAAATAGACAAGGAGCAGAACCCAAATGTTATTCTTGCTGGAGACTTCAATTTAATTCTTCATGCGAATGAGAAAAGGGGGGGCACCTTCACCCCCGACCCCTCCAGAAGACAGCTGGAAATGATAATGGCTGAACATGAACTGATGGATATCATTCCAAAAAATAGGAAATATACTTGGAACAACAGAAGATTGGGGCCAGGCAACATTATGGAAAGGTTGGACAGAATACTGGTCAACGTTTCCCTTCTCTCCTCCTTTGCCGCAGGCCACACCAAAATTCTCAGTGCCACAGCCTTAGATCACTTCCCCATTCTCTTAACGCTGGACTCCCTTGCTCATTTGGGACCAATTCCGTTCAGGTACAATCCCTTGTGGAGAGACAGCGCTGAGGCCGAGGCTATCATAGAAGAAACTTGGAAGCAACATGTTGAAGGTTCCCCAAATCATATTTGGGAAACAAAACTTCGAAACATAAGGAAGGCACTCAAGGATTGGGCAAAAGCCAGCTATCAAGAGCCAGAAAAAATAAGGAAAAAAATACAGCAGGATTTGGAAGAGATCTACAAACAAATAGAGGACCATGGATTCACTCATCAGCTGAAAAGTAAGGAATGGGAGGCTCAGGGACAGCTAATTCAAATAAAGAGAGCGGAAGAGATCAAATGGAGGATCAAGTCAAGAGAATTATGGTTAAAGGAAGGTGATAAAAATACGACATACTTTCATAAGCAGGCCACAGCAAAAAAAACAAGGAACAATGTTACTACTATTACTGATAGTCAAGGCAGCCAGCATAATGACCAAGAATCTATAAAAAGAGCTGCCTTCCTCCATTACAATTGTCTCCTCACAGAAAATCAAGGAGACGCTGACTATTCGGCCTTCCTTAAGCATCTTCCGGAAAAAATCTCTGTTGAGGAGAATGACAGGTTAAACAGTGAAATTACAGAGGAGGAGATCAGAAAAGCCATCTGGACTTTACAACTAGACAAGTCCCCTGGTCCAGACGGTTTCCCAATAAATTTTTACAGGGACCATTGGCACTTGATAAAAAAAGATCTTGTTAAAATGATGAAAGGAATCCAAAGGAAAAAGAAAATGGGGGGCTTCACAAATTCAACTTTTCTCGCCCTCATTCCTAAGGAAAACCGCCCCACTTCTTTCTCCAGATTTAGACCTATTTCTTTGTGTAACACTTCTTACAAGATCTTTGCAAAAATTATAGCAGCCAGGCTCCAGCCACTTCTCCCTTCCCTTATATCTGAAAATCAAGGAGGCTTCATGACCAACAGGCAAATTCATGATACCATCACCTTGGTTCAAGAAGCTATCCACTCCAGCACATCTAGGTAGGAGAAAGGCTTCGTTCTTAAGCTAGATTTAGCTAACGCATTCGATCGAGTAAGACACTCCTTCTTGTTCGCTGTCTTGAGGAAAATGGGATTTAATTCTGCCTTCATCAGCACCATTGCCGCTTGTATCTCTGGCCCCTGGATCTCGCCTCTCATAAACGGCCGCCCCTGCGATGCTTTTCAATCCTCAAGAGGGCTAAGGCAAGGTTGCCCTCTTTCCCCCTATCTTTTCATCTTGATGGCTGAATCCTTTAGCAGCACCCTTGAACACAACAGAAGAGTTGGTCTCATCTCTGGTATCAAGTTTGGAAACGGAGTGAAAAATATCAATCACTCTCAATTTGCTGACGACACTCTGCTTATTGGTGGGGCATCCACTACTATAGCAAGGCGCTTCAAAATCCTCCTCGATCAATTTATGGCGTGCTCAGGAGGAGAAGTCAACTTCCAAAAAAGTTGCATCTATTGATGGAACATCTCCAATCAAACAACCCACAGTATTGCTAACATCTTTGGAGTTGCCTTCAAAGCAACCTGGGACCACTTTACCTACCTTGGGATGCCGGTCACCATGGGCTCTCTAAAAGCCACCACCTGGAATGAAATAATAGACAAAGTCAAAAGGAAGGTTCAGCAATGGGGAACTCAATGGCTTAACCCAGCTGGCAGATTAATTTTGCTCAAATCAGGTATCTCCTCCTTACCTTTATACCGATTCACACTTTATCAAGCTCCTGCTTCTTTTCACTATAAGCTGGAAACCGCCCTCCGCAATTTTTTATGGCAAGGAGGGAAAAAAGAAAAAAATAGATTCAATTTGGTCAATTGGAAAACTGTAATTCAATCTCCAGATAGAGGTGGGTTGGGAATCAGAGCTCCTAAAATTCTAAATCTCGCATTTGGGATTAAAATGGCTTGGAGGCTAATTAATGAACCAAAAGCCTGGTGGAAACAGGTCATTGAATGCAAATATCTCTCTGACAATAGACAAAGACTCCTTGAAACTGATATTCCCAATAGAGATTCTACCAAAATCTGGCACCTATGTAAGAAAGCAATCCCCACTCTCATTCAAAACACCTCAAAGATTCCGGGGGAAGGGAGCAGTATAAATTATGCCACTGATAAAATTATGGGTTTCCAACCTCTAAATACTGTTGAAGAAGCCATTCCCTTCATCCTCTATCTTAACAGCAAAGGCATTCAGAGGCTGGACCAAATTTCAAAATGGGATGCTGATACTGGAGCTTGGACTAGCTGGGACTTTCCAGTTATTCCCCCACACTTGGAATCAAGCTATCAAGCCCTCCATAAAAATCTTCAGAACAGAGCCCCCATTAAAAAAGGAGCAGCAGATGGGTTTAGATGGGATCCCACGGGCTCAAGCTATACCATCAAATCTGGCTATCAATTCATTTGCAACAACACTTACCAGACTCCCGTCTGGAATCAATGGAGAACAATATGGAAATCTGAGGCCATCCCCAAGGTCAAATTCTTCATCTGGTTGCTGTTAAAGGGCAGAATCCTCACTTCGGAAAACCTAAGAAAGAGAGGGATACATGGACCTTCAATCTGCCCTAATTGTTGCTCTGAGGAGGAAACCATCCACCATCTATTCCTTGATTGCATCTTCGCGAAGAAATGCTGGACCATCATGTCCAACTTGGGCAATATAACATGGCAACCTCAGCAAAACATTGCAGAGACAATCCAAGATTGGAGAAGGAATTGCCCTTGGAAAGATAAAAGGAGCAAGATAGTCAAAAGAACTTGGGATATCATACCTCACAACCTTCTTTGGAAAATCTGGCTCACAAGAAACAAGAAAATCTTTCAAAACAAAGAGGGCAATGTTTGGAAGACATGCAACAATGCTCACCTCTTGGCGCAGGAGACGATGGCAGCCAAATACTCAGGAACAATTAAAGCAACAGACTATTCAGTTGAGGAGAGGCTCATGATCAAGCATATTCTAGGTCGTTCAGGTCATCAACAGAGTATTCAGAGAACTGACAGACAGCATCAACACCAGACCAGGGATTGGGAAATTAGACTACCAACCCAGGATTACAAGAGGTGGATCCAGAGTAACAACTGCCCAATTTTATACTTTGATGGCACCTCAAAGTCCAACCCAGGACCAGCAGGCGCAGGAGGTGTTATCATTGATGAATTAGGAGAAGAAATCTGCAACTACGAATGGAGTTTGGGGGAAAAAACAAATAATAATGCAGAGGCTCTAGCACTGTATCAAGGGTTGTTGCAATTAAAAAGCATGGGGATTAGAAAAGCTCTTGTTTTAGGAGACTCCTCCATAGTCATTGGCCTTATGAACCATCACCGGAGATCTCCAAACAGTAATCTTCAGCAACATATCCAACGCATCAATCTCCTCACCAAACACTTTGAAAAAATCAGATTCTGCCATATCCTTCGCACGCTCAATGGGGAAGCGGATAAACATGCGAATAACGCAGTTGGACATCCGGAAGGTGCATTGAGGCACAATCACAGAGATTTTTTCCAGCCTCTGCCATGAAGCAGGCCGACCCTGACATTGCCCAGGCACGCAGATCCAGCAAGCGTGTGACGGGCATGGTTACAACAGTCCCAGGACACTTGACAGAGAGTATGAAGCGCATAAACAGTCTCATTCAGGCCTTGATTCAAAGAATAACTGACATCCCGAGAAAAAACAATCACCTCAGCGAAGGACGGAAGAACGATTGCACTGCTCCAGCAAATCGACTTAGAGATTTAGGAAAATATCTTAATAATACAGAGGATCCGACTTCTGCAATGCATTCAGGCCATGGTTGGTTCCGTTCCATAAATACGGGCAGAGGAAAGCAAAGACTTGTCATACATTGCTATGAGCAAGAGCAGCTTCGCTGGAATGAAGAAGGCGCACTTGTCCAGAGTCGAAGACGAAATCAATCTCTGGTATCGCCATTCCTTGCTTTGATTATCTCTTCTCTAATCTTTATCGTGGTGCTTTTCAGGAATAGTTTCAGTGGGAAGGCGAGAACTACTGCTCCATTCTTTCAACAATCTCTGTTTTATTTACTTCACCTCTGCGGGCCGTCCTCCATCTTTCAAACTTGCCCCTTTAGTACGCCCCTCTCTGGTTCATTCTCTCTAATCTCCAGTATTTCCCCTTCAAGTTTGCGCGCTATCATCCAGACTCTCTTTTATTACCCTTCTCTCACTCAGAAAGTGAGAGCTGTTAGCACGACCCCCTTTTGTTTATTCTCCCTAACCTTCAGTACTCCTCCTTCAACCCTGCGCATCATCATCCGGCCCTTCTTATTCTTCTCCCGCAGCAAAGAGGAGTTAGCAGCCCACCACAGTGAAACTGCCCCTCAGAGAATCCAAGCCCAAGTAGTGATGGAACGTCCTGAGCAATGATTTCATTGCCGCGATCTTCAGGCCGAATTCGAAGAGGTCAGAGCTCAACAAAGGGTATTGGAAGATCAAGTTCGGAACATGGAAGCCAGGCACGCTGAACAGATCCGGAGCCTGGAAGCCAAATTTGACGAGCAGTTCAGAATTTTACAAAGCAAATACCGCACAGAAATGAACCTGTTTCTCAACCGAGTTCATTCACTTCATGAGCAGTTCAACGGACTCAGCAATAGATGCATTCACGCTGAGGAATCGCTGGCAATCTTAAGGGAAATCATGGAAGCAAAGCAGAAAGATAAATCAACATCCTCAAGTGCAAAGCCAATGGAAGCAGACCAGAACCCAGAGGATTCCACAGCGAGAAAGATCAGTCGTATTGACATTGATTAACTATGTGCTGTAAATGCAAGTTTTGGTGCCACCAGTATGTCCGAATTTATAGTAGCAACAGATGTTTTTTAGCTAGAAGTTATAGAAATCAATTCAAGGACAGGAACCTCATGCTTTCTCCTTGGATTTGTAATGCTCTCGAAGCAATCTATGTATGGCTTCATGCCTTATTCCCTTTTTCAATCAATATATAGCAGCCGATCTTGTCAAAAAAAATAAAAAATAAAGATGACACATGGTATTGACCCATGGTATTCACCTGGAATGTAGCCTCTTTAAAGGGGCGAATTAAACTAGCATAGATCCATTTTTACTCTAAATCTACTAAGCCCTGAGAGGGATCAAATATAGTGATATGCAAATTAGCATAGAGTGAAAAATATTTTATCCCTCTCGGGGCTTGGTAGATCAAGAGAAAAAATGGATCTTGTAATTTAATATCACTTAAACATTTTAACTTGGTTAAAATAAAATTCAATTATTAATTTTATTAATTTTTATAAATTACTAATAGTAGTTTTTAAGCTCCAGGTTTATGATAACCCATGGTATTGACACATGGTAATACCATGTTATTCATGTGAGCATAGACTATTTAAAGGGGAAATTCTATCAGTTTAGATCCATCTTAATTCTGGGTCTACCAAGTGCTGAGAGGGATAAATAGATTTTATCCCTCTAAGAGTGGTAGATGTGGAGTTAAGATGGATATAGGTTGGTTTTTATGATAACGAAGATATTAAATAGACTTCGAAAATTATATTGTAAAAAACATCGTAAGGTGAATGGTTAAAGCTACATTTAGTCACTTCACAAAATTTATTAAAAAATACCAATATCTCCATTAATATTGGTTTTTCTGATTTAACAAAAAAAAATCAAAGCAGTGAAATCTTACCACTCTTTCTGCATCACAATCACAGAATGATATTCATGTGAGCATAATCACAGAATGATATTCATGTGAGCATAGACTATTTAAAGGGGAAATTCTATCAATTTAGATCCATCTTAATTCCGAGTCTACCAAGTGCTGAGAGGGATAAATAGATTTTATCCCTTTAAGAGTGGTAGATGTGGAGTTAAGATAGATATAGGTTGTTTTTATGATAATGAAGATATTAAATAGACTTAGGAAATTATATTGTAAAAAACATCATAAGGTGCATGGTTAAAGCTACATTTAGTCACTTCACAAAATTTAGTAAAAAATACCAATATATCCATTAATATTGGTTTTTCTAATTTAACAAAAAAAATCAAAACAGTGAAATCTTATCACTCTTTCCGCATCACCCTCACAGAAGAGAGATAGTCACTGCCCAGATTTCCCACCATTTTCAAACGTTCTCAATATGATATATTCATGAAAAAGTTAAGGTAATTATGTTGGATTAGTTGTTTGAAAAATATGTTGGTTTGTACAACCTTTCATCTTCTCTGTTATTCTTAGTTTTCCGTAATGATCTATAGGGGTTGGGCCACTGCACCATATTTTTCTAAAAGGCAGAGATTGTGCACCAAAAATGAAATTAATCCACATGTTACAACGCTGTTAAAAAATGCAAGACGTGTGAAGGTAGTGAAGTATGCTAATAAGCAATTTAGATTGGGAGAGATGTAATTAAATTTCATTATTTAATTGAAGATTTCCAATGAAAATAATAATAAATCTACATTTATATATTTATATATTGATTGTAAGGCTTTTGACAACGGTAACTTCTTTCCATTAGATTCCCTTCAGTTCTTTGGGATACCTACTAATTTCTTATATTATATAGTTGAGGCTTGCTACTTGTTGGCGTGTTGGGGTAAACAAACTTGATGTGTTTTTTTATCTCGCAGTTGGAGTCTATGGAATAAGAAAGAAAGCTGATAGCTTGAAAAAAGTGGTAGAGAAAAGATTAATCTCTCCTACCTTGACAGAACTGGTGGTCAAGATCAACACCTACAAGAACTTTGTTGTGGAATATTATCAAAACTAATAGAAGGATATGAAAGAGTGTACAGTAAGAACCTTGACAAACATGACCACTGAAACTTTCAACACTGTTTGTAGGAAGAGAAAATTATGTTTCTTTTTTCCAAACATGTATGTTATTTTATTACAATTTAATGAATATGCTTTCCTATTATCATATATGATTTCTTACTTTAACAAAACATTCGCCAAGACTTCACAATGTTTTATTATTTAGTGAAATATTTTCCAAGATCTTACAAGATTTTATAATTTAGTGAAAGATTCGCCATGAATTTACAAGATAATATAATCTGGTGATAGATTCAAACAAAAAAATTATATATACATATTATATTATTGATAAAATCGCCTCCCATTTTTCCTATGTATCATGGGGATTCACCCATTTATTATACATATAAATTTAGAGTGGTTCTTAAAATTTCCCCTGATTCGAAGTTAGATCCAAAATAAAAAAGATTAATGTTTGTTGGATATGGTGCTAGAGTTAATGCATATAGATTGTGGGATCCTACTACCCAAAAAATTATCATTGACAAAGATGTCATATTTGATGAATCATGACTCATGAAATCATATGTAGATGGTGAAATGAAACAGGAAAAAGTACCACATATTAAGCAAGTTCAACAGGAAACTCAATCATCTTTAAGGGAGTAGAATTGTGAATATGTTCATGAAGAAACTCCTATAGATGCAGATGAGGATACACAATTTTCTCAAGAAACTAAGGAAATACCACAACAAATTGTATGAAGATCTACACAAGTTAGATCTTTTCCTCAAAGGTGAGATCATTTTTCTACATATGTTTCTTTGATTGCTAATGATGGGGAACCTAATTGTTATCAAGAAGCAATGGAAGTATCTGATAGTGATAAATGAAAGTAGCAATGAAAGAGGAAATGAATGCCTTACAAAGAAATAATACATGGGATCTGATGGAACTTCCTAAGGACAGGAAAGTTGTCAGTTGCAAGTGGGTTTACAAATTGAAGAAAGGAGTTGATACTACTATTCAGAAGTGCAAATCAAGACTAGTTGCAAAAGGATCTTCTCAAAAGGAAGGTATTGATTTCCATGAGATTTTTTCACTAGTTGTTAAGCTTGTTTCAATTATAGTTTTGTTAGCATTAGTTGCATTAGTTGATATAGAGTTGGAGCAACTAGATGTTAAAACAACATTCTTACATGGAGATTTGGATAAGGATATATATATGGAAAATCTAGAAGGGTTTTCTCAAAATCGTAACAAGAGGTTTGTTTACAAACTCAAGAAGTAATTTTATGGCCTAAAGCAGTCTCCCAGGTAATGCTACAAGAAATTTGATTCCTTCATGATGAGCCACAATTTTTCCAGAAGTGAGTAAGATCATTGTGTTTACTTTCAAAGCTGGAAAATGACATATTCATTATTTTGGTGTTAAATGTTGATGATATGCTTATCTCAAGAAAAAGCATGGTTGAGATCAATACGTTAAAGGCTCAGTTGGCTAGGACTTTCAAAATGAAGGATATTAGAGTAGAAAAAAAAACGTTGGGCATGGAGATACACAGAGACAGGAAAAATGGTAAGTTGTGGTTATCACAACAGAAGTATGTGAAAAAGACTACTTCTAAGATTCGGTATGAATAATGTGAAACCTATTAAAATCTCTTTAGCTTCTCATTTCAAGTTTTCTTCAAGTTTGTGTACTAGTAATGATGAATAAAACGAGTATACATCTTTTGTGTCATATGTTAATGCAATAGGATTATTAATGTATGCGATGGTTAGTACAAGGCCAAATATTTCACATGCAATTGGTGTTGTCAGTAGGTACATGGAAAATCCAGGTAAAGAGCATTAGGCAGTAGTGAAATGGGTGCTTTGGTATCTTAAAGGCACAAGTAATTATTGTATCACCTATAATGGTAGTAGTGATTTATTTTGTGCTTATGTTGATTCAAATTTTACAGATGACCTAGACAAGAGGAAATCCACTTATGGATATGTTTTAACTCTTGCAAACGGAGTTGTTGGTTGGATATCAAAACTTCAGAATGTGGTTGATTTATCCACTACTGTGGCAGAATATATAATTGTCTCACATGCTTTCAAAGAGGCAATTTGTTTAAAAGGTTTTCTAGGTGAGTCTGGAAGTGATCTGGTGATCAAAATTTAGCTCAAAAAAGAAAGTTCCCATAATCTTTTGAAACAGTGTCAAGTGAAAGTGTTTTTCATTTTTATTCCAGTGACACTAGTTTCACCTCAGTCTGATGTCGTATGACAAAGTGATGATGTTCTGATCATTTGGCCCAACAACTAAAAATTTGCATGGTTTTTGACTGGCCTGCTCATTGTGTAGTTGTACCGTTGATGCCAAGGGCATGTACGGACCAATCATGGCTTGCCAAGTGGTAGCCTCATATAGGTGCAAGTTGGCATGATTTTATTGGCTGGTTGTGATGCTCCAATTAGACGATGCCACCTAGCCCAACCAAAGGCTACCACGTGGCACCTCGTGGTTGGCTAAAATTATGTTAAGGGCTCAGATAGCCTCTGGTGGGATTAGATGCATGACCTCTCGTCCAACACTCCAATGCCTTGACATTTCTTATACAATGTGTGTCTTAACCTATAGGGTTGTGACCTCTATTTCAAGTTTAACTGGACACCTTTTTGGAGGAGGGGTCGGGTGATCAACCCGGACCCCCATTCACCTGTACCTCACACAACCACAATGTAGCAGAGTGGGGCTTAGGACTAGCCTTGGCCCTTGGTCACAAGACCATCCATAGAACCCTAGTGTTGGTGGAAGAAGGCTCATACCAACCTCGACCGTTAGTCATAGGACCTTCCACATAACCACTGACGAACTGGAACGGAGTGCTCAGTGGAGAAAGCAGAGCAAAGGCTAGTAATCCCCATGTGCCAGGGAGTCAATTGCAGGAAGTACACATTGATAGGGTGGGTTCTCAGGTTTGATGAGGAAAATAACAGAAAATTGAAACTTCTACTCTACTCTATCCAACCAAAACAAAAGAATAAATCATGAACATGAATATAAAATAAATACAAGAAACATACTTGTCATGTAAAAAATATCATTGTCACACCTCTCTAGTTCCCTACTCTCCACTGTAAATACCTCCATTCAAGACATTGAATTTCATTTGTCCATGCATCATTCAGATTTAAATAATATCTCGTCTTCTTTATCCCTTCCTCCATGCATCCCTTCTCGCTGATAAAGAAAGACCCACAGGAACGACAGGCATAGACATAGACATCAAAACTTCCACTGCAAATACAATGAAATTCCCTTCTACTACGAATACAATGGCATATCCTACACAAGAGGAAGCACTTTTATGGCTAATACAATGAAATTCCTTACAACTACAAATGATGGAACAATTTAGCTCTTCATTCATTCCTTCATGTCGCTATTCTCCATCAAAAGCTACAAGGTACAAACAGAGAGACAATATATATAGCAACAATGGAACCAATATAGATTCAGCCACACAAACATTGACATACACAAAAAAATTGTTGCAAACACAAAAAAATCGCTGCAAATAATGATAGATAGAAGAGGAGGATGTGAACAAAAGAACTTTGAAATATTCATTTAAAGGGCCATATATATTCACGACACAACGACCTCATCTCAAAATGATGTCACTACATGATCCATCCAAGAATATCAGAACATCATCAATGGAGAAGAGGTAAGGGAGAATCACTGCACCCCAAATGTGAAACCCCTTGAGAGTGCCTCGACTGATCAATCTGTGTAATATTCTGTTGAGTCCTTCAATAATCAACAAGAAAAGCAGGGGAGACAGTGGGCATCCCTACCTGAGCCCTCTCTCAGCATGGAAGAAACTAGAGGCAACATCATTGATTAATACCGCAAAAGAAGTTGATGTGATACAACACATGATCTAGTTGATAAAAGAGTTATGGAAACCAAGGTGGGCGAGAAGCAGTGTGATATAGAGCCAACTGGCTCTCTTAGATGCCTTAGAGAGATTGATTATGAAGATCATACCCTTTAATTTCATAGTTTTAATATTATGTAGCCCTTCTTGTGAAATTCCTATAGCTTCGTGTATCTGTCGATCCTTCAGGAAGGAAAATTTCTCCAAAGAGATGTGTCAAGACAAGATCAATCTGATCCTATTGGCAATGATATTGTAAATGACATTGCAAAGGTAGATCGAATGATAGTCTGCAAAAGAATACAGAGCATCATTTTTTGGGATAAGAGCAAAGAATGTCAAGTTAAAATCATTGTACATTTGGCTAGATGCTCATCTTTCCTCTACTACATTCAATAAGTCTCGACTGATAAGTTCGTAAAAACTACGAAAGAATTCCATAGGCCATCCATTTGGACTAGGGATTTTATCTTTATTGAACCAGTGGAGGAATATCTAGTCCCACGAGTAAGACTATGTGTTGAAGCTCATCATTGTCTTCATCAATAAAAAATAAAATATATTATAATTTATAGTAATATATTATTTTGATTTTTATATAACTATTATTCATAATATAATGATGGCTCTGCTCCCTCCATAATTGTGATGACAAAGAGGGACTCAAAGCATTTTAAATTGTTTTTAAAGCATTTTAAATTGTTCTTAAAACATTTTAAATTATTTTTAAAGCATTTTAAATTGTTTTTAAAGCATTTTAAATTGTTTTTAAAACATTTTAAAGCATTTTAAATTGTTTTTAAAACATTTTAAAGCATTTTAAATTGTTCTTAAAGCATTTTAAATTATTTTTAAAGTATTTTAAATTGTTTTTAAAGCCCTTTAAATTGTTTTTAAAGCATTTTAAGATGTTTTTAAAGCATTTTAAAGCATGTTAAAATTTTTTAAAGCATTTTAAATTGTTTTTAAAGCATTTTAAATTGTTCTTATAGCATTTTAAATTGTGTTTAAAATATTTTAGAGGGATTGGAGCCATCATTATTGCGAACAGAGATTTTTTCGCATTCCATGAAGACCTCCACCCAAAAGGGACTTGTCTGGAATGGAAAAAAGTTTAGGACTTTGTACACAACCATATGTCAAACACAGTAAACCATGTGCAGTACCAGCCAAGAGAGGCAGATGATGATGAAGAAGTTACATCTGATGAGGTGCCCACCATTGGGCAGGTGATAACCATGTATCAGTGCTCCCAAGTAGCGTAGAAAATGAACGTCGAGAAGCATCCCCCAAAGAAAAATGGCTGATATAATCTCAGAAGTCAATGGGCTTCCCCTATGATTGGGGAAATGTGAGAAAGGCTTGAACTGTTGAGGAAGGTTGATCCACTAGCTGTCCAAAAGCAAAAAGCATAAAGCAAGCCCGAGATGACAGCTACGAACTAGAGTATGTCAATGAGCAGTAAACTTCAAAACACTCTGCCAAATAGTACAAACATATGTCTAACCTTGGAAATCTCAGTGTGTCTACCCACTCTTGATTACAACATTTTGCCCTGGCTCAGCTCCCTCCACAAATCACAGCCTTTTAGAGATAGATGAGGTTGTTGCGCCGTGCATATATATGGGTCCCTTTAAACGAATAGTTCAAAGTTCTTTTGTTCACATCCTCCTCTTCTATATATCATTATTTGTAATGATTTTTTTGTGTTTGCAGCGCATTTTTTGGTGTATGTCAATGTTTGTGTGGATGACCTTTTATTGGTTCCTCTGTTTCTATATATATTGTCTCTGTGTTGTGTGTTTGTACCTTGTAGCTTTTGATGGAGAAGAGAAACTTGAAGGGATGAATGAAGAGCTAAGTTGTTTCATCTTTTGTAATTGTTAGGAATTTCATTCTATTTCCTGTAAAAGTGCTTCCTCTTGTGTAGGATATGTCATTATATTCACAGTAGAAGGGAATTTCATTGTATTTGCTTTGGAAGTGTCGATGTCTATGTCTATGCCTCTGAATTTATGTCTGTCATTCCTGTGGGTCCCGTGGGTCTTTCTTTATCAGTGAGAAAGGATGCATGGAGGAAGGGATAAAGAAGATGGGATATTATTTAAATTTAAATTATGCATGGATGAATGAAATTTGATGTCATGAATGGAAGTATTTATAGTGGAGAGGAGGGAACCAGAGAGGCGTAACAGTGATATTTGTTACATGACAGGTATGTTTCTTGTATTTATTTTATATTCATATTCATGATTTATTCTTTTTCTTTAGTTGCATGATTAGAGTAGAATTTTCAAATTTTTGTCATTTTCCTCATCAAACCCAAGAACCCACCCTATCAATGTGTAATTCTTGCAATTGACTCCCTGGCGCATGGAAAAGAGGGATCCGGCAACGAGGGCGGGTAGTTAATCCCCAGTTACCATGTGACCAAGCCCGAGGAATTAAGCACCTAGGCTAGCGGGGGCAGACTGTTGGCCCAACCCTTGGCCCTATAGTGCCCGTGTGGCCCTGATATTGCACCTAAGGGTTAATGGGAAAATTAACTGTCTGACAATTTGCACTAGACGCGAGTGAATTTGTCGCCTCCGCAACGGAAAACAAGATAGATTTATAGCTCTGTTAGAAAATTTATTCAGTTTGTAGGGTGGATAATGGAGGAAGAGGTTTCAGAAGTTGTGAGAGCCATAATAAGAAGTGTTTTTGGTCTTTTGGAGCTGAAGAAGGGACCAGATAAGGGTTTTTGGACATTATAGATCCAATGGAAACATTTTTTTTTTATCAGAGCACACTTGAAGAAACATTTTGTAGGTTTGAGCCCATGGGTGTCATGATCAATCCATGTATTTCGAATTTGGTATCACATCGAAGTGTTCATCATTTTAATTCCAACGACACTTGTTTCGCCTCAATCCAATGTTGTATAAAAAAGTTATGATGTTTCGATTGTTAGGCCCAATAGATAAAAAGTTTACATCGTTGTTGACTGGTTTACTGATTGGGCAGTTGTACCACTGATATAAACATGCCTACTGGGCACGTACAGACCAATCTAGACCTTCCAAGTGGCAGCCCCATACAAGTGTGAATTGGCATTTTTTTATTGATTGGTTTTGGTAGTCTAATTAGAGGATGCCACGTGGCCCAACCAGAGGTCGTCATGTGGCACCTCGTGATTGGATAAAATTTTGTTAAGGGCTCAGATAACCTTGGGCTGGCTCAAACACATGACCTCCCGTCCAAAAATCCAATGCCTTACCATCTCTTCTACACCATGGGTGTTAACCCATAGGGTTTTGACCTCTATTTGAAGTTTAACCAAGCACCTTTTTGGAGGAGGGGTCGGGCAGTCAGCCCCAACCCCTAATCACCTTCACCTCACATAACTATGACGCAGTGGAGTGGGGCTTGGGACCAACCCTTTCCCTCAGTCATGAGACCATTCACAGAACGTTGGTGCTGGAAGAAGAGGGCTCGAGGAATAGCCCCAACCTCTAGTCATAAGACCCTCCACAAGACCACAGGTGAACTGGAATGGAGCGCTCGATAGAGGGAGCAAGGAGAAGCCCCAACCCTAGGCATATGGGAACTCATAGGACCCTAATGCATGACTGAGAGGGCTCCTGCGGTGGGGGTGGGAAGTTATCCCCAACCCCCAAACATATCAATTACCATGCGACCAAAAACTTGACCAAATAGGTGCCTAGGCCAGTGGGGGTGGACCATTGGCCCAACCCTCGACCCTATGGCACCCATGTAGCCTTGATATTATGCCTAAGGATTAATGGGAAAATTCTTTGTCTGATAATTTAGACCAGTCATAGGTGAATTTATCGCCTCCATAGCGGAAAATAGGGAATATTTGTAGCATTGTTATACAATTTAGGACAGATAACAGAGGAGGAGATTTCAAAGCTTATGAGAGCCATAACATGAAGCATTTTTTCCTCTTGGATCTCAATAAGAGTCTAGATAGGGGTTTTTGGACATTCTAGATCCAATGGAGACCTTTGTTAGCTGATTAGAGCACATCCGAGGAAACGTTTTGCAAGCTTGAGTCCATGGTTGTGTTGTGGCTAGCAACAACCCCCCTTCTTATTTAGTGTAATTCCTAATACTAAATAAGTGGGGACCCTTAGAAAAAATTTTTAAAAATCAAAGTAGTGTTTAAATTTCCTTTTTCGAATAAAATTACCATCATAAGCTTAGGAAACCCCCTTGAAAATCCAAAAATCTAAGTTTTATGATAAGGTAAGACACAAATCTTTCCTTAGGAATATCGCATCGCAAAAAGATAACAGAATACCTCCTTATGAGCTGAATTTTAAACATTGCGAGATTGCGATATGCAATAATAAAATATCGCATCGCATACAACACAATTTACATCGAAACACTTTAGTTTGCCAATATGCGATGACGCCGATCGCAAATCACATTTCGCAGAAAACAAGTTAACAAAGTTTATCATATATAACGTTCCTGCGATCTGCGATATTGTGATATTATGATTTCGCGATACAGCAACAATACAACAATGCGATAATGTGATGTTACGATTCTGCGATGTTATCATTTCGCGATGTTGCGATCTGCGATATTGCGAAGAAAATCGCAAAATCGCTCCATCGCAGATCTTTTGGGCTCATTATTCAAGAAAAGTAGTTTCCATAAGCTGACACCTGGTTATGCGCTTTAATGCTAATAAATGAGGTAGTTACCAATTATTAATGGAATATGGGTTCGTGCTTATCGAAAAATCATCTCACGTAAGGTGGTATACTTGATGTCTCTGCAGCATTTAAAACTTTCCCATCACCCTTCCTTGTCATTATTTTCACTTCACTTGTGAATTGCAGGAACGGAGAACAGAGGACGATACAAAGCAATACACAGGATAAAATGGGAAAGAAAAGCAAAGCTCTGAGATCTGAAGAAAAAGAAATGGCGCCCTTGTATACAGACAAGGCTTGTAACAGAGACACAGGAATTGCTACGTGGGAAGGCATGTATAATCTGCTCGAAGAGGAGAATCCCAGAGTAATGGAAGTTGCTACTATCGCATGCTCAAACAGTTCATCTGAGGCATCCATCACAGAGCTAGCCTACTCTTTTTTACACCGGATAGCAGCAAGACCCAAAATTCTCCCATACACAGACATGGTTAAGTGGATATTGGACAACGTTGATATCAGAAACAGACAGTTTAAGACTCAGGGTCAAGAGCTTATGGAAATATTATTTTCACAAATTTTGAACTTTATATCTGCTGGAAGGAAAAAGCGCAAAAGGTGAAAAACGCATCAAGGAAACTCGGATAAAGAAACGGAGGCAGTTTTCGATGCGTGATTGCTGAGAAAAATTTCTCGAGAAGGCAAGCTGCTAATGGCCCAGTCACCTGCAAGCTCCGAAAAATTGCACAACAACTACAGGCAGAATGGAAGCAGAAGGCAAAAGAAAAGGCAGAAGCAATCCAAGGGTTAATCAAGTTAAACTGGGATTATTACTGGGCATACTTGGTAAAGCCACATAGCCAATGAATGACTCTTAAGTGTATCATCAATTCAGCTGAAAAGATGGTGCCAGCTCTTGTTGATTCTATTTTCTCAGCTTAGCTAAAATCGGAAGTCGGTCAGCTGACTCCTCTCAAACAGATGCTGCATGTGTGCGATTTCAAGGACCAAACACAGAAGTAGTTTTAGTTTTAGATTCAATTTTAGTTTTAACTTTGTTTTATTTTCCTGAAATGAGGACGGTCATTTAAACCACATCCTACATTTTTGTAATAATTTATTTTTAGATTTAATTAGTAGTATTTAAACCCTTCTCATGCATTTAGAGAAGGGTCCTGAAATTTATCAAAAACTTATCCCCAGAACATGCACTTCTGTACCCTCTGAGGAGGTTTTGATGAATGAATGGAACAGGATTTATTAATGTTTGCATTTGATATCTGCTACTGATGTTGCACTTTTGTACTCTTAGTGGATGTTAAATCAAAAGAGATAAATCATTATCACTTGAAGCTCATGAGTAGGACTAGTTATATATGGTATTTCTATCTCTTAATTATTTCTGCCCTTGTGTTAGAGTGATTTTCATGTTCAGTTATTTATATATTGATCTATGAATGCCTGAGTTATCATTTGGAACTTTTGTATGGTGATAGCTATTTATTTATGCTTAGTGTATGAATAGCTTATTATGCGATATGTTTTTCACAACTGTTTCGTCTAACTTTTTATACGAAGTAGTTCATCCTTATTGAATTCTTTCCTCATAATAGTTGAATGATCTTTATTACCAGTTGTTATTTGAAATCATTTTAGATCGCATAAAGGAAAGATTACACCCCGGGTCAGTGTAGATTTAGATATTTCTGCTTATTAGAATAATGATTTCCTTGTTATTAGATTAGAATTAGAGTAGAAGTATTCCATTTAGAAACTGTTAGATCAGAAATATCAATCTTTCTCACACACACATTTAAATTGGGAAACTGGTCCCATATCCCCAGTCGGACCCACTATACCAAACGGAAAAGGAGCTGCCAACCAAGGTCTGGACCAGGCGGGTATCCCCCTTGTTGTAGACCCCATTTTTGGGGCTTCAACATATTTTGCGCTAGAAGGAGGGCCACGAACTGTGAATGGCAAGCAAATCCAAATCTAAATACCATTCTGAGAGTAAATCGCCCTCACCATCTCCTCCGACTACTCCATTGCATTTAGAATCTTTAAATCCAGAGTCGGAAGTCACTGGAGCAACTGTCGCTGCTACAAACAATAATATTTTAGAATAATTTGCTATTGAACCTCCTGAAGTTGAATCTTTGATTCACAAACTTCATCGATTTTCAATACCTCCTCAAAAATCTGATAAATCTCAAGGCAGTGTGACTTCACAATATAACCTTGCTCATCCTCTTACCACGTTAAAGAGTGAAAAGTTTGGTGTTTAGCCAACCAAATTACCTCTACCTACTAGGAAGAGAGCAAGGAAGTCTCCTAAAGGATCTGATAATGAGACTCTTTCATCATCATCATCCATCTCAATCTCTTCACCACGAAGTCAACAATTCACTCCTCCACTTCAGATCATCGTCCATCAACCTACTGGAACTTCCCCAACTCCTTCTCAACCATCTGGAGTCGTAATATCCCCATCTTCTCAACTGCAGGGATCATCCTCTGCTCTTTCCTCTGTTAGTAGTTCAGCAATGGCCCAAACTCCATGGAATAACCCAGGGGCAGTCTTAATGCCTGCACCCTTGAGTCAGTTACCAGCCCATCCTAAAAAATGGTTGCCTAAGTTTAATCCCGAGGCTGGCATGCTAGCGGAAGAACATATAAATAACTTTATGTTATCTATAAATCTCAATGGAGTTGTTAATGAAGATGCTGTTGTTCGAATTTTTCCTTATACTCTACAAGGAACAACCGGATCATGGTATTTCTCATTACCATATGGATCTATTACTAGTTGGGACATCTTCCAAGAACAATTCCTAACCAAGTTTGGTGACGACAGATCTACAATGACACTGATCAATGACTTGTCTAACCTTAGGGCCGAGTCAAGAGAGCCTATCAAAGATTTCAATTTACGTTTCAATAAAATCTTAAACAAAATACCTACTGCTTCTCAACCTAGTGAAGAAGTGCGAAGTGAATGGTACATTACTGCTTTACCATCAAACTTAGCAATCTTTGTTGATAGGGCTAACAAAACAACCTTAGTTGAAAATATGAAAGAAGCAATAGCAGTAGAGAAACGTATTATGGCCCTAGAAAAGAAAAATGTGATAGAAGAACGAAAGTCTAAGAAGGTGTCTTTCAAAGAAGATCCCAAGAAAAAACAACCAAAAGATCCATTTGATTTAGAAGGATTACAAAAAGTTTTGAAGACCATGTCTAACGAAATGGTCGACATTAAAAAGAAAGTGGCAGAAACTTCTTCTAAAAAGCCATATAGGCCTTTCAAAAGAAATCCTTCAACTGATTCCAAACCCCCTAACGCTATATCAAATGCTGAATCAGAAGAAGAAGAAGAGGAAAACACTACTGAAGAACATACCGATGAAGAAGAAGTTGTAGAGTTACAAGGTATGTGGGATTTCATCCTCCCAGATGAAGAGGATCAAGAGGCATTCCCGGTTAGTACTCGCAGCAGAAATCAACTTGATCCTCCTCAACCTACACCTAAGCCAAAGAGCGCAAGCTCGATGTTTAAGGATAAAGTCGCAGCCAAGAAAACATCACCTAAAGCGACTCAAACCAGCTCAGTCCAAACAGATACATCTACTCCATCTAAAACGCTAATCATTTCGGATGAAATGGAGTATAACATCGTAGAAGATATGAAAAAGACTAGGGCCAATATTACTCTTTTTGAATTAAGCAAATTAAAACACTAACAGAAAGTACTTCTGAAAGAATTGCATGCTGTACCAACTAATACGATGAAAAAGGTTGATCCAAATGATATTGCATTAATTGGAGGAAGAACGAGATCGCATACTCCCCCATTTCTCCTTACTTATGAAATTTTCAATAAAAACGTGCATAATTGTTTAGTGGATTCTGGAGCTTCATCGAATATTTTACCAAGATCAATATGTGCAAAATTGAACGTTCAACCACAGAAGCCCATTGTACACATAGTCCAATTAGATTGATCACAAGTCGAAGTGATTGGCGAGTTAAATCAGGTTACCATAAGGCTATCATCCAACCCAAAGGTATGTCAAGTTATTGACATTTTAATTGCTGATATTCCTGAATTTTATGGCTTAATCCTTAGCAGAGATTAGTTAGAAAAACTTCATGGATACTTTGCAACTGACTGGTCTCACATGTGGCTCCCTTACAATGGTAAACCAAACCAAATAAAAGTTGAACGCAAGCAACATCAGAAATACATAGTAATAGAACTCGAGGGAGAAAATGAACCAGTAGCATATAATTCTAACATCATTGGAAACTATTCAGTAGATTCTTTCCTAGGAAATTTCAATGCTCACACTTCACGTTATTTAGAACATTCTGTTTTATCTCAAGTAGAAATTTTTTCTCAAACAGATAGTTCTAAATGCATTAATTTTATAGATAGTCCTGTAAATAAATCTTTGTTTTGGAAATTAGACGTCAAATACCTGCAAGTTTTCGAAGATTCTGAAATTGTAATCAGACAGGTACGTAATACTATACACTGTTTATCAGGTCATTTAAAGCATTACCAATCTTTAGTCCAAGATCTGACTAAACATTTTATAGCATTTAATATTTCATCAATTCCCAGACTCTAGAATGCTAGCGCAAACCTCTTAGCCAACGTAGCTTCCAAGCTCATTCCTTCAGAAGATTTTAGCCCTGACCGATTTTCAATTGAGTTAATTTTTAGACCATCTATTCCTGATAACATTACCAATTGGATGATTTTCAACGACGATCCTGATATCGTGAGTTTCCTCACATATGAAGGATCCTACACTAATCAAATAATTGACGAAGACCAACATGACCAACAATTGCAACAGGATAGTACTAACAATGTTATACCTAAATCAGTAGTCAAATTAGAAGACCTTTATGATTTAAAAGATCGATTCAAAAGATCTACCAATTCAAAACTCCAAAGTTCAACTTTGAATTACGAATTAGTAAATCTAGGAACTGATGCCAAACCACAGAATATCAACCTAGGCCTTGGCCTAGCCCCTAAAGAGAAATTAGCATATATTCATCTCTTGAAACAATACAAAAGTGTCTTTGCTTGGAATTACGATGAACTCAAAACATATGACACCTCCATCATCCAACGTACTATCCCAATGATTGATAATGAAAAACCTGTCCAACAAAAGTTGAGAAAGGTCCATCCAAATTTAGAAAATCAGATCAAAACTGAACTCAACAAGTTATTGAAAGCCAAACAATCTTTCCCGTTAGACATTCTAAATGGGTTTCTGTTATGAAACCAACTTAAGAAAAGATAGAAAAGATAGATCAACGCCTTAGAATTCAGCCTCTTCGAGGGGGCAACCTCCTTTACATTACATAAATGAACAATTCTTGGATGATACAAATGACAAAACCTCCTTTCTATATATAGGAGTCTAAGGAGTCACAATATGACCCAGCCGACCTAACAATAATAATATAAAGCCACAAAACGAACAATAGAGGGATTCTATGGGGCACAGTAATAACAATATGGGGATAACATGGACACAACAATATTAATAAGGGATGCGACTACAATATTAATGGGGTAATCACTAGTATTATAGGGACCCAACATGCCCCTCTCCTTCAAAAAAAGTGTTGTCCTCAACGCTTGAGTAGTTCTGGATGCTTCTGTATAAAATTCTCATCCTCCCATGTGGAATCTTCAGCCGATAAGTTCTTCCACTTGATAAGATACTCCGAAATTGATCGATTTCGTAGTTGTCGAGTTCTTGTTTCTGTGACTGCTTCTGGTTCCAATATAATTTTTCCTTCCTCATCAAGTTCTGGCAATACTGTTTGAACTAGGAGCTTTTCGCCTATAACCTTCTTTAAACATGAAACATGGAAAACTAGGTGCAATCGAGAAGTGGCAGGAAGCTCCAATTTGTATGCCATAGTACCAATCTTTTGCAACACCTTGTACGGACCATAATACTTTGGTGATAATTTATTATCCTTCTTAGCTTTCTTGAGGAACATTTTCTTATATGGTTGTAGCCGTAGGAATACCTAATCACCTACATCAAAACTTATTTCGCTGCGATGTTGATCTTCCTATTGTTTCATTCGATTCTGTGCCAACACGAGGTTATCCTTTAAGAGTTGGAGGACTTGTTGTTGATGTTCAATGTGATGTTCCACTGCTTGAACCTTAGAATTTTCTCTTAAATATGATGTCATGGATGGTGGCTGATATCCATAAAGTGCCATAAATGGGGTCATTTTTGTTGCTGTATGGAAGGAAGTGTTATACCACCATTCAGCTAGAGGCAACCATTTGACCCATTGTGTCTGTTTATCAGATACAAAGCAACAAAGATATCCTTCCAAAAATTTGTTTACTATCTTAGTTTGCCCATCAGATTGAGGATGATAAGATGAGCTATGAGCTAACTGAGTACCAAGACAAGAAAATAATTCTGTACAAAAATTTCCAGTGAAAATGGGATCTCTGTCACTTACAATAATCATTGGGTTTCCATGTAGCTTTTGAATTGTTTCCATAAATGCAGTAGATACTGTACTGGCTTTAAATGGATGTGATAATGCACAAAAGTGTGCATACTTGGTAAGTCTGTCAACTACCACCATGATGACACTCTTTCCCTCAGACTTGGGTAAACCTGTGATAAAATCCATTGAAACCTCCTCCTAACGTTGGCTTGGAATGGATAAAGGTTGTAATAGACCCGGGGTCTTAATTGTTTCAACATTATTTTGTTGGCAAACCAAACATTCTGCCACAAACTTTTGAATATCTGATTTAAGGCCATCCCAAAAAAATTCCTTCTTAACCCTGTGGTAAGTTTTTAAAAATCCTGAGTGCCCTCCTAAGGGAGAAGTGTACAATTCCATAAGAATCTTTTGTTTTAGTTGGGAATTCTTACAGAGGTATAAGTGATCTTTGTACCATAAAGAATCATTTTGCCAACTACAATGTATCATACATACTAGAATCTTGTTGTAACTTTTGAATAAGTGCCCACACTTCTTCGTCATTCTTCCATTCCTCCCTTGCTTCGTTTATCCAATCTAGTTGGATAATAGAAATGGCGCACAACAATGCTTCCAAGTCCTCATCCTTTCTTGAGAGTGCATCTGCCACCACATTTTGCTTCCCTTTTTTATAGATGATTTCAAAGTCATAACCCAACATCTTTGTGACCAACTTTTGTTGCTCTTCAGAGGATAATCTTTGTTCTAAAAAGTATTTAAGGCTATCATGATCTGTTTTTACCTTGAAGTGTCTTCCCATTAGGTAGGGTCGCCATTTCTTAAGTGCATGGAGTATTGCCAACATTTCCTTCTCATAAATAGCTTTGTGTAAAAACTTTCCCTTGATTGGTCGACTTTCAAAAGCAATGGTTCTTTCATCTTGCATTAAAACAACACCAATTCCATTTCCTGAAGCATCACATTCCACAATAAAGGTTTTTGTGAAGTCTGGTGTAGCTAAGACCAGTGCTTGGCACATTGCCTCTTTAAAATGTTCGAAGGCCTTTGTTGCTTCTAGAGTCCATGAAAATGCATCTTTCTTCAATAATGTTGTTAGAGGTGCTGCTATTCTCCCATAATTCTTAACAAACTTTCAATAATACCTTGTCAACCCAAGAAATCCTCGCAGATGCTTTATGGATGTAGGGATTTTCCATTCCTTAATGGCTTTACTTTTGATAGGGTCTACCTTAACTCCTTCATGAGATACAATATGACCCAGATATTCCACCTCTTGTACTCCAAAGAAACATTTGGATCTTTTGCACATAATTGTTTCTCCTCCAATAGTTGTAGCACCTTGTCAACATGTTCAACATGATCCTTCCAAGACTTGTTGTAGATTAGTATATCATCAAAAAATACTATCACAAATTTTCTAAGGAATGGTTTGAAAATGGAATTCATCAAACCTTGAAATGTTGAAGGTGCATTGGTAAGGCCAAAAGGCATGACCAAAAATTCATAATGACCCTCATGAGTTCTAAATGATGTTTTTGAAATTTCTTCAGTCTTCATTCTGATTTGATGATATCCTGAATGAAGATCGAACTTGGTGAAGTAAATTGATCCATGCAATTCATCAAGTAGTTCATCAATGACAGGAATGGGAAACTTATCTTTAACAGTGAGCTTGTTGAGCTCCCTATAATTCGGACACATGCGCCATGATCCATCCTTCTTGTGCACTAATACTACTGGAGCAGAGAAAGAACTTTGACTTGGTTGAATTATACCAACCTCTAGCATTTCTGCAACCATACGTTCAATTTCACTCTTTTGGGCATAGGGATATTTGTACGGCCTGATGTTTGGAGAAACACTTCCTGGAACTAGATGAATAGCATGATCATGATCACGAATAGGTGGGAGACCTTTGGGAGTCTCAAATACCTTGGAATGATTGTTCAAAACTTTTTGGAGATCTAGAGAAATAGATGATTCCAATGTGGAAACATCTAGCAAACATATTTATGCAATTACACCCCTTTGTTCCTTTTTTAGAAGCTTTGTCATACCATTAGAGCTTATTATCTTTCTTGGTTTCCCTGTAATACCCCTTAATTCAACTTCCTTTCCTTCCACAGAAAATTTCATGAAAATTTCTTGAAAATTAAAAGCTATTGTCCCTGAGGATTATAGCCATTGGACTCCTAGTACAACATCAACAACTCCCATTGGAATGGAAAGCATTGGGCTAGTCAATACATATTCTCCCATCAATAGCTTGATATTATGGCACTTTCCAGAGCAATTTATTGTTCCTCCATTTGCAACCATCACTTGGCACTCGGGTGCTAGATATAAGAAGCAATTCAATTCTTTTGCTACCTTACAATCAATAAAATTGTGGGTACTTCCTGAATCAATCAACACTATTACCTTTTTCTTCTTGATTTGTCCTTCTATCTTGATGGTTTGAGGAGTGGTAATTCCAGCCAATGCATTACAAGATATAGTCAGATTCATTTCTTCTTTATCTAGGCTTTGTTCCTGGAGTATATCCTCTTCTTTTGACCTTTCTTGCTCCTTTTCTTCTTCCTCTTCGCAATCTATGTAGAATAATTTCTTCTCAGCACACTTATGACCTTTA
This sequence comes from Pinus tabuliformis, assembly GCA_031772625.1. Taxonomy (NCBI): domain Eukaryota; kingdom Viridiplantae; phylum Streptophyta; class Pinopsida; order Pinales; family Pinaceae; genus Pinus; species Pinus tabuliformis. The sequence continues at coordinate 1,492,872,947 of CM062804.1, read as the reverse complement.
GCGTATTTGCTATCACAACTGTAACAAATCCCTTTTGCTCTTTTTCCTTCCAATTGTTGTGGTGTCAACCTTATAGGTTGTGGAATACTAGGGGCAACAACACTTCCATATTTATAGTTGTGAGTGGTATGCTTCCTGGTTGCCATAATTTTGCTTTCCATTTTTCTTGCTAACCTGAATGCCTTCTCTAATGAATCAGGTTCCCAAAGGCGAACATCATGTTGGATATTATCCTTTAAAGACCCTATGAACACATCAATCCTATGCTCCTTTGGAATATTTTTTACCCTTATGTTCAATTTTTGGAACTCCTCAATGTGCTCCATTATTGAACCCTTTTGTTTGAGACTTATCAATTGGCTAAAACAAGTGTTGGTTTTTGTATCCTCATAATGTGATGTCAATTCTTCCGTAAAAATTGCCCAAGTGATAATTTGTTTATGAGAGAAAAGCTATTGATACCACACAAACTGATTTGGTTCCAAATATAAAGTTGCAATACGTACCTTTTGTGTGCTTTGCACATTATTGAGATCAAAAAATTGCTCCATCCGTAATATCCATGTTGCGGGATCCTTTCCATCAAACTTCCTCATATTGATTTTTGGAATATGGTGGGTCTTCGATCCCACATTAGAGTCTATGAAATCATGATCAACATTTTTTTTGTTCGCATCATGAGTTTCCTTTACAACCTTTTCACCATTAGTAAGTATTTCTTGTAGAAAATTTGTCAAAACTATCTTCAAATCTTCCATGTCTCTCTTCAAATCTGTCTTCAAATCTGCCATGTCTCTCTTCAAATCTATCTTCAAATTGTCCATCTTAGCTTCCATGCCCTTTATCTTAGATTCCATGCCATTTATCTTAGCTTCTGTTAGCTTTTGTGAGCGTGACATTTGTTGCACTTGTTCTTGTAATTTTGTTATATCATGTAGCATTTCTTCCTCTTCTTCATGAGTCATGCTAGGGCTTTCAGGTTGCCTACTAATTGTTTGCATTTTTTTTCCTCGGGGCATCCGTTACCAATAATAATGCTCTACTATGCTCTTTTAATTCCTCCAAAATAAATTTTAAAACCATTCTTAAGCAAAAATTTAAAAGAATCTACACACCTTTTTTCACTTTGTAGGAGCTGGATATTGCCTCTGATGTATCTCTATAATTTTGGATCATCTAGTTCTGAAATTGTGACCTGTAGTAGCCCTCTGTGTCCTCTTTCCAATGCCACCAGTCTGATCCCAATTGGATTCTCCAAGGAAGAGTTATGTCAAATCTCCCACAGTGACCTGATTATAGACTAGTTCAGTAGAGCGAACTTGTACGACGTGCCACGTGTCCCTGTTTCGACCTTTGGCTCTGAAAAAGATATAAAAGAAACTAAAGTCCATCCTCTTTCTGTACCTTCTTACGAAATTTCAATCCAATGCTCAGAGAGAAAGTTATGATGATTTTTCCCAGGTCACCTGTTTGGAATGTAATTCAGGAGTCTGCAAAAAGACCAACTTCCTCATATCATATCTCCGCAAATATATCATGAAAAGATCTGAAATTTGGACCCGAAATACAGCACGATTTCTTCTCAAATGGTTTTTTTTTATCTTCTAAAATGTCACAGGAAAAAGCTATAGCGAAAATTCCGCGATGACCTATTTGGAGCAGCAAAACCCTAAAATCCAAAGCTCTGATACCAAATGTTATAAAACCAACTCAAGAAAAGATAGAAAAGATAGATCAACGCCTTAGAATTCAGCGTCTTCGAGGGGGAAACCTCCTTTACATTACATAAATGAAAAATTCTTGGATGATACAAATGACAAAACCTCCTTTCTATATATAGGAGTCTAAGGAGTCACAATATAACCCAGTCGACCTAACAATAATAATATAAAGCCACAAAAATAACAATAGAGGGATTCTATGGGGCACAGTAATAACAATATGGGGATAACAGGGGCACAACAATATTAATAAGGGATGCAACTACAATATTAATGGGGTAATCACTAGTATTATAGGGACCCAACAGTTTCCAATTTGGTACTGTTGAAGCCCTAAAAATCGGGTCGACAACAAGGGGGATACCCGCCCGGTCCGCACCTTGGTTGGCAACTCCTTATCCGTTTGGTATAGCGGGTCCAATTGGGGATAATGGGACTAGTTTCCCAATCTATGAGTGTGTGTGTGTAGAATTTGATGTTGCTGATCTAACAGCTCCTAATTAAGCTTTTCTAATTCTAACTTTAATCTAATTCTATGCTATTGTATTCTAATAAACAGCACATCTAAGTCTATACTAACCCGGGATGTAATTCTTGTATTATGCGATCTAAAGAGATTTCAAATAACAACTGGTAATAAGGATCATTCAGCGATTATAAGAAAGGAAACCAATAAGGATGAACCACTTCACGTAAAAAGTTAGACGAAACAATTGTGAAAAACATATCACATAATGAGCTATTCATACATTAAGCATAAATAAATAGCTATCACCGTACAAAAGTGCCAAATGATAACTCAGGCATTCATGCAATAATATATAAACAACTAAAAACTGTATATCACTTTAACATATAAGCAGAAATGGTCAAGAGATAAAAGTACCATTTATGACTAGTCCTACTCATAAGCTTCAAGCGACAATGATTTATCTCTCCTTGATTTAACATCCACTAAGAGTACAGAAGTGCAACATCAGTAGTAGATATCAAATGCAAACATCAACAAACCTTGTTCCATTCATTCATCAAAACCTCCTCGGAGGGTGCAAAAGTGCATGTTCTGAGGACAAGTTTTTGATAAATTTCTGGACCCTTCTCTAAATGCATGAGAAGGGTTTAAATACTACTAACTAAATAACTTAATTACATAGATTTAGGATACGGTTTCAATGACCGCCCTTTTTCTAAGAAAAAATAAAACAAAACTATTTCTAAAAATTAAATCTAATATCTAACTATTTCTGCATTTTCTCCTTAATGTTGCAAGCATTCAGTATTTGCCTGGGTAGAGTTGGTTGACTGTCTTCCGCTTTTGGTTGAGCTAAGAAAACAGAAATGGTAAGAGCTGGCACCATCTTTTCAGCAAAATCGATGATATGCTCGAGAGTCATCTTCTGACTATGCGGCTTCACCGCGTATGCTTAGTAATAATCCAAGTTCAACTTGGTTAACCCTTGAATCGCTTCTGCCTTTTCTTTAGCTTTCTGTTTCCAGTTTGTTCTTTACCATTTCTTTCTTGCATTTTTCGGGCTTACAAGTGACTGAGCAGTTAGAGGCTTTGTGTTTTGAGCAATTTTCTCAGCGATGCGCGATTAGTGCTAGGCGCTAATCACACATCGGAAACTGCCTCCGTTCCTTGATCCAGGCTTCTCTGATGCATTTTTCTCCTTTCGCACCTCTTCATCTTTATCAGGTATAAAGCTTCAAAATTTGTAAAAATAATGCTTTCATGAGCTCTTGACCCTGATCATTAAACTTCCTGTTGATATCAGCATCCTTCAGTGCTCATTTAACCATGGCTGTATATGAAAGGTCTGTAATGGATGGCTCAGCAGCATTCTATGAATCTGCGGCTCTGTTGCATGCGGTATCTATTTATGAGGGCATTTTTTTTCTGTCTTTGAACATTGGAGCTTTACCCTTTTTCCTCATAGCTTCCTGCACATTTCTTTGTGTAACTTTTGTTTTTCATTCCTGCAGTTCACAAGTGAGGAGAGAGTAATGACAATAAATAACGACAGGAAAGCTTTAAACGTTACGGATATGCAAAAACATGCCACCTGACGTGAACTGACTCTTCGAACAACACAAAACCATATTTCATTAACAACTGGCATATAATTCATTAATTATCATTAAAGCGCGTATCCAGTTCTTGGTTTATGGAAAACTTTTTCTTGAATATTGAGCCAGGAAAATTTGCGATGGAATGTTTCTGCGATCTGCATTGCAGTATCGCATTTCGCTGTATCACATAACCGCAATTTCATTGTGTTGTGTTATCGCAAGGTTGGTTGATCACGCTATCACAAGATCGCAGATTGCTCTAATCGTTAAATCGTTATGTATCTTTCATACAATTTTGCGAGATGCGATATGTGAAATCACATATCGGCGATTATTTAAGGTTTTCCAACGTGAGTTTTTATTAATGTATGCGATGCGATAGAGTTCGCGTCACAATCTCGCAGTTTATCATTTTCACTCATAAGGAAATGTCCTATCCTTCTTTGTGCGATGCGATGTTTCTTAAGGAGTAACATATATGAGCACTAATTGATTTATTTTTTTTGACTAAGGGTCCCCACTTACCCAGTGTTATTGCTAATGCTAAATAAGGAGGGGGGTTGTTGGTGGCCACAACAATTGGTGATTCACTTGGAAGAACCAGTTATCTCTATTTTTCAATTGAATTTTCTAAACTTCCAAAATAGAAAATTTTTCAGAAAATTAAACTTTATTATGGAAAGATAAAGTACATTATGCTCTAAACTGTCAATGATATTTTGTTTCAACCATTTTCCACTTTGATTAATTGCTTCCTCAGGCTAGTCCTTGTATTTACATCAGTCATTACTTGTTCTTGTAAAGATAAAACAAAGTCTCCTCTGTAAACCAGTTTTTAAATATGCTCATTTGTCGTGGGTAGAGCCTCTGCTGCCAGCAGGCATTTATAGCCTCGACAGGGTTACCTGTTACCCAGAAATGATCCTGTATCCTACTTAAGGCAGCCTACAACTTTCAAAGAAAAATCCATATCCACACTTATTGCTTTGATTTTCTTTTTAATTCTTAAAGAACAATGTCTTGGTTTGGTAGCCAAATTATGACACAGTCATTCACTTGATTTATAACTTTGCTGAACAAGCTAGCTCGTGATGAGACCCCTTGTCTTTTGATTGCAACAATCTTGAGTCATTGCCCTGTTGTGGTGTACAGTATTGGCAAAGTCAGCAAGTTATAATATCTGTGATTATGATAAGCCGGCTCGTGATGAGACCTCTTATTCTTCAAGATAAAGTGTATCCTTGGGTTTTTCCTCTGAAAGTTGTGATTTCCTTAGCAAGGAGGAAGTCATTGTTTCCTTAAGATAGCTCTTGATGACAATAATAGAGTTTTTGGAAACAGCTGTTCTACAGAGAATCTTTATTTTGTTATTGATACCTTTCATTGTACTGAGATAAAACAATTTCTTCACTAAAGGTTGCTTTCATCAAACTTTTTGAAGTTGAAACTAGTATCATATCTAGGCTAGAGTCTTTAACTGTATCTATCAATAATAAAGATCAGTTTTCCAAAAGATTTGCTATTTATACAAGCGAAAAGTTCAAAATCTGAAAGAGAATTGGTGTCTTTTTCGTAAATGCCTAATGTAACCACTCACAACTGGTTTTATTATGAAAAAAGAAAAACAACTACTCTACAAAAAATAGAAGAATAATCTTCTATGGAAAATATTTCTTGAGAATTTGTCCATTAACCGGCAAAGAGTCTCTCTTACCTGCTAAATCCTGTAACACAAACGTTGATGGACCTATGACTTCTACAATTTGAAAATGACCAAGCCACATTCTTTGAAATTTTGAATGTTTGCCTTTCTCTTCATGAGCTTTGTCCCACTTTAAAACTAAATCTCCCATCTGAAAATCTTTTCTGGTCATTATGTTTGAATCAAAAGAGGATTTTACTAGTGCTTGATGATGAGCATGCGTTTTCCTAGCCTGTTCTCATTGTTCTTCTAATTTGATTATTTCCATTTGTCTTAGCTGTAGGGAGGAAGTCGGCACTTCATCAATTTATTGAACTAAAGACGAGGGAATTGCTAAGTGAGTCGGAAGAACCACTTCTTTCCCATAAACTAAATTAAAGGAAGAAGTGCCGATAGAAGCTTTTTGCGTTATTCGGTCTGCCCATAAAGCATATATCAAAGCCTTGTGCCAATTCTTATGATTTTGGTCAATTGTTCTTATAATAATCCTGATTAGGTTTTTATTTGTGGACTCAGCTAACCCATTGCCTTGTGGGTAGTAATTGGCCGAATATTTAAGTTTGAATCCTCTTTTAAGTGCGAATTCAGTCATTGCATTTCCATAAAAGTATGATGCATTATCAAACATTAAAGCGGATGGCAATCCAAACCTGGTGATTATAAATTGATCTATGAACTCAATGATATTTTCAGAATTAGCTGTCTTGAGTGGAAATGCTTCTACCCACTTAGTAAAATAATATGTTGCTGTGAGGATGTATCTATGCTGTTTAGAAGAGTGAGGAACGATCTCACCTATTATGTCCAATCTCCACTGAGTGAAAGGTTGCTCAATGTTTACCGGCTGTAGTGGCAAGGATGGCTTCTTTTGTCTTCCAGCAGTAGTTTGGCAGACTTGACATCTCCTCACGTAACTGTGCGAGTCTTTAAATAACGTGGGCCAGTAATATCCTGCGCGCAAGATTTTATGTGCAGTAGCATCTCCAGCATAGTGTCTGCCTGTCAGCCCATCGTGGAGTTCCTGCAAAACTTTTTCAGCTTCAGATTTCTCAAGACACCTAAGAGGAACAGAATCATAATTTATTCTAAAAAGAATATCATTTACGAGCTGATATTGTTTGGCCTTCAACCTTAGAGCTCTTTTCTTAGTATGATTGAGGTGTGAAGGAGCATACCCATTCTTAAGATAATAAATGATATTAGCGTATAATGACTCTGCATCGTTTAGGCTTACCTCGCATATTTGTACCTCTGCAGATGGAATTTCAGAAATTTGCGATGCTTCAGCCAGCATTTTGCAGAAGCCTTGACCTCTCACAATGTTTGTTGGTTTAATTTCAATGTCATATTCTTGTAAGGTAGTAACCCAATTGGCTCTTTTCTCACCCACATCCTTCTGTCCTAGAAGGTTCCTTACCGCTGGAAACGGTACTATAATTTTAGTATGGGTCTTGAGTAAGAAAGGTCTGAAGTATTTGACCGCTTTGAAAATAGCGTAAGCCTGTTTCTCCACGTTTGAATAATTTAATTCAGCACCCTGTAAATTTGAGCTGAAAAAAGCAATTGGGGCTTCCACTTTTTCTTGATTTGCTTGAGTGAGTATCGCAGCATATGACCTATCTGAGGCAAATGTGTATAAAATAAAAGGCTCTGAAAAATTCGGAGTTGCTAAAGATGGAGAATTAATAATAGCTTGTTTGGTCAGGTTGAATGCTTCATGTTCATCTTGGCCCAATTTAAAATTTGAGTTCTTCTTAATCATGGTTTGCAAAGGAGACACGATTCGTGAAAAATCTGGAACGAATCTCTTTACAAAGTTGATTTGACCAAGGAAACGTTGCATGGCTTTTTTGTTATGAGGTAGGGATATTTCAGAAATTTCTTTGATTCTGTCAAGATCAATGTGAATACCGGGTTTTGACACTATGAATCCTAGAAGTTTCCCTTCACTTAATGCGAAAAAAGATTTCTTTGGGTTAAGTGAAATTCCATACCTTAAACACCGTTGAAAGATTTGTTTCAAGTCTTTAAGATGGTCGCTTCGCTTCTTCGAATACACTGTTATACCATCCAAATAAATTACTACAGATTTATTGACTAAACCTTTGAATGCGATGTCCATGTCTCTCTGAAATGTGGCACCAACATTAATCAAACCAAATGGAATTTTTTGATATGCGTATGTGCCCCATTTAGTTCTGAATGTGGTTTTCAATTGATCATTAGGATGTACCAACACTTGATTGTATCCTGAAAATCCATCCAAGAAAGACATTAAGTCTGAGCCCGCTACTGCCTGCAATATCTATTCCATAGGTGGTAACGGAAAATTATCTTTTTGGCAGGCCTTGTTAAGGTTTCAAAAGTCAATGCAGACCCTAATATCTCCATTTTTATTTCTAACAGGTACCATATTGGAGACCCATTTGGAATGTCTGACAGGAAAGATTATTCTGGCTTTCAATAACTTATTGAGCTCAGTTTTTATCTGATTTTCTAAATTGGGATGGATCTTTCTCAGCTTTTGTTGGACAGGTTTTTCGTTATCGATCATGGGAATAGTATGTTGGATGATGGAAGTGTCGTATGTTTTCAGTTCTTCATAATTCCAGGCAAAAACATTTTTATATTGTCTCAAAAGACGAATATATGCTAGTTTTTCTTCAGGGGCTAGGCCGAGACCTAGATTAATGTTTTGTGGTTTAGCATCGGTTCCTAGGTTTACTAATTCGTAGTTCAAAGTTGAACTTTGGAGTTTTGAATTGGTAGACCTTTTAAACCGATATTTCAAATCGTACAAGTCTTCTAACTTGACTACCGACTTAGGTATAGCATTATTAGTTCTATCTTGTTGCAATTGTCGATCATGTTGGTCTTCGTCAATTATTTGATTGGAGTAGGATCCTTCAGATGTGAGGAAATTTACAATATCAGGATCATCATTGAATACTCTCCAATTTGTGATGTCATCAGGAATGGATGGTCTAAAGATTAATTCTATTGAGAATCTATCTAGACTAAAATCTTCTGAAGGAATAAGCTTAGAAGCTACGTTCTAGACAAAAGGTCTGCACTTGCGTTTTGGAGTCTGGGGATTGAAGAAATATTAAATGCTATAAAATGCTCGGTCAGATCTTGAACTAAGGATTGATAATGTTTTAAATGAACTAATAAGCAATGTATAGTGTTACGTACCTATCTAACCACAATCTCAGAGTCTCCAAAAACTTGAAGGTACTTGACGTCTAACCCGATTGCTTTGTACAAGCCTTGGACCAAAGCCTCATATTCTGATGTATTGTTGGTGCAATCAAATTCGAGTCTGCATGGGAGCATGATTTTATCTCCTTCTGGACTAATCAGGATGCATCCTGCTCTTGCTCCTTCGTTAGATCTAGAGCCATCAAAAAATAATTTCCAAAACAAAGATTTATTTACAGGTTTATCTAAAAAATTGATACATTTCAAACTATCAGTTCGAGAAAAATTCTCGACTTGGGACAAAACAGAGTGTTCTATAGGGTGACGCAGGAGCGTTGAAATTGCCGAGGAAAGAATCTACCAAGTAATTGCCAATAATGTTGCTGTTATATGCTACTGGTTCATTTCCCCCTCTAGCTCCATTATTATGTATTTCTGGTGTAGCTCTCGTTCAACTTTTATTTGATTCGGTTTACCATTGTAGGGTAGCCACATGTGCGACCAGTCAGTTGCAAATTACTCATGAAGTTTTTCTGGTCAATCCTTGCTAAAAATTAAGCCATAAAATTCTAGAATATCAGCAACTAAAATGTCAATAACTTGACATACCTTTGGGTTGGATGACAGCCTTATGGTTACTTGATTTAGTTCGCCAATCACTTCGACTTGAGATCGATCTAGCTGAACTATGTGCACAGTGGATTTCTGCGGCTGAACATTTAGCTTGGCACATATGGACTTTGGTAAAATATTGGATGAAGCACCAGAATCTACCAAACAATTGTGCACATTTTTATTGAAGATTTCATAAGTAAGGAGAAATGGGGGAGTATGAGATCTCGATCTTCCTCCAATTAGAGCGATGTCATTTGGATCAATCTTATTGATCGCGTTAGTTGGAGGTCTTCCCATGTTATGAGAAGCTTGAGAAAGTACAGCGGTAGGTAAAGGTGCAACTGGCACGGCATGTAATTCTTTCATCATTATCTTCTGTTGATGCTTTAACTTGCTCAGTTCGTAAAGAGTGATATTGGCCCTAGTCTTTTTCATATCTTCTATAATATTGTACTCCATTTCATCTGACATGATCAGTGTTTTAGATGGAGTTGTTTCATCTGTTTGGACTGGGCTGGTTTGAGTCGCTAAGATGCTGTTTTCTTTGTTGCGACTTTATCCTTTATTGCAGAGCTTGCACTCTTTGGCTTAGGGATAGTTTGGGGAGGATCAAGCTGATTTTTACTTCGTGTGCTAACTGGGAATACTTCTTGATCTTCTTCTTGTGGGAGGATGAAATCCCACATTCCTTGTAATTCCACAACCTCTTCTTCATCAGTTTGCCCTTCAGTGGCAATTTCCTCTTCCTCTTCTTCGGATTCAGCATTTGAAATAGCATTGGGTGGCTTTGAATCCGTTGAAGGGCCTCTTTTAAAAGCTCTGTAGGGCTTTTTTGAAGAAGTTTCTGCTACTTGCTTTTTGATGTCGACCATTTCATTGGACATGGTCTTTAGAAATTTCTGCAATCCTTCCAAATCGAATGGATCTTTTGCTTGTTTCTTCTTGGAGTCTTCCTTGAAGGTGACCTTCTTGGATTTACGTTCCTCTATCGCGGATTTCTTTTCCAGGGCTATTATATGTTTCTCTACTGATATTTCTTCTTTCATGTTATCGGCTAAGGTTGTTTTATTAGCCTTGTCCACGAAGATTGCTATGTTTGATGGTAGAGCGGTGATATACCACTCACATCGTACTTCTTCACTAGGCTGGGAAGAAGTAGGAATTTTGTTGAAGATTTTATTGAAACGTAAATTGAAATCTTTGATAGGCTCTTTAGATTCGACCCTAAGGTTGGATAGGTTGTTGATTAACGTTGCCATGGACCTGTCATCACCAAAATTGGTCAGGAATTGCTCTTGGAAGATATCCCAACTAGTGATGGATCCAGAGGGTAATGAAAAATACCATGATCTGGCTGTTCCTTGCAGAGTATAAGGAAAAATCTGAACAACAACATCTTCATTAGTAACCCCATTGAGATTAATGGATAGCATAAAGTTGTTTATGTGCTCTTCTGCTAGCATGCCTGCCTCGGGATTAAATTTAGGCAGCCATTTCTCAGGATGGGCCGGTATTTGACTCAAGGGTGCAGGCATTAAGACTGCCCCAGGGTTATTCCATGGAGACTGGGCCATTGCTGAACTGCTAACAGTGGAAAGTGCAGAAGATGATCCCTGTGGCTGGGAAGATGAGGATACTACGATTGTAGATGACTGAGGAAGAGTTGTGGGGGTTCCCGTGGACGGATGGACGATGATCTAGAGTGATGGAGTGGATGGTTGACTTCACGGTGAAGAAGTTGAGATGGACGATGCTGACGAAAGAGTCTCATTGTCGGACTATTTAGGTGATTTCCTTGCTTTTTTTTTGGTGGGAAGAGGTAATTCGGTTGGCTGAATGCCAAACTTTACACTCTTTAGCCTGGTTAGGGGATGAGCAGGGTTATACTGCGAAGCCACGCTACCTTGAGATTTATCAGACCTTTGATGAGAAATGGAAAATCGTTGAAGTTTGTGAATCAGAGTTTCAACTTCAGGAAGTTCAACAGCAGATTGTTATGAAATGTCAGGGTTTGTAGCAGCGGTTGATACTCGAGCGACTTCTAACTCTAGATTTAAGTGTAATGGAGAAGTCAGGGGAGATGGTGAGGGTGATTCCCTCTCAGAACGGTATTCGGATTTAGATTTACTTGCCATTCATAGTTCAGTCCCTCCTTGTAGCGCCAAATATGTTGAAGCCCCGAAAATCGGGTCGACAAAAAGGGGGATACCCGCCCGATCCAGACCTTGGTTGGCAGCTCCTTATCCGTTTGGTATAGCGGGTCCGACTGGGGATAATGGGACCAGTTTCCCAATCTATGAGTGTGTGTGTGTAGAATTTGATGTTGTTGATCTAATAGTTCCTAATTAAGATTTTCTGATTCTAACTTTAATCTAATTCTATGCTATTGTATTCTAATAAACAGCACATCTAAGTCTATACTAACCCGGGATGTAATTCTTGTATTATGCGATCTAAAGAGATTTCAAATAACAACTGGTAATAAAGATCATTCAGCAATTATAAGAAAGGAAATCAATAAGGATGAACCATTTCGCATAAAAAGTTAGACGAAACAGTTGTGAAAAACATATCACATAATGAGCTATTCATACGTTAAGCATAAATAAATAGCTATCACCGTACAAAAGTGTCAAATGATAACTCAGGCATTCATGCAATAATACATAAACAACTAAAAACTATATATCACTTTAACATATAAGCAAAAATGGTCAAGAGATAAAAGTACCATTTATGACTAGTCCTACTCATAAGCTTCAAGCGACAATGATTTATCTCTCTTTGCTTTAACATCCACTAAGAGTACAGAAGTGCAACATCAATAGTAGATATCAAATGCAAACATCAACAAACCTTGTTCCATTCATTCATCAAAACCTCCTCGGAGGGTGCAAAAGTGCATGTTCTGAGGACAAGTTTTTGATAAATTTCTGGACCCTTCTCTAAATGCATGAGAAGGGTTTAAATACTACTAACTAAATAACTTAATTACACAGATTCAGGATACGGTTTCAATGACCGCCCTTTTTCTAAGCAAAAATAAAACAAAACTATTTCTAAAAATTAAATCTAATATCTAACTATTTATGCATTTGCTCCTTAATGTTGCAAGCATTCAGTATTTGCCTGGGTAGAGTCGGCTGAATGTCTTCCGCTTTTGGTTGAGCTAAGCAAACAGAAATGGTAAGAGCTGGCACCATCTTTTCAGCAAAATCGATGATATACTCAAGAGTCATCTTCTGACTATGTGGCTTCACTGCGTATGCTCAGTAATAATCCAAGTTCAACTTGGTTAACCCTTGAATCACTTCTGCCTTTTCTTTAGCTTTCTGTTTCCAGTTTGTTCTTTACCATTGCTTTCTTGCATTTTTCGGGCTTACAAGTGACCAAACAATTAGAGGCTTTGCTTTTTGAGCAATTTTCTCAGCGATGTGCGATTAGCGCTAGGCGCTAATTGCGCATCGGAAACTGCCTCCGTTCTTTGATCTGGGTTTCACTGATGCGTTTTTCTCCTTTCGCACCTCTTCATCTTTATCAGGTATAAAGCTTCAAAATTTGTAAAAATAATGCTTTCGTGAGCTCTTAACCCTGATCATTAAACTGCCCGTTGATATCAGCATCCTTCAGTGCTCATTTAACCATGGCTGTATATGAAAGGTTTGTAATGGATGGCTCAGCAGCATTCTGTGAATCTACGACTCTGTTGCATGCCATATCTTTTATGAGGGTATCTTTTTTCTATCTTTGAACATTGGAGCTTTACCCTTTTTCCTCATAGCTTCCTGCACATTGCTTTGTGTAACTTTTGTTTTTCATTCCTGCAGTTCACAAGTGAGGAGAGAGTAATGACAATAAATAATGACAGGAAAGATTTAAACATTACGGATATGAAAAAAGACGCCACCTGACGTGAACTGACTCTTCGAACAACACAAAACCATATTTCATTAACAACTGGCATATAATTCATTAATTATCATTAAAGCGCGTATCCAGTTCTTGGTTTATGGAAAACTTTTTCTTGAATATTGAGCCAGGAAAATCTGCGATGGAATGTTTATGCGATCTACATCGCAGTATCGCATTTCGCTGTATCGCATAACCGCAATTTCATTGTGCTGTGTTATCGCAAGGTTGGTTGATCGCGCTATCGCAAGATCGCGGATCGCAGTATCGCATTATCGCAATATCGCAGATTGCTCTAATCGTTAAATCGTTATGTATCTTTCATACAATTTTGCGAGATGCGATATGCGATATCGCATATCGGCGATTCTTTAAGGTTTTCCAACGTGAGTTTTTATTAATGTATGCGATGCAATAGAGTTTGCATCGCAATCTCGCAGTTTATCATTTTCACTCATAAGGAAATGTCCTATCCTTCTTTGTGCGATGTGATGTTTCTTAAGGAGTAACATATATGAGCACTAATTGATTTTTGAATTATTTTTTTTTTTACTAAGGGTCCCCACTTACCTAGTGTTATTGCTAATACTAAATAAGGAGGGGGGTTTTTGGTGGCCACAACAGGTACCTGTTAGAAAGAAAAACGGAGATATTAGAATTTGCATTGGCTTTCGAAACCTTAACAAGGCCTGCCGAAAGGACAATTTTCCTTTACCTCCCATGGAACAAATACTGCAAGCAATTGCAGGCTCAGAATTAATGTCATTCTTGGATGGATTCTCAGGATACAACCAAGTGCTGGTACATCCCGACGATCAATTAAAAACGACATTCAAAACTAAGTGGGGCACATACACTTATCAAAAGATGCCATTTGGTTTGATAAATGCGGGTGCCACATTTCAGAGAGCCATGGACATCACATTCAAGGGGTTAGTTAATAAATCAATGGTAATCTATTTGGATGATATTACTGTTTATTCCAAGAAACGAAACAACCATCTCAGGGATTTAAAACAAATCTTCCAACGTTGCCTAAGGTATGGGATTTTGCTTAACCCGAAAAAATCCTTTTTCGCATTGAGCGAAGGAAAGCTTCTAGGATTCATAGTGTCAAAATCTGGAATTCACATTGATCCTGACAGAATCAAGGAAATTTCCGCAGTACCCCTACCTCACAACAAGAAATCCATGCAATCTTTCCTTGGCCAGATTAACTTTGTAAAGAGATTCGTCCCAGACTTTTCAAGAATCCTGTCTCCTTTACAAGCCATGATTAAAATGAACGCAAAATTTAAATGGGGCCAAGATGAACATGAGGCATTCAATCTGATCAAGCAAGTAATTATTAATGCTCCATCTTTAGCAACTCCAATTTTTTCCGATCCTTTTATTTTATATACATTTGCCTCAGATAGATCATATGATGTGATACTCACTCAAGCAAATAAAGAAAAGGCAGAGGCCCAAATTGCTTTCTTCAGTTCCAATTTACAAGGCGCTGAGTTGAATTATTCAGATGTGGAGAAACAAGCTTATGCTGTTTTCAAAGCAATTAAATATTTCAGACCGTTTTTACTCAAAACACATACCAAGATCATAGTACCGTTTCCAGCGGTAAGAAATCTTCTAGTACAGAAGGATGTGGGTGAGAAAAGGGCAAATTGGGTTACTGCCTTACAATAATACGACGTAGAAATCAAACCAGCGAATATTGTAAAAGGTCAAGGCTTTTGCAAACTGCTGGCAGGAGCATTGCTAATGCCCGAAAATCCATCTGAAAAGGTACAAGTTTACGAGGTAAGCCTAAATGATGTTGAGTCATTATATGCTGATATTATTTATTATCTAAAGAACGGATATGCTCCTTCAAACCTCGATCACACCAAGAAAAGAGCCCTGAGGTTAAAAGCCAAACAATATCAACTCGTAAATGACATTGTTTTTAGAATAAATTATGATTCTATTATCCTTAGATGTCTTGAGAAAGCTGTCAAAGCTTAAAGTCTTGCAGGAACTCCACGATGGGCCAGCGGGTGGACACTACGCTGGAGATGCAACTGCTCACAAAATTTTACGCGCATGCTATTACTGGCCCACATTATTCAAAGACGCACATAACTACGTAAGGAAATGACAAGTCTGTCAAACCGCTACTGGGAGACAAAAGAACCCAGCCTTCCCACTGCAACCAGTTACCATTGAACAACCTTTTGATCAGTGGGGATTGGACGTAATAGGTGAGATCGTTCCTCACTCTTCTAAACAGCATAGATATATCCTTACAACAACATATTACTTTACTAAATGGGTAGAAGCAGTTCCACTCAAGATGGCTAATGCTGAGAATATAATTGAATTCATAGATCAGTTTATAATCACTAGGTTTGAATTGCCTTCCGCTTTAATGTTTGACAATGCATCATATTTTTCTGGTAATGCGATGACTGAATTTGCACTCAAAAGGGGTTTCAAGCTTAAATACTCTGCCAATTATTATCCACGAGTGAATGGGTTAGCTGAATCTACAAATAAGAACTTAATTAGAATCATTAAGCGAACCATTGACCAAAATCATAAAAATTGGCATAAGTCTTTAATATATGCTTTATGGGCAGATCAAATAACGCAGAAAGCCTCTATCGGCACTTCTCCCTTTAATTTAGTTTATTGGAAAGAATTTGTTCTTCCAACACATCTGGCAATTCCCTCTTTAGCCTTGGTCCAATATATTGATGAAGTACCAACTTCTTCTTTACAACTTAGGCAGCTCGAATTGATTAAATTAGAAGAACAATGAGAACGGGCTAAAATAACTCATGCTCATCATCAAGCATTGGTGAAAACCTCTTTTGATTCCAATATGATATCTAGAAAAGATTTTCAGATGGGAGATCTAGTTTTAAAATGGGACAAGGCTCATGAGGAAAAGGCAAAACATACAAAATTTCAAAGAGTGTGGCTTGGTCCTTTTCAGATCATAGAAGTCATAGGTCCGTCTACCTTCATGTTACAATATTTAATAGGCAGAAGAGATTCTCTACCTGTTAATGGTCAGATTCTTAAGAAATATTTTCCATAGAAGATCATTCTTCTATTTTTGTAGAGTAGTCATTTTTCTTTTCATAAATAAAACTGGTTGTAAATGGTTACTTTTGAGATTCACGAAAAAGACACAAATTCTCTTCTAGATTTTGTTTTTTTGCTTGTATAAATAGAATTCTTTCTAAAAAATTAATCATTACTATTGAAAGATACAATTAAAGACTATATGCCTAGAAATGATATTAGTTAGAAAAGCGACCTTTAGTTAGAAATTGTTTTATTTCAGTCAATGAAAGGTATCAATAACAAAATGAAGATTCTCTGTAGAAAGGCTCTTTCCAACAACTCTATCATTGTCGTCCAGAGCTGTCTTAAGGAAACAATGACTTCTTCCCCACCTAGGAAATTACACTATTCGGAGAATGATCCAAAGATACACTTTAACTTAAAGAGTAAGAGGTCTCATCACGAGCTGACTTATCATGATCATAGATATATAGCTAGCTGACTTTTCCAATACTGGATACCACAACAGGGCAATGACTCAAGATTGTTAAAATCAAAAGACAAGGGGTCTCATCACGAGCCAGCTTGTTTAGTAAAGTTATAAATCAGTGAATGGTTGTGTCATGAATTGGCTACCAAACCAAGACATTTCTCTTTAAGGATAAAAAGAAAATGAAAGCAAAAAATGTGGAAATGGATTTTTGTTTGAAAAGTTGTAAATTTCTCTAAGTAGGATACAGGATCATTGCTAGATAATAGGTAACCCTGTCGAAGCTAGAAACGCTTGCTGGCAGCAGAGGCTCTACCTATGACAAATGAGCATATTTCAAACTGATTTATAGAGAAGACTTTGTTTTTATCTTTATAAACCAAGTAATGACTGATGTAGATACAAAGACTGGCTTGAGGAAGTAAATAATCAAAGTTGGGAAAAAAAAGAAACAAAATATCATTGATAGGAAAAAGCATAATGTACTTAGTCTTTCTATAGCAACGTTTAATTTTCTGGAAAATTTTCTATTTTGGATGTTTTGAAAATTCAGAAGAGTAGCAGAGATAACTGGTTCTTCCAAGTGAATCGCCAATTGTTGTGGCCAGCGACAACCCCCCTTCTTATTTAGTGTAATTCCTAATACTAAATAAGTGGGGACCCTTAGCAAAAAATTTAAAAAATCAAAGTAGTGTTTAAATTTCCTTTTTCGAATAAACTTACCATCATAAGCTTAGGAAACCCCCTTGAAAAATCCAAAAATCTAAGTTTTATGATAAGGTAAGACACAAATCTTTCCTTAGGAATATCGCATCGCAAAAAGATAACGGAATACCTCCTTATGAGCTGAATTTTAAACATTGCAAGATTGCAATATGCGATAATAAAATATCACATCACATACAGCACAATTTACATCGAAACACTTTTGTTTGCCGATATGCGATGATGCCGATCGCAAATCGCATTTCGCAGAAAACAAGTTAACAAAGTTTATCATATATAACGTTCCTACGATCTGCGATATTGCGATTTCGCGATACAGCAACAATACGACAATGCGATAATGCGATGTTATGATTTTGCGATGTTATCATTTTGCGATGTTGTGATCTGCGATATTGCGAAGCAAATCGCAAAATCGCTCCATCGCAGATCTTTCAGACTCATTATTCAAGAAAAGTAGTTTCCATAAGCTAACACCTGGTTATGCACTTTAATGCTAATAAATGAGGTAGTTACTAGTTATTAATGGAATATGGGTTCGTTCTTATCGAAAAATATTCTCACGTAAGGTGGTATACTTGATGTGTCTGTAGCATTTAAAACTTTCCCATCACCCTTCCTTGTCATTATTTTCACTTCACTTGTGAATTGCATGAACGGAGAATAGAGGACGATACAAAGCAATACGCAGGATAAAATGGGAAAGAAAAGCAAAGCTCCGAGCTCTGAAGAAAAATAAATGGCGCCCTTGTATACAGACACGGCCTGTAACAGAGACGCGATAATTGCTACGTGGGAAGGCATGTATAATCTTCTCGAAGAGGAGAATCCCAGAGTAATGGAAGTTGCTACTACCGCGGGCTCAAACAGTTCATCTGAAGCATCTATCACAGAGCTAGCTTGCTCTTTTTTACACCAGATAGCAGCAAGACCCAAAATTCTCCCATACACAAACATGGTTAAGTGGATATTGGACAACGTTGATATCAGAAACAGACAGTTTAAGACTGAGGGTCAAGAGCTTACAGAAATATTATTTTCACAAATTTTGAACTTTATATCTGCTGGAAGGAAAAAGCGCAAAAGGAAAAAAATGCATCAAGGAAACATGGATCAAAAAACGAAGGCAATTTTCGATGCGCGATTAGTGCCTAGCACTAATCACCCATCACTGAGAAAAATTGCTCGAAAAGGCAAGCTGCTAATGGCCCAATCACCTGCAAGCTCCAAAAAATTGCACAGCAACTACAGGCAGAATGGAAGCAGAAGTCAAAAGAAAAGGCAGAATCAATCCAAGGGTTAACCAAGTTAAACTGGGATTATTACTGGGCATACTTGGTAAAGCCACATAGCTAATGGATGACTCTTAAGTGTATCATCAATTTGGCCAAAAAGATGGTGCCAGCTCTTGTTGATTCTATTTTCTCAGCTCAGCGAAAATCGTAAGTTGGCCAGCTGACTCTTCTCAAACAGTTGCTGCATGCGTGCGATTTCAAGGACCAAATACATAAATAGTTTTAGTTTTAGATTCAATTTTAGTTTTAATTTTGTTTTATTTTTCTGAAATGATGACGGTCATTTAAACCGCATCCTACATTTTTGTAATAATTTATTTTTAGATTTAATTAGTAGTATTTAAACCCTTCTCATGCAGTTAGAGAAGGGTCCTGAAATTTATCAAAAATTTATCCCCAGAACATGCACTTCTGTACCCTCTAAGGAGGTTTTGATGAATGAATGGAACATGATTTATTGATGTTTACATTTGATATCTGCTACTGATGTTGCACTTTTGTACTCTTAGTGGATGTTAGATCAAGAAGAGATAAATCGTTGTCACTTGAAGCTCATGAGTAGGACTAGTTATACATGGTATTTCTATCTCTTAACTATGTCTGCCCTTGTGTTAGAGTGATTTTCATGCTCAGTTATTTATATATTGATCTATGAATGCCTGAGTTATCATTTGGAACTTTTGTACGGTGATAGCTATTTATTTATGCTTAGTGTATGAATAGCTTATTATGCGATATGTTTTTCACAACTGTTTCGTCTAAGTAGTTCATCGTTATTGAATTCTTTTCTCATAACAGTTGAATAATCTTTATTACTAGTTGTTATTTTAAATCATTTTAGATCGCATAAAGGAAAGATTACACCTAGGGTTAGTGTAGATTTAGATATTTCTGCTTATTAGAATAATAATTTCCTTATTATTAAATTGGAATTAGAGTAGAAGTATTCCATTTAGAAACTGTTACATCAGAAATATCAATCTTTCTCACACACACATTTAAAATGGGAAACTGGTCCCATATCCCCAATCAGACCCTCTATACCAAACGGAAAAGGCGCTGCCAACCAAGGTCCGGACCGGGTGGGTATCCCCCTTGTTGTAGACCCAATTTTTGGGGCTTCAACAGGTTTTCATGATCAACCAATGTTTTGGAGTACTTATTGAAGGATTTTGAGGATGGAGAGGACCTTGTAGGTGTTTTCTAGCCTTCAAATGTTTTCTGCTGCAGGTATGACTTGTATGGTACAACTCATGTTTTTCTTTTCTCACTATGTCTGGTTGAGGAAAGACTTATTTTTCTACTTCAATGTGGAATTGTAGTACGTGTATGATCATGTATGCTCATTTTCAGATGGAGTATTGGGTCTTTATAGGAGACCCTTTTCTAGTTTGATGGTTTTATGATTAATTGTAGGTTATCATGTTTTTTAGAGTAATATTTATTTGTAGGAGAACATTTCCTTGACGAGGAAACTAGACACTCATATTGTCAGCAAACTTTATGTACTCTTCTTCATTAAATATATGGAGTGGTCTAGCTGTGTTAGCAAGCTCGAAGATGTAGCCCAGGAGGGGTGAAATCCATCACCAAATTTTGTGTTGTTTCTCTTCTTGAATGCCTTTATGAGTTAAATGATGATATGTTCTTATTTAGAAGTTCACATGTAAACTAACTCATTAACCTTGAAGAGACCTTTAAAACTTGTGTTTTCATAAGACCCATTTTTACTTGCAAAGCATCAGAGGATGATCAATTTTTAGGAAGGAGAAGTTCTCCTCCAATTTCAGATCAATTGGTATCAGAGCTGGTTTTGACCAAGTTGCAGTAATGGGCAAGAAGATGGAGACTCTCCAAGAGCTAGAGGAGATGAACTTGTCTCTTCGAATGGAGAATGTTGAATTGAGAAGAATGCTTGAAATTGTTGAAGAGGAGAAGAGGCATATGCACCTTCAGTTGTAGCAAGTGCTTGAGGAACAAGTTGGTGAGAGTTCCACTCCAATGAAAACAAAGGATACCTCTGAAGTGAAGCCAATATGTGGGCATGGTTCAAACAGAGGTTATGGACCTTATGTGGAGAATGATGCATGTGCATTTTTCCAGCATCTCAAAGATTCTCATCATATGCTTGTTGGTAAAATTGGATGGCTTGAGTCATCTTCAAACTCGTCATCAACATCTGAAGTAGAAAATATGGGTGGAAATTCCAAGGAGGTAATCAACATCTCAAGTTCAAATCCTTTTGTTTATGTTAATAACACATCTTTTGCAACATTTGAACAACATACTAAAGGCATTGGTATGAAGTTACTATCTCGGATGGGTTATGAAGGAGGAGGCCTCAGAATCAATGTCCAAGGGATTACTAATCCTATCATGGTGAAAGAGAGACCAAGATATCAAGGATTGGGATATGGTCAAAGAGAGTTTGGAGAATTCTCTAAATTGTTAGAGGCAAAGCAATCATCAGAGGATGATATGTCACACCAAGATGGTGGTGATAATGTCAATTTGTCTCTTAAGAGAGATGAATGCTTCAAAGGACCTTGCATGTCATCATCCAGTCCACATCGTCAAAGTTGTAGCCCCAGGGATAGGTATAAATATCATGGGAATTTTCCAAATGCTGGTAATTTTGATCATTTGTGGGACATGTATCCTTGCACTTTTTGTGATGTGGTTGACCATTGTGTGGTTGTTTGTGAGCAACGCATGGTGATGGTCAAAATAATGGAGAAAATTATTGGCATCAAGCATGAAGAAACTCCTTCAAATTTGAATACTTCCTTGTTGATGGGCAAGCAACGGTACTTTTTTACCTATTGCAACATGCATGGGCATGGGAATGAAAGATGTTGGAAACTACATTCAGAGCTTCATCCCAAGAAGGATAAAGAGGTTATGCAAACCAATTCAAGGAGCACAATAGGTGGAAAAGAGGACTCGCAACGTTCCTAAGGAAACCTTCAAAGAAAAGTAGATGCAAAAAGAGAACCCATAAGCCTAGGAGAGGCAAAGATTGGGTAGACTGTTTGTATAGTTTGTTGCTTTGTAAATTGTAAATGCTTGTTGTTGTCGTTACTTGTTTTGGGTACTTTTGTAAAGTGAACAAGAATAATCACTATGTGAAACAAGTATGTTTTTCATTGACATGTTATGTGTTGGCTTGTTTATAAGTCCAAATGTTTAAGTACTTTTAGGATGTACAATGTTTGTCATCCAAGTTTGTCTACATTTTTTTCATGTACTCACCGATACAAGTGTTCAAGATGAAACTTGTTGTGAATAAAATATTTGTTAAAGACTTTACAATAAATGACTATGTTCTTGTAGGAAAAACCAAATGTGTCATTGAATTCCTATATCAAGATTACTTTTGTGTATAGGCACAGTTTGAGGACAGTAAAGAAAGGTTTGTATCTATGCATGGCAGGCACTGAATTTCTTCTAATTTCCAAGATCGAAAGTCAAGTTTGTCTTCAACAATGGAAATTCAAGATGAATTTGTTTGAGCCGTGAAAGATGGTTTTAAAGAGAATGTTCATATTCCACTCATCAATATTTTTTTTCCTACATAGTGATAAGAAGTGGCTCAATTCTTGATAGGATGGCAAGGTCTTTGCACAGAAGATAGGTGGAGTATCTTGATTGAGCTTGAAGGGCACCAATTGAAAACAGAGCATTAAGGATTGATATTTGAGAAAAATGGTAGTTTCATCCTCATTTTATTTACTAGGAGAAGTAAACTTTTGGAGTTCAAAAGTTCCTAATGGGAAGGTATGATTCGGTGATCAAAATTTAGCTCAAAAATTAAAGTGCCTAGAATATTTCTAGAATGGCGTCAAGTCGAAGTGTTCATCATTCTGATTTCAACAACACTTGTTTTGCCTCCATATGATGTTGTATGACAAAGTTATGATGTTCTGATCGTTTGGCCCAATACTTAAAAAAATTTCAGGGTTACTAACTGGACAATCATACCGCTGATTTCAGTGTTCCTACTGGGCATGTACAGACCAATCCTGGACTACCAAGTGGAAGCCACATGCAGGTGTGAGTTGGAGTGTCTTTATTGGTTGGTTGTGGTGGTCCAATTAAAGGATGCTACATGGCCTAATAAGAGGCTTTCATGTGGCACCTCATGGTTGGATAAAATTTTGTTAAGGGCTCGGATAGCCTCAGGCGGACTCAAATGCATGACCTCCCATCCAAAATTCTAACGCCTTACCATATCTTCTACATCATGTGTCTTAACCCATAGGTTTGTGACCTCTATTTGAATTTTAAACGAGCGCCTTTTTGGAGGAGGGGTCAGTCAGTCAGCCTTGGCCCCTAGTCACCTGAACGTCACATGACCATGCTGCAGTGGAGTAGGGCTTGGGACCATCAACAGAATCTTGGTGCTAGCAGAAGAGGGCTCAGGGACCAGCCCCATACCATAGTCACAGGACCCTCCACATGACCACAGGAAAACCAAAACATAGTGCTTGATAGAGGGAGCGGAGATAACCCCCAACCTTGGGCATATGGGCACTCATAGTACCTTGGCGTATGGTAGAGAGGGCTCCAGTGGTAAGGGCGAGTAGTTATCCCTAACCCCCATCCATATCAGTTACCATGCGACCAACAACCCACTGAATTAGGCACCTAGACCGGCCGGGGCGAACCGTTGGCCCAGCCCTCAACCCTATGGCACCCATGTGACTCTGATATTGCGCCTAAGGGTTAATGGGAAAATTAAATGTCTGACAATTTGCACAAGAAGTGGGTGAATTTGTCACCTTAGCAATGGAAAACAAGGCAGATTTGTAGCTCTATTAGATAGTTTATCCATTTTGTAGGATGTATAACAGAGGAGGAGGTTACAAAACTTGTGAGAGCGATAATAAGAAGAGTTTTTTACCCTTTAGAGCTCAAGAGGAGTCCAAATATGGGTTATTGGACATTCTGGATCCAATAGAGACCTTTGTTTGCTTATTAGAGCATATATCAAGATACTTTTTTCAGGTTTGAGTCCATGGGTGTCATGATCAATCAGTGTTTTGGAGCAGTTATTGAAGGATTTTGAGCATGGAGAGGACCTTGTAAGGGTTTTCTAACCTTTAGATGTTTACTACCACAACTGTGACCTGTATGGTACATCTCATGTTTTTCTTTTCTCACTATGTCTTGTTGAGGAAAACTCTCTTTTTGGACTTCAATGTGGATTTGTAATATGTGTATGCTCATGTATCCTCATTTTCAAATGGAGTACTAGGTCTTTATAGGGGAACCCTTTTCTTGTTGATGGTTTTAGGATTATTTATAGGTTGTCATGATTTTAGATTGAGAGTTCTTTGCAGGAGAATGTTTCCTTGAAGGGGAAACTAGCCACTCATATTGTTGACAAACTTTATGTACTCTTCTTCATTAAATATATGGAGCGGTCTAGCTGTGTTAGCAGTCCTGGAGATGTAGCCCAGGATGGGTGAAATCCATCACCAAAATTTGCGTTGTTTCTCTTCTTGAATACCTTTATGAGTTAAATGATTATATGTTCTTATTTATAAGTTCACATGTAATCTAAATCATTAACCTTGAAGAGAGCTTTAAAACTTGTGTTTTCATAAGACCCATTTTTACTTGCAAAGCATCAAAGGATGATCACTTTTTAGGAAGGAGAAGTTCTCCTCCAATTTCAAATCAAGAAGGATGCAGGACAAGGTGAAAGTATTTTGTGATAGTCAAAGTTTTATTCATTTGGCAAGGAATCCAACTTATCATAGTAAAACAAAACATATACTTTTTAAATACCATTTTGTACGATAGGTTATTGATGAAAGTGGAGTGGTGGCTCTAGAAGAAATCTATACAAAGAAAAATTGTGCAGACATGTTCACAAAACCAGTCTCGTCGGAGAAGCTGAAATGGTGCCTAGCTTCTCTTGGCTTTCAAGGAAGATGATGAATAACTAGGCATGATATATTAGGTAAATTTTTGTCAAGGTGTATATTGTTAGAAGTTGCCAATTATTTCCCTATATTCTTGGGATAATAGCTAAAATTGGTTCCTTTGGTTTGGTTTTTTTTTCCTAATCTAATTTTTTGGAAAAAACATATAAAAGGAACTTTTTTGTTTTATGTAAAAAGTTTCTTATGTAATTTCTTTAAAATTTGTGGATGGATTTAGAAAAAATCTTACAGGTTGTTATTTATCCATGTAAGCCTATAGAGGCAATATGAAAACATAAAACAAATGGAGAGTGGGTTGAATGGTTGGATAATGTATGTTTGTGAGTTGGTTGTTGTAAATCTCCCTTGAATAATAAGAATACTGATTATCATTTCCCCATGGATGTTTCCCTCACAAGGAGGGTTTTACCACGTAAAACATTGTGTCAATTTATGTGTTTGATTATTTTGCTATCTTTTTTATTTTCCATTATTTTCTACAATTTCAATTTATTTGCAGGTTATGCTTTCACTGCTCAACTCAACATGACAACACTAGTAATTATTACATATGTAAATTTAAGCAAAGTTTTTGGCCACAGAAAGTAAGAAGTGACCATCCTCACTATTGTGGCAAGACCAATAATTCTTACTTTTGCAAATTTATAAAAATATTTTTCTTACATCTACAAATGAATGCAAATATTTTTCCATAGAAAGTGATAAGTAACCATCTTGACGATTGTGACAAAATCAGTAATTCTCACATTTTCAAATTTATGGATATATTTTTGCTACAAAAAGTGAGAAGTGACCATCTTGATTATTATGACAAGATTAGTAATTCTTGCATCTACAAATATTTTCCCCACAGAAAGTGAGAATGGACCATCCCAACTATTATGATAAGAGCAATAATTCTTGCACCTACAAATTTATGCAGATATTTTTTCCACGGAAAGTGAGAAATGACTATCCTATCTATTGTGACAAGATTAGTAATTCTCACATATGCAAATATTTTTTCCACGCAAAGTGAGAAGTGATCATCCTAATTATCGTGACAAGACTAGTAATTCTTACATCTACAATTTTATGCAAATAATTTTTCCACAAGAAAGTGAGAAGCGACCATCTAACTATTGTGACAGCTAGGAATCCTCCCGAGAAACAACCCACCAAAATTAATTACCATGTTGTTCCATCATAAAGAAATGTCTACGCAGTAAAATATATTTAAAAGAGGTAGTGTCAAGCAACACACCCTATATGTTATTGGAGAAAATAATTCCTGCCACCTGCTAGATGTCATAACTGTCCATCCAAATGTCATAGTAACTTTGAGTTTAGTCCAGTTCATTTAAGTTTAGTTGAGAGTTTCACTCTAGTCATTAATTATTACTATCTCCTATGTAATCTATTTCATTGTTAATAATATTGAGAATGGACTTTGCTCCACATTTTCAATCTTTAATATGGTATCATAGCTCAGTATGCATAATATTCCTTGAGAGCAATAGAGATTAAGAAGTCAAGGATGATAAGAATATAGATGTGAAGAAGACACTTTTGTCAAGAAGTCATTTGTTTCGTAGCAAGTGAAGGAATTAGGCTAGGATGAGATGGATTGTTTCCTTCAACTCAAAGAGAAGGCCGAGTTTTTTTTTGCTAATTTATCCACTTGCAAGATGTCATAACTATCCATCCAAATTTCATAGTAACTTTGAGTTTAGTCCAGTTCATTTAATTTTAGTTGAGAGTTTCACTCCAGTCATTAATTATTATTGTCTCCTATGTAATCTATCTCACTATTAATAAAATTGAGAAAAGACTTTTCTCCACATTTTCAATCTTTAACATGGTATCATAGATCAATATGTATAATATTCCTTGAGAGCAGTAGAGATCAAGAAGTCGAGGAGGATAAGAATATAGATGTGAAGAAGACGCTTTTGTCAAGAAGTCATTTGTTGCATAGCAAGTGAAGGAATTAGGCCAGGATGAGACAGATTGTTTCCTTCAACTCAAAGAGAAGGATGAGTTATTTTTTTTTATTTATGAACTACAACCAAGGTAATGCACCCTAAAGGGTTATTATTTTTTGTTAACAACACACCCTACAGTCACAAGTAGTTGTGTTAATTAGTGATTTCTCTCTTACATGACCTCTCAAAGAGGAAAAGAGCATTACTATAATTTATAATAAAAAAAGGTCGAGCAAATCTAATGGGAGAAAGGGTGCATATAATCAAATGTTCCATTGTCAGAGTTAAAGGCAAGGATTTTGTGTTCATGTCGATCATTTCACATTGAGTCAAAGGTATTTACGGTCAAATTTTAAAGAGCTTTACAAAAGGCTTAGGTAATTGTTATTTTAAAAAAGGATTATTTAAAAAAGGTTTTCCTAATATTTGAAAGTTGTATTCTATTAAAAAAAGAGGGAACGGCTATAGATTAAAACAAATGGTTTAAAAGGTGAATGAAAACCTAAATTCCTTCTTAAAGTTTTCGAAGGCCTATTTCTTTAAAAAAGGGTCCTTCAAATCTTTTTCATATTCATATGGGCATTGTAATGCTTGGATTTAGGTTTTTTCCATTTAAAATAACCTTTGGCATATTAAATTAAAAAGGCTTTGTCGAAGCATTTGTAGAAATGTTTTCTTTGGGAGAAATCTTTAGAATGTTTTCATTGCTTTGATGAAAGGATGAAGTAAAGAGTTTCAGCCCATTGTTTATTTTGGTAATGATTTGAAGGTGAATTTGTTTGCGATTCTTGAGGTTTGTAGTTGCCATTGTTTGTGAGTTGATTTGATTATTGAGCTAAAGTCATCCAACACTCAACAAATGGGAAAATCCAAGAGGCTAAGATAGTAAAGAAAAACAAGATTTGTTTTAGATCTATTTGAACATGTTGGGAGACAAAAGGAAAAATAATTCCTTCACATTGAAATTCATAAAGGAATGCATAGATGACAACATATTCCCTTAACTGTAGACGCAAAGACAACCAAGGATGCTTGGGATACCCTTGAGAAATGTTTTGGGGTAAGGGGGAGAATTCAAGTTGAAATGAACGTGGATCTATAGCTGCAGATCCACCTCGAGATGAAGAATTTGGTGAATCCCACTTGAAAGTGGAGACAACGATGACGGTTTATTATCAGAAGTAGAAAAAGAGCACATAAATGCTTGTGAATCCCATTGCTCTCAGCCACAAGTGGATGATGATCTTGAATAATTTGTAGAAGAAGCAGAGAAAGAGCACACATATTCTCATGAATTCCACTATGCACAACTACAAGTGGATGACAATTTGATGAATCCAACAACAATGCTTGCTGATGACAATGAAGTTTCCATTGAAGTATCCAGTGTTATTGTGAATCCAACAATTCAATTTGTTGATGTTAAGTTTGATGATGACTTGTTGGCTAATGATGAATGGTTGCATATGATGCAATAGAAACATCATATCGAGATGATGCTCTTCAGTGAGAGAATCCCACGAGTCTGAAAACCAAGTGGAAGATGAACTTTTTAGAGAAACATAGGTTAGTAAATAAGTGTAAG
Source organism: Pinus tabuliformis (assembly GCA_031772625.1). NCBI lineage: Eukaryota > Viridiplantae > Streptophyta > Pinopsida > Pinales > Pinaceae > Pinus > Pinus tabuliformis. The sequence continues at coordinate 1,492,844,667 of CM062804.1, read as the reverse complement.
TGACAGACGCATAGAAGGAAGCACAAGATGAGAAAGGTACATTATAGAGAATAAAGAATATGGTTCTGCAAATATTTTTAAACTTAACATTGTTTTTGAATGTGCAAGTGTTAGCAATAATCAAGAAGAAACAACAACATTTGAAAATGAATTAAGGTTCCAAAAGTATGCATAGAAGTTGCATAAATGAATATTGAAGACATCATGGATGATGAACACATTAATGATATTTTCATGAAGTGGAGTCCTGAAGAGATAACTTTTTATTCTAAACATATGTTGTAGCGAAAAATTGATGATGAGAAGCACACTATAGAAAATGACATGTGGCAGAATTCCACATACAAGCTATTTTTTTAAGAAATTGAGGACATGCTTGAACAACTTGGAACAATAGAAGAGTTGTACCTACAAATAAAGAATCTAAAATTTGAATCCTACAAGAAAAAGAAAAAGATGAAAAAATTTAGAGGATACAGGATTTGGAAGAAATGTAAAAGAAAAGCAATTCCAACTCATGTAAAAAAAAATTAAATTGTAATCCTAGCTGAGACTTAGACCAGCAGGCATTTTAGTTTACATTGTTGGAGAAACTAATTCCAACCACCTGATAGGTGTCATAGTTGTCAATCCAAGTGTCATAGTCACTTTGAGTTTAGTACAGTTTAGTTATGTTTAGTTGATAGTTTCACTCCATTCATTAATTATTGTTGTATCCTATGTAATCTATTTCAATGTTGATAATAATGAGAAGAGACTTTGCGCCACCTTTTTTAATCTTTAACATATCTAGAGTGGAGTCCAAGTAATCTTCCCCATTCAAATTCTGGAGAATACATACTTCTACCTTTTACAGCTACAGTTTCTTTATTCTCATCCTCTTTCATGTGACATTGCATTCTCAGAATTCAAAATTACCCAGGTAACAAGTTCTAGGTAAGAAATACACCAAAGCTATCTAATTCAAAATATATACCATTTCATACATTGGCCCTTTCCCCATGTGGGCCTCCTTGCATTGGGTTCCTTACCTTGCAATACCTACAATGTTCATCGTCGCAACCTCCTTTTATGGCCTTGCAAACCAATCCTTGTGATTTATCGAGGGCTTGCAACCTAACCCTTGCAGGTCTACAGCTTGCTACATTAAAACATTTTTCCATGACATTGTTGTGGGGTTTTTTTAGCACCCAAACATATTGGAATTGTGCATTGTGAATTAATTACTTGATTCCACAGGTCTATGCAACCTCACATGCTTGGAGTTACAAATCTGAATCACATAACTATTGATAGAAATATGAAAATTGAGACTTGAACCAAGAAGAGATGAATGGATTCATCGCATTGAATCTCAACCATATGTGCATAAATCCCTAGACATCCTAATGAATTCAAATTTTAGGAAAATGTTGTCCTATAATCACCTAGAGAAAAAAAATCCAACTTCAATCACACTAGAAATTACTTACAATGTCATGTAAGGTTGAAACAACTTTAGCATAATTCTGATCTAATTCAATAATTCATTTCAGAAGGCATTTTGTAACCAAATTGAACCTACTAGATACACTTTGTTTTGGAACAAAGACCCAAAAGGTAGATGTGAGTGACTGGATCCTTAAGTCATCTCTGAAACATAAGTAGACGATAACATCAAAGCTGGATTAATGTGGAGATATTCTAGGTAATCTGAATTTGATGTATTGTCCATTCCTCAAAGATTCAACCTGAAGATTACTCGCAGATGGATGGTGGATGAAAATGAATAAACCCGTTATTGAAGAAAATTTGGCCACTGGAGAGAATGATGTACCGTAACAAGTATAAATATGTGACTAACACTTCTCGCATTTAAATATGTGTTTGTATTTGTGGCTCTACCTTGTTAATCACTACAACGACATGGTGGAGATCTAGTGGTATTAGATGACCTGACAACAACATTCTGCAATATCATGTGTGATAGGTTGTCTTAGCACCACCACCACTACTTGTTCATTTTTTATTCCTCAATTCTAGTGTCACACTCACACCCCGGCTACGCAAACCTGATAAAACACATGTCGTTTCCAAATAGGTTCAGGACAGATGACGAAAGTCTTATGGGTCACCTTCCCCTTAAAAACATCTTCGGTGTAATTAAATTAAAATAAAATATTTATAAAATATTTTGATTTTGAAATGAGTTACGATTTGTGTTCATGTGGTATTGATAATCCATGGCATTGACCCATGGTATTGTAACAAAGCCTAAATTATATGACACTTGTCTAATAGCAACTTTTTTTAGATTTTTTATTTTTAATATAATTTTTATATCTGATAATTCAATTTAAAATCACATAAAAATAGTCATCAATCAATTAGAAAAAAATAATTTACATTTAAAAAAATATTATTTATTTATTTATTTATTTTATTTATTTTATTTTTATTTTTATTTTTATTTTTTATTTTTTATTTCCAGTTTAATATTCATTTAATTTCAAAACTTTAAAAAACTGCATAGAATTTGTTTAAAAATTTGAAAATAATTTAAACTTAAAGCTTTTTGACCAAAATAAAAAACAATACAATATTATACAATATACTTTCAGTAAGTATAATAAAAAAACTAAAAGAAACCTTTCTTATGGGTTACCAACATGGAGATAAAAGGGATGAATCAAGGAACTATTGAGGCTTATCTACCTTGCTACATTAAATAGAAAATTAATGATTCGTAAGATTTTATTAAAATTATTATAAAAAAAATTAATTTCTAATAAATTTTATAGTAACAAAAATGTTATAAATGTGTTTTTTTATAGGATGTAATTTTTAGTTTTTAACTTTCGTATAGAATAAGTCACAACAATAAATTTCAGAGAAATGTTAATGTTACTAAATTGAAAGAGCATAATCACCAAAATATGGAGATATATAAATACTTTATATAAGATCTTTGCAGTAAGGAGCCCTCAACAAGATGTATCCAAGAAACAGAAGCTTTCAAACAACTTGTCTCATACATACAACCTCAACCCAAACAAAAAATTCCCCACAAACCTTTTTTTATGTAGTAATGTCCACCAAATAAGAAATATTTGTTTATTAATCCAAATATTTTATTGTTGGGCATATATTATTTCTTTGTATGATTGGGCCAATGTATTGTACATTGATATGGAAGCAAAGGGGGAGCACAAGGGTATTGTAGGAGGGGGTAGTAGCTTCCTTTTCCTAGAGGTTTGTAGCTCCCTCCCCCTTCTCAATAAAAGAAGGGTGGTTATTTGTTTTTGGCAGTTTTTAGCATATCATTTTCACTTTTTGTAGTTTTGTGACACACAAATTTTCATCCCATGGTTTCTAGTTTTGATTAAGGAATTAAAAATATAATCTAATCTGGATCAATGGATTTGTAGTTTTGGATGCCAAGGATTCATATGTATTGCATTGTAAATGATGAAGTTGATTGATGATAAAAATTTGAGGTTAGATTCTAAACATTTTATTGGTTTTCCTGGTTAAGGGTTTCTAGGATATATCTATGAGTATTATGTGTGGTTTTCATTGTTTACTTTTCTATTTATAAAGATTCTATGTATACATTACTTGTTGTAAAGGTTTAAAACTTATAATTAGAAACCCTGATATAGTCATTGTACAACATGTAGGGGTGTCATTGAAAAAGTGGGTTGTCTTAAAGGTCTTACATAAACTAATATTATTTCTATACTAAAACCAAGCATACATACACCAATCCAAAAAAATATAAGACACTAATGAGAACTTCCCTCTATAGGACACAGATGTAGCAAGAATATGCCAACATTGCAGGTTTGTACATTTTTTTTTAGGTCCATATAAAAATCTGATTTCACATTAATAATAGGATTAAAATTTGATTTGTTGACCATGTAGGAAACATTAATTATAGTCACTATAAGGAAAGCACTCTAAAATTTTATTTGTTGACCATGTAGGAGACATTAATTATAGTCACTATAAGTAAAGCACCACTTAGCTGAGGTTTTTCCAAAAACAATTATCCCTTATCTTTTATAGTAAAGGAAATGATTTCAAGAGATGTTTCGTTTTAGTTTCCGTTTTTTTGCATATACCTTATAGACACATTGAAGCACACTACTAGTAAATGCATGGATGCATAATCATAATACAAGCACTAATGTAGGTCAAAATATTTTATAAAAAAATATCCACGTTTAAAAAAAAAACCTTTATGGTGCACCCATTCTATTTAATCACACCAATAATGTGTACCTATACCAAAAACACTAAACCATTTTAAAATATTTTATAAAAAAATATTGATAAGTTAAACTAAATTTAAAAAATGGTTCTTTTGGCCCTAGGGGGTAGTTTAATCGGTGATCACCGTGTTATGAAGTACTATGTAGACTATTAGATTCAAGGTTCAAATCCCACATCATTCAATCCAACAACAAAAAATAGTTCTTTTAAAAAAGGTGTGTAATGTCTCATATAGAATGAACACATTAGTGGATAAACTTTCCATGTACATTGTGTTGGGTTAAACTATATCTAAATCTATCAACCATTTTTTCAAAAAACATCAAGTGTGTCATGTAAGTATCAACTACACCAATGGATTAATACATGGGGTACACATCAATAGGTTTAAAAAAATATCAAATAAAATATTAATTTCTACCATTCACTCAGTACTTCAAATTCACACAAGTGTCGGTGCTTATTATCTCCCTATGATCACCCCATTGTTTGGTATACTAGATTTTCCACTTCCTCAATTCCCTCACTTCCATGGTAGACTTACATTCATTTTGGATTTTTCAAATGGTAACATAAATTTTAATTTTTCTCTATGGAACAATCATGCCTCTTAATGGTGAAGAGACTAAGTAAATTATTTGTTACTTCTTAATTTGAATTCTCATTAGATTAAAATTTGAAGTTTGACTTTAATTTTATTTTCTAAGAAAATTATGATACTACATGCACAATGTTATTCTCACGATGTATATTGATTCCCTTATAGGATGCATCAATGAGCAATGCTCCAATTCATCGTAAGCATACGAACTAGATACATATTTAGCGCATCAATAATTGTCATGTTGTCTGGTGCACTAGTATATGTACAAATGCACCACCAATACTGCTCCAAGTAATTTTAAGAGCATTACACGTCTTTTAGAACTATTTCAAAGGGCATCATTTTTCACATTGATATATAAGTTCATCATCAATGCCTGAACCAATTAATGATACTTAAATAACACACACAAGTTAATGCTACTTCTATAGATCATAAGCAATGCATTAGACAAAGAAGACTTTCGTATGATTTTTTTATACTCTTTGATGCACGAATGAATGTGTAGATGCACCGTTTTTGGTGCACCATGATAACTATGACATAGGCCCCCACACAAAATGATGGTATTTATATATAACACCCCAATTGGTGGTGTTTCCATACATTATAAGTGTTATAATATTTAGAAATTTAAGGGTTAGTTAAGATCAACTTTTTAGGTAAAAGTGTGTGTTTTTAGTATGCATTTGTAGTTATGTAATTCAATAGTCCTGGTATGTTCTCGTTGGCCCACTTTTGTGTATAATTATCATCATTAGTGTTATAGCTCCAAATATCACTCTTGGTATTTGTGATGCTTGGTTTATGGCCTAGGGCAACCCCTCCTTCCAGACTTGGTCCAAATATTTTAAAAACAGTGTTTTACTCCCTGTATGCTACTTTTCCCTGTGATAAAAGCGTGTATACGCGGGTTAGTCTATACCCAACCCGTGTATATGTGTTAAAACACTTAAAAAAATAAATTTCCTTAACTATGGGTGGAGTTCACGGGTTTTACCTGTTGATTACCTCCTAGTGCCCGTGGCCCAACTGTTTCCCAACTAAAAAACTAATTGAGAGAAGTATAAATAGACTTCTATGGGAAGGCCTTAAGGAGGAGAGAAGAGATAGAATTACTATATTAAGATTATCCCCTGATCAAGTCTGAAGTATCCCTGTGCTTCAAGCACTTCCCCAAGTTCAGGAAACCCTTGTTTTCTTGAGTGTTGATATTCTCCCACTTGCTTGATATATCATGGTATTGGTTATGGAAGGAGGATGTTGAACACTGGGATTGGACATACCTGGAAGATGGTTCCTCTTGGAGCCGGAAGAAGAAGACTCAGGTGAACTCTTTCTGTGTTTATTATAGTTTTCTACAATAAAAAGAAATGTTGTCTTGTTCCTGAGATTAACCTTGTTTATGCATCAAATGTTGTTGTAATTCATGTATGAATGATTATTTTGATGTATAACTAACCATTTTCTTATATGATATAAATTTGATTTCATTAAAATGCTTTATATATATGCTGCTATGTATGTTCAGATTAGTTGATTTGCAGATTCTAAGATTATCAGGAGTTGCAGAGGGTCTGAACCCTGCTGGGACTACCCAAACAAAGGACATTCGGGTATGTTCATCCTTACATAGTTTGTTATTTAAGCATGTTGCCTGAGTTGTATGTGTGTTTCTTGATGTAGATTACTCTTTCCCTGTTGGGGTTCTGACCCAAATCCCTAGCGTACTTATTCCTGTAACAGAATTGGCGACTCCGCTGGGGATAAAAATCTTGTTATTCCTAGTTTGGGTTGTTCAGTGTCAATCAAAGCTCAGTTCTTGGTTTTCTTGTTGTGATAGTATTGCCTGCTCCTGTAGGAACTCAAACCTCAAGTCTAATCTTTTTCATCAGGCCTTGTTTTTTATTTTTCTTGCAAAACTTAGTATATGCACCTTTGTCTGTTTACAATAGCGTACACACACTTGTTTTTGTGAATTGAAACCACGTATATGTGAGTTTCTTTTGTCAGAAGTGTGTGTACATGCACCTGTCTTGGAACACAGTCGCGTATGCCATTTTTTACATGCTTTTTTCAAATTTTTCTTCCAAGAAAGATTTGTTTCTTGGTTTGTTTGGTTTCTGAGTGGTCAGCTTCTGTCTTTAGAATTTAATCATTAAGTGAGCTTACTGTTTTGAATTCTCTTCTGCTTTGAAAAGTTTTGGCCTAGGTTTGATTTTGAGTGAGTTTTATGATTTGTGTTTGAACACACAAGACTTCTTATAGAGGTTCTTGATTGTTCTAGTCTTCTGGAATAGAATATTGTTTTCAATCTTTGTGTCAAACTTCATTATTGGTCTACTCGCTTTGCTTTCCGTCATTTCATGGCCTTACACCTTTTCTTGCTTTTTGAAAGTTTCTTTTTGATGAATTTGAAAGTGTTTCTTTCCTGACTTCTTGGTCAATTTCTCAAAGCTCTTTTGTTGCTTTTGGATCGTTTAGTGCAAGTTGAAACCATTTTTTGTTCAAGTTTTCATTCATGTTGAATTGATAGCTTACAAAGTTTCCTTGTGCTTTGTTTTTGGTCTTTAAGTCTTTGGTGGCATTTGGAGTGCTTTTGAAAAGTTGTTTTCATTTTTTCTTAAAAAAGAAAAGTTCTTAAAAAACATTGTTTTTTATTTCTTTTGCCAAGTTTGATTTTGGTTTCTTTGGTTTTTGAAATTGAATTGTGATTTTTCAAGATTTTCCTTGCTTATTTGGAGGAAAATTTGTCTTGGAAACTTGCATTCTTTTCAAACACTTAAGTTGGCTTATTAAAGGTTTTAAACAATTGCTTTCATTTCTTTTTAGAGTAATCTAGAATTTTTCATTATCATGTACACCTTTCATTAGGGTAGTTTTTCATTATTAAAGCATCAATAGTCTTTTTAGTTTTTGTGAGTGTGAAGTCTGCTATAAGAAAAGAAAAGGAAAAAGTTTTTTTGCTTTATAGAAGTTTCTTAGAACCCAAGTAGAAATTACTTTTAATCGAAGAAAAAACAAGTGCATTTCATAAAAGTTAGTTTTTCATTAATTTCTTTTACGTCATACAAACAACATCAGTTTCATTTCCATATTGTCCCTTTGACTTAAAAGAACAACCACTTCAAATCAAGCACTTAATAAAATAAACTAGAACTTTTTGTATTGTCATCAGAATACACCAACAAGTTTTAGGTTTATTTAGGGCCTTGGATTGGGTGAGAGGAGAGTAAACTCTCCAAGGCCACTCTAAATTGTAAAACATAGAAGTCTAATTAAAGAGTGAAATCCAATACCATTAGGGAGACTAGGAAAGCTCTGTGATTGGGAGTTAAGCACGAGGGTCCGTGAAGATAAGAACAAGAGATACCCCCTCTCTTACTTGTTCGATCCTACCTCACGACTGTTCCGCCCAGCTTCTGATACGAGTTGGTGTCTTTAGTTGCCTATCCTAGGAATCTACACAGGTGGCTATGGAGGGGAATCTCGTGGCACCTGAGGTTGACGTTGCATCACATTCAACAGTACTTCTAGAGGGCACCCTTGCAAAGCTTGGGGGCTTGCACCAGCAAAGATTGTTGTCTAGAGGTCAACGTAACTACCTCTAATACCTTTGCTAGTAGACATGGGGCATAATTACCCTAGTCTATTTTCAGAAGGTCCTTAGTATTAACTTTCTTGTATTTTGGTGTCCAGTCCTAATCACCCGGAGCAGAAATACTTGGAAGTTGTTTGATTGTTGATCTCTTCAGGGACATTTTTAGTGTTTGTTATGTGCTCCTAGTCGGCCTAGCTTTCAATTTTCTTGAGTCTATAAGTAGATCTTATAAAAATAATTCGAAGTGGCTGACCGACCACCTCGACGGTCCCATAGACTTCGTGGGCTTTCACCTGCAAGTCTATAGCCTTCTCCTAGAAGGCGTAGGAGTGATTCTACCAGTGGTTTTCAACCAGTGGCAGCAGGCGCATTGGAGATTGATCCTCTGCTTGGGGGCATTAGTTTACAAGATAGACCTAGTACTACTACAAAGTTAGAGAGGAACACACCAATTCTTTCTCGAGTACTCTTCCAGTCGGAAGATAATATTGAAGTAGAAGAGCTTTCAGAGTCGGTTGCAGCTCTGAATTCTCCTCTCCCTCCTGATCATCCAGACGTATTGCTATACATTGGAACTCTAACTCATATGCCTTCGAGCCCAGGTCCACACACATCTATCCCTTCAATGACCACTGCTGGAAGCATGGCATCCACCACAAGTGTTGCGAGCATGCAGACTCCCATATCTGTGCAAGGGGGAGGAACTATTTCCATCCCTTCTAACACTCCCAGCACATCCTTATTTGGGTCTACTTCCATTCTGTCGACGAGTGGAAGTTCTCAAGCCAATGCATCCAGTTTTGGATTTTTCCCTTTTGGAATGCCCTCTCAAGGTATTCTTTCAATTCCATTGAATGTACCATCAACCGCCTCCACGTCCATGATGAGTGGATCAGCTTCTTTTTAGGGTTTCCCATTTGGAAGTGGTCATATACCACATTCCAATCTGACAGTAGGGTCTATGCCTTTTCCTTTTACAAGTCAAGGCAGTAATCCCTTTCAGAGTTGGACAAACCCTGCGGTTAGTGGGATAGGAACTGGGAATCAGTTTTTCGGCCAACAAGGGAATGTGCTGTATTCCTCGGTTAATTCATTTCAAAGTTTTCCACCCTTAGCTAACGCTTGGAACCCTTATCAGGGGCTGTTAGCTCCTTACAATACTTCGTTAGGGGGAAACTTTACCGATTATGGAGGATTTCCAGCTGGAGTTGGTCAAACTCTGAATTTTGCTAGACCACAAGGGTCACCTTTTGGTTCAGTAGGTTCTATCAGTTACTTCGGGCAACCTGGTGCCTTTCAAAATCCAGGTCATTATTTTCAGACTTTTGGGAACCCCACCCAATCTGGGTGGAATCCCCAAGGTCCTTGATGACTTCCTTTTCTGGCCACACTTAATCTGCCAGACTTGACTAAGTTAACAAACGATTCAAATAGATACAATCCAGCTTGGCCTCCGGTCCCAACCAAACTTCCATTGGATATTCCAAAATTCGAAGGGAAGAGTGGTGAAGACCTAGGCGACCATGTAACCACGTTCCATTTATGGTGCTCATCCAACTCCCTGATCGATGATTTGATCAGGTTGAGGTTATTTCAGCACACCTTAACCAGGAATGCAGCTAAGTGGTATATAGAGTTGCCAGGGGGCACCTTTACTTCTTTCGCTGATTTGGCTAACATTTTCTTAAACCATTTTCAGTTGCTTGTCCGTTACAAAGCCAGAACTGAGCTTCTGGCTAATTTTCATCAAGACACAGCTACTCACATTTTGGATCATATCCAGGAATGGAGATGAAGAAAAAGGCTTATCAAAGCCAAAATTCCACTAGAATTTCATCTCAAATGGTTTTTAAAATCATTACAACCCAAAATCTCTAAGGATGTTTCTATGTCAAGCATTTATTTAAAAGAGCAGGCTATCTTTCATGCCCAACAGTTAGAATTGATATATTCTCAGTTTGGGACTCTTCAGAAAATCTTACCTGATGCTCCTAGATCCACGGTTGATGTAGCCAAACTGAAGCCAAGCCCTCACGCTGATGGTATAGTTGGATCAGCTGATGAAAATACGATGAAATTTTGAACCAATTGTAGCAGTTTTCTCTACAAACTACTTCTTCTAATCAGGCTGCACCGTTTACTCCTTCGCCTTCCCAACCTTCTTCCATGAACATCGTTTAGGCCTCTAACCCCAAAGGAAATCAATAATCCGATGGGAAGAAGAAGGGAAAAGGTAAAAAGAAGAATTAGGATGGGAAGGGTAATGTGAACAAGCCTAACAATGGTGCTGGTGAAAGTATAAAAGAGTCTAAGAAAAAGGTTAAATTTCCATGCAAGTTATGCAGTGGAGATCATTTGACTCATCTATGCCCGAAAATTCAAGATGCTAAATGCTTGTTAGTGTATCAATGGTCTTCTAGCTCCCAAGATGTCTTAACTAACCCTTTTCCCCAAGGGCAGCAATTACTTGCAGGCGTGAACTTAAACCCTGGTACCTCTGTAGGGGGCAACCAGGAAGGGGACAATTCCTCAAATGTTTTCATGATGAGTTATAATGTCAATGTGGCTACATGGTCATGTGATTATGGTGAATTAGAAACATCTAAGGATAAATCTGTTCCCGGAACTATGGATCCACTTCATATTGAGTGACCCTCTATCGAGTCTGTACCTCGGATACCGAAAGGTTCCACCAAGTGCGTAACTATTAACCCTAATGCTAGGGAAGCCCAAAACTACTTGATTGTAGAAGATCTAGCTCAAAGTCCTTGTGCTATGTCTACTTTAGAGGTACTCTAGTCGTGTCCTGCTCAATGAAGTGCTTTGATTTTAACGATCGGGGCAATTGATCCAAACAATTCTTTAGTGCTCACTTTTGATATGCTCAATGTCAAAAAGAGACTTCCTCATCATATGGCTTTTCAAATAAAGTCTACTTTCTAGAAAACTAATATTTTTCGAACAATTATAGATGAGGGAGCTTCCACATGTGTAATTTCTATGTCATGTTGGAAGGCCATTGGATCGCCTTCAGTTGTTCCTTCACCCACTCTCTTGACAGCATTTGACAGACATTCTCATAGGCCACACGAGATTATCCCGGCCTTTCCTATATGCGTTGGAGGAAAGGTCGTTAATATCAAAGTAGAAATCGTTTCGCGTCCTTTGTTTTCCTCACGAGGAGAGAATTGTTAAGATTAATCAATTGGATTATTCTCCAGTTGACCCTCGTGCAACTTCAAATTCTACCGTTCCATTGGTGGATAACGGTCCAATTCTTTGGGGGGCAATTTTTCTCTTTTTTCTCCACAGCTTTTGCTCTCAACACAAATGACACAAATGGTGAGTCAAAAGGTCATTTTATAGCTTTGAAATTGTCAAATTTTTTCAAAATTTGATTTTTTCGTCTCATGAATCTTTTAACTTGTGAGCTTGGATTGTCGGGAATACATTGTTTTTTAAGGTATTTTGGACACTTCTTTGAGATTTCATATCGGTTCCATGACCACTGACCCGTCGTGGCAGGTATCATTTACTCACTAGAATATAGGTTATGGAAACCATTTTTTTCGTTGCATCTTGTATACTAGCCTCCATTTGTCAATACACTTGCCATAGGGTCGACCCCATTATGTATTGGTTAGCAAACCATGTCCACTCGCTGATTTTTAAATCATGGCATGATGGTAGAGCCATCCTTTACATGGGCATCGTAGTTAGCACCTCACTGACATTTTTTGCCCATGTTGTTATATTGAGCAGGCTCGGAAGTCCTATTTAGTCCTGCCATGACTTGTGCATTGAAGACTCATTCCTCTTTACTTCTTCGCTTTATTCTAGCCTTATGCCCTAGAGGCTCCTTTGTGTTGAGTTGTACTACTGCATTTCATTTTGACTATTTGCATCTTTTGGCCTTGAGTCAGCTTCACTTGGACTCATTTTTAAGCCACTTATTTGACCATGCCTTTTGCAAACTCAAACCTGCAATCCCTTAGCTTCTGCAACTTGACACACACTTTGACCTGTGGAAGGAACATCCCTTTGAGTGTCCTTGACCAGTTTCACCTCCTTGCATTGAGCATAGGATTGTTCCCATCCTAGGAACTAGATCATCTATTTCACTGACACTCATTCTTTCCACTGTACTATAGCATTATTTTATTCTTTTTCTAGCTTAAAGAAAAAGACAAAAAAAATTATATATTCCAAAAAGAGTAGGAATGGGACAACATTTCCATATATTGTTGGCAACTAGAGTCAGTTGTCTCTCCTCCATTTTGGGCAAGATTTAGTTTGACTTAGGTACGCCTTAACGTTGTTATTGAGTTAGTTCTCCTTCGATTGGTTATCTCTTCCAATCATATGGAGAGTTTGTTCATGCCTCCTGCATGATGAACATATACAGAGTTATCATATGTTTCCACATAGTCATCATTGAGTTGTGCTTTTGTTCAAGGGAAGTAGGCTTGAGTCAGCCTCTCTACAGAGTCTCTTGACCTATTTTTCAGTTGGCCATCCTTGGTTTTTAGTGTCTTATTTGTCATCACATCAGTTATATTGGTCCTTTGCTCGTGCCGGTTTGAGAAGGCCTTTATTGATTTCTTACTAGCGGGTCTTGTCCTTATCGACGATGACATATTGCTATGAGGGCAGGCCTAGAGCTGCACCCTGGCCCTATTTTCATTATTGATAGGTCACCTTGTGCTCAGCATCAATCAATATCATGAGTCTTTGACTGAGTGATTCCCTTGTGTTTGACGTCAACTTTCATTATCTCACATTAGGATTCGTGCAGTGCCCTGGTTTCCATTTGACCCTATTGGTGGATTCCTTGCCTTTGTGTTAGATTTCATTATTGGTTGGTTCAGAGGGTTTCTATCGTGCGTTAGCTACATCTTCTGTACATCGGAAACGTGCTCCGGTTGGGTTACTACATCTTTTTTTCGTTCGATTCCTTCCACATTATTGGCCTACCAATTACACTCACTCTAGATTGATGAAGGATGCCTTAATGCCTTCCTTCTAGCGGATCTTTTCCTATCGACTATGACTCATTGCTTTGGGGCAAAGATCTGCAGTACCTTTGGGTTTGCAGTCATCAGTGGAAAATCCTTCGCTATCGACAATGGGAAACCATCATTTTCCCCTGATTGATAGATTCTTCCAGGTGTTCGACCACAGCTTATTCATTCGCACTTGTTAGATTGTACTGGGTACCTTGACTCTCATTATCATTTTCAATGAGTAGTCTCGCGTTTGTTAATGGTATACATCAATCACTGGTAATCAAATGATTTCTCACATGGTTGACTTCAGATCATTTATTCCCATTGTGTTGAAATGTACCACGATGGTCGGTGAAGACCTCGGGTTACATCAGCATCCTTTGGTTCACTTGTCAGTTACTCTTATTGCTCCTAGTCGAGACCATTCCACATTATATGTTGTAGTCCTTCATAGCGACATCTTATATGCTAGCATCCGAGTTGTGATGTAGTATCATCTTATTCCATCATGTTCATTTGGTACTATTGGGATCAGTTTTTGGCATCAGTGATCAGCTTCATCTTTTAGCTTCATTAATCATCTTCTTATATGTGATATTCAAACATGTACTTGTTCGATCATGATCAGATGATCCATTATGTACTTTTAGTTCTTTATACTTGTATACATAGTGGATCCACTTGTACTTGATATGTGTACATGCTTTACTTTCTCTGAGCATGGGTATGCCCACCTCAGACAACTATTTCTTTCTGATCTATTTTTGATGGCTTGGCAAGTTGAAATCTAGTGAAGTCCTTCTCAGTTTTCAACAGGTTTCCTTTCCATATATTTAATACATTTTGGCCATCATGTACCCCTTCTAACCTCATATATCAGGGGGCATATGTTATAGCTCCAAATATCATCCTTGGTATTTTTGATGTTTGGTTTATGGTCTAGGGCAACCCCTCCTTCTAGACTTGGTCCAAATATTTTAAAAATAGTGTTTGATTCCCTGTACACTACTTTTCCATGTGATAGAAGCATGTACACGCAGGTTAGTCTATACCCAACCTGCGTATATGTGTTAAAACACCTAAAAAATTAAATTTCCTTAACTATGGGTGGAGTTCATGGGTTTTACCTGTTGATTACCTCCTAGTGCCCGTGGCACAACTGTGTCCCAACTAAAAAACTAATTGGGAGAAGTATAAATAAACTTCTATAGGAAGGCCTTAAGGAGGAGAGAAGAGATAGAACTACTATACTGAGATTATCCCCTAATCAAGTCTGAAGTATCCCTGTGATTCAAGCACTTCCCCAAGTTCAGGAAACCCTTGTTTCCTTGATTATTGATATTCTCCCACTTGCTTGAGATATCATGTTATTGGTTATGGAAGGAGGCTGTGGAAGACTGGGACTGCACGGACCTAGAGGACGGTTCCACTTGGAGTCGGAAGAAGAAGACTCAGGTGAAATATTGTCGTGTTTATTATATTTTTCTACAGTAAAAAGAAACGTTGTCTTCTTTCTCAGATTGACCTTGTTTATGCATTAGATGTTGTTGTAATTCATGTATAAATGGTTGTATTGATGTATAACTAACCATTTTCTTATATGATATAAAGTCAATTTCATTAAAATGATTTATCTATATGCTGCTATGTATGTTTGTATTGGTTGATTTTCATATTCGAAGATCATCAGGAGTTGCAGAGGGTCTGAAACCTACTGGGACTACCCAAACGAAGGACATCTGGGTATGTTCATCCTTACATAGTTTATTTCTTTAAGCATGTTTCCTGAGTTGTATGTGTGTTTCTTGCTGTAGAATACTCTTGCTCTGTTGGGGTTCTGACCCAAAGCCCTAGGGTACTTATTCCCGTAACAATTAGTAATCCCTCGTAGTTTCATTTTCTCTTGTCAAATCCCATACTTAGTCATTTTTTTCCAAAATATGTATGTGGAACTTTTTACCTCAAGAATTATTCCCAAACTTCACACACTTTTTGATCTACAGTTAAACCATCTTACAGTACTCATATGCTTCGCCATTCCACAAGTGTGTGGAACACCCCACCATTCAACCTTCTGCACAACCAAATTTTTGCATATCCATATCCTTGACACATCACTTCCCCCCACACTTATATATATTTTCACACATAAATCTTCTGCACAAGGTGTGCCATATACTCTAATAAAGTGACTTCAACACTTATAAGCCATATGTTGTGAAAATAATAGTTGTTTACTTATTTCAAGGATAATTAAAATTAAGTCTAATATTTGGGGTAGAAAGATGTTAATATTATTTTCTGTGAATGCAATACACCAGTATATTAGTTAAAGGCATTCCATAGATTATTAACTTCAAATTATTACTTTCATGTGTCCCAATGAATATGGTAGATGATAAAGGGATGTATTAGTAAATGATACCCATAGATTGAGCTTGTACTAGTTAAGAGCTCTGTAAATATTCACTTTACATGTCACATGTATCAAAGTGCATTACAAGAATAAAGTAATATGATGAGTAAGAAGAAGGGGTCTTTTTGTTGGGATACAACTAATTCACTCGCATGGAAATATCAGAATTTCCATTTGTGTGCACCCTATTAGTGGTATTTGAACTTAACACTTGAGGAGAAGCAAAATAATGGAATTTGGATTACAAGCAGATGTAGTGGATTTTTTAAAAATGTTTGTTAGTGTGCCCGCTAGTTTAACCCAAAGACTAGGACCATTACTATTCCTTTACAGGGAAAGAACCCAATTATGTTAACTCAAAAATACTTGAAAGTGATACTAAGGTTTCTAGAACCAAATAAGTAATTGATATTTCCTATATCTAATGTTTTCCTAACTCTTAGTGTGGTAGAACCATTGTCATATGAGAATTCATGTTCCATTATGTGCATGTTTTGGCTAAGATCACTACTCTTGATATTATGTTGCTACCATATCCATTTTAGGATTTCTCTTGGTTATTCATCTATACTAGAGGACGTGAATCAATGTCTCATGTACCTTGTCAATCTTGCATATATTGTATTTTTCTTTCAAAAAGGTTACTATTTTTTACTTAGAAGAAGAAATCTCTAATGATAATTCTTTCCAATTAGAAAATTATTTCAAGACTCAAAGATTCTTCATGGAAACCTATTCTATGACAATGATATTTTATTGCAATATTTTTATTGACCTACCTCATAAGAGAAGCATGGCCCCTAAAGTAGAGCTAGTGTAATTCTAATATCTTGTTTTATGGAAACATAAGGCACCATTTCACTTCTTCCTTGTCCAAGATCAATAAAAATATTTTAGACACATATTTATTGTAAATGAACCACAAAGGATATCTTCACAAACACATAAGTTCTTGAAAGGGAAAAGATTATATGTAGCAAAGGACAACCATACATATATAAGACTTTATGGTTATCCCTGTTTTTATCACTAACAAGTACTCTTTTGTAGAAGTATGTAGACAATACTATTATTGGTCAATCATATTTGAAACGAAGAAGAAAAAGCAATTCATTTCATTACTATTTAAATTTTTGGAAGTTGTAGTGAATAATTCTACACACTTGGCAAAAACGTCTAAAGGACTAACATCTTTTAACTTCAAAGAGTTTTAATATGCCCAATGATTTGATCATGATGGCTTATTTTAAAAACATATGGTATCAATAAGATATAGTAAACTATTTACCAAATTTACAAAAGGTCATAAGGACAATGAGCAAACAATTCAAGAGAAAAAAAAAAGGAACAATTGTACATAAGGATGATTTAGTCACTGAAGTTAGCACCAATTCAGAAGAAAATACCAAGTAAGAGGGGAAAACCCTACAATTCTACAATCATCATTAGTTCCATAGACTTGTCAGAGTTCCTCCTAGGCTCAGGGAAAATAAGAAATGACTACAAACCATGGAGAGAGTAATGAATGACACTCAGGTGGAGTTGATGGTGGAGAGCCACCCCTCATTGTAGCTTGGAAAAATCACATATTGTCACTTCATCAAGTTTCAGTAAGAAAGGGTCTCAATATTCAAAAGGACCCACTAAGATGGTGGTGGAAAGTGATACAGTCCCAAATTGGGTGGCACTACGCTTAGTTGAAAGTTAATAGATAATAGAAGAACTAGCTATTGGAGAGCCAGCCATTTTTGAAAAAAATCAGTCACAATGCCTAACACTCAATATGATCAAGCTAGTAAAAAACTGCAAATTGAAAAGGTGCACGCTAAAAATAAGAAAGTCATGAAGAAATGTAAATCAGAAGTGGACATAATAGGACTTTGACCTATGGGACCTTAAATTGCATGTGACTACAAGGGATGTTCTTTCTCATTCCATTACAAAGCAAGAGATTGAGAGCATGATATTGAAGAGAAATATCAGCATACCATAAGAACCTCTCAGTCCCAAACCTTTGTTCATTGCCCCTTTTTCTATTGAATCCCCAAAACCCACATCGACAACTACAACTAGCACACCCTGTAAATTTATGAAGTGTAACGAATAAAATATATATAATTAATGTAAAATAATGTAAATGATAATAAGCATAAATAATTATTAGTTAATTAGTAATTAGGTTGAAGAGGCATGTCTAAATGAGACATGACTCTTCATGAAGAGACACTTGCGTGATATATAAGCAAGCCTATTGTTCTCATTGTAAATCATTTCTTATTCTTATTCATTATATATATATATATATATATATATATATATATTCTATCTATCGAGAAGTTTTTCACTTCATTTGGTATGAGAGCAATTCGGTCCTCTAGGTTGCTTAAGCGGTGCACAGAGCTTGTTCTCCCATCCAAATCCTAGGCTATCCAAATTCATCAACCTTGTTGCCGTAAAATTGAAGCATTTTGCTCAGAATTTGGGAGTTTCTCCTTTTCTCCATTTTTCTAGGCCTTTGGCCATTAAAAAAAAAAAAAAAACCCAAAAAAAAGGTAAATAAATTAAAAAAGAAGAAGAAGAAAAAAAAGTAAAAGAAAAAAACAAAATGGATACAAAATCTCACACCCAGTGTATTTATGTGGAGAAGCCCGTGGTTTTAAAAAAAACCCATGGTAATTGCCCATGGTATTTTAAAAAGTTAAAAAAGAACAAAAACAAAAAACAAAAGGAATACATTTTACTTTTTACGTGGAGAACATTTTAATGGAGGTTTTAAAAACAACCCATGGTATTTTAACATCGTGATGGTGTCATATGAAAAGACATGACCTTTATATTTATTAAGTGGGGCGACATTAGAACTTTATCAAGGAAGTAATTAAGTATAAAAAAAAGGACTAATTTATTATTAAAAAAAGAAGAAGTGAAACTATTATTATTTTAAGATAATAAAGTTATTTTGAAAAGGGGTCTTAATATAAATAAATAAATACATATATAGAGGGAAACAATATAAGGAGTATTTTTTTTAATAAAAGGGTATTCAAGTTTTTAACAATCCACATTAAGGGATAATATTGGAAATATATATATAAAGGGAGATAAAATAAGTTAAAAAAAAAAATTAAAATTAAAATTAAAATTAAAAAAAAAAAAATCCATACAAAATTTTAAAGTGAAGAAAAAGAAAAAAATATGGAATCCCTAAGGAACAAAAACAATCAATCGCAAGAGATATAGAACAATTAATTACAATAATTGAGCGACGGGGTGAGGAGAGAAAGAGAATGGATTCCTTCTTCCGTTCTCTACATCCATCATCCCTTTCATAGAATGATGTTATCCAGTGTATCGAGAAAGTGCAGCTAAAAGATCAAGAGAATGACAAAATAGCCAAAATTCAACAAAGTAAGGAAGTGTTAGAATGCGAACATAAAAATCTTGTGGATATACATTACAAAGAAATAATGGAAAAGGAAGAAGAAATTTCTCGTCTCAAGGACCACGTCGAAAATTACCAGCACAAGTGAAGAAGACTAAAGTAACAAAGAAAGAACTCAAGAAGCACTTATCAGAACAAGAAGAGGAAACTTTGCGTTTAAAGAACCTTAATAAAAATTTATTAGAACAAATCAGAGATCTAAAAGATAAAAAATTTAAAATCCAAAACATTGAAACTAATATTAATGAATCAGAAGCCAAAGAACTTTTATGTCTCAGAATCCATAATCAAAGTATACTCACTCAAATTAAGAAACTTAAGAGGATAAGAAAGAATTAAAAGATAAGTTGGAACAAATCACTCAAGAAGAAGTATCGAAATCTCCAGTCACAACAGTTCAAGTTGAAAATAAGGGAACGAATACTGATCCAATGAATATGAAAACTCAAGAAGACAAGTCAACAGAATAAACGACACATGTAGATGTTGCAATTCAGACAATGGACATCCCAAGTGAATGTTCCATAACCAATTCAACAACATCTTTGCTAGAAGAAAATCTAAAAACTTTATATTGGCATCTGAATCATGAGAATAGAAAAATCAACCAAACTGTGTATCACTACCATTCAAACCATAGACAACAAATTAATGTTTCAAAGAATAATGACATAACATCAATTCTGTCTTATGCTGACAAGTCGTTACAAAATTTTAGTGATCAATATGCTATACAGAAGATTAATCTCGCATGGTCTGATGCCTTCTCAATGCGACAATTTTGTTTGTCACTAAGAAGATCATATCAACTTGTATTGATGAGGATGACTATCCCGAGAGAGAAAGACGTTTGAAGCCAAAAAGAGATCAAGCCTTTTCATCAACAAGCTTTGAGGACAAAGCTTTTTGAGGAAGGAGGCAATGTAATGAATAAAATATATATAAATAATGTAAAATAATGTAAATGATAATAAGCATAAATAATTATTAGTTAATTAGTAATTAGGTTGAAGAGGCATGTCTAAATGAGACATGACTCTTCATGAAGAGACACTTGCGTGATATATAAGCAAGCCTCTTGTTCTCATTGTAAATCATTTCTTATTCTTATTCATTTTAATATAATATTTATATCCTTAATGGATAATTTGATATTCCAAGTCTTTTGGAGTAATTAATCTCTAAAAGGAACTTTGTTCGCTTCATGAAGGTAGAAAAGTTATTAAATGGTGTTAGAGCCTATGTCATAGATAATATTAATAAGCATTTGGATATTATTAATGAAGTGTGGGAAATTTGTTTACATTTAAGAAATATTTCTCAAAGGATTTATTCTTATTTATATTATTTGCAAAAGGATTTAGAACATGATCAACACTTTATTGATAATGATTTAATGGCATTCATTGGCATGATTACTACTCTAAGTGACTTCCAAAAGAATCAAAAATAGATTCGAACAAAGAACCAAATAAAACAAATTAAGACATGATGTTATTCTAGAATTAAAATGTCACAAGATGTTATTTTTAAATACTCAAGGATTAATGACCAAACAAGTGATGATTTATTCAAAGTAATGAAATTTGTCACAAATATTCAAGGGCCTAGAATGTTTAGGGACTCCATATATATTACAAGAAGAATTGGAAGTTATTAAAGCAACACGAGGTAATGAATTTGACAACTTAACATGTTTCCAAAAGAGGAAATTAAAAAATGGTTAGTTACATTTGTTAATGAAAATGAATAAAAATTGGTGGTCATTGAGCAATTGTGATAGAAGAAGATATCTTTGCATTGGGAGTGAAGAAATATATAACTACCCACCAATGAATGAGTGTATTGAAGAATCGCTTAGGAAATATTTAAATGAAATTGTTAATCCTGAATAATTACCAGATGGTTAGATTAAAAGTTATACAAAGCCAACATATACTATAATAATCTAATCCTGCTAAAGATAGAGAGAATCCATTCCACTGGTCATCCTTCTGCAATTTTATCTTAAGAAATTCCCTTTTCTTTCTCCGAAATATTTGATCATATAGCTTTGTGAATTTTGTTTTAAATTTTTGAATTCCATCCTTGATTGCATTCCTTTTTTTCATCCAGGTCACTCTATATTAATTATTGGTCCATGGGAGACCCATCCCGATCCATTAGGGATGAACATTTAAGCATGAGGAATTTTGTAGTGTCTGGCTGAACTTAAAGTCTGCAATACTATTTTTTACTCTTGCAAAGAGATAATTTCGGGAGTGCGTGACATTTTTGGTTTCATAGACTTTTAACTAAGTAGTGAGGTTTCAAGAATATTCTCCTCTAATTTTTTACGATGTTGAATAAATGAGATCATCTTAGAGTTCTCTAAAAATAAAGGTTATTTCTTTACTTTCTATTTATGAATTTACTTCAAATAAGTTTTCCTCATGATAGATGAATGGATATGTATCATGGAATGAATTAGTGAGATGATATTTATTATTGCATTTTTTCTTTCTTCATTTCTCTTGAAAAATCACTTGATCCACTCACAAGTGACTGTGTTAAATGTTAAAATTTTCTATTTTGAATTAATTTAGAATATTTGAGTGAATTAAAAAAGTAATATCACCTCTATAAAAACATAGAGTGAATTTATATAAGTCCCTAAGAGGTTGACTATGGTCCTTAATAGCTAAAGAGATCAACATTTATAAACATAGAGTGATAAAATAGCTCATATTCTACTTGATACTAATAGTTATTGATCCATATATTAACACTCTATTGTTCCATGACCTCTAATTGAAAAACATGGATAGTAATTTGTTAATGATCTATTGTGAGAAACTCTCTTATGCACAATTTGTTTTTTTTGCATTAATAAATTGTTTCAAGTGGTCACGTTGGGTAGCATTGTGGACTATTTCATCCTTAAACAATTTTAACCATGTAAAATATTGGTGTTATGATCTTTGATATAGTTGGGTGAGTGTTTTCTTAACGGTGTTTGTTCTAACTGGAATATCATGTTTCCCTAAACATGGTATTAGAGTCTATTTGAAGAGTTTCTCTCACCGTCGATCAATATCTTAAGGCCTGCACTGCCACATGTAGCAAAAAACTTATGATTTCTAGTATTTTTATGCATTTTTAGCTAAATGGATTATTGAATTATATTTAGAGTGCTTGTTTCAATTGGAAATGTTTCTCATTTCACCCAAAAAGGTATCTATTTTACCAAAATATGACTTTTTTTGTTGGATTTGAAGGTATAAAGTTTGAATATGCTCTTTTAAATATTTTTTTACGAAGTTAATATTACATTTTCTTCTTTAATTCCTAATTTTCTAATCTTTCTTATCTGCATATGATCTTTTCCATGTGCTTTATGTGATATTAGTCAATCATAAATAAAACAAAAATTGTTTTCTTCTCTACATAATCTTTTTTCCATGCACTCTATATGATCTCAATAAATTAAAAATAGAAAGAAAACATGCATTTTCTGGGTAAGTTAACCAAGATCTAACCCAATTATTATTAAGATTCCCAAAAAAATGCTTCTATATGTGGCTATGTTGAAGATTTTTCATTTTAAAATAAGGTTAAGCATGAACTTTGAAAAAAAATAAAAAAGAGCCCCCCTCCCCATTTGTCCAAGCATTAGATCGCTTGGATGAAGGTTAATTTGTTAAGAATTATTGAATTAAAGTCTTGAAGTGATCATGGATGTTAAGATGAATGACTCACTTTCTTAATACCTTGAAATGGGGGATCCCATTAATTCCTTAGAGGTTAACATTTGTCAATTTTTGCATATAGAAAAAGGGAAGTGGGATATGAGCAGCAATCATTTTAAGAATGATTTGATTTATGATATTGAAGATGATATCAATAATGAACTCGTCTTGACTTATACTCCATATGATCAGGAAGATATGATCATTTATTTATTTGAACCATACTTATATCTTCCTGGTTATGTCCCTCAATCATATTCATATTGCACAAATTTTGAACATGATGAGCTAGCATTGTTTGACCCTTTTGAATTTGATTGTTGTGATGAGCATCCTAGTTGTCAATATCTTGTTCAAGAGTCATCATACCGCTCCTAGCATATACTAGAAGACATTAATGAGAGTGTTATGCCTAAGATAGCTTTTGGGAAAAAGTTCTTGAAATTGGCCATTGATTACTCCTTGTTTGGGTTGCAAGAAAGGATTAGAAGGAGTAACCAAAATCTAGACTCTCCTTTTTCTTCCCCTGCCTCTTCTCATGGTAGTATAATAGATCCATGGTTTATTTATTATCCCACCGTTATGAACTGGCATGTGAGTATTATCATGATTTTGAAGCTTCTTTAATTTATACCATCGTTAGCCTTAGGGGCAAGAGATCTTATATTGATCTATTGATGTGTTGGTTTCATTGGTTATATGATTATACTTCGGTCATGGATTATATGCTCGCATTGCATAGTAGTTAGTTGCATTGCATTTTGTGTGAGCATCCTAAAATCTTTAATTTCATATTAGATAGCATTTATCCTAGATTTTATTTTTTTTACAAATTTATATCTTCATATAAAACATCGATGATACCCTACACCCAGTGCACATGCTCTCAAACAAGTTAATTGGAATATGAAGGTTACAGGTCGATGAGTGCAGGGATTGTTAGGTTTCTCATGAAATCCATGTTCAAGCTATTGGATCATGCACTCTACTATGAGCTCATGTCCCTGAGTTGGAGCCATATGTTACCCACCAAAATGGGTAACACCATAGGAGAAATATTTTCTCTTATTCGTGATGGAATATCAATTAGCTAGATAGCTAGCAACCTCTGGAAACCACCATTATCTAATGATATGCGTTACCTCTACCAATTTCATCAGCCATTTTCTTCTCTCCCATCCAACATGAGCACATGGACAAGGGTGGGATTCTACTCAAAATGTACTTCGATTATTTTGCAATTAAGTGCTCATACTTGTTTATTTTGGGGAATTTAGTATGTATTATGGGGTGATCTAGAAGATTGATAGATTTTGACCATGATCTTGTTCTCTCGCCTTACTTGGGGAGTTAATATTTGATCCTAGTTTAGTGGGACCTCCCTTAAGGCCCTGTGGATATAGAAGGGCGCTACTTGGGAAGCCTTGATTGAGATAGCATAGTTCCATCTTCCCATATATCATACTTAACGACTTCCATCTTACATTGCAAGCCCATATCTCACCTCCATTCTTTAGGTTCAACTTGTCATTGGTTCTTTGGGATTTATCACTCATAGGTCCACATATTTAGGTAGGTCCTAGAAACTTCACCCTTGTAGGTTGATGCAACTAAAATAAACCAAAAAGCATATCATGTCCACAATGAGATATAAGAAAGAAAAATCAAAGTGCAAAAGATGGCAAAGGACATAAATATTAGCACGTGGGAAAATCATATCATAAGATCTACCTCACTCATATGGTCATCACTCGATTCCTGAGCACATATTGATCCTTCACATCAAAGAAAGAAACCCTTGCATGTACCAACCCCAATGAGTGATAAACAAACTCATCAAAAAGGGGTAATACAACTACTACATTATACAAAGTAAGCACTAACACTTTAGTTATAAGCAGTAATACAAAGAAAAATCAATAAGAATTAAAAGGAAAACAAAAGGGGTGGAAAAATAAAAGGTCATGTTGGTAACTTAAGCATCCAAGAATAATCCCTCCTCACATCTATACAATTAGGCTGTGTACACACCCATTAATTGGTCCCTTTGGACATGACACTTGGCCATGAAATATTATCCCCTATACTACCATCATTACTATTCACTAACACGTATTAATTGAAGTTTGGACCAGGGCAACATTAATTCCCCTTAAGGGCTAGAAGCATATAATAAGGTTGAAATTTAGCGACTCCTACCTAGGGAGAAAATACCATTGCAAGATCAAGGTCCTGATTTTGCAAGGGAATTCTTGTTTGAAGTATTAAAATTTCCCTTAACATTCAATTTTGGTTCACTTGGATGCGTTAATGATCTTTCTCCCTAAGGATTGGTTGTTTTCACTAGAATCCATGTTGTTCTTATTAGGTGGCTTAGCAACCCAGGTCTTCGGCACCTTCTCCATAGATACCAAATCCCTCCAGAGAAGCATATTGGCACAAAAATGTGAAGTTTTGAGACTCTTGGTCCTCTTAGTAGCAACATCAGATGACACATGTCCTAAAGAACCTCTAGTACCCATGATGTTGGTTGAAATTGTCCTAGATTTGATGATTCTTCAAGATGACACAGTTAGACCCAACATGCTCTAGGCTAACCTTAACAGCAAATGATGGATGACATTTCATTCAAAGCCTAGTGGAGCATGGTATGATCACGAGAGATTAGAGAGGACTTATTGTACATGAGAAGCCCTTGACATTGCAAAAAATGAGGCCACTTTTAAAATTTGGAAACCCAGGGCGACCACATTATGGTGCCCCAATTAGACCTTGGGGCCCCACATGAGGTAATGAGGTGGATTTGATGGCCAACCCTTAAATCATGGACTTGAAATTCTTCTACATCACCTTGGACACCTCATCACGCTTGGATATGTCATTTGGAGGAGCACTTTCATTGGATGGCATCAACCCTATGGAGCTCATGGCTCCCACGTGTGGGCTAATTGGGACATATCTCATAAATTTAAATTTAATGGGTTGGCTTGTAACCCAAGTACATTGTGGCATCAAACTTGTTTTATGGGTGTTATTATGATAAATAGTGGTAATCCTCCTCATATAAATAGAGGAGGCGATCACTATATCTCATCATCAGCACCTGTGACATAATTTTGGCCCTATTAGAGATTTTGGATTCCTAGATTCTTGTGGAGATGTAACTCTATGGTGTTTTTTGGCATATTGGAGCTATTTCATGGCATTGAAGATGTTATCTTGCATCAATAAAGGATTTTTCATGCATTTTTTCTTGTAAGTGAGCCTTGCATTTGATAAATATTTGATCTTATGTCTAATGTATGGAATGAATTGATTATCTAGGGTTATTCTATTATGTCATTTATTATTGAATATTAATTTTGTAGAATCTAGATAACATCATTGTATGCATTACTCGTGTATGAAATGTGAATGGAAACCCCCTTGGTGAATCTTTGGAATAACTCTCCTAAGTGACCTTGATCCCTCACAAAGATAATAGCTAGGGTTTTGAGTTAGGGCATCAAATTCCTTTACTTGTTACCAAGATTTAGCAAATATTTCACCTCAATAGACTCCATCATCCCAAGAACTAGGCATTGGCCTTTTCGTTTTTGTGATCACTCATAAATTCATCCCCAAACTCATTTTTTCTTTCTTATTTCTAATTTTCGCCCTCTTAAGGTGAAGCCGCAAGCTTGGGCTAGGGTGCGAGTTGACTTAAAGATGTATTATTGGTTTGTGGAAGGATTCAACATTGAGGGGAGACTTTATTGACTCAAAACAAATTTCCTTTAGTGGTCAATACATCCATTCTAAGGTTAAATTTTCTTTCCCTAGGTGACCCTTTTCCCTAGGAAACCTTAATTAGCCCTATGTTTCAACTTGGGGGCTTGTTGAAGGTTTATTTTTCCATTTTATTGTTGATATTCATTATTGGAAAACTTTTATTGGCATATTGATTCTAATCTAGTCCATTTGGGTTGTCATCTCTCTAGCTATATATCAATTGTGAGTTGTCTTTCTTCACTTGATTGAGCCTTGTATATAATAAGATTATGTTAGGTCCCTATCATACTAGTGTAGCCCCCTTATTGTTATTATTTTTCCC
The DNA here is from genome assembly GCA_031772625.1 of Pinus tabuliformis. Classification (NCBI taxonomy): domain Eukaryota; kingdom Viridiplantae; phylum Streptophyta; class Pinopsida; order Pinales; family Pinaceae; genus Pinus; species Pinus tabuliformis. The sequence goes on along the minus strand of CM062804.1, from coordinate 1,492,817,520 downwards.
ATGTAGTCCCCATATTTCTATTATGGTGCCCCATAGAAGCCCACTATTGTTATTGTTGTGCCCTTACATTATTATTGTTATGTAGGCTCTGATTATATTGTGACCCCTTAGACTCCTATATATACAAAGGAGGTCTTTTCATTTGCATCATCCAAGATTTTTTCATTTATGTAATGTAAAGGAGGTTCCCCCTCAAATATTATATAGTTTAAGTTGTTGATCTAATATTTTGTGAGTTGGTTGCATAACATTTGGTATCAAAGTTTTGGATTCTAGGGTTTTGTTGCTTCAAACAGGTCATCGTGAAATTTTTGCAATAAATTTTTTTATACGAAGCTTCAGAAGCTGAAATTATGACCAAGTCAATTCAAAATTTTTGTGAACTTTTTTCTAGAATTTCAGATCTTATTCATTATATTTTCTGTGATTTGGTCCGATGAAGTTAGGGTTTTTGTAGGATCCATAATTTAGTCTCAAACAGGTGACCTAGGGAAACTCATCATAACTTTCTTTTCAAGCATTGGATTTGAATTTTGTAAATATTAACTAAAATTTCATGGACTTAATTTTTTTTTGTAGCAAATTCAAGGTCGAAGGTTAAAACAGTGACATATGGTACCTCGTACAACTTCACTCTACTAAACTAGTCCATAATCAGGTCATCGTGGGATATTTGGAATAACTCTATATTGAAGAATCCAATATTGGTCTTAATTGTGGAAATGGAAATAATACTTGTAGGGCTTCTGCCAGGCTGAATTTTAGACCTTGTAAATCCATAATTACAGAGATACAAGAATTTCAATATCAAGCTCCTAAAAAACAAGAAAAAGGTTTGAAAAATAAATTTGAAGTGATTCAAAGGGAATATTGAAGCATAGATATCAGTATTTTGTTCTAAAATGACTCCAAAAGAAATAATTCTACACACATTAAGCCCTCATAAATCTCTACTATGACACATGAAGAGAAAGAATTGTAGCATGATATACCAAAATTACGGGACCAAGTGCAACAAATTCCGCTCTCACAAAGAGCAACCAAAGAGGACATGGATGGCTTAAAAATATAAATAAAAGGTGACATGAATGATTTAAAAGCAAACATGCAAGCAATGATGAATGTCAAGATGGAAGGATTGACAAACTTGTTACAAGAAGGGCTTCCAGGTGGTGACAAGGTAATCCATTAAAATCATGATGAGTGACAAAAGGAATATGAATTTTGATTGTAGATACTCCAATGTGGGGTTTAAGAACCAACACATTCCAAATATAGCTATGAGGAAGTTTGACGGAAAGGATCTGGTAACTTGGATACTATAGATGAAGTAATATTTTGATCTACAGGATGTGAAACCCTCACAAAAGGTATGTATTGCATCTCTATATTTAGAGCTCAATCAGTTTATATGGTACAGATGGTTTTGTTCTCATAAACCATTTGTCACTTGGTCAATTTTTACAGAGGAAATGATAGCACATTATGAGGATACAAAGATAAACACCTTCTTTAGCCAATTGATCAATCTCAAACAAAAGGGTTCAATGGTGGAGGACATTGAAGACTTCCAAAAATTGAATATTAAGATAATTGATATTCGAGAGGAGCATAGTATTGATGTATTCATAAGGACTTTAAAAGATAACCTCCAACATGAGGTTCACCTTTGGGAACGTGATTCATTGGAGAAGGCATTCACGGTGGCAAGAAAAATTGAAAGCAAAATTATTGATGCACTCTCGAGAAAGGATAAGGATGTGGAAGAATTTCTTTGTTCCATTTCTATTATCCAACCTGAGTGGATAACCGAAGTAAGGGATAAATGGTAAAATAATGAAGAGGTGTGGTCACTTATTCAAAATTTGAAGCAAGATCTTAGTACATCTAATACATTTAGCTAGAAAAATGATTCATTATGGTACAAAGATCACTTATATGTGTGTAAGAATTCCTAACCAAACAATATTATTTTGGAATTGCACAACTCTGCCTTATTTTGTTTGGTTTGCCAAAAAAATAAAGTTGAGACAATTAAGACCTTAGGTCTATAACAAAATTTAGCCATTCTAAGTCAGTGTTGGGAGCATGTCTCAATGGATTTTATCACAGGTCTACCCAAGTATGAAGGAAAGAGTGTCATCATAGTGGTATTTGATAGAATTACCAAGTATGCACACTTTTGTGCATTATCTCATCCTTTTAAAGCTCGTACAGTTGCTAATGCATTTATGGAAACAATTCAAAAGCTTCATGGAAACCCAAATATTATAGTAAGTGACAAATTTCCCATTTTCATTGGAAATTTTTGGTCAGAATTATTTTCTTGTCTTGGTACTCAATTAACTCATAGCTCATCTTATCATCCTTAATCTAATGGGAAAACTGAGATAGTAAAAAAATGTTTGGAAGGATATCTTCTTTTCTTTTATTTTATATACAAACACAATGGGTCAAGTGGTTACCTCTAATTGAATGGTGGTATAACACTTCCTTCCATACTACAACAAAAATGACCCCATTTATGGCACTTTATGGATATCATCCACCATTCATCACATCACCTTTAAGAGAAATTTCTAAGGTTCATGCAATGGAAGATCACATCCAGCATCAACAACAAGTTCTCCAACTCTTAAAGAATAACCTCACTATGGCACATAATCGAATGAAACAACAGGGATATCAACATCGCAGTGAAAGAAGTTTTGATGTAGGTGATAGGGTATTTTTATGGCTACAACCATAGAAACAAATGTCTCTCAGTCAAGCTAATAGTATATTAAATTAGAACCCAAGTACTATGTTCCTTACAAAATGTTGCAAAATATTTTTACTATGGCATACAAATTGGACTTGTTTGTATCTTCCATAGTACACCTAGTTTTCCATGTTTCATGCTTAAAGAAGGTTATCAGTGACAAGCTTCTAGTTCAAACAGTTTTTCCAGAACTTGACGAAGAAGAAAAAATAATATTTTTTCCTGAAGCAGTCATGGAAACAAGAACTCGATAGCTACGGAACCGATCAATTTCAGAGTATCTCATTAAGTGGAAGAACTTACTCATGGAAGATTCCACATGAGAGGATGAGAATTTTATACAAAAGTATCCGGAACTACTCAAGCCTTGAGGACAACACTTTCTTGAAGGAGAGGGGCATGTTAGGTACCTATAATACTAGTGTATCCCCCTTAATTTTATTATTAGTGTAGCCCCCTTACTGTTATTTTTGTGCCCATGTAGCCCCCATATTGTTATTGTGGTGCTCCATATAAGCCCACTATTGTTATTGTTGTGCCCTTACATTATTATTGTTATGTAAGCTCTGATTATATTATGACCCTTTAGACTCCTATATATGCAAAGGAGGTCTTGTCATTTGTATCATCCAATAATTGTTCATTTATGTAATTTAAAAGAGATTTCCCTCTCAAAGAGGATAGTTTTTAAGTCATTGATCTATCTTTTTGTGAGCTGGTTTGATAACAGATTCGTCCTCTATTAGCCTATATTGTCACCTTGATCCTTGAACCTAGCATACCTCTCATAGGTGACTTATCTAAAGGGAAGCCTCCCATTGGTGAAATTCCATAAAGAGTAGGAGGTAGTGATCTTGGTGATAGTGGGACATCCCTCATTATTATCCCTTGGTCTATTTTTTGCCGTGTAAGTTACGTCTGCACAAAGCCTACTAAATATTTAGGAAACATTGCTAGCCATTTTTTTCCTAATTTTTTATGATATTTTCAAATATAAAGGATTTCTACTACTTTCCTTCCCATTCATATTAGAAAAAACTAAGGTTTATTTCAAAATATATTGGATAGGTTCTAGCTTTCACTATAGGAGGTCTCGAGTTCGATAGTTCAAATTCCCCTGTTGTTGCTCTAATTAGTTGCTTCATACAAGTCTAGTTTTAACTAAAAATATCATAGTTTTAACGACTGTTGTTATACTGAGTGTACATGTGTGAAGTAGGTATTCTACTTCTCATTTTGTTATAATCCCTTCAATTTGTAAACGACATAAACATGGTAATTAAATATACATTCGTTGTGCTTCGTATAAATCAAAACTCCCTTTTTTATTTTTCGTAAGCGCTTTAGTTAGTGACTGTCATGTTGGATAATTTAATTGAGTGTTAAATTACTTACATTAAAATTCGAATCAAGGTTCACACACTTTTGAAATACACTACGCTATATGTGCTAGGTGATTAAATTTTCAATTTCAATGGTTAAGCGAGAATTCTATTCTATTGGAAACAAAAAATGCAAAACATATTCTAAGAAGTGCAATGAAATTCTACTTATTAAATGAAATCAAAATATAGCATACACACATTCAATTAAAGTAAAGGTAGTCAACTAGTTTAACTTTACGAAAGAAAGAATAGATTACTCTAGAGAAAGCAATAAATTTATAATCTAGAAAAACAATGAGTCTAATCTAATTGTAATCTATGAAAAGTAAATACAATGTATTTTATGAAAGATTTGAAATCCTAATCTAAATAATATAAAGATGATTTATTCTATAAAAGTAATCAATTTATAATTTTTATTGTTCTTTGGACTCTATGAACTTTGATCTATGGAAAATTAAAGGCAATTTATGCTATGAAAAACTTTTCATTTTCTAATATATGTAAAGGCAAACTATAACTATTTGCAAGAAATTAACATAATAATAAATCAAGTGATTGTAAAAGTGAATAAAATCAATCTCTGTGTGTGTGTGTGCAAGCTTAGAATTTGTTCATTTTTGGAACAATGATCTGCCTATGATGTTGTGCAAGAAATCTTAATCTATCTAGATATATCATACTATGAATGGATGAAAAATTAAAAGAATCATGGCAAGAATGACTGGTAAATGTTTTGTGGTTTTTGAATTTTTATTCAAGCGCTTGATGTCTACAAGAAACAATTGAAACAAATGAGTGAAATCCCATAGAACATAATAACAAGAAACAAAGCATAAAAACAAGGTATTTGAAATCAACAAAATATAAATGAAAAGAAATTAAATTACACTTCTCGTATGTAACAGGGGGGCCTCCTACTAGAGCATGAGATATAAACTACTTAGAAAACGTGGTGACCAAATATGGATTCTTCTCACTGAGGCATAATCATAACAATAGGCAAAATTTATTAAATCATAACAATGTGTACATTGTCAACAGAGCTAGCATTATCCAAAGGAAGATAATGATAATTATATGGGTGTCCCTTCGCTTCTCAACGGAGCATATATATAGTGTTTTTTACAATAACAACCTTGAGAAACTAAATGCTAGAAACCAGATCAGTGAATGAAAACTTAGTCTTTAATTTCTATTGAAACTCTAATTTCTATGATTTTCTATCAAGGAAGTGAATCATATAAATATTTAACATTAGACACATCATCATTATGTTGATTTCATGTTCCTTCAACATTTATCATGACCTGTTAATATTCTAATCCATTGCTAAGTAGTCTGAGGGTCATGTTCATGCGTCATCTAACAGTTGACCAAATGTTTGACTTTGTTACTATGATCAACTAATGAACTTTTGCTTGTGCCAAATAGGTGGAATACCATTGAGGCATGATTTGGCATTTAACCATATGCTCAGGATTATCTATCCTCCATGAAGTCTACATGAACCTTGGATTCAGGTACAAAATGTTGACAAGGGTGAAAAATGTGTTAATTTTCGTAACCTATGAAAATTGAGCCAAATTTATAAATTAAAACACATAGAACAGAGAAAAATATTAAAATTTTACCTTATTGCATCTTAGGTAGATTTGGTGGTTTATTTTTCATAGAACAATAGTGGAATAGTGCAAGGATGAGTGATTTATAAGGGAAAATGAGTGAAAAGTTACGTAATAGGCTGGAAAAAAGGATGATATTTCTTCAACTCAACATTCCCCCATGCTAAGGGTATTGCATGTCCACATGCATGTTGGTAGAAAAATTTAAAAATTTGTAACAATATAAACTTCAGAGAATAGTCTTAGAGGCTTGGATTAGGATATCCAAGTTACTCTTAGCATCTTTCTTCTTCATAACAATTGACCACCTAGGTTTCTTCATTAACATCCTAGATTTTAATCCTTTGATTTTCTATTGACGCATTTTGTAGGCCTTCTTGAGTTTTGAATTCTTGTGATGCCAACAATACACGTGATTAATCATTCTATAATTTTTTTCTTGGAGCATCTCATTTTCCCCTTTTACATGCCTTTCCAATAATTCTAGTTCAACTCTCTTTTTTTTCGTTGCATTGATAATGTCTTATTCCACAGCGAAGGGAATACTATCATTATGTACAAGACTATTAGGTATTGGAATGCCATCATTGAAAGCATACTCAAAGAGGTGAAAGTTCTTTTACTTTATCTTTATGTAATTCCTTCTCCAAGGCATCAAATTATTCATATTCTAGATGTTAAATTTTGTCAATCTCTAGAATTTTTGCTTCAAGTACTAGTGGTGACTCTGACTCCTAGACCCCTGCAACCTTTGTTGAAACATAATTTTTTTCCTTCCTCATGCTCTTTGTGATTCTTCTATATTTTTTTCATTCTCTAGTTCTCTTTTCTTCTATGAATTTTTCCTTCTAACACTCTTCTTTTTTGGTTTAGGTAAAATAGTAGTACTCAACTTTTTCCCTTTTTGACTTTTCTTGATTGCTTTGGCCGCTTTTGGTGCATTCTTATTTTATACTTCGAGATTTTGCTTCCTATCATGTATACCTTTTGATGCATCTTATAGGGTAATTGATGAACTTGGAATTTCTTCTACTTCAGGTATGTCTTGATTTTCATTCAGTGGACCCTCTGGTATGGTGATTTCCTTTGTCTCAACAATTCCAGTATCATATGCTTCTGGAACTGATTGTGCTTCCTTTTATGTGTTATCACTTTTAAGGTCATGGTTTGGTGAAACCATAATACTTCTCCTCTTTCTTCTTGGAACTATTTCTTCCTATGAAACTTCAATATAATTTATGACTAGAAAGTCCCTTCAATTATAATTCCTGGCTTTCAACTCCACTTCGAAAGAGATTTTAACTAGCCCGAAATGATAACGAGATCTCTCAATATTCATAGAGTTTCTCTAAATGTTAAAGGCCATTTTTCTCATGCTATTAAGCGTATAATCATGCATCTTTATTTCCTTCCCCTTTTGAAAATGCATTAAAAGTCGAACATGATAGAATAAGATAATTCCTTACCTGCCTTTGCAGGTGATAAACTTTTGCAAAATGAACAATAAATTTCACCATTTTTTCTTAAATGTTGATACAAGAATACATTTTATTCATGTCTTGATGTCCATATTAGGATTATTCAATAGGTATTTCTATGATGTATCTCTAATATTCTGACACTTGAACCAATTCCCGTCTTATGGCTTCAGCTAAGAATGATTATGTTTACTTCAACTTGATGTCTCCTATCTCGACTTTAAACCCATCAAATGCCCTTGCAAATTCCCTAGTGAATTCAATATCATGTCCCTCAAATTTCTCAAAGAAATTTATCCAACCTACCTTCCTTAACTATCTTCTGACTCTGGGGTATGTAGCTAAAAACTTTGCTTATTCGGGCTCATGAATTATGACATCCATTGTATTGTTCAAAATCTACACCTTAGAACGCTCCTTCAATAGTTGTTACAAGAATGGTAGGGGATGGTTTTATCGAATGGATTGGAGAAATGGTTGAGAAGGGTGGTGGATTATTATGGATATGAATGTTATCAAATAATGATAGGATTGTATGGCAGTGATGAATCATAACAAGGCTTTTCCATTCATATAATGATTACACTTCATCACTTCAAATTAAATTTGAAAGATTAAAATTTAATGTTTTGAATTTGTGTTCTATGAATAGGATAAGGACCTTAGGATTTTATGGGATAAGGTGATATTTGGATCTATTATTCCATCACTAGGATTTTAGGCTTCTTATAAGATTTTTTGAGCTTCTTTTTTATTAATGATAAATTAGTCCATATACCCCAAATTCCATAATTTTGACTTTGATAAATTGACCAATGTGAAATGTGCTACTTGTTAGGTTACCTTAGATCTGTTGCCTTGCGGAATTTTGATTGCTTGATCAACTTAAGACAAGGTTTTTTTATTTCTACTATAATTGATCAGCTACATAATCTTTTGTTGGCTATGGAATATTAACAGTTTTGAAAATCTACTCCAAAAATATTTAAGAAAGCTTGTAGATTATGTTGGAAAATTTTTATTAAAAGAGAAACAAAGTATTCAAACAAATTAGTTTAAACTAAAAAAATCATTTGCAAAAGGAAAAGTGAAATCCAAGTTGCCAAAATTTTTGGTTTTCAACTAGTATTTATTACATAGTTATAATAACAATGCAGGTTTTCAGAACTGTACATTGTATTTTTATTATATTTATTTTTTTTTCTTCTTCTTTTTTTCTCTATTTTTTTTAGAAAATAAATCAAATGACAATAGGTTGTAGAGAAAAATAATCTCATTTTTCCATCAATTTCAACTCATAAATTTTCTACAAACTTTGAACAAATTATTCTCTTGTCAAGGGCTTATGATAGAGTTTTAGTCTATGCCCATTAACAAGAAAAGTGATCCCTTCCTCATCAATAGTCTTGATTCTTACTGCTCCATTGTCAAAAATAACTTCTATCTCATAAGGGCCTAACCAATGTGTTTGGAATTTCCCTTGAAAATCTTTAAATTTTGAGTCAAAAAGAAGGGTCCAATCACCTGGTTCGAACTTTTTGACATTGATAAACTTGCCATGCTATCTTGTCCTCTACTACTAGATTATGTTTGTCCTTTGAATGGCATCTTGTCCAATCTCATCCAACTAAATTGTGTCAATATTTTCTTTTGGGATTTAAAGAGATAGACTAGCCCCAATTTTGTTGTTGTCTTGTATGTCTCCACTTAGAATTCAATAGGAATTAGAACTTATTTTCCATAAACAAGTTCATAAGAAGTATGTCCATTGGTGTTCATCCATGTGATCTGACATCCCCATAGTGCTTCTGGAAGTCTATCTGCCCAATATTTCCTATGTAGATGCATGGTCTTGGTTAGTAAGGTTTAAGAACTTTATTTGTGGATTCCACTTGTCCATTATGATTCAGGTGGCTTCAGAAAGGCTCTGAGGTCAAAAGCGGCTCTAGAAAGGCTAAAAAATCAAAGTATTTGTATTGCAGAAAAACTAGGATCAGATCAAAGATCTTGTCACAATACTTCCAACGGCATAAACAACACCTCAATCCGAGTGCATATGTAAAAGTTGTGGTCAGTCAAAGTTTTGGACAACTAGACCCATTGGCTAAATTTAAGAGAGAGCCAGCTAAATTTGGAGGTCCGCTAAATTTTACGGCCATTAACAGAGCAACAATTTGACACTACACAGTGGCCAGAACTAACCAATTTTTCAAACAATTAATTTTTCCAATAACCCTTACAAATCATTTGAAGGGTTTGGCATTATGTTTTATAAAAGTCAAAAATTAAAAAATTAAAAAAGGGGTGGTGGGCCACCACCCCCGCCGACCCCACTCACAATATATAATATATATATTTCTATATGGGCTAATGGCCCAACAGTTATAATATCATATGAACTAGGACCAACGAGATTTGAACCTGCTCGGCCAACTAGTCGGCCCACCCACAGGCAGTACCAAACCACCATATAATAACGACAACCCATATTACATAAAATTATGAAGGGTACTCAGGGTTTGAACCTGTTAGCGCTGCTACATTCTTCAGCATTTGGAGGACCAAATACTAGCTTGGCCATGTGCTTATGCAGAAAAAGGGAGCTTGCAACAGTCTATTTCCTTCTCCTCCTTCATGTTTCGTATACTTCCATAGCCTCGTTGTCTCTGTTTTCCTCCATTTTACCTATAAAACGCTGTGAAAGTCCATGTCCTTTCGGCCCCCGAGTGCTAAGTTTGAATCATCATGTAACCGCAATCACCTAACTGTGTGCTTTTCCCCGCCACCATATCCTTTTTCCCATGCGCTAAACCCCATTTATTTCCTCGCCGTCCTATCATTTTCCGTGTGATCCGACGGCATTTGCACCTCCTATGCCCATAAGATGCCCGTGCATTAACCCGTGGGAAAAATGGTTTTACCCCTGTCCCATCTGCCACTTGTCATCACCTGATTGAGATTGTGCGCCCCTGTACGATTACCGCTCGCCTCCGAAAAGCAGTGCCGGCAATACCGCTTGCCACCCATCGTACCATCCCCACTCGTTATCTCCCGTGCAACTCTTCTACCCGATAGCCGTCGGATCTGTCCGCCTGCGATCCGACGGCTCACGGTTGTCCATTCCTGTTGCCACCCGATATCCTCTGCAAATCGATCTCCGCCGTCCATCTGGACGATCCAACGATTGATGTTTATTCCCTGTCCTGCTCATTCGTTCACCATGCAGTCTTCGCATCCTCGACCTGTAACATGCTCCCGAAGGACAGAAGCGTCCATCTATCATTGTTTGGCACATTTACTCCTCAACAACTGCATTCAACAGAAAGTATGGCCAAGCAGAAAAGGACGTACCTCGAGCAGTTACAAGCATTTATCAGTCATGGAATGTCTTCTATACTACACTCCACCTGTTCGAGAAGGACAACAGAATACCTAAGAAGATCAAATTCATTCATTAAAGCAAGCAGATTGTAGTAGAGATTATATCAGAGAGTTAAGGTGGTTGGTGGTCCATTATGACCCCTCCACGCATAGAATAGCAGAATATCTTTGTAAACAAACTCTATATATACCCAGAACACAAATGGAATGAAGGTTGATGGTTGTTGTTTTGATGAAAGGTTCAACTTCTGGAGACTGTAACTATTGTGACACTTTCAGCGTCTGGTATTCATTTTTAGCTAATACAAGCTTCTTTTGTTGTTAATTGCTCACCATTTCTGCTCTGTTCTAGGCTGTGCTTGTTATGCATTTGTTCATGTGCTCTTGATTTTTAGCATTAGAGGGGTTGTCATCCCACCTTTGTGTTGAAGTCTAGTGTGTATCATTGAATGTGTTATGCAGGTTTCTATTTACTTAGTGCCAGAGAGCTGTCATCCTGTCTGTGCATTAGGAAATAGATTTTCAGACCTCTTTACTGGTTGCAGCCGGCCATCACATGGTCTTGTGCATCTACTAGTGTGGCCAGTATTCTCCATGTTCACCTAATCCTCAAACTGTGAGTAATTGGTGGTCTAAAGCCTTGTAGTCTGGGGGTGTTCACCCATGTCTGGAGTTAAGCATAGTAGAAGTGGTTATCTGGCTTGAACAAGCATCATTCCTTCCATTCATCCATCTCCAAAATTTTGTTGAGTTTGTAATGTTCTCGAGCATCTCTGAGATACAACCGAGGAGATTTTCTTGGGGTGATAACATTAATTGGCGTCGTTTCCCGGGAGAGGAGATTGAAGCTCAGCTTCCCTGGGAGAATGACACAGTTCGAGATTTTGATGATAGACAAATTCTGGGCACATTTCTGGTTGTAATCATCTATTCTGGTGACTCCACTGGAGGAAGACCAACCTTTGGCGACTCCACATTGTAGTTCTGGCTCAATTTGTGAGGCATACTCAAAGAAATCCTCAGAAATCACTAGCTGAACTAGTGCCTGGCTCTGAGAAGATTGTCAAATCGAAGAAAACATCACAGAAAGGAGCATCAGGATCACGTAAGCCCAAGAAATCTTATGTATCTCTGCAAGAGAATATTATAGTTGAGAATATACAATTTGAAGATATTGAGCCTAGTGTTGCTAGCGAAGAAACACCTACAGAGATTCATAAATCTCATTGTCCATTTAGTTCCCCTTTGAATCTCAGTCCAAAGAAAGCTTTCCATACAGTCTAGAACATCCCTTTGTCTCTGTCATCCGTTTCAGTGTTTCATACTACTCAATCTGCCAGTATTCTCCCACATATCCCAGTCATGGCAGGCCAACAAGCTCCCACCAAGATGGAAAGACTCATAGCTGCTAGGTATGGGCCTTTAGTTTTTCCTGTTCATTTGAATGCCATGCCTACTAGAGAGAGAGGGTAACAACTGAAGAGCACCTTGAATCTTTTTATAGTTATGCTGATAACTTAGATATTAGTGAGGATGATGTGTGGATGAGAATTTTTGTCCAGAGCCTTGATGGTGAAGCTAGGAAGTGGTTCAGAGAATTGCCCCATAGATCCATAACATGCATTGAAGCACTGGATGATGCATTCCTGAAGCAATGGGGAGATAGAAAGGATCTGCTTTATTACCATACTGAGTTTGGTAACCTGAAGAGGGAAAATGGGAAATCATTTCCTGATTTTAATAAAAGATTCAATCGTATGTATAGTAAGATACCAGCTGAAGTAAAGCCTACCCCCACCTCTGCCAAACTCACTTATGCCAATGCTTTTGACTCTGATTTCTACCTATTGTTGAGATAAAGGAGATGTGCCACTCTAGCTGATATGCAGGATGTAGCACTAGAGGTGGAATCCAATATTATGGCTGCAGAAAAGCTAAAAATTCACGTTGATAGAAGGAGGTAGAGAGGTGAGGCTTCTTCTTCCTCTGCTTCATCTTTAGAACCCAAATTAGACAAAATGACTAAGATGATAGAGTCATTGGCTGTTGAAATATCTAAGCTGAAGGTTAAGTAGAATTCAAGAAAGGCAAGGAAGCAGAACACATTTGCTCCAAGAAATCCAAATCCATTCAGAAGAGAAAATGAACAGTTGCAAATCATTCAGAAGGGTAAAGAAGCTAACGAAGATCAAAAGGTTAAAGCTCCTTTTCAAAATTTAGTCATGGAGGAGGAGCAGTTTGAAGATGAGGATGAAATTCATTGTATGGAAGATAAAGGTAGTGCTGCCTTTTGGACATTAGCTGCATACGAAGAATCTTTGCTACAGGAACAAGACAGTCAGGAATGGGACAGAGAGGCTATTCTACAAACTGAGGAGCAACAAAGATATAATCTGAGATCAAATGCAAAAAATGTCAAGGAGAGTCCTGCCCAAAGAGTTGCTATCCAAACAGAGTCACAGAATTTCAGGCAGAGAAGACTAGCAGCTGATCTAGTCATCCTCAAAGCTCCATCTCAAGAGGTAGGAGGGTCTGATAAGCTACCTTCCTCTTTCAGCTTTGAGTCAGATGTCCAGAAGTTAAAAATATATGTGCCTCTGGTAGAGTTGGTAAAGAGTGAAGTATTTAGAATGCCTATCCTTGAAGCTCTTGAGCTGGAAACCACACAAACCTCCACTGACTCTATCAATTTGCAAGATGACAAGCCTGCAGTTGTGCTCAGCCCTATGATCGAACCTGCTGATAATAATTCTCCATCATTTTATGTCTCCTTGACCATTCATGACAAAATCCTCTAGAATTGCTTGCTAGACACGGGGGCCAGCCACAATTTGATGCCTAAACCTGTCATGGAAGAGTTAGGCCTTGACATCACTAGAACATATCATGATTTATTCTCTTTTGATTCAAGGAAAGTGAAATGCCTAGGATTAATCAAACACCTAGCCATTACCCTAACTCAGCTACCCATGAAAAGTATGATGATGGATATTGTGGTAGCAGATGTCCCTCCCAAGTTTGGCATGCTGCTGTCTAGAGGGTGGATTAAAAGACTAGGTGGGACATTACAGAATGATCTATCTTATGCCATTGTCCCAGTTTTTGGAGGAGAAAGCAGGAGATTATACAGAGAAGCACAACTGGCATACATCATCAGTGATGAAAAGAATCCATCCAATCATCCCATTTATGTTGTGGACACTGATTTTGGAGCATGTATCCTCCAAATTGAAGAATCTCAGAAGGCCTCAATGTAGCTCAAGAAACCAATTGTTCAAGCCGAGGAAGAGCAAGGAAGTCAGGTGTGGGAGATGTTCTTTGATGGAGCATGTTCCAAGGAGACTGCAGGAGCAGGGGTGGTGCTGGTGTCTCCAAAGCAAGAAAGCACACATCTGTCTTTTAAGCTGGCTTTCCAAGTCACCAACAACATAGCAGAGTATGGGGCTCTGCTATTGGGCCTTAACGCAGCGAAAGACAGAGGAATCAGAAGCATAAAGGTGTTCAGAGATGCTAATCTGATCATTCAGCAAGTAAAAAAAACATTTCAAGCAAAGCACCCAAGGCTGAAAGCATACAGAGATGAGGTATGGAGACTCAGAGATTCTTTTGATAATTTTTGTATCACATATATCGCTAGAGCAAAAAATCAGCTTGTTGATTCCCTTGTTGTGTCTGTTAGCATGTTTATCCCTCCCAGACTAGTATATGAAGTCCAAATGAAATATAGACCATCCTTGCCTAATAATGTCCACCATTGGAAAGTTTTTGAAGATGATGATGAAGTGAATAGATTCTTGCAAGTCATTGATGAATTTTCTGAAATGCAAATTGACCAAGAGAATGAATCCTTGCGAGAAAGCCCCCAATCCCAGCTTAGAAACAAAATTGCTAAAGATAGCATTGTCTAGCTTCCCAGCAATCTTATTCCTAAGGGTTTAATCCTATAGAAAGACTGTTTGACCAGAATGATGTGCCTTATAAGGCTGCCCAAAAATAAGACCAATCTGCAGTTTGTAAGCATGACATAGGGAGTCCGGGCCAGCCTAGATACATAAATCTGTCCGCTCATCTGTCTCCTGACCAAAGTTCTGAATACTGCAATTTAATGAAACAATTTGCTAATGTTTTTTCTTGGGAATAGAGTGACCTAAAAACCTATGATAAAAAAATTATTCAGCATAAAATCCCTCTGGAGAAAGATACCATCCCTTTCAAGCAGAAGCTAAGACCAATAAATCTTATGCTTCTCCCTCTGATCGAAAAAGAAATTAAAAAGTTGCTGGCTGCTAAAATCATAGTCCTTCTCAGATATTCAAAATGGGTAGCCAATTTGGTGGTGGTGAGGAAGAAAAGTGTAGAAATCAGACTCTGTGTTGATTTCAGAAACTTAAACAAGTGCTCCAAGAAAGACAATTATCCCCTACCCAAAATGGAGCATTTGCTGCAGAAAGTCTCAGCAACCAAAGTGATGCCTTTCCTAGACAGATTTTCAGGCTATAACCAGATTGTTGTACATCTAGATGACCAATAAAACACTGCATTCACCACTCCTTGGGGCACTTTTATGTATGCCAATATGCCTTTTGGGTTAATGAATGTTGGAGCCACCTTTAAGAGAGCTATGGATATAGCATTTGTAGGAGAGAAGGATAAATTTGTCCTCATCTACCTAGATGATATAACAGTATACTCCAGCAGCCATCAAGATCATCTGCAACATTTGAAGAAGGTGTTCCTGAAGTGCAAAAGGTTTAGGATTTCAGTCAATCCTAAGAAGTCACAGTTTGCTTTAGAAGAAGGCAAGCTGTTGGGACATATTGTTTTTGCTGCAGGTGTCCGAATTGACCCAGAAAGAGTAAGAGAAATACAAACTTTGTCTATCCCAAGATCAAAGAAAGATATCCAGTCCTTTCTAGGAAAAATAAACTTTGTCAGGAGGTTTATCCCAAATTTTGTAGATCTGATGAAGCATACTACCTCCATGTTGAAAAAGGGGTCAAAGATCAAATGGACTGATATAGCAAGAAGATCTTTTGAGTCCATTAAGAAGCTATTATGGAGGCTCCCACTTTAATAAGTCCGAATTACAGCAAGGAGTTCCATATATTTTCATTTGCCTCTGAAGACACCATTGCAGTAGTTTTATTGCAAGCAGATGAAGAAGGTTCAGAACATCCAGTGGCATTTTTCAGCAAAACATTAAGGGATGCTGAACTGAGGTATGACATTATTGAAAAACAAGCATATGCTCTTATTAAATCCTTGAAATCTTTCAGAGTTTACATTCTGTATTCCAAGATAATTACATATGTACCCTCTGCTTCAATAAAAGACGTCCTAACACAACCTGATGTTGATGGAAGAAGGGCTAGATGGATTGCAAAGTTGATCGAATTTAATATAGAATTGAAGCCCACTAAGCTGGTCAGAGGTCAGGGTCTTGCCAGACTATTGGCTGAAGAAAATTGCAAAACATTGGACATAAATCTCATAAGCACTGATGCAGAAAGGGGGCAAACAGAAGAAGAGGAAGCAGCTGAACCAGAGAGAAAGCAGTCAGTGGCAGAAAATCTAGCTTCTTGTGATTGGTATTCTGCAATAGTTAAATTCTTGTTGAAGCTAGAAATCCCTCCAGGCTCAAGCACAAGTCAAGCTAGAACTATTAAGCTTAGGGTAGCTAGATATTGCATTAATAAAAATCTTCTCAATTGGAGGGATCCATCTGGAATGCTTTTGAGGTGTCTGGACAAAGAACAATCAATGGAGGTTATGCAGCAATTTCATTCCAGCATGTGTGGAGGACATCACTATTGGAAAACCATTGCCCATAAGATTTTCAGAGTTGGGTACTATTGGCCCACTTTTATTTCTGATGTATTTTCATTTGTTAAATCTTGTGACAGGTGCTAAAGATTTGAAGGGAGACAGCAGTTGAAGTCCCTGCCCTTAAAACCAATACATGCAAAAGGCCCTTTTCAGCAATGGGGCTTGGATTTCATTAGAGAAATCAATCCACATTCCAGTGGCCAGCACAGATGGATATTAGTAGCCACTAATTATTTCACCAAGTGGATTGGAGCAATCCCTACCAGAAAGGTTGATCATAATGTGGTCATCAAGTTTTTGATAGAAAATATCTTCACCAGATTTGGTTGTCCACATAAATTAGTCACAAACAATGAAGCAACCTTTAGAGCAAAAGAATTGGTGGATATGTGCAATTTAATGGGTGTTAAACTGGTCCATTCCACCTCATACTATCCTCAAGGAAATGGTCTATCAAAATCGTCTAACAAAATCCTGATAAGGATAATCAAAAAGTTGTCGGAGGACAACAAAAAGAATTGGGATTCTAAGCTCAAGTATGCAGTGTGGGCTAACAGAGTAACCATTAAGAAATCCACAGGGAATTCTCCATTCAGGCTGGTATATGGAACTGAAGCTGTATTCCCAATTCAGTTAACTCTCCCTGTGGAAAGTTCCTGCAAGATGAATGTAATGAGGAAGAAGACATGGAAAAAAGGATCACTGATTTGGCAAAGGTACATCAAATCTGGGAACAACTGGTTGAAAAGGTTGCAACACATCAGAAAAAGATCAAGGAAGCTTTTGACAAAGGGACAAAAGAAGATAATTTTCAAGTTGGAGACTTGGTTCTGAAGTGGGATGCACTAAAGGAAAAAAGAGGCAACCATGGGAAGTTTGATGCTTTCTGGATAGGGCCTTTTATTATTTCTCAGATCCAAGGCAACAATACCTTCCCGCTGAAAAGTATGGGAGGAGAAACAATTTTTGATGGCCCAGTTAATGGGCGTTTTCTAACAATTTATGTGATTTAAGGTCTTTTGGCCTTAAAATTGTAAATATTTGATTTTATCAGTCTTAGTGTAGGTTCAGTCAGACTCCATGCCCAATGGAACACTAGGAATTTTGCTAATTTGTTTTCATCGAAAAGGCATTGATCTGCAGGTTCTTGAGACCTCGCAGGGAGGATCTCATCCCCAAAAGGAGCCAGTGTTAGCGTTGTTACATTATTCAACATTTGGAGGACGAAATACTAGCTTGGCCATGTGCTTATGCAGAAAAAGGGAGCTCGCAGCAGTTGATTTCCTTCTCCTCCTTCATGTTTCATATACTTCCATAGCCCTGTTGTCTCTGTTTTCCTCCATTTTACCTCTAAAACACTGTGAAAGTCCATGTTCTTTTGGCCCCCGAGCGCTAAGTTTGAATCGTCATGTAACCGCAATCACCTAACCGTGTGCTTTTCCCCGCCACCACAGCCTTTCTCTCATGCGCTAAACCTTGTTTATTTCCCCGCTGTCTGATCATTTTCCGTGCGATCCGACGGCATTCGCACCTCTTGCGCCCATAAGATGCCCGCGCATTAACCCACGGGAAAAGTGGTTTTACCCCTATCTCATCTGCCACGTGTCATTACCTGATTATGATCGTGCGCCCCTGTACAATTACCGCTCGCCTCCGAAAAGCAGTGTGGGCAATATTGCTTACTGCCCATCGTACCATCCCCGCTTGTTATCTCTCGCGCAACTCTTCCACCCGATAGCCATTGGATCTGTCCGCCTGCGATCCGACGGCTCACGGTTGTCCATTCCCGTTGCCGCTCGATATCCTCTGCAAACCGATCTCCGCCATCCATCTGCACGGTCCAACAGCTGATGTTTATTCCCCGTCCCACTCATTTGTTCACCATGCAGTCTTCACATCCTCGACCTGTACCATGCTCCCGAAGGACAGAAGCAGCCATCTATCAATGTTTGGCGCATTTACTCCTCAACAACCACATTCAATAGAAAGTATGGCCGAGCAGAAAAGGACATGCCTCAAGCAGTTACAAGCATTTATCAGTCATGGAATGTCTTCTATACTACACTCCACCTATTCGAGAAGGACAAAAGAATACCTAAGAAGATCAAATTCATTCATTAAAGCAAGCAGATTGTAGCAGAGATTATATCAGAGAGTTAAGGTGGTTGGTGGTCCATTATAACCCCTCCACGCATAGAACAACAGAATATCTTTGTAAACAAACTCTATATATACCCAGAAAACAGATGGGATGAGGGTTGATGGTTATTGTTTTGATGTAAGGTTCAACTTCTAGAGACTGTAACTACTGTGATACTTGAAACGTCTGGTCTTCATTTTCAGCTAATACAAGCTTCTTTTGTTGTTAATTGCTCACTTTCCATTTCTGCTCTGTTCTAGGCTGTTCCTGTTATGCATTTGTTCATGTGCTCTTGATTCTTAGCATTAGAGGGGCTGTCATCCCACCTCTGTGTTGAAGTCTAGTGTGTATCATTGAATGTGTTGTGCAGGTTTCTATTTACTTAGTGCCAGAGAGCTGTCATCTTTTCTGTGCATTAGGAAATAGATTTGCAGACCTCTTTACTGGTTGCATCTGGCCATAACATGGTCTTGTGCATCTGCTGGTGTGGTCTGTATTCTCCATGTTCACCTAATCCTCAAACTGTGAGTAATTGGTGGTCTAAAGCCTTGTAGTCTGGGGGTGTTCACCCATGTCTGGAGTTAAGCATAGTACAAGTGGTTATCTGGCTTGAACAAGCATCATTCCTTCCATTCATCCATCTCCAACATTTTTTTGAGTTTGTAATGTTCCCGAGCATCTCTGAGATACAACCTAGGAGAGTTTTTTGGGGTGATAATAAAACCTACGACCCATCCTTTTCCAGTGACTTAATATTACACGCCAACCAATGAACCAACCAAGTGCACTGGGAAATCCAACCAACATTTACTACCACTTATATGTCACTCGACCAGGCCAATGGAGGAGCGCAGGGAAACAAAGAAGTAGTGGAACCCTGAGTGGGCACACCAACCGAGGAGGGTGGAGCCATGATTTAAGGAATCTTGGAGCAATCTTTTAGATTCATTGGATGATTTGGGTGGATCCAAAAATAGAAGTGGCCTTGAAAATAGCTCCAAATCAAAGTCCTCATGTGCAAGTGAAACTAGGACCAGATTGTAGTGCTCGTGACCCTGATTCGAACGGTGTAAATGGCACTCAAATATGAGTTTGTATGCTCAAGTTATAGCTGGTCAAAGTTCTAGTCAAAGTGTGCCAAGTGGCCATAGCTAATGAGGCAACAATTTGGCAGAGTCCTGGCAGTTAGAACAGGTGAACTTGTCGCCTACTTAGTTTGTCTAATATCCCTTATTTTATGGCGGAAAAAAATTAACTATTGAGTTATATATATATATATATATATATATATATATATATATATATATATATATATATATATATATATATATATATATATAAGGGGTGGTAGGCCGCCACCCCTCAATGGTGTTATATTGTATATGTATTAAATTTGCTGGGCGGGCCACCCCCGGTGGACCCGCCTAACCCCATTGGAACCATGTACCATTACCACCTGCATGAATCATGTTTAAAAACAAATTCAAACCAAATTTAACCATCAAAGGTCTATGCTGAGACTCGAAACTGAAACCATTGTCGGCCTAAACAACTCTGCCACCAACGACCCACGACTCGTCCTTTGGTGGATCCACCCCGGTTCAAGTATTTAGACACTCATTCGCCCATTCGAACCAGAGTGGCAGAGAGTAGAACCAAGAGTGGTCAATGGCGATGGAACCATGAGCAAGATATCAATTTAGGTACTGTAAAGATTCCCTTAGAGGGCTAGAGGTGTCGGTGTTAGAATTTGATAGTTTATAGTTGAGTTTGCACATTTTCATGATAGGAATCCAACCGTGTAGTTTGTTTCTCTAGTCGAGGTCTCTGTTTTTAGGCCATCATCCAGATTGGAGGTATAAGTGTCATTTTTGTAAATTTTTTTGTAACGGATTTCTTTGATGCCACTTAATGAAAGAAGGCCTCCCCACTTTTGAGTAGGGCCTAGAGACATAGCCCACATTGGGTGAACTCCATAATCAAATCATTTGTGTGTGTTTGATCTCATGGTTGTTTTATGATTTCCGCTTCTTTTTTATGCATTAAGTTACTTGGTTAATGTGCTCTTTTATATACAATTATATATGCATCCTTGAAGTTAAAATATTTGGATCAATTTTGGTATTAGAGAAGGTATTCATGATGTGAGTTGCATGATTGAATGCTAACTAGGAGAAATATCCAAAGAGGTGAAGAAAAACTCAAATCCTTTGATCCCGAAGCAGGGCATGCACCATGAAGAAGGAACATGGAAAATGAGGAAGCTCAAATGGAGGAAGAGTGAAATTATCACAACATATTCTTCACCATGGCAGAGAAAGTCAACAAGTTGTTTGCAGAGTATGAGAAAACGATCAAGCCTGAGAAGAAAGTTCTAGATGGAAATGCATCGGTAAATCATTAAGTTGGAAAAGGAGATCCTCCTGGACCACTCTCTCCATCCTCTAGTGACATTTATTCTTCTTCTTCTTCTCATCACTCTAACAGGAATCATAGGAATACATCTAAGAAGTCATTTTTTTAGCTAGATGTAAAGTTTTATTTTCCCACATATAATGGAGAATGTAATGCATAGAAACTAAACAATTGGATCAGACAGATAGAGGTTTACTATCAAATTCAAAAAGTTGAGGAAGATGAGGCAAACATCTAATTAGCATCTCTTTAGATGAGTGGCACCGCTCTCGTTTGGTGGGAGAGCAAGTTGCAGAAAGGCAGAAAAAAATTAGGTAATCACCTTTATTCTTGGTCCAATTTTGTTTTTGCATTAAATTATTAGCTTTATCCTTTAGGTTATCGACAAAAGGCTTTCATGGAATGGAAATAATTAAGGCAACGAAAAGGGTCAAAATGTACAAAGCTTCACATAAGAGTTTAGAAAACAAGCATTGAATTTGGGCATTTCACTTGATTCACCTAAAACTGTAACAAAGTATATTGGTGTGTTACATAGTTACATCAAACATTCTTTGTTATTATTTGAGCCTACTACTATTGATGCAGCCAGTGTGAAGGTCATTCAACTTGAAATAAGGGGAAAGAATGATAAAAAATAGTATCCAAAGAAATCATCTTTCAAACCTCATAATGGCAAGTTCAAAGGCAAAGGAAAGGGAAAGGACAAGAAGGCAGCCACAACCAAGAAGGAGGAAGGAGCAAAGTCATCTTGCACACATTGGAAGAAGGAATCCCATGATGATGAAGATTATTAGAAGTTGCATCGGGAGTTGAAACCAAAGAGATTTTGGGGGGAGAACAAGAAAAGGATGATTGCAACCACGTTGTGGGACCTTACATCTGATTCTGGTGATGAGATATTGATCATATCAATGGACACACGATGTACTCTTTCTCTTCATGCTAATGAAAATTTTGAGTTACATGTAATTACAAGTTCTTAAAATGAGCCTCTTGTTAATGAAGGAAAGAGAATTAATCGTTCCACATTAGATTCGTAATGAAACATATTAAAGTGGAAATCTTGTTTGATCTAGGCTCACAAGAAAATTTGATTTCAAAATCCTTGGTTAAAAAGTTAGGACTAGAGACCGAGCCTCATCTGAAACCATACCCACTTGGTTAAGTGTGTGATAAAGCAAAATTTCATGTAACCAAGTGGTGTAGATCTAGTTTTTTCATTGCATCCAAACTAGTTGATGAGTTTTATCTTGATGTTGTACCCTTGGATATTTTTGGTATTGTATTAGGGAGTTTGTATTTGTATGACAGAAAATAAATTTTATTTCACCATGAAAACAAGTATCATCTCACAAAAGACAAGGTGGAATACATTGTTAGAGCTCATTGTGCCAAAATTAGTACCAGTCTTGTAAGTGCAAGTCAGATGAAGAGATTGATTAATTCTAGTAAAGGGTGCATGCTCATGGCTGTGAGAGAAAGAAATGTCGAGACAATGGAAGCTTTCCAAGGTTGTGATCCCACTCATAAAAATGAATTGTATGAAATTGTCTCTAACTATGATGGACTTTTTCAGGAACCAAGCGGGTTGCCTCCAAAGCATGATATCTAACTTGAGATTCACTTGCAGTAGGATGCTCCTTTACCCAACATTGGTATGTACAAGTTGTCAACCATCGAGATGGAGGAGATAAAGAAGTAGGTACAGGAATTGTTGAACTAAGGGGTCATAAGACCAAGTTCTTCTCCATGTGGTTCACCTATCATCTTGGTGCCAAAAAAGGATGTCACATGGAGGATGTGCGTAGACTACAGGGAACTCAACAAAATAATGGTGAATAATTGGTACCCTCTCCCTCGCATTGATGATTTGTTAGAAAATTTGAAAAATTCTATCTATTCCAAAAAACTTGACTTGCGCAGTGGTTATCATCAGTTGGGGATTGCAGAACATGATATATGGAAGACTGCATTCAACACGAAATAAGGGTTATTTGAATGGCTAGTGATGCCATTCGGACTATGCAATGATTCGGCCACATTCATGAGGGTGATGAATGATATTTTCAGGAATTTTCTTGATGATTTTTTACTTTTGTATCTTGATGAAATTCTTGTTTACAATAGGACATGGTATGATCATGTGTGTCATGTTAAAAAAGTGCTTGATGTTTTGTAAAAAGAAAATTTGTATATAAAAATGTCTAGATGTGAGTTTGGAAAGACCTCTTTGGTTTACTTAGGTCACATTGTTGGAGGTGGACAATTGAAGATAGATCCTTCTAAAATTGATGTGATTGTAAAGTGGCATAAACCCACCAATGTTATAGAGGTTTGTATCTTTTTGGGTGCAGTACAATATTGGAGAAAGTTCATTTCCAACTTCTCTATCATTGCATCCCCCTTACATGCATTGATGAGTGTGAAGAAAACCTTTCAGTAGGGAGGAAAGCAGCAAAAATCCTTTGATGCTGTTAGCGCTTGGAATTCACCTAGGCTGAGATAGACAAACTCTCAAGGCTACAGAAAACCATTTCACCTCGTAGCTAGCCCTACGAGGTATGAGAAGGCTCTCTCGGGTCAGATTCGGTAGATCTTTCAATATGATAAGCTGACCAATTAGGGATAAAGATATTAGGCTAGTAAACTGATGAGGGGGTTTGATTTGATGATTTTTTTAGGGGTTTTGGTGGCAATTGGTGGAAGTGCAATTCAGGGTGCGGGGATTGAGCACAGTTTTCACAGGGGGATCTAAGGGGCAAGGTAGGAATGAGTGCTGATGTCTTAATCTGAGATGGATGATCAGAGATGATAGAGGAGAAGCTAAAGAGGGCAAACACACAATTCGAATCCTCTCTAGACAGTAGAAAACATTAAAATTGAACAAACTAAAAAGCTGAGCATGTCAAAACATGAGTTCAAACTTTACCACTTCATCTGTCCAATTTAGAAGCATAAGAGAGATGTGAAACACATAAACAAACTTACAAGAACATGTAGAGAACACACCATCAACAATCAGATCCACAAGAATCCTCAAAGATGTCTGTAAAACCCTGGCTTTCCTTGCCTTCAATTGCAGAAATAGATGCACAATATATAATAAAGCTTCCTTACACAAGAGTCCAACCATGAAAATGAGAAGGAGAGAGCATAATATAGACCATCTAGACCATCTAACTCCTTTCCCCACCTCTAGGGGTCGAGCTCAGCTTTCTAGGAGCAGTTTGAACAAATTCTAAACTAAGAACTAGAAAATAGGCAGCGAAACAACTTGCCTCTATTACTTAGCTAACTCATCCATGCATTAATTTTCACTTTTTACATCATGGAAGCTTCTAGAAGGGTAAAGAAAGATAAAATCTACCAAAGTGCCATGAACATATTACATTTATCCATCATCTACAAGTAAAAATAGTCAACCATAGTCAAAACAGTGTTTTTTTGACCAAAAATGTGAATTCTGGCAAATCTGGAAGTTCTGGTCGCGCCCCTGGAAGTTCTGGTCGCGCCCCTTCACAGCTGTTTTTGAGTGGGTTCCACTGGTCCAAATCAGGTGCAAGATGGCTCATTGGAAAGCTTGGCCTGTCTACTTTCCATCCCAAGTGGAATTTCTGAATTTGGTGTTGATTTGACCCCTCAAAAACCATTTCTCCCAAGGTCACTTTCTGCAACTCAAAAAGTGGGCAGAAAGTCATTTTTTTTGATGTATTTTGAGCTTTTGGAGGCTCAAAACTCAAAATCAGGCTTCTCCCAAGCATTGGTAATTTTTCTTTTTGCATGCCCTTTCCAAAAATGCCAAGTTTTCAAAATTCCGAGCAGTCCTCCAAAATGGTCTCACCCGGGGTGAGACCAAACCGTGGGCAAAACCTGTAATTTTACCAAAAATTTCCAAAATGCTCCAAAATTCTCAAAATTTTCACATTTTGATGCTAGATCAAGGCTGATCAGTACCATGATGAGTGAGAGATGCCTCAGCCAAGATGCGGAGTGGATTTGTCCTTTTCTTCTTCTTCGGGGCCTCTGACAGCTTCCTTTGGAGAATTTTCATTCTTGCTTTGCGAACATGTAACCTCTATGATGAACACCTTTGCCACCCTTACGAGGCCTCTGCTGTGTCTCAACCTCTGTAGAAGAAGACCGGTCATCACCTTGCTCATTAGTCTCAGTGGTTGACATGGTGTTATTGAGCAAGGTGGAATAAACAAGTCAAAATGACCGCTGCTCTGCCTGCAAAATGCTATGAAGTATGCTGTTTTCAAGGGGAAACATCATGAGGGACATGTTAGGGGAGGGAATTTACATATTGGAAAGGGAAAAATATATATATAAGCAGGGAATTCTGAAGGAAATCATCACCTAATGCTAAACATGTCATTCCATCTTTCGTCATTTGCGAATTAATACTTTATTAGGGAAAATTTGTGTTTTTTAAGCACCAAGGGAAAGGACAATGAAAATCTTCATCATGGAGGGAATGATGTCATGGGCATAGGGGAATAGGGCAGCATCATTTATAAACCATTAACAGGCCGCTCTCCTTAAATTTTGACTTTGAATGTATTTTAAGAGCATACTCTGTTTTTTCATAGCTTTTGAAATGGTCATTGATACTAAATGGGAAACAGGATCTTGTTATTTTGATTACAAGGGGAAGAGAAGGGTTTTTATGACAATTTGAAAAGGAAATGGGAAAGGGATTGTATCAAGGGAATTAGGGAGATGGAGGGATATGGGAATTAGGGTTAGGGAGTAGGAACCCATCAACAATGCTGCCAACCATATTTCATAACAGCAGTCCTTTACAATGCTGGCAGCTTTCATACTTTTGTCATATGTGAATTAGGGTCTTCAATTACATACTTTGTCAAAAGGGAAGGGTATCAATTGCATAGGGATTTTAGGGGATTAATGAGCAATTGAATCAAGGTTTTTATGAGGGGAAAGGTAAGGGAAAACAGAGTTTAGGGATAGGGAGATAAATACCATGTCACTTTGCAAACCCTAGCACAGCAAAACTGCTCTTTTGATAACTATGCAGCTGTATATTTAATGAATTTTTGTCATGAGCACCATACAGCTACTAATCTTTGACATTTACACAGCAAGAGGTCATTTTTATTTTGTTTTTATAAGGCTATGCAAGTTACATTTTTCACTGTTTTTTGTGTGATATTCATAAGCATGCCTTGCTATCATTTTTTCTTTTTGTTTTTATATTGTTTCTTTTCATTCTGCTGTGTATTTACATATGTAAATTTGCTGTATATACTAGTGTAGGGTTTGAACATGACACATGGGGGGAAACTAGGGTTTTGAAATGGTTTAGAAGGGGTTAGGGTTTCATAGGATTGGGGGTAGGGTTTGAGCTTTTCTTGCAAATGAGATTAATGAAAATGACATGTTAACATATGTAATTTAACTTTGGGAAAATGAATGGAGGGACTAGGAAAAAGTTGCCTTGAAAAACAACAAACAGTCAAACATATGCATGCAAAACATCAAGTCAATTCAACCTATCTTCTATGGATTCTTGGCATAAAATCATCATCATAATCTTCTTTTGTAACCTCAACACCATCACACAACACGTGGAATAGGCATACCTTTAAAAATTTGAGTGAATTTGAGTGAATTTGAGCGTTTGGGAGAGTTTCAAGGCAGGCAGACTTTTTGGTCGCGCACGCCCTCAGAATGGTCGCGCCCCTTCGTTTGGTCGCGCCCGTGTTATTTAACACTACGCTTTGGCCTCCGTTTGGTCGCGCGCACCCAGGTGGTCGCGCACCTGTCCAGAATGGTCGCGCACCACTTCTAACCTTGGAACTTGCAGAAACTTGCCCGAATTGCCTCCTTTTGCCTCTAACACAAATTTTTTGACTTTCAAATGTACAATAAGAGTGAATTGAGAGGGAAATTAGCTTTTATAGGGTCACTTTAAAAAAAATTTAACTTTAGAACCCACTTTCTAATGTTTTCAACTTGCTTTGCTTTTTAACACTGTTTAGAGTCTTTTTGTCCTGAAATAAGCTCTTTGGATGCGTTTGACTCCGTTCTTTTTGCAGGTTGACCGCCTGATGGACTGTAGTGAAGGAACCAGGGTTTTTGCCGGCACTTTTACAAATTTTTGAAAATTTCTTTATTTTTTCAAATTCCTCATGGCCTTGGACTTAAAAACAGGGTTTTTTAAATCCAAGGCATAAAGTGAGCTGTAGCTGAAGAAAATGATAATGAAACATATGTACAAAATTCCTTTCGGCTTGCTGGGCACTTACTGACCATGACTCATTACCTTGAAATGATTTTGACTCAAAACCCTAGACCTAAGACCATGGGATCTCAAGACAAAAAATAAGAACAAGCATGACTCAATTACATTGTTGTATGACCTGATCCAGCAAAGCCAAGAAGGGAACAAAGACCAGCTCCTCCATTCAGTGTTATGGCATGCCTAGTGGGATGCAAAACTGACAGTGATGAGACACCTATAAATGCATATGCAAAGAGTTATTGATCACTGATGGAGGGCTCAAGACCGACACTAACAGATGCATTGAAAGAGAAGATCAACACCACACAAGTTTTGGCTTTACCTAAACTCCAACAACCTTTCGAGATCAAGACCAATGCCAGTGGATATGCCATGGGAGTAGTATTGATGTAGCAAAGGAAACCTGTATGTTACCATTCGAAGACATTCTCCCAAGATCTTGTGAACTATCCCACATACGACAAGGAGTTGTATGCCTTGGTTCAAAGCGTGAAGAAGTGGAAGCACTATTTGATCAGCAAGGAGACCATCATTCACACAGATCACTAGCCCTTATAGTATCTCCAATCATAGGCCAAGTTTCAACAATCATGTCAGTTCAGATGGATGGGATTCCTTCAACAACTTCACTTGGTAATAAAATATAAGAAGGGCACCAACAACAAAGTGGCAGATATGCTTTCTTGCCCTCCTATTTATGCATCTATATTTTTGCAAAATGCCTCTTTATATTTTGAAAGTTATGCTTAACAATATGTTGATGATGATGATTTTAAGGAGATTTGTTATGAAACCATCTCACAAAAAGATAGAAAAGATAGATCAAATCCTTAGAGTTCAACCTCTTCGAGGGGGCAACCTCCTTTACATTACACAAATGAACAATTCTTGGATGATACAAATGACAAGGCCTCCTTTCTATATATAGGAGTCTAAGGGGTCATAATATAATCAGAGCCGACATAACAATAATAATGTAAGGGCACAATAATAACAATGGTGGGCTTCTATGGGGCACAATAATAATAATATGGGGACTACATGGGCACAACAATATAATAAGGGGGTTATACTAATAACAATAAGGGGTTACACTAGTAGTATAGGGACCTAACATCCCCCTCTCCTTCAAAAAGTGTTGTCCTCAATGCTTGAGTAGTTCTTGATGCTTCTGTATAAATTCTTGTCCTCCCATGTGGAATCTTCAGTGGGTAAGTTCTTCCACTTGATGAGATACTCTGAAATTGATCTATTTCATAGCTGTCAATTTATCAGTTCTGTGACTGCTTCAGGTTCCAATATGATTTTTCCTTCCTTGTCAAGTTCTCGCAATACTGTTTGAATTGGGATCTTCTGCAAATTTTGAATGAGTTCCCACTCCTTTGGGCATATGGATATCTGTAAGGCATGATGTTCGGAGGAACACTTCCTAGAATCAAAAGAATAGCATGATCATGATCACGAATAGGTGGGAGGCCTTTGAGAGTCTCAAATACCTTGGAATTAATCTCCAAAAAATTTTGGGGATCTGGAGAAATACATGATTTCGATGTGGGATCCTCTATTGAACATAACTGTGCAATTACACCCCGTTGTTATTTATTTAAAAGCTTTGTCATGTTGTTAGAGTTGATTATCCTTCCCAATTTCCCTTCGATACCCCTCAATTCAATTTCCTTTCCTTCCCAAAAAGAATTCAAGAAAAGTTCTTGAAAATTAAAAGCTATCATACCCAAAGACTGTATCCATTGGACTCCTAGTAAAACATCAGCACCACCCATTGGAATGGAAAGCATTGGGCTATTCAATACATATTTTCCCATAGATAGCTTGATATTATGGCACTTTCTAGAGAAATTTATGGTTCCTCCATATAGGAAGCAATTAAATTCCTTGGCTATCTTATAATGAATAAAATTATGGGTACTACCCGAATCAATCAACACTATTACCTTTTTCTTCTTGATATTTCCTTCTATCTTGATAGTTTGAGGAGTGGTAATTTCTTCCCATGGATTACAAGATATGGTCGAATTCATTTCTTGATGCTCGATGTGATCTTTCACTTCTTGAACATTTTTCTTCTTGATATGTCCTTCTATATTGATAGCTTGAGGAGTGGTAATTCTGGAAAATGCATTACAAGATATGGTTGGATTCATTTTTTTCTTTCTCGATGTGATATTTCACTTCTTGAACCTTTTTCTTCTTGATAGGTCCTTCTATCTTGAGGGTTTGAGGAGTGGTAATTCTTTCCAATGCTTTACAAGATATGGTCGGATTCATTTCTTCTTTCTCTGGGGTGGGTTCCTAGTGTATATATTCTTCTTTTCATGTTTCTTGATCCTTTTCTTCCTCCTCTTCATAATATATGTAAAATAATTTCTTCTCATCACACTTATGACCTTTAGTGTATTTGCTATCACAATTGTAACAAAGCCCTTTTTCTCTTTTTTCTTCCAATTTTTGTGGTGTAAACCTTGTAGGTTGTGGAAGGCTAGGATAAAAAACACTTCCATAATTATATTCGTGAGTGGTGGGATTCCCTGTTTCCATAATTTCGCTTTCAATTTTTATTGCCAACTTGAATGCCTTCTCCAATTAATCAAGTTCCCAAAGACGAACCCCGTGTTGAATGTTATCCTTTAAAGTCCTTATGAAGAGATCAACCATTTTCTTCTCTGGAATATCATTTACCCTTATATTCAATTTTTGAAAGTCCTTAATGTGCTCTGCCATTGAACCCTTTTGTTTGAGATTTATCAATTGGCTAAAGAAGGTGTTTCTCTTTGTATCCTCATAATGTACTATCATTTCCTCCGTGAAAATTGACCACGTGATAAGTGGTTTGTGAGAACAAAGCCCTTTATACCATAAAAATTGATTTGGTTCTAAATAATTAGATGCAATATGTAACTTTTGTAATAGTGGTATACCATGTAGATCAAAATATGTATCCATCTGTAGTATTCAATTTACCAGATCCTTGCCATCAAACTTCCTCATCTCGCTTTTTCTTGATTTTAGGATCTCGATCTTGAAACGACTGTAACTCTGTAATTTCAGATCTTTAAGTTTTGAAATTTTGGTCTATAATAGTCCTCTGAGTCCTCTTTCTAATTCCACAACTCTGATCGCAATTGGATTCCGGAAGAAATATTTATTCACAATCTCCCGCGATGACCTAATTATAGACTAGTTCAGTAGAGTGAACTTGTACGACGTTCCACGTGTCACTGTTTCAACCTTAGGTTTTGAAAACTATACCGAAACAAAATATATTCTATCCTCGTTCTATAACTTCTTATGAAATTTCAATGTGATGCTAAGAGAAAAAGTTATCACGATTTTCCCAAGGTCACATATTTAGGATGTAATTCGGGAGACTGCAGAAACCCTAAATGTTTTGGACTGTATCTCCGACAATATAGCAAACCAAGATCTGAAATTCGCACCTGAGATTCACCAAAACTGTGGCTCAAATGGGTTTTAATTTTAGAGTTTGAAACTTCACAGAAAAATAATTATAGCGAACATTCCACGATGACCTGTTTGATATGGAATTCTGGAGTTTTCAAAAACCCTAACTTCCTCAAATCATATCTCCGAAAATATAGCAAGAGAAGATCTGCAATTTGCACTCGAGTTTCAAAACGATTTTGGACAAATGGGTTTTTATTTTAGCTTCTGAAACTTCATAGCGAAAAAGTTATAGTAAAAATTTCACAATGGCCTGTTTTAGATGAAATTATGGAGCTTGCAAAAACCTTAACTTCCTCAAATCATATCTCCAAAAATATAGTGAGACAAGATCTAAAATTCGGATGTGAGGTTCAATGCAATTTTGTCTCAAATGGGTTTTTCTTTTGGCATCTGAAACTCTGTAGTGAAAAAGTCATAGTGAAAATTCCATGATGACTTGTTTGGAGCAGTGAAACCCTAGAATCCAAAGCTCTGATACCAAATGT
The DNA here is from genome assembly GCA_031772625.1 of Pinus tabuliformis. NCBI lineage: Eukaryota > Viridiplantae > Streptophyta > Pinopsida > Pinales > Pinaceae > Pinus > Pinus tabuliformis. The sequence continues at coordinate 1,492,786,270 of CM062804.1, read as the reverse complement.
TATGAAACCAGCTCACAAAAAGATAGAAAAGATAAATCAACACCTTAGAATTTAGCCTCTTCGAGGGGACAACCTCCTTTACATTACACAAATGAACAATTCTTGGATGATACAAATGACAAGACCTCCTTTCTATATATAGGAGTCTAAGGGGTCATAATATAATTAGAGCCAACATAACAATAATAATGTAAGGGCACAATAATAACAATAGTGGGCTTCTATGAGGCACAATAATAGCAATATGGGGACTACATGGGCACAACAATATAATAAGGGGGTTATACTAATAACAATAAGGAGTTACACTAGTAGTATAGGGACCTAAGAAGATTTATGAAAAATTGACTCATGAATCGCAGGTGGATAATTACCATTTGCAGGGAAAGTTGTTGTATCACCTTGGAAAACTTTGTATCCCCGCCAATGAAAGAATACATGTAATCAGAGAGGTGCATACCTCTCCTATGTCAAGTCATTTTTGTGTAGGAAAATTTTTTTCATTTGTAGAGGTTTTGTTATTGGCCTCACATGAAAAATGTTGTGACTCAATATGTAAAGGGATGTGTGTTGTGTTCAGTTATCAAGCCCACTAATAGAAAATTTAGGCTCTACACACCACTCCCTGTTCTGAGTCATCCATGGGAAAGTGTGTCGATGGATTTTGTAGGTGGTTTTCCTTTTTCTAGGAGAGGTCATGACTATTTGTATGTCGTTATGGATTGATTTAGAAAAATGTGTGTATTAATGCCTTGTAAAAAGCAAGCCATTATAGAGAAGATTACTCATCTCTTCTTCCAATTTTTATGGGTCCACTTTGGGTTTCCCACATCCATTGTGTTTGATCGAGACTCTCACTTTCTTGGAGAGTTTTGGACGAGTTTGTGGAGAATGATGGACACCAAGTTGAAGAGGAGCATGACATTTCATCCACAGACCGACAGGAAAACAAAGGTTGTCAACTACACAGTGATACACTTACTCTGAGGCTATTGTGGAAAGCATCCCAAGTTGTGGGACAAGCAACTTCCTTATGTACAACATGCATACAACCGGGTAGTGCATTCATCCACTCAGAGCTCACTGTTTGAGACATGCTTTGGCTATTTTCCAAAGGATCCCTTAGACATGGTCTTTGGGAGAGATGAATATTCCAATGGGAAAGATGACAGGGAAAAAGCGCAGAAGTTCATTCAGCAAATTTAGTTGATTTACCAGGTAGTGTAGGATCAATTGGAGAAGTTTCAAGCTCAATATAAAGCATGACATGACAAGCACCGAGTCGATCACCAATTCCAAGTTGGAGACAAAGTATGGCTCCACTTAAGAAAAGATAGGATGAAAGGGGAAGGAAAGAAGTTGCGACCAATTCGATATGGACCATTCACCATATTAGAGAAGACTAGTGACAATGATTTTCATCTCGATTTGCCAACATACATGCAGATGTACTCAATGGTGAACGTTGAAAACTTGTATCTTTATGAGCCCTTGTTGATCATGGACACCGAAGAGGCCGGATAGGTTCCTACAGTGGATGATTTTGCACCTAAATACTTGGACAAACTACCAGAGGACATCATTCTTGAAAGGAATACCAAGGCTTCATGAAGGGGAGATGTGGAGTACCTTCGTATTGGGTTCAAAGGAATGCATCCAAGTAAGGCTCGATGGATTGAAAAGGAGAAAGTGAAGGATACATTTCCTCACTTAAAAATTGATTGATAAATCTTTTGGCGGTCCAAAAGCTCATTAGTGGGGAGGAATGATCCAGGTGGATCCAAAAATAGAAGTGGCCTTATATGGAAGTGTAACTAGGACCAGATCGTAGCTCTCATCACCCTAATTCCAATAGTGCAAATGACACTCAAATCTGAGTTCTTATGCTCAAGTAATAGTTGATTAAAGTTTTGGTCAAACTGGGTCAAGTGGCAGTCACCAACGAGGCAAAAAATTGGAAAAGTGCCAGTGCATGGAATCTAGCAATTAGAATGGGAGAATTTGTCGCCTACTTATTTTATCTAATATCCCTTATTTTCTGGCAGGAAAAAAATTAACTATTGAGTTAGAAAAGATAAAAATAATAAAATAACCACCACCCCTCAACGGTGTTATATTGTGTATGTATTAAATTGGGTGGGCGGGCCACCCTCGGTGGACCAGTTTGAACTTGTTGGAACCACATACCATTACCATCGACGTGAATCGCATTTAAAAATAAATTCAAACAAAAGTTAATTGTTGAAGGTCTATGCTAAGAAGGATCAATATTAAATAGATAATAAAGAGTAATTATGAATCAAAGAAGCATCATATACAAAGAAGGGAGGGGAAGGGGGGCAAGGAAGAGAGCATAGTCAAGAGGAGAGAAAGAAAAGGGAATAAGGATAAGGTAAAAACTAATAATATAGAAAGGGGGAAAAAAGAGAAAAGGGAGAAAACAAAACAAGAAGAGGGTAGGTGAAGGGGAAGGGGGAGTATGTAAGGCAAGAGGGAGAGTATACAGAGGTGAGAAGAAGAAGTTAAATTATTGAGATTAATGGTATCCAACTATTGTTGATCTCATCACCTCCATCTCTATTAGTATTGTTGGTATGTTTGATGATCTCCAAAGCTTCCCTAAACTTGTGTTTGAAATAATGATCTTCCTTAGAGATAATTTCAGTGTCTTCAATGAGTGTTCAACAAGTGCAGAGGAGTGAATTATTTCCTTCTTTATGTCAGCCCCATGTTCCTTCAGTCTTATTTTGAACAACTGACCAATCTCCACATTGTAGCACTTTCCACATGATTAGCTAATCTTATAAACTCTTTTAAACTGAAATTGATCATCTTTATCCTTGACATATCTCATCTTATGTCGGATGGTTTCAAGGGACTTGAATGTTGCCAATGTATCAAATCTTGATGACCATCTAAAGAAGAGATTAATTCCATGCAGTGAAATCACTACTAGAATTTATGGTCTCCCTAAAATTCACAAAGAGGTTATTCCACTAAGACCGATCATAAACACCATTGGTTCTCCCACATATATATTGGAAAAATATGTTGTTGGTATACTTAGACCTCTTGTTGCTAACACTGACTCCTTCATTAAGGATAGTAAACCCTTTATCGATCTAATCAAGAATGACAAATATCAACCTACTGATATAACTGTAACGTCTGACGTTGTTTCACTATTCACCAAAATTCCTCTTAGTGAAAAACAAAGTTGTCAAAGGTGTTACTAACCCTCTAGTAGCTAAACGCACGGAGATCTGTCTTAGATCAACATTTTTCAATTTCCAAGGGGAATTCTTTGAACACTCTATTAGTGTGATAATGAGCTCTCCCTTATCACCCATTCTTTCCAACCTCTTTATGGAAATGTTTGAGAAGAAGGCCATTAACACCTATCATTTAAATCCAAAAATATGGAAGAAATATGTTGATGACAACAATGTAAAATATCCCCATGGTGAATTGGAACTTAACAAGTTTTTAGATCATCTAAATCGAATTTTTGAAGATATCAATTTTACCATGGAACTTGAAGACAATAATACCATTCCTTTTCTAGATGCTCTTCTCACAGTGAAAGAAAATGGTAACATAGGACATCCAAGTATATAGAAACAAGATTCATTCAGATAGCTACCTCCATGTTGATTCTCATCATCATCTAGCACAGAAAATGGGTATTTTGAATAGACCCATCATTAGAGCCTCAAGGTTATCTGATAAAGATCATTTCCAGCAAGAAATAGACCACCTTAAGAAAGTGTTTCTTGACAATGGCTATAATTAAAAAGACATTTTCACAACTATCATGAAAGCCAGAAGAAACTCTTACTCCCTTAAGTCCCATTCTCCTTGTAGAAATTCTCACTGTAGATTAACCTGATAATGCAATATAACTAAAGCAAAATACTTTAATCTAGTTCTACAATCAAACTTGTGGAAGCTTAATAGATTTGAGTAAGATCAAGCAGAACACATATAACCAGAAGAAGAATCAATGCACATGAAAAAGAAAAGAATACTAAGGGGAAAGCCTCAGCTAAAAACCCCACTATCTGTATTATCATACAAGTGGAAATATCTCAGGATTACACACAACTTTAGTTCTCACAGCTAGCCATATCTCAGTACAATCCTCACAGATGATCATAGGCAAAATATACTTCTCATTAAGTCCTCCACACTGCCATCCAAGCTCCTATTTCCTAGTGCGGTTTTTCCCGGGTGATCCTACTATTACCATGTGTAACACTAATCACTCACATTGACCTTACACCCTATAAAATTGCGCAAACCTCAAGGAATGAATTCCTTTTGCATGCAAGAGTTTTCCTTTAGGAAAATTCTAGCAACTAATAGTACACTATCCCTGTCTTTAATATCAATTGGGTCTTTCTCTGAATAGACATGCATGAGTTATTTATGAGAGAATCTTCAATTATCTGGAGTACACTAGTTTGATGCATGCATGCATTAACTGACTGAACTCACAATTAGTTCCTCAAACTGTTTGGAACTAATTTAACTGGACATAACTTAGTTAACTGAGCTAACTAATTACAACTCAAACACAATAGCTTGAATTTCTCCAACTAATTAATCCAAGATGAATTAATTAATTATTTTTCAAGCAGATGGTGAGACTAAATTCGAATTTTAATTCAAGGACAAATTAAAATTGGAATATTCTTGTTGCCACATTTCAACACTCCCTCACAACAAGAAATGGATTATCTACCACCCTGATCCTGTCCCTATGGAACTCGAATTTACACTTTGACAATGCCTTAGTCAAAATGTCTGCATCTTTCTCCTCGGTCAAATAATACTGCAACAACATGATCCTCCTCACCACACAGTCTCTGCGATGATGATACTGAATGTCAATGTTCTTGGACCTGTCATGAAATACTAGATTCTTAGAGAGTTTGATACAACTCTGATTATCACAATAGATCATAGTTGGATCCATCCTCTGATCAAACAAACCAGCTAAAATTTTTCTCATCCAGATGGCCTCACATGTTGCCTAACTTGCAGCCATGTATTCAACCTCTATCGAGCTGAGTGCAACTGACCTCTATTTCCTGCTGTACCAAGAAACTTCTGCCAACCAAAGGTTGAAAATTCCACCTGATGTGCTCTTCCAATATGATGGACTCCCTGCCCAATCTACATCAGTGAAGCCCTATAGCTTCACTCCCTCTATCCATCTGTACCATAATCCATACTAAAATGTGCCTCTAAGGTATCTCAATACATGCTTTGCCGCCTTCCAAAACATCTTGGTAGGCTAAACCATAGCTTGACTCAGTTGGTTCACCGCATAGCACAAATCTGGTCATGTGTTCACTAAGTACATCAGTGAACCCACAAGCTACCTGTACACAGTAGCTTCTACTACTTCTCCTGAAGTAGCATCCTCCTTCCTCTAGTTACTTGCTAGACAAGTCTACATGGGCTTGCACTTCTCCATGTGGAATCTCCTGAGTATCTCATTGGCATACTTGTCCTAAGACACAAACAACTCCCCATCCTTCTGTCATACTTCCATGTCAAGGAAGTAATGCATGAGACCCATGTCTTTCATCTCGAATTCTCTTGCAAGGTCCTCCTTGCAAGACATGATCAACTGATCATCACCTATCAATATGAGATCATCAACATAAATTACAATGATCAACTACTTACCTTTCACCATGATGTGGTACAGGTTCACATCTGCTTCACTCTTTGTGAAGCCCAACCCAGTGAAGTAGTTGTCGATCCTAGTGTACCAAGCACGAGGTGCTTGCTTCAACCCATATAAAGATTTCTTGAGTTGTGTTAGGATATTCCGACACATTGGAAATAGTTAAGTATAACTTGGTCTAGTATAGAGTTAGGTAAAGTGTGTTTCTTTACTATGTACATTTTGTAACTTACAATCCGACGGTCACGATATGTTGTGATCTGACGGTTCATTCTCTCTTTGGTATTACCGACACTTGATCAGTGGCTTAACACCCGATTGGTCCATAATCTTTATTTAAAGAGCATGGAGGGTCATTTGTAGGGTAACCATCCATGAGAGAAGCTTATGTAAATTTTCATTCTTTTATTAATAAATTGCCTGAAGTGGTCGCGTTGGCTCAGGGCGTGGACTGTTTCCCTCTTTGAGGGTTTTAACCACGTCAAAAGTACGGGTGTATTGATCTGTGATCTGTTTGTGAGCAGTGTCCTTTGGTGTTCTGTCTGAGGAACTTACCCTGTAAATTCCTACATGGTATCGAGCTATTTGAGGGCCCGCATCCGTTGGTGATCCAAATCTGAAGCCGATAGAACTGCATCCGACTGTCATTTCCTAGATCTATTGTTTCTAACTACTTTCGGGCCGAGAGGACTACTCTATTTTGTTTGGAGCATTTTTTTCAGTGAGGAACCCCTTTCGTTTCACGCAAAAAGGTTTCCGGTAGCCCTAGCTACGTCATTTTTAAGATCTGGAGGTATACAGTGTTTATTTGCAGTTTACAGTTATTTTCTCTCTGTTTATTTTGGTTTCGGTTTATTTATATTTTTTTATTACTGGATCTATGCCTTTCATTTCTGCTTATGCTCTTTGCCCCGCGACTCTGTGCGATCTGGGAAAATCAAAAACAGAAAGGAAGGATTTTTCTCATGCGTATGCTCTTTTCCGCTGTGCCTTAGTGTGATCACGGAAAATCAGAAACATTGAGAAAAATATTTAGTTTCCAACTAAAGCTAACTTCGAGCCATGAGGTTCGTTTTTTTTTGTATGTCCGTGTTGGGTTTTGTGTTTTTGTTTTGTAGGGAAAAAGAGCTTTCTCAAAGTAAGCACGCAACCCAAAGTTTCAGTGACTAAAAAGAACCCCCCTCCCCCTCTCTCTCTCTCAAACTTTTTGTTTAGTTCACTTGGTCCAAAGCTAATTTATGAGAGTAGAGGTCTTGAGTTCAAGTCTCCTTTTTGTGGGGGCGGATTTTTCATTCCTGCACTTCGTCGGCATCTTCATCAAATTTTCTTCAAAAAGCCATAACTTCTTCATCCAGAAGCCGTTTTCAGAGCCGTTTTTTTTAACCAGCCTAATTTTTTGAGATATTTCCATTGGAACACTTAGTTTCAGCATCTATAGCTTCAGTTTCTATTAAAATGGAAAGTCCATGCCAAGTTATTCTTGACAGCACCAACTACTTTCAATGGTGGTCCTACATTGTGGATTTACTTAGAAGTAAAGGTCTCTATAGAATAGCCTCAGGCCAAGAAACCAAACCGAAAGATGAAGATAAGGCAGCTAAATGGGAAAATAGGCAAGATCAAGCACGTGGGTTGATAGGGATGTCTATTTCTCCTGATCTTATATTCCATATTGCAGAACTTGATACTCCTGAGGAAGCAATGAAACAGATCACTAAAGTTTTTGGAATTAAAAATGAACTTAAAGCCCATCAACTCGAAAATGATTTGCTTACATTGGACCCCAAACATTTTTCTTTCATTGAATATTTTTTGTCCAAGTTCAAGACCCTTAGACTTCTCTTGGAAGGTGTTAAGGTTAAGAAAGAAGATAGTAGCCTTATCTATTCCATTCTTACTAAGTTGGGACCAACCTATTCTGTGTTTGTTTCCACCTTTCATTCTACAAGAGAAGCCTTTATTTCTCAAGGACAAGCCTACAAGTCCCCTTCCTTTGATTCCTTTTGTGATTCTTTAATAAGAGAACAAGAAAAAATCTTACACCTTGGTCTTCTTAATCTTGGAAACTCTTCTAAGAAACCGTTAGCTGCCCAGCAGCAACCAAATTCAAAGAATCCTAAGAAGTTGTATCCTAAAAGGAATGGTCGTAAACCAAACAAGGGTCCTAAGCAATTTCAGCCTCAAAATGAAAAATCATTTCAATAAAATGATAAGACAAATAAAAACAAAGGGAAGAAGACTGATAGACATTGCAACTTTTGTAATCGAGATGGCCACTTAGAATCCAAATGCTTTAAGAAGATGGAAGCCTTGGGAGCAGCAATGAAGAAGCATAACATTCATTTGGAGCACTCTTCAACTTCAACTTCATCTTCAGGAATAACACTTTCTGCATGTGGTTGTCAAGAATCTCGGTCTAGCTATGCACTAAATGTATCATCTTCTTCTCATTCTCATGAGTGGCTCATTGATTCTGGAGCTTCTTATCACATGGCCAAAAACAAAGCCATGTTTTCTTCTTTAAATGAGTGTAACACCAAAAATATATATGTTAGTGATGATATATCTCTTAGTGTTGTAGGGACTGGAATTGTTCATATAGACAATGGTCAATTTAATGATGTATTATGTGTTCCAACCTTATCCTGCAACCTTCTATCTGTATATCAGATAACTCATTCAGGTGAAGGTAAAATCGTTGAATTTTCACCTCACGATGTTGTAATTAAGGACCTAAGAGATCCTAGACAGATTTTAGCTACTAGCATTGCTGATGATTCTACAAGGTTGTATAAGTTTCACAACTTTGGGTCATCAAATATTCCCTCAGTATTTGTTGCTCATAACGATGAAGTGAGCAAACTTTGGCATGAGCGATTTGGTCACTTAAACTATCGCTCTCTTTAGAATCTATGTAAAGAAAATATGGTGACAGGTCTTCCAATGGTATCTTGCAGAGATGGTGTTTGTTCCGGATGTGTACTCGGAAAACATCATCAGGACAGTTTTGAAAAACGTGCCTCTTGGCACGCCTCAGCCCCTTTACAGCTTGTGCATAGTGATTTATGTGGTCCACTTCCAGTTGTTTCATTCTCTAGCTACAAGTATTTCTTAACTTTCATTGATGATTTCTCCAGATGCACTTGGGTATACTTCTTAAAACTCAAGAGTGAAGTATTTAACATGTTCTTGGCCTTTAAGGCCTTTGTTGAAAAACAATCTGGACATCAAATTCTTAAGCTAAGATCTTATAATGGCGGAGAATATGTTAACAACGAATTCATCAACTTTTGCACTGAGAATGGAATTCAAATGCAACATATTGTTCCATATACTCCACAACAAAATGGTGTAGCTGAAAGGAAGAATCGCACCTTAAAGGAAATGACTAATTGTATGCTTCAATCTAAAGGACTTAGTCTTAATTATTGGGCAGAAGCAATTAACTGTGCAAATTACATAATAAATCGCACTCCTACTAAGCTTTTAAAGAATATCACTCCAGAAGAAGCATGGAGCTCAATTAAACTAGATGTAAGTCACTTTCATGTTTTTGGAAGTGAAGCATGGGCCCATATTCCAGATGAGAAACATAAAGCTTTAGAACCTAAGAGTGAAAAATGTATTTTTGTTGGATATTCTGAAGATGTCAAAGGATATAGACTTATTCCACTTAAGTCCAAAAATGTTATCATTAGAAGAGATGTAAAGTTTGCTAAAAATATATCGGCCTACGAGCCTAGTTTGGCGGATGTGCCACCTCTCCCTATCTCTTCTACTTTTGACAATATTTCTTCTTCAGATGATGAAAGCGAGGATGAAAATCCTCTCCCACCTTCTCAGGATCCTCCTTCAGCTCTTCAGCTTCCAAAATGGGTCCGTGCTACTCGGGATGCAGCAGGTGATCTTGCCGGTGATCCTACAGATCAGCGACATACACGTTCTTAGTTTGATAGAGACTCTTCTTTACTGGCTCAAACTTCAATGAATTATGATCCTGACACCTTTGCAGAAGCTTCAGGCCATCCAGATTGGGAATCAGCTATGAATGAAGAATATCATTCATTATTGGCAAATGATCCATGGGATCTTGTTCCTCTACCAAAGGGACGAAAACTTGTTAGATGCAAATGGGTTTACAGAACCAAGTATGGACCAGATGGGAAAGTTGATAAACATAAAGCTCGTCTTGTTGCTAAGGGTTTTTCACAAGTTGAAGGCATTGAATACATTGAAACCTTCTCCCTTTTTGCCAAAATGAACTCTATCCACCTTGTTCTTTCCCTAGTTGCCTCTTTCAACTGGGAAGTCCATCAGATGGATGTTAAATCTGCCTTCTTGCATGGGGACTTACATGAAGAAATCTATATGGAACAACCTATTGGCTTTATACAAATAGACTCTAGACTTGTATGTCAGCTTAAGAAATCCCTTTATGGTCTCAAGCAAGCTCCTTGAGCTTGGTATGCCAAAATGGATAACTTTCTTTTAGAAAATGGTTTTTCTAGGTGTCATTCTGACAATACTGTCTACACCAAGAAAGTGGGCAAGTCTCTTATCATTCTTGTTCTCTATGTTGATGATATTATCCTGACTGGTAATGATCCCAACCTTATAAACGATGTGAAGTCTAGCCTTAAAAGGAAGTTTGAAATGACAGACTTAGGACACTTACATTATTTTCTTGGTCTTCAAATCTTGCAATCCAAGGAAGGTATTTCCCTTTCCCAATCCAAGTATGCTTGTGATATTCTATGCCATTTTCACATGGAAGACTGTAAGCCAGCCCCTTCTCCCTTTCAGTCTGGAGTCAAACTTTCAGTCACTTGTACTTCTCCTGAAGTTGATGCTACCTTATACCGTCAACTTGTAGGAAAACTTTTGTATCTAACCCATACTCGTCCTGACCTTTCCTTTGCCATTGGCCTTGTTGCTCGGTTTATGCAAAACCCACATGAAAGTCATTGGAAAGCAGCTAAAAGAATACTTCGTTATGTTTGAGGTACAATTCAGTTTGGGATTCATTACAGTGCCGAAGCAGCTCCTCTATTGGTTGGTTTCACTGATTCCGATTGGGCTGGTGACCATGATGATCGGAAGTCTATTGCAGGTTATGTGTTCACTCTTGGTTTAGGACCTATTACATTGGCTTGCAAGAAACAAGGTGCCATTTCTCTTTCTTCAGCAGAAGCAGAGTATCGTGGTGCCATAGAAGCTAGTAAGGAAGCCTTGTGGCTTCGTCAGATCCTGTCAGAGTTTCGCTTTCAGCAGCAGCATCTGACTACACTTTGGTGTGATAATCAAAGTGCCATTCAGCTATGCAAATATCCAGTCCAACATCAGCGCAGAAAACACATTGAACTGCACATGCACTTCATCAGAAAGCTCATTCACGACCATGTTCTTGAAGTGCAATATTGTTCAACAGATGATCAAGTTGCAGACATCTTTACAAAGGCTCTCACAAAGGTGAAGTTCACTAAACTTCGATTTATGGTTGGAGTTCAGGGAGTTGTCACTAAGGGGGGATAGGCTCTAGTGCCTCCTTCCTTCTCCTATTATGTCATATTTGTAAATCCTTCAATCCTATCCCAAGTTGTTCTTAAGGGGGGATGTTAGGATATTCCGACACATAGGAAATAGTTAAGTATAACTTGGTCTAGTATAGAGTTAGGTAAAGTGTGTTTCTTTACTATGTACATTTTGTAACTTACAATCTGACGGTCACGATATGTAGTGATCAGATGGTTCATTCTCTCCTCGGTATTACCAACACTTGATCCGTGGCTTAACACCCGATTGGTCCATAATCTCTATTTAAAGAGCATGGAGGGTCATTTGTAGGGTAACCGTCCATGAGAGAAGCTTATGTAAATTTTCATTCTTTTATTAATAAATTGCCTGAAGTGGCCGCATTGGCTCAAGCCGTGGATTGTTTCCCTCTTTGAGGGTTTTAACCACGTCAAAAGTACTAGTGTATTGATCTGTGATCTGTTTGTGAGCAGTGTCCTTTGGTGTTCTGTCTGAGGAACTTACCCTGTAAATTCCTACAAGTTGGCACACATGCAACTCACGATCGAAGGTCTCAAAACCTTCCGACTGTTCTGTGTACACCTCTTCCTCAATCTTTCCATTGAGGAATGCAGTCTTCACATCCATCTGATGGATCTTCCAACCCATCTGTGCTGATAATGCCAACATTGATCTGATAGATGAGTACCTTGCTACAGGAGCAAAAGTCTCATCATAGTTTATCCCCTCAACCTGTGAAAACAACGGGCAACAAATCTTGCCTTATGTTTCTCCACACTACCATCAGCAGCTTGCTTTACCTTGTAAAGCCAACAAGAACTCACAACTGACTTGTTCTTTGGTCTTGGAACCACATCCCAAACACTATTCTGAACTATGGAATCATACTCCTCCACCATAACATCAACCCAAATCGGCTACTGCACTGCTTCCTTAAAGGAAGATGGCTCGGTCTCAACACATTCTCCAACAAGGGCCATGTATCCAGTGTACCTCTCAGGTGACCTCCTCTGTCTCTGCTAAGAAGATGGTTCTCCCACATTCTATTTCGCATCCGAAAACAATCTGTCAGCTTCTCTTGTGCGCTTTCATCCATATCTGGCAGACTCTGCTTGAGTGGATGTCTCCAGTCCTGGAACCTCTGCATGCGGCTGCTCTGCATCAGTCTAAGGCTCCTCCTCCTTAGGAACCAACAGTTCCTCCACAGCCCGTAGTTGGAGCTCCCTCTCAAGGGAAACTTGCATGGTCTTCTGCTCTTCAAACTTGAGATCTCTACGAACCACTGTACTTCGACTGGTAGGCAAGTACACCCGATAGTTGTGGGGTGTATCAGTGTACCCCATAAGTATCCCCAACTTAGTTGTTGGCTCAATCTTCTTCCATGCATACTTTTTCACATGGAAATATACCGATGAGCCAAAGATCCTGAAGCGACCCACATCTGGTCTCTTACCAGAGAAAGCTTCCTCTGGTGTTTTCATCCCAAGTAGGTGATGTGGGCTTCTATTTTGCAAATAGACCGTTGTGTTGCATGCCTTAGCCCACAAATGAAGTGGTAGGCCTTGGTCATGCAACATCGCCTGTGCTGCCCCTACAATCATTCTGTTCTTCCTCTCAGCCATCCCATTCTGTTGTGGTTATGAGGTGTTGTCAACTCCTGTTTAATTCATTCCACTCACAGAAGTCCTTAAACTCTTGAGAGACATACTATCCATCGTTGTCGCTTCTCAAGGCCTTGATCTTCTTCCATGATTCATTCTCAACCAAAGCTTTGAACTCACAAAACTTTGAGAAGGTTTGATCCTTCTTCTACATGAAATAAATCCAGCATTTATGAGAAAAATCATCAATGAAAATCACATAATACCTTTGCTTCGCAATGGATTCCATTGAGAATGGTCCACACAAATCAGTATGAACTCACTCTAAGATCGCTTCCACTCAAATATCTTGATCATGAAAGGAAGACTTGGCTTACTCTCCCAAGGTACAACCTTTGCACGTGTCAACTTGCTCAAGTTTACCTTCGGGAATTCTAGTAGAGATATGTTGCATTATCTTCAAGGCCCCATGATGCAGATGGCCCAACCACCTATGCCATAACTCACCAATGTCTTGGCTTTGCACTAATTCTAATTTCAAACTCAATGTAGCACAGTCATCTACCTCTAGTTTGTAGAGATTCTTCACTTGAATCCAAATCCTCTTGGTCTAACCCATGGCTATGTGTCTTAGGAACTCCTTTCCTTTACTGAAGACAACATCGTAGCCTTTGTCCTCCAGCGTCGCGATTGATACCAAGTTCTTCTTCATTCCAGGCACATACTTCACATTTTTCAAGGGGAGAGGAGCTCCATGATCCCTTTGAAAAGCAATCGTGCCTTCACCTGAAACACAGTACTTTCCGTCGTCACCCATCTCTATGCACATCTTGAGGTCTTTCTCCTCCAAGGTACTGAATAAAATTTTATCATCGGTCATGTGGAATGAGGCTCCACTGTCAAGATACCAAACACAACCCACCATCGATGAAACCATACATGAGATGAGGGTAAAGTCCATTTCGAACTGAGAGGCTAATGCCTCACCTTCTGATCCTTTTGTGGATCCCTTCTTGGACTTCTTCGATGGGAAATTAGTTGCATAAATGTCCCATCTTGTGACAATTAAAGCATCTCACTTTAGATTTGTCACCCTTCTTCCCTCCATGACAAGAATTTGAATTGGAATGGGAAGCCTTCCCTTTCCATTCCTTGCCTTACTTGCTAAGGCCAAACTTTCTTCATCATCATTATTTTGATGAAGAACCATATCGAGTGCTCCTCCTGCATGAGATCTAACCACAGTCGTTCCTAATCTATTAGTTTCTCTCTTCCATTCACAGAGTCTTGGTAGCTATTCCAGCTCTTTGGAAGACCGAGGAGAGAAAGGCTCACTATATCATCATCGGCAGTAGTTATTCCCACACTACCAAGCTCATCTTTGTAGGTGGTGAGCTTGTTCAGATATGTAGAAATAGTTTCTCCCTTCTCCATCTTGATCTTCCATTCAACGAATTCTTGTGCATTAGTTGCAGATGGCTTGGGGCTTTCTTGATCAATGCAATCCTTCAAACCATTGTCTTCTAATACAACTTCCATTCTATCTTTCCATGCTATGTAATTTTAGCTACCTTCCAAGGCATACTCGAGTCTCAAACCATAGAACGCCATTGATCAACCTGAAGTATGAGATGAATTCGATTTGAACCTCCAATCCCAAAATTCAAACTTCGAATTCTCTTCTTCGTATACTGTTCATAGCTTTGATAACCTTTGCTCTGATACCATGTAGAAATTATCACTGTAGATTAACCTGATAACGAAATATAACTAAAGCAAAATAATTTAATCTACTTCTACAATCAAACTTGCTGAAGCTTAATAGATTTGAGAAAGATCAAGTAGAACACATATAACAAGAAGCAAAATCAATGCACATGAAACACGGAAGAATACTCAGGGGAAAGCCTCAGCTAAAAACCCCACTATCTATATTATCATACAAGTGGAAATATCTCAGGATTACACACAACTTTAGCTCTCACAGCTAGCCAGCTCTCAGTACAATTCTCACAGATGCTCACAGGCAAAATATACTTCTCATTAAGTCCTCCACACTGCCCTCCAAGCTCCTATTTCCTAGCGTAGTTTTTCCTAGGTGATCCTACTATTACCATGTGTAACACTAATCTTACACCCTATAAAACTATGCAAATCTCAAGGAATGAATTCCTTATGCATGCAAGAGTTTTATTTATAGGAAAATTCTAGCGAGTGATAGTACATTGTCCCTGTCTTTAATCTCAACTAGGTCTTTCTTTGAATAGACATGCATGAGTTATTTATGAGAGAAACTTCAGTTGTCTGGAGTACACTAGTTTGATGCATGCATCCATTAACTGACTAAACTCACAATTAGTTCCTAAAACTGTTTGTAACTAATTTAACTGGACATAACTCAGTTAACTGAGTTAACTAATTACAACTCAAATACAACTCATCCTTATCTCCTTAATTAAGGGATAATCTCCTTAATTTAAGGGATAATTGTTGCATGACTTCACAAAGAATTCTAGCTTGAATTTCTCCAACTAATTAATCCAAGATGAATTAATTAATTATTTTTCAAGCAGCTGGTGAGACTAAATTTGAATTTTAATTCAAAGACAAATTAAAATTGGAATATTCTTGTCGCCACATTTCAACACTCCTTCCCCTGCCCCTAGAGGTAAAGAATTCCTCCCATACATTCGTGGTACCACTGACAAAATTGCAAAAATCCTCAAAAGAAATGGTATTATTACATCATTCAAGCCCCTTGAAACCATCTGACATAAGATGAGATTTGTCAAGATAAATTTGATCAATTTTAGTTCAAAGGAGTTTATAAGATTAATTGTTCATGTGGAAAGTGTTACATTAGGGAGACTGGTTGGTCATTCAAAATAAGACTCAAGGAACATGGGGCTGACATAAAGAAGGAAATAATTCGCTCCTCTGCTCTTGCTGAACACTCATCGAAAACTAAGCACCACTTATGCCTTGAAAACATTGAAATTATCTCTAGGGAATATCATTATTTCAAACGCAAGTTTAGGGAAGCTTTGGAGATCATCAAAAATCCCAACAATATTAATAGAGATGGAGGGGCCAAGATCAACAATAGTTGGATACCATTAATCTCAATCATTTAACTTCTTCTTCTCTCCTTTGGATACTCTCCCTTTTGCTTTCCATACTCCTCCTTCCCCTTCAACTACCCCTCTTCCTGTTTTGTTTTCTCCCTTTTCTCTTTTTCTTTTCCCCCTTTCTATATTATTATTTTTTACCTTATCCTTATTCCCTTTTCTTTCTCTCCTCTTCACTGTGCTCTCTTCCTTGCCCCACTTTCCCCCTTCTTTGTATATCCCCCTTCTTTATATATGATGCTTCTTTCATTCATTTTTATTCTTTATTATCTATTTATTATTTATCCTTCTTAGCTTGCCCTATTACCTTTTAAGGCTTTATTTCATTTTAATTTTTATTCATTTGCTTGATTTTGTTCTTCCATGATCCTTTCCTTTTTTTTAAATTTTCTCTTATTTTATTGCTTGATTTTTATTATTCTATTCTATTTTATTTTATTATTTTATGTTATTTAATTTAATTTAATTTATTTTATTTTATTTTTCTTTCATATTCAATTATTGTTATTCTTTCTTTATTTTGGTTTGATTGTCTTTTGTAGTTTCTGTGTTTATTCTTCTTATTATTTATGTTATTGTTTTTATTTTTATTTTTTTTGTTTTATTTATTTAATTCTAATTTTATGCTATTTATTATTTTGTTTTTATTTTAGTATTGTTTTTTGTTTTTTCTGTTCTTCTTTGTTTTTTATTTTTATTTTTATTATTAGTATTATTGGATATTTATTAATTTTATGGATATATTGATTGTCCTTCAAAATATTTTTAATTATTATATTTTTATCTTTTGCTTTTTTGTTTTTATCCCTTAATTTTTTGTTTTTTGTTTTTATTCCTTAATTATTATAGAGCCGACTCTCATTTGTATCTCTCTTCCCTTCCTTATCCTATTTATACCCTCATCATTTTTTCTCTTCTTCTCTCAACATGATTGTCCTGATGATGAGTCCAGTTGGTGACTCAAAATGTAGACCTTAAAAAATGACACCTGTGGATTCTATTCCGAAATTTCACTCTTCAAAAGATCTGGATCTTTAGCTCTGAATCTTGACAGAATAAAAAATATCCCAAGTTCATACTTAGATTACTCATAATTTCGCCAGGAATCTGATGGTATAGACGGTTTTCTGATCTAAGTAGCAGATTTTCCAAAGATATATTTTTGAGGGGAACCATGAAGGTGGAACCTTTACACAACAATCTGCATGGAATCTGAAAGATTCCCTAAACGCCCGAAAATGAAAGTTTCAAAACCAAACCAACTTTGTACTCATTTTTCTCAGTTTTTCGCAAGGAACATGATGGTGTGATGAATTTCTTTGTTTGAGTAGCTTAATTTCATTCAGCTAGCAGAAGAGAATCTTTGAGGAATCTTTGAGATTCTCGAGGAGCCCAAATTTGACCGAGTCAAAAGGAGGTCAACTTTACAGTCAAATTTCACGATTTTTCACTAGGAATTCAAATGTGTTGTCTATTTCTTGAGCAGAGGTGTGCATGTTTAGGACGTCCCCAAAAATGGACGTATAAGATGCATTCATGTCATGTCTTCTTTTGATTTTTTCTAAGATAATGATTTGATGTTGAGATCCTTGTTTTCCATTTTATTGGAGGATCCTTGTATGCCACTTCATGTGAGAGTTTGATATTTTGTCATGTTGAAGGAGAGCTTATATGAGTGAGAGTTCTTATAGAAGAATGTCTCATGGAGAGACATGCCACTATAGTTAAGGGAGTTCTTTTTTGCATTAACAAAGAATACATTATGTATTCATCATCATCTTGCAACAATTAATGAAGTGGCCTCCCCACTCTTGACACTGGGCCCGAAGACGTAACCCCCATTGGGTGAACTCCATTATCAACTTCTGTATGTTCTTTGATTTGATGGTTTCCTTTCCTTTAATGTATGCACATGTGGTTTTTCATACTCTTTCTCATGCAATTCTGACATCACAGAAGTAAAAGATCTTGGTTAATTCTAGTAGCTGAGAGAATCCAAATCAAGTTTGGTATCAGCACAGTCTTCTTGCTAATGTGAATTGTGAGTGTGAATGATAACTAGAGATTGGATGTGTAACAAGAAAGAAAATGGAGGATCACAAAGGTATCTATGAGGCCTTCTACGAGATGGAAATAATGGTAGATATAATGTTTATAGATTATTAGGAGAAAATGGAAAAAGAGGAATAGGAGAAAGAGAGAGCAGGGGATGATGCTCCATCTCCATCTTCGAGTGAATACGCTTCTCCTTCTTGTTCTTCTCATTATTCAAATGAGGAGATCAATTAGAGCCTTCAAGCAGAGAATGTTGAACTAAGTAGACTTCTACAAGAAGAAAAAGAGGAGAAGCAGATATTATGGCTTCAATTATGAGCCACGAAAGAGACCTTGGAAAATATGAAGTGTAATGAAGGCTTGGCAGAGCCATCGTCACCAGCTTCAAAATCAATAGTTGAGGTAAACAATTCTTTAGTTTCATTTTCATATGATTTTATTTCTATTAGAAGCCTTGAGGTGCCCATTTTAGGAACCGGCATGAGACTCACCAATACAAGGTATAAAGAAGGAGCAGTTAATGTTAATGGCCAAGGAATGACTAAGCCATTGGAGGTTGTACAAAGACCTCAATTTACAGGATTAGAGTACATTGAAGAAGAGTGTTAGAAGGCAAAAGAAGTAAGGGGTTCTTTAGCATAAGAATCCAATTTGAAACCATCAAGGAAAGAGGATGATGAAAACACATCGCCATCTTCCCATGACAGCGCACATTGCAAAAAAAGAGATAAGGCAAGCTCTCATTTCCAAGATCACACCAGAGACAACCAAATAAGGTATAATAAGTCTCATTATACTAATGTTCCTTTTTATTACAAGAAGGTTGTTAATGATGAGCAGAAATCATGGCATAGAAAACCATGTAGTTTTTGTGGCTTGTATAACCATGATGTTGGTGAGAATTGGAAAAGAATGGCAACAATAAATAGGACAAGACATGAAAGGCCTTATCCACATCAGGGCAGAAAGAAGGTTAAGAAGGTTTGGAGGAAGAATAATTTTTTCATTCATTGAAACAAGCATGGACATCAGAGGGCCACATATTGGAGGCTCCATCCAAAGTAGCGTCTCAAGAAGTATAACACGCTTGTGAAGGAACTGGTTGGTAAAGTTGTTCAACTAGAAAATTAGCTAAAAGAAGATGACCCATTCACTTTGATGAGTGAGAGGTGGTTTTATTAGATATAGTAACTTCTCATGACCACATTTTGTAAATCACATGTTGTGATATGTTTGTAAAAGTGATGAATTGTTTTCCAAAACTTATGAATGCAACATGATGATGTTTTTAGACTTTTTGTTGATAGTAGGGGTATTGGTTTTTGATATGTTTATGATGTAAACTTGACCAAAGAGTGTGATATAAACTCTTGGAAAGTATGGGGTTTCCTTGGGTCATGATAGGTCATGTAATTGGACATGTATTTTGTAAGATGTACTATAGGTTTTCATAGAGTACAGCTATCGGTTCATCACTTATGGTTCTGAAGAACAAAGGTGAAGGAGAAGGAGATGTGGCATGTTAGGGCACTTGTTGTGTGGATGAGGGAGTGCAACCGATTGTAGATTGTGTTCATGATTTTGGAGGACCAAAATATCCTCAATGGGGAAGAATGTTCTAGGTGGCTATAGAAAGGTTCAAAAATCAAAGTCCTTGTACTGTAATGATAATAGAATCAGATCACAAGCTTTCCAATGGTGCAAAAGACACCTAAGTCTGAGTTTGTATGAAAAAGTTATGGATAGTCAAAGTTTTGATCAACTAGGCCCATTGAATAAATTTAGCAGAGTGCCAACTAAATTTGGAGGTCTGCTAAATTTGGTGGCCACTAATGGAGCAACAATTTGACACTACACGGTGGCCGAAATTGACTAATTTGTTGAACAGATAATTTTTCCAATAACCCTTCAAAAACAGTTGAAGGGTTTTGGCATTATGTTTTATAAAAGTAATATATATATATATATATATATATATATATATATATATATATATATATATATATATATATATAGATATATATATATATATATAGATATATATATATATATATATAGATATATATATATATGGGCGAAAGGCCCAATGATTATAATACCATATGGACCGAGACTAGCAGGATTTTAACCCACCCCTCCATGAGAGGTCCCAAACCACCATATAATAACAATAACCCATATTACATAAAATGATGAAGGTTCTATGGGGTTTGAATCACGGCCCATCCTTTTCCAACAACTTAATATTACCCGCCAACCAATGAACCAGGGAAGCACGTTGAGAAATTAGCCCAACATTTTATAAAAACCACTTATATACCATTCGACCATGCCAATGGAGGAGTGTGCAAAACAAGAGAAGTAGGGGAACCCTAAGCGGGCACGCTAACTAACGAGGTTGGAACCATGATTCAAGGAATCTTGGAGGAATATTTTAGATTCCTTGGAGCTGAATCTTGACAGAATCATAAATATTCCAAGTTTATACTCAGATTACTTAGAATTTCGTAAGTATTCTGATGGTGTAGATAGTCTTTTGATACGAGTAGTGAATTTTCTAGAGGTAGATTGTTGAGGGTGGAACCATGAAGGTGGAACTTTAACGCAAGAATTTGCATGGAATCTGAAATATTCCCTAAAGGCCCAAAAATGAAAGTTTCAGAACGAGGCCAACTTTATACTCATTTTTCTCAGTTTTTTGCAATGAACTTAATGGTGTGATTAGTTTCTTCTTCTGAGTAGCTAAATTTCATTCAGCCAGTAGAAGAGAATGTTTTAGGAGCCTTTGAGATTCTTGGGGAGCCCAAATTTGACCAAGTTAGAAGGGGGTCAAGTTTACAGTTAGATTGTTGGGTATGTGTTATATTCTTTCCACGACCTAATAATAGTTGGGTGGACCCAAGGATGGGGGCAAACCCAAATATGGTGGGTGGACCTACCCATGGTTTTGTGCATGCATTTTGCACGTGGTTTTGGGCATGATGGTTTTATGCCCACTGTATTTTGTAGATTTGGTCAAGGGAACTATGATTATGTTCTAATCTAGGGTTAATGGATTGGGGTTTATGAATGATTAGACATGTACATATATGTATTGTAACATTGAAATAAATATAATGAAAAATCAATCTGGTAGTCTTGTTTTTTGGATTCAAGGGAAAATCTTTGTGCATATTTGTTTTTTTTCTCACCATTGTTTATTTTTCTGTTTGAAGAATTCGTTTGTAGGTATTTTCTATACAGGGTTAAAACCTACATTTGGTATCATATGTGTTTCAGCTTCAAGGGGATGCCTTTGCTGCTGAGGGATTTTTCTCAAGCCTGTGGTAGACCCTGTTTAATGGGAGATCCACGAGATCAATTATTGTGGTGAAAGAAGACAATGAACTGTGTAAAGATAGAGATCTAGAAATTCAATGGGAAATTTTTTTAGTTGTGGAAGCTCAAGATGGAGGATCTGTTGGTGGATAGAGATCAGTGGATCATGATAGATCTAGGTACTAAACTAGCTACAATGTTAGCAAAAGATTGGGTGAAGTTGGATCAGAAGGAAAAGAGAACAACATGTTTGTGTATATTAGATACAGTATTGTTGAATGCATCAGGGAAAGCTATGGTGAATGCTTTGTGGGATGAGTTACGGACTTTGTACCAATCTAAGTCTCTAGTGAACAAACTGTTCTTGCGGGAAAAGTTGTATAACTTGAGGATGAAGGATGGAGACTCAGTAACAAAGCATTTGAATGCCTTTAATATTGTGGTAATTTAGTTGTATTATGTTGATATAAAAATTTCGGATGAAAATAAGTGCATCATTTTTTTGTGTTCTCTACCAGATTTGTGGGATAGTTTGATTGTTGCTATAGGTAACAATACAACTACCTTAAAGTGTGATGAAATAGTTTCATCTTTACTGTTAAAGGAGATGAGATGGAAAAATATGGAGAGACAGAATGGAGATGCCTTCTATGTATGAGGACAGTCCAAGAATAGAAACAAAGATAATCCTCTAGTGGGAGATATAAATCTAGAGGGAGATCTAAATCTCTAGAAAAACCTATAAAGATGTGCTGGAAAGGAAAGGAAGTGCACTACAAAAAGGATTTTAGATCTAAATATCCTGAGAAAGAAAAGGGATTTGATGATGCTCCTTCTACATAGGAGAAAACCACCTCAGATGAAGGTGGGGATGTGTACTTGGATTCTTCTTGAAGTACATGTGTAGATCATGAGGCATGGTTGATTGACTCAAGTGCATCCTTTCACTTCACTCCCCATAGGGACTAGTTCTACAAGTACAAGAAATATGATGGTGGTGATGTCTTCTTAGGGGATGACAGAAAGGCCAAAATCACTAGACACGAAAAATTCAAGCTGATGTTGAAATGTGGAAGGATTATAACACTTCTTGATATTTTGCATATTCCTACATAGGCTAGACATGATTTTTGTAAGAAAGATGGATGATGCAGGTGTAAAAATAGTGTTCAAGAAATATACCTACTAGATGGCTCGGAGAGAACTGGTATTGATGCGGGGAGTTCAGATTGCAAATTTGTACAAGCTCCCAGGTAGCACTATTATTGATGGGTACAATAGTTCTATGGTTCCTGAAAGTGGATCAGAAAGTTTAGTGGTCTCCAGAGAAAATGCCATGTTATGGAATCAAAGGCTTGGATATATTAGAGAAAAGGGGCTTCGAATACTGCATGGTAATGATATGATAGAAGGTATGTCTAATTTCTCTTTGGATTTATATTTTTATAAGCATTGTGTATATGGTAATAAGAATCGGGTGATTTTTCCCTCGGGTGCCAAGTGGGTGAAAAAGATATTATAGTTTGTGCACAGTGATTTGTTTGGACCTGTGTCGGTTCCATAACTGGGTATGTCTGCGTAAAATGTCTCATTTATAGATGAATTCTTTAGGAATACATGGATATATTTCCTCAGGAAGAAATCTAAAGTCTTTGACAGGTTTAAAGAATTTAAGGCTCTAGTGGAAAATCAAACGAAGAAAAAGATCAAGGTGTTGAGGACAGATAATGGTGGATAGTTTTGCGAGAAGAAATTTGAAGAGTTCTGTAAGAAGTGTGGTATAGCATGATAGAAGACTACTCCATACACACCTCAACAAAATGGTGTTTCAGAAAGAATGAATAAGACATTGATGGAAAAGGAAAGAAGCACGCTCAGTGGCACTGGATTAAAGTAGGAATTTTGGGTTGTGGTTGTGGATACTACGTGTTACCTATTTAATAGATCACCTTCATTAGAATTGGAAGATACGACTCCTCATGAGGTATGGACTGGTAAGAAACCCTCTCTTTCACATCTGAGGGTATTTGGATGTGATGCATATGTACATGTTCCAAAGGAGAAAAGAACCAAGTTGGATAGTAAATATGAAAGGTGCATCGTTATTGGGTATAAGGATGGTTTAAAAGGTTATAAGCTTCGAAACCCAAAAAAAGGAAGGTTGTGTATAGCCGAGATGTGGTGTTTATAGAGGTGAAAGATATTATTAAACATGAATTCCTACCAAAGGAACCCGAGAAGATAGAGTTTGAACTAAAGGAGGAAGAATCAAACTCTATAGTAGAATAGGAATCAGAAGAGGAAGAGCCATAGACTCCAATTTTGAGAAGATCAGTTCGAGAGAGAAAGAAACCGAAGAGGTATAGTCCATCTTCTTTCTATTCAAATTTTTCTTTATCTATTACTGATGATGATCCCAAAATTTCCATGGAGGAAATGGATTCAGAGGATTGGAAACTTTAGAAAGATCCCATGGTTGATGAAATGGCATCTTTGAACAAAAATGATGCTTGGGATCTGGTGGAGTTGTCAGCTGGAAGGAAACCTATTGGAAACAAATGGGTGTTTAAGAATAAGATGAATATAGAAGGCAAGGTGGAGAAATACAAAGCTTGGTTGGTAGAAAAAGTTTATTCCCAAGTGTCAGGAATTGATTTTTGTGATATTTTTTCTCCTGTTGCCAAGTTATCTTCTATTATACTACTTCTATCTGTTGTTGTTGTTTTTTATTTTTAGGTATACCAGATGGATGTGAAGACATCATTTCTTCACAAGGATCTAGAAGAAGAGATCTACATGAAGCAACCTAAAGGTTTTGCAATGAAGGGTAAGAAAGAACTGGTATGCAGATTAAAAAAGTCTTTTTATGGGTTAAAACAGTCACCAAGGACGTGGTATTAGAAATTTGATACATATATACGAGGACTTGACTTCACTAGAACCAAAACAAATCATTGTGTGTATTTTAAATTAATTGGTAACTATGTTATTTATTTGGTCTTGTATGTGGATTTTATGTTGCTGATTAGAAATGACAAAGAAATTATGAAGGATTTAAAGACCCAATTGTCCTCCAAATTTGACATGAAGGATCTTGGTGCTGCAAAATATATTTTGGGCATGGAAATTAGATGATATCGGGTAAAGAGGAAGCTCTACTTAAACCATAGGAAGTATGTCAAGACAATATTGTAGATGTTTAAAATGAAGAATAGTAAACCAATGAAGGTTCCTATTCCTGTAGGTATAAATTTATCAACTAAACAATGTCCTAAGACACAAGAAGAGGAAGAGGACATGTTCTGTGTTCAATATGCTAGTGCAGATGGTAGCTTGATGTATGCAATGGTTCACACCAAACCATACATTGCACATGTAGTGGGAGTATTGATCAGTTATATGTCGAAAACAGGGAAGGAGAATTGGACAATAGTGAAGCGGTTTTTCAGTTATTTGCGTGGCACTAGTGATTACGGTTTTTTCTACCAAGGAAGACCAAGATTGGATAGATTTTTTTATATTCGTGGATTTTTTGATGCAAACTAGGCTAAATATCTGGATCAAATAATATCTACAAATGGGTCTTTTTTAACCTATTTCAAGGAGTAGTCAATTAGATGAGTAAGAGGCATTCTATAGTGGCACTTTCAACTACAGAGGTTGAATACATGGCAGCCACTCATGCAAGCAAGGAAGCAGTTTGGTTACAGAGATTGTGTTCAAGTATGGGGTTGGTGAAGCGCGCTATAAGGATAGGTTGTGACAGCCAAAGTGAAATTTTATGTGCTAAGAACCCTGCTTACCATTCGAAGACAAAGAACATTGATGTTTACTATCACTTTGTGAGGGATATGGTTGAGGACAAAATGATGTTGGTTGTAAAGTTGGACATTTTGAAGAATGTTGCAGATGCATTGATGAATTCTATGAGCATTGAGAAGTTTTCTTGGTGTAGAGAAACAATTGTCGTTGTAGGGTTGGACCAATGACTAAGCTCTCTTGTGACACCCTATGTGGAAAGAAAACAACAAGTGGGAGAACATTGGGTATGCCTTATATTATTTCCACAACCCAATAATAGTTGGGTGGACCTACCCATTGTTTTTTCCATGGATTTTGCACATGGTTTTGGGCATGATGATTTTCTACCCATGGTATTTTGTAGATCTATTCAAGGGAACTACGGTTATGTTCTAATCCAAGTGTTAATGGATTGGGGTTTACGAGTGCTTAAGAATGTGTATATATGTATTGTAACATTAAAAGGAATATAATGAAAAATCAATCTGGTAGCCCCAGTTTTGGGATCTAGGGGAAAATATTTGTGTATATTTGTTTTATGTTCTCTCCATTATTTATTTTATGTTTGAAGAATTTTTTTGTAGGTAATTTATATACATGGTTAAAACCTACATAGATTTCATGATTTTTCACTAGGAATTCAACCGTGAAATCTATTTCTTCAACAGAGGTGTGCATTTTCAGTTTTCCCCCAAAAGTGGAGGTATAACATGTATTGATGCCATGTCTTCTTTTTATTTTTTCTGAGATAATGATTTTATGTTGAGATACTTGTTTGCCATTTTGTTGGAGGATCCTTATATGCCACTTCATGTGAGAGTTTGATATTTTTTCATGCTAAAGGAGAGCTTATATGAGTGAGATTTCCCATATGATAACATCTCGTGGAGAGAGATGCCACTCTAGTTAATGGAGTTCTTCTTGTATTGACAAAGAATACATCATGTACTCATCTTCATATTGCATCAATTAATGAATCGGCGTCCCCACTCTTGACACCGGGCCCAAAGACATAACCCACATTGGGTGAACTTTGTTATCGACTTGTGTGTGTTCTTTTATTTGATGATTGTATTTATGTTTCCTCTACTTTAAAGTATTCACATGTGTTTTTTCATATTCTTTCACATGAAATTTTAACATCATAGAAGTAAAAGATATTGGTTAATTATGGTAGCTGAGAGAATCCAGATCACATTAGCTTTTGGATGATATGGAGTGGATTTGTGATGTTTGATTTTATATTTCTCCATGATCTTCTGAACAAGCTTAGATGTGAATTACACACCCTTATCTGTGACAATTTATCTTCGTACAACAAAATGAGTGAAAAATATCCTCAAAAAGAAATATAACAATAGCATTTACAGTAGCAAAATTTAGTGGCTTAGCCTCTACCCATTTAGTAACATAATCAACACAAACAACTATATACCTATTTTTCTTGGATGGTGGATTAATGTGTCCAAAAAAATATAGAGCATGTTTCTCAAAAGGCTCTATTAGTACCTATGGTTGTTGAGGCATTTCATTAGATTGGTTAGGTTTCCCCATCCTCTGGCAACTATCACATATCTTGACATATTCTTAGCATCCTTGAAAAGAGAAGGCCAATAATATCCCAAGAGAAGTAATTTGTATGTAGTTTGTTTGTCACAAAAATGTCTACCACAAGGTTCATTATGACATGATTTAATGAATAAATTTGGTTCTATTCAATATAGTTCTCCTTCTATCCAAGAATAAGGTGCATTGTGTTTGGTAACTCTTTGTCTTTCTTTTGCTAATTGTTGAGAATGAAATTTTCCAATAGCCAGATAATTGGTGATATATACAAACCAAGGAGATTTAGTACACATTGCAAAATGATTTTCATTAGGAAAATGATTTTCATTTTGCATCCTGAAAAGGAAATTAGCAATTGTATTTTCCTTTCCTAGCCTATCTAAAATGGTAATATTAAATTCTTATAGTAATAAGAGGCATTGAGTTAGTTATTAGTTTATTCATAAAAAATATAATAGAATAATGATCAATGTGAATAAAAGGCTCATATCCAATAATGTAGTGTCTAAATTTGTTGATAGCATGAACAACTACCAAGAACTCTTTTTTTGTGACTATATAACTCAACTTAGTAGGAGTTAAATTCTTTCTTGGATAATATATTCCATAAGGAGTTAGATATTTATGTCCTAATAGAACCCCTAAAGTTGTGTGTTAGGCACCAATTGAAATATGAAATGGAAGGGACCAATTAATATGGGTGCCTCAGACATTTTATGTTTCAACAATTCAGAATTTGTTTGACAATCAGAATCCCAATGAAATTCACAATCTTTGGTGAGTAATTTAAAATGTGGTGAAGAAATTTTTGTGAAGTTTTCTATAAACCTTCTATAATAGCCTATGAATCCAAGAAAACTTCTTACATAATTTTTACATTTAGGTACAAATATTTGGGAAATGAATTCAACCTTTGATGAATCCACCTTAATCCCATAACCTGAAACATGATGTCAAAAAATAATCCCTTCATTAAACATCATAAAGAATTTCTCATTACTCAATGAAAGATTAGTTTCTTGACACCTAGAAATGAATTTTTCTAGTCTTTCTAAAGCCCCTTCAAAAGTATCTCCAAAAACAATAAAATCATCCATATATACCTCTACACAATTGTAGATAAAGTCAAAAAATACCCAATACTACCCTTTGAAATGTAACAAGTGCATTACATAATCCAAAAGGAAGTACTCTATAAGCATATGTATCCCATGGACATGTAAAAGTTGTATTGTCTTGACCTTCAGGCGTTATTTGAATCTAATTATATCCGTTGAATCCATTAAGAAGGGAAAAGTATTTTTTCCTACTAATGTATCTTAAAATTAGTCCATGAAAGGTAATGGGAAATGATATTTAAGGTTGCTTTATTTGATTCTTTATAATTGATACAAACTCTCCACTTTCCATTTTTCTTTGGCACAATAACTAATGGTGAAACTCACTGGCTATGTTATGAAACCAGCTCAAGAAAAAGATAGAAAAGATAGATCAACGCCTTAGAATTCAGCCTCTTCAAAGGGGCAACCTCCTTTACATTAAATAAATGAACAATTCTTCCCTGATCCCAATGACAAAACCTCCTTTCTATATATAGGAGTCTATGGAGTCACAATATAACCCAACCGACCTAACAATAATAATATAAAGCCACAAAAATAACAATAGAGGGATTCTATGGGGCACAGTAATAACAATATGGGGACAATAGGGGCACAACAATATTAATAAGGGATACAACTACAATAGTAATGGGGTAATCACTAGTATTATAGGGACCTAACATGCCCCTTTCCTTCAAAAAAGTGTTGTCCTCAACGCTTGAGTAGTTCTAGATGCTTCTGTATAAAATTTTCATCCTCCCATGTGGAATCTTCAACGGATAAGTTCTTCCACTTGATAAGATACTCTGAAATTGATCGATTTCATAGCTGTCGAGTTCTTGCTTCTGTGACTGCTTCCGGTTCCAATATAATATTTCCTTCCTCGTCAAGTTCTGGCAATATTGTTTGAATTGGGAGCTTGTCGCCTATAACCTTCTTTAAACATGAAACATGGAAAACTGGGTGCAATTGAGAAGTTGTAGGAAGCTCCAATTTGTAAGCCATAGTACCAATTTTTTGCAACACCTTGTACGGACCATAACACTTTGGTACTTTGGTGATAATTTATTATCCTTCTTAGCTTGCTTGAGGGACATTTGATTATATGGTTGTAGCCTTAGGAATACCCAATCACCTACATCAAAACTTCTTTCACTGCGATGTTGATCTGGCTGTTGTTTCATTCTATTATGTGCCAACACGAGGTTATCCTTTAAGAGTTGGAGGACTTGTTGTTGATGTTCGATGTGATGTTCCACTGCATTAACCTTAGAATTTTCTCTTAAATATGATGTGATGGATGGTGGCTGATATCCATAAAGTGCCATAAATGGGGTCATTTTTGTTGCTATATGGAAGGAAGTGTTATACCACCATTCAACCAGAGGCAACCATTTGACCCATTGTGTCTGTTTATCAGATACAAAGCAACAAAGATATCCTTCCAAACATTTTTTTACTATCTCAGTTTGCCCATCAGATTGAGGATGATAAGATGAGCTATGAGCTAACTGAGTACCAAGACAAGAAAATAATTCTGTCCAAAAATTTCCAGTGAAAATGGGATCTCTGTCACTTACAATAATCTTTGGGTTTCCATGTAGCTTTTGAATTGTTTCCATAAATGCAGTAGAAACTGTACTGGCTTTAAATGGATGTGATAATGCACAAAAGTGTGCATACTTGGTAAGTCTGTCAACTACCACCATGATGACACTCTTTCCCTCAGACTTGGGTAAACCTGTGATAAAATCCATTGAAACCTCCTCCCAACGTTGGCTTGGAATGGATAAAGGTTGTAATAGACCTGGTGTCTTAATTGTTTCAACTTTATTTTGTTGGCAAACCAAACATTCCGCCACAAACTTTTGAATATCCAATTTAAGGCCATCCCAAAAAAAATCCTTCTTAACCCTGTGGTAAGTTTTTAAAAATCCTGAGTGCCCTCCTAAGGGAGAAGTGTGCAATTCCATAAGAATCTTTTGTTTTAGTTGGGAATTCTTACAGAGGTATAAGCGATCTTTGTACCATAACGAATCATTTTTCCAGCTAAATGTATCAGATGTACTGGAATCTTGTTGTAACTTTCGAATAAGTGCCCACACTTCTTCATCATTCTTCCATTCCTCCCTTGCTTCATTTATCCAATCTGGTTGGATAATAGAAATGGCGCACAACAATGCTTCCACATCCTCATCCTTTCTTGAGAGTGCATCTGCCACCACATTTTGCTTCCCTTTTTGTAGATGATTTCAAAGTCATAACCCAACATCTTTGTGACCCACTTTTGTTGCTCTTCAGAGGATAATCTTTGTTCTAAAAAGTATTTAAGGCTATCATGATTCGTTTTTACCTTAAGTGTCTTCCCATTAGGTAGGGTCGCCATTTCTTAAGTGCATGGAGTATTGCCAACATTTCCTTCTCATAAATAGCTTTGTGTAAAAACTTTCCCTTGATTGGACGACTTTCAAAAGCAATGGGTCTTTCATCTTGCATTAAAACAGCACCAATTCCATTTCCTGAAGCATCACATTCCACAATAAAGGTTTTTGTGAAGTCCAGTGTAGCTAAGACTGGTGCTTGGCACATTGCCTCTTTAAGATGTTCGAAGGCCTTTGTTGCTTCTGGAGTCCATGAAAATGAATCTTTCTTCAATAATGTTGTTAGAGGTGCTGCTATTCTCCCATAATTCTTAACAAACTTGCGATAATACCCTGTCAACCCGAGAAATCCTCACATATGCTTTATGGATGTGGGGATTTTCCATTCCTTAATGGCTTTAATTTTGCTAGGGTCTACCTTAACTCCTTCATGAGATACAATATGACCCAGATATTCCACCTCTTGTACTCCAAAGAAACATTTGGATCTTTTTGCATATAATTGTTTCTCCTCCAATAGTTGTAGCACCTTGTCAACATGTTCAACATGATCCTTCCAAGACTTGTTGTAGATTAGTATATCATCAAAAAATACTAACACAAATTTTCTAAGGAATGGTTTGAAAATGGAATTCATCAAACCTTGAAATGTTGAAGGTGCATTGGTAAGGCCAAAAGGCATGACCAAAAATTCATAATGACCCTCATGAGTTCTAAATGCTGTTTTTGGAATGTCTTCAGTCTTCATTCTGATTTGATGATATCCTGAATGAAGATCCAACTTGGTGAAGTAAATTGATCCATGCAATTCATCCAGTAATTCATCAATGACAGGAATGGGAAACTTATCTTTAATAGTGAGCTTTTTGAGCTCCCTATAATCCGGACACATGTGCCATGATCCATCCTTCTTGTGCACCAATACTACTGGAGCAGAGAAAGAACTTTGACTAGGTTGAATTATACCACCTCTAGCATTTCTGCAACCATACGTTCAATTTCACTCTTTTGGGCATAGGGATATCTGTACGGCCTGATGTTTGGAGGAACACTTCCTGGAATCAGATGAATAGCATGATCATGATCACGAATAGGTGGGAGACCTTTGGGAGTCTCAAATACCTTGGAATGATTGTCCAAGACTTTTTGGAGATCTGGAGAAATAGATGATTCCAATGTGGAAACATCTAGCGAACATAATTGTGCAATTACACCTCTTTGTTCGTTTTTTAGAAGCTTTGTCATACCGTTAGAGCTTATTATATTTCTTGGTTTCCCTGCAATACCCCTTAATTCAACTTCCTTTCCTTCCGCAAAAAATTTCATGAAAAGTTCTTGAAAATTAAAAGCTATTGTACCCAAGGATTGTAGCCATTGGACTCCTAGTACAACATCAGCACCTCCCATTGGAATGGAAAGCATTGGGCTAGTCAATACATATTCTCCCATGGATAGCTTGATATTATGGCACTTTCCAGAGCAATTTATCGTTCCTCCATTTGCAATCATCACTTGACACTCTGGTGCTGGATATAGGAAGCAATTCAATTCTTTTGCTACCTTACAATGAATAAAATTGTGGGTACTTCCTGAATCAATCAACACTATTACCTTTTTCTTCTTGATTTGTCCTTCTATCTTGATGGTTTGAGGAGTGGTAATTCCAGCCAATGCATTACAAGATATGGTCGGATTCATTTCTTCTTTATCTAGGCTTTGTTCCTGGAGTATATCCTCTTCTTTTGACCTTTCTTGCTCCTTTTCTTCTTCCTCTTCACAATCTATGTAGAATAATTTCTTCTCAGCACACTTATGACCCTTAGTGTATTTGCTATCACAACTGTAACAAAGCCCTTTTGCTCTTTTTTCTTCCAATTTTTGTGGTGTCAACCTTATAGGTTGTGGAAGACTAGGGGCAACAACACTTCCATCTTTATAGTTGTGAGTGGTATGCTTCCTGGTTGCCATAATTTTGCTTTCCATTTTTCTTGCTAACCTGAATGCCTTCTCTAATGAATCAGGTTCCCAAAGGTGAACATCATGTTGGATATTATCCTTTAAATTCCCTATGAACACATCAATCCTATGCTCCTCTGGAATATTTTTTACCCTTATGTTCAATTTTTGGAACTCCTCAATGTGCTCCATTATTGAACCCTTTGTTTGAGACTTATCAATTGGCTAAAAAAAGTGTTGCTTTTTGTATCCTCATAATGTGCTGTCAATTCTTCCGTAAAAATTGCCCAAGTGATAATTTGTTTACGAGAGCAAAGCCATTGATACCATACAAACTGATTTGTTTCCAAATATAAATTTGCAATACGTACCTTTTGTGTGTTTTGCACATTATTGAGATCGAAAAATTGCTCCATCTGTAATATCCATGTTGCGAGATCCTTGCCATCAAACTTCCTCATATCGATTTTTGGAATATGGTGGGTCTTCGATCCAACATTAGAGTCTATGAAATAATTATTAACATTTCTTTTATTCTCATCATGAGTTTCCTTTACTACCCTTTCACCATTAGTAAGCATTTCTTGTAGAAACTTTGTTAAATCTGTCTTCAAATCTGTCGTCAAATCTTCCATGCCTATCTTCAAATCTTCCATGCCTGTCTTCAAATCGTCCATATTAGCTTCCACATCATTCATCTTAGTTTCTACGCCTTTCTTTAAATAATCCATCTTACCTTCTACCCCTTTCTTTAGACCATCCATCTTAGCTTCTACATATTTCTTTAAACCATCCATCTTAGATTCTATTGCTTTTTGTGCAAGTGACACTTGTTGCACTTGGTCTCGTAATTTTGATATATCATGTTGCATTTCTTCTTCTTCTTCATGAGTCATGCTAGAGCTTCTAGGTTGCTTACTAGGTGTTTGCATTTCCTTCCTTGGAGCATCAATTACCGATAATAATGCTTTACTATGCCCTTTCAATTCCTTCAAACTAATTTTTCAAACCAAGCTTATTAAAAATTTTGAAAAATCTGATGTATCTCTATAATTTCGGATCATCCAGTTCTGAAATTGCGACCTGCAGTATTCCTCTGTGTCCTCTTTCCAATGCCACCAGTCTGATCCCAATTGGATTCTCCAAGGAAGAGTTATGCCAAATCTTCCATAGTGACCTAATTATAGAATAGTTCAGTAGTGCGAAGTTGTATGACGTTCCACAAGTCACTATTTCGACCTTTTTCTCTAAAAAATGTATACAAGAAACTACAGTCCGTCCTCTTTTTGTACCTTCTTAGGAAACTTCAATCAGATGCTCAGAGAGAAAGTTATGACAATTTTCCCCAGGTCACCTGTTTGGAATGTAATTCAGGAGTCCGCAAAAAGACCAACTTCCTCAGATCATATCTTCGCAAATATAGTGCAAAAAGCTCTAAAATTTGGACCCAAGGTTCAGTGCAATTTCTTCTCAAATGGGTTTTTTTTTAGCTTCTGAAACGTCGCAGAAAAAAAAAAAAAAAAAAAATGAATAAATAAATAAATAAATAAAATAAAATAAAAATAAAAAATTATAGCGAAAATACCACGATCACCTATTTGGAGTAGCGAAACCCTAGAATCCAAAGCTCTGATACCAAATGTTATGAAACCAGCTCAAGAAAAAGATAGAAAAGATAAATCAACGCCTTAGAATTCAGCCTCTTCGAGGGGGCAACCTCCTTTACATTACATAAATGAACAATTCTTCCCTGATTCCAATGACAAAACCTCCTTTCTATATATAGGAGTCTAAGGAGTCACAATATAACCCAACCGACCTAACAATAATAATATAAAGCCACAAAAATAACAATAGAGGGATTCTATGGGGCACAGTAATAACAATATGGGGACAATAGGGGCACAACAATATTAATAAGGGATACAACTACAATAGTAATGGGGTAATCACTAGTATTATAGGGACCTAACAAGCTATTTTAAATTGGATAGATAAAGTTTACATTTCCTACTAATGTATCTTAAAATTGTCCATGAAAGGTAATGGGAAATGATATTTAAGGTTGCTTTATTCGATTCTCTATAATTGATACAAACTCTCCACTTTCCATTTTTCTTTGGCACAATAACTGATGGTGAAACTCACTGGCTATTTTAAATTGGATAGATAAAGTTTACATTGAACAATTTTTTTTAATTCTCCTTTAACAATCTCCCTCAAATCAGGATTCATCCTTCTTTAAGGTTGTCTTACAAGTTTGGAATTCTCTTGTATATATATATATATATATATATATATATATATATATATATATATATATATATATATATATATATATATATATATATATATAGACATGATGCATGAAATTATTTGAATTGATTCCTTTCATGCTTGCATATTCCCTTGCAAATGTAGAGGAATATTTTTGCAACATCTTAATCAAATTTTCTTTTTGAAGAACCTGCAGGTTATTATTGATATTTAATATTTTTCCCGAACTAATTTCTACATGTGCTTTGACAAATTTTTCCATTAAATTTAATGATATCTTGGATTGTCATGATGAAAAGTCTTCAATACTATAATTTTATTGAAAATTTTGATCTAACATATGCACATAATATTTTTTTTTTTAGATATTAAGAAAAATCATAATTATTCATAAGATTCATTAATTGATTTTCCTCAACGTTTTGTGAGATACTTAAAATTGGTTGGATATTTTCGTAATCTTCATAATCTTCTTCAATCTCGTCTTCATTTTCCAATTCAGTTATTTATCTTTCTAGTGTATATAATGTAAAGGTTTTCATTGAATTACCATTAGAAATAATGATGTCACTAGATCTATAGCTAATAAATGCTTCGGCCATGACTAACCTAGTATTAATGGATGACCTCCTAGATTGGTCTTTGGAGTTAATATCATAAAATCAAATGGATACTCCAATGAATCTAGGGATACAAGTACATATTCTAATATACTTTATGTCTTAATAGTAGACCTATCATCTAACTGTAATATAGTAGGAGTATATTGAAGATTAGTCAATCTTAATTCATCCATATTAATTTTTTTCAGTACATTTATTTATGCACCGAAATCAATTAATGTGTTTGGGATTTTTACAACAAGACTCCATGGATCTAAGTATTTTTCAATTGTAGGTTTTCCCATCATAAGTTTTGCAATTTTTCCAATGAATTGAAATTTTTGTATTTCTTTTCTTTTTCTACGAGGTTTTTTAATACACAACTCCTTTATTGTTTTTGCAAGAATTGGAATATCCTTTATTGCTTGAAGTAAAGGAATTTTAATGAAAACATTCTTTAACTCATCTAGCATGTCATAATTTGGCAAAATTAATTGTTTCTCTACACCTTTATCTATTTGTAATCTCTCCGGAAAAGGAGGGTTTTGTAAGGATATAGAGGGTTGCTCTACTAAAGGAGTAGTAGGAGTTGGTCTTATTTCATTGTCATCTATCTTGTTAGGAATTTCTTCCTTTTGAGGAGTCTCCTCCTTTTCAGGAGTTTCATCCTCTTTATGTTCTTTAATGACAATAGGAGGCTTATTATTTTGTAAAACTTTCCTAGATCTAAGATGAATATCATTCAAATCTAAGCAAGTAATCATGTAAGTTTGGAAATTATGTCCTTCAACACTATAAGTGGGTTGTTGAGGTACTTTATTATTGGTGTTTGGTATAATTTATGCAAGTAATTGATTTGGTCTTTGAGGTAATTGAGTGGGTGGTAATGGAAGAGGTTGACTTATAGTCAACAATGGGTGAAATTGAGGTTGTGGAGGTTGTGGTGGTGGAGAATAGTATTGAGATTGGTATTGAAGGTATTAAGGGAAATATTGAGGATATTGTGGATTTATACCATAAGATCCTTGCCAACATTATGACCAGTATGGATTTTGAGGTTGTGGCAGCCAAGTTTGCCAAGGTACGGGTGTGTTCCAACTATTCTGAGGTTGTTGTGCATAAGATTGAAATTGTGAATTGGGATCTTGCATCATACCTGGTTGGCAAGGCTAGCAAGGACGTTTAGGAGAAACAAATCAAAGTTGCTCTGTTGTTTGGCTTGCTCCACTATCTTCTTGGTAAACAACTTTCAACCCAGGTAGTGATGGGAAATATTTTGTAGCATGTGATTATGCACAAATAACACAAATTTCAATATTGTCAAGTGGACATTCTCTTAATGCATGTTTCTTTCTACATCTAGGGAAGAATATAGATAAAGAAACATTCTCAGCTTTTTGCTTATTTTGCATTCTTAACATATCAATTTTTTCACTAAGATTACCAAGAATGTATGTTTTAAAATTATCAAGAAAATTTCCAAGTTCATCTCAACTTACTGATCTTGATGCAGATTTACTTACTCTTGCAATGGCTAGATCTCTAAGACTTCTACCATACTTTATTTTTCCTCTTGATATGTGTTTGCACAACTCACAAATTTCTTCAAATGATAATTGAGACACATCTCCTTTACCCATTAGGTTAAGGAGGTCAATCCACTCATCTCTAATAGCTCTAAGTAAGAGGGTTTTCAATGTATCAAATCCTAGATTATGCAATTTTTCCCTCTTGACATTATATACAAATATTTCTACCAAATCCTCAAGGCTCTCATCTTATTTTTGAGTCATTTTGAAGATTTCGTCTTTAATTTCATGATGTATATAATAATATTTATATTGTCTTAAAACAATCTTCTCATATGATCCCATGATCTTATTGAAATTTGAGTTAGTACCTAGACCCATGAACCACTTAAGAGCTCCATATTTTAATGTGGATGGAAATAATTTCAACTTTTGATCATCAAGTAATAATAATATTTGCATAATACTTTAAATTAAAAGATAAAATTTTATGGATCTTTTGTTATCATATTGTGGAAGTTAGGAAGTATTGAAGGCGAGATGCTTTTCATACTAACACTAGTGTCATTATCTTGAATGGGGAATCCATAAGGATCTTCTTCATGGTCGTCATCTCCATGATTGACTCTTCCTCTACCTCCACCTCTACTGCCTCTTACACCATCAAGAGGGGTCTTCTTCCTCCCCTGCCACCTCCTGGTGGTGTTCGTTCTCCTCCTCATCCTCCTCCTATTACTATTTCATGTCCATTTTGAAAAAATATTTATCCTTCACCTTCTACCATCAATCCTTGTGAACTGAGGTAATAAGGTTCTTCAATTGGATTTTTCTCTTATAGTTATTCTATTAATGACTCTCCAAACTAAGTTCCTTCTTCTTCTTATTATTAGTAGGTATTTCTAATTTTTGTCCAAAGAGTTGTTCCCCTATTGAAAAGAGAAAGATAATTGCTTCATATGGAGATACAGGTTCCTCTACTAGTTTTTTAGTAGAATAAGTTGGCTCTTCTTTGGTTGTAATATCAATTCTTTGTACTTCATGAAGTATCATTCTACCTACAATATATGGAATTCATGAAAGGATGGTGATGTGACTCTTACTACACCATGTGGTCTAGTATGAGTGGTTG
The DNA here is from genome assembly GCA_031772625.1 of Pinus tabuliformis. Classification (NCBI taxonomy): domain Eukaryota; kingdom Viridiplantae; phylum Streptophyta; class Pinopsida; order Pinales; family Pinaceae; genus Pinus; species Pinus tabuliformis. The sequence goes on along the minus strand of CM062804.1, from coordinate 1,492,748,594 downwards.
GTGATGATGGAATTGAAGTTCTAAAAAATATACCCCTAGAGTCTCTTTCCCTATACATGCATTCTAAAATGAATTTTATTTTTTATTCGTCTAAGAATGAGTGCAACTAATACTGAGATGCAATGCAACATCTCTGGTTAGGAAGAACCCCATAACTGTAATGTGTGGGTTCGTACCTCTCATATTACCGTTATTCCTAATCAGAGTTGTGTAAATAAAAGGACATCCTAAATTGAAAGCTAATGCATATGTATACTTCCCTCGGAACGACGCCAAAAATGTTGGGTAATTTAATTAAGTGTTAAATTACTTACATTAAAATGTCAATCCAAGTTCATACACTTATGAAGTACACTACACTATATGCGTTAGGTGGTTAAATTTTCTATTTCAATGCTTAAATGAGAATTTTATTCTAATAGAAACAAAGAATACAAAACTTATTCTAAGAAGTGCAGTGAAATTCTTCTTACGAAATGAAATCCAAATAGAGCACAAAACTAACTTCTAAGAGCATAAAACTAACTTCTAAGAAAGTGACCAAATAGTTTATACTATTAAAATTTTCAAATTCTAACCTATGAAAAGTAAAAACAATGTGTTCTATGAAAGCTTTGAAATCCTAATCTATAGAAGATAAAGACAATTTATTCTATAAAATTAATAAACCTCTAATTTGTAGTGTTCTTTGGACTCTATGAACTATGATCTATGGAAAATAAAAGGCAATTTATGCTATGAAAAACTTTTCATTTTATAATATATGAAATGTAAAGGAAAACTATAACTATTTGCAAGAAATTAACAGAGTACTAAAGCAAGTGATTGTGAAAATGAATAAAACCAATCAGGTGTGTGTGTTGCAAACTTAGAATTCATTCATTTTTGGAACCACGGTATTGCTACGATGTTGTGCAAGAAATCTTAATCTATCTACAAAATTTATGAGAGTATGAATGACTAAAAAAAGTAAAAGACCAATGGCAAGAATGACTAGTAAATATTTTTTGGTTTTTGAATTTGTATTCAAGTGCTTGATGACTGCAAGAAACAATTGAAACAAATGAGTGAAATCCTACAGAACATAATGACAAGGAACATAGCATAAAAGCAAGGTTTTTGAAATCAACAAAAGATAAATTAAAAGAAATTAAATTACACTTCTCGTATGCAACAGGGGGCCCTCTTGCTGGAGCATGAAACCTAAACTACTCATAAACTTCAAGATCAAATATGGATTCTTCTCATTAAGGCACAATTGTAACAGTGGGAAAAATTTATTAAAGCATAACAATGCATACTTGATCAACAAACCCCATCATTAGCCAAAGGAAAGATAATGATAATTATGTGGATGTCTCTTCACTTATCAGTGAAACATATATATAGTGTCTTTTACAATAATAACTTGTGGTAGAACAACAACCCCAATGTTTGCATTTTTATTGTCATAATAATAATGAGGACCCTCCATGTAAATTTTGGTCATATCGTTCCTTTCATGCTTTGGTATATAATGTCTTTTACAATAACAACTTGTTGTGGCAGAACAACAACCCCAATTTTTATACTTTTATAGTCATAATAATAATGAGGACCCTCCATGTAAATTTTGGTCATATCATTCCTTTCATGCTTTGATTTCGCTAATTTAGCAGGATTTTCATTTTTCTTAGTTTTCCCTTTTGATTGCATCATTGCTTGTGTTTCTCGCCAACTTCCCAATGGCTCTAATTTTGTTGAGTTTTAGCTTACGATTTAGAAATGGCGCTTGTTCAAAGTTTGAGTAATTTTTACCACCTCAACTTAAAAAATGTATTCTACTATATTTTGTAAAATTGTTTAATTAATTTGACTAATTTTAATTAATTAGGTTAATTATTTTGTAAATATTATTATTTTATTCAACTAATCTCTTAATTTAATTTACTTGTAAATATTAAATATTAATTATTTAATTACTTTTAATGGAGTTGTCTATGGAGGCAAAGGAATTCCCGGATGGCCAAAAGTGGCTAGAATCTGGGCAAAAAAAGCTCAAAAAAACTTGTAGATGTAGTTTTTGAATTATGTTTTTGATGGTGGAAATGGATTCAGCACCATCAAAAAAGTCTATAGCACCTAAAATTATGAATTTTGATAGCTTTTACTTGGATTTACAAAAAAATCTACCAAATTTTCTCAAAATATGACTAGAATTTCCCTAACTTTCCAAAAAAAAACATAGTTTTTAGAATATTACATTTTTGATTAGGTATTTTTAATTTTTAATTCTTAACTACTCTACAGAACCAGCGGATTCGAAAACTTATGTATATACATTAACTATATAATATAATAAGTTGCATATAAGTCACATTGTTAATATATTACAAATATAATCAATTTATAAAAATATATAATAAAAAACAAAATATGAGCAGTCGGCTCCCCGTAAGTGTTAAACAAAATAAGGTTTCAGAAGTCCCGGGATGGTCAACCCCATGCTAACGATACCCACGAAACAATTGAATTAGGAGGCTTTTATTTCGTTCTAAATCAAAAATTATATGCACCGGAAGAGGGGGCCACTCCACGTCAGCCTGCCCCTTCTTCCTTCCTCCTTCCTTCCCGTCCTCCTGTAAGTGTTCATGTTTTGTTTCATTACCTTATCCTTCAATTAATGATATGATAAGTAAGATTACATCTCACTGGTTTTAAATTAATATGATTAATCTGATTCTGATTAATCTTGGCTTCTTCCAGCCAAGATTCCCATCCTTCTGTAAGTCCTCATGTTTTGTTTCATGACTTTATGCTTCAATTAATGATAAGGATAAGTAAGATTACATCTCATTGGTTTTAAATCAATATGATTAATCTGATTCCCTATCAGAAGGAAATTTGGCAAATATTAAGTACCACACAGTAAGTCAATGATTAGTTTTGGTTTACTCTCTTTTCATCTGGTCAAATTGAATATCACATTATTCTCATCGGATTTGACTACATGGTGCTTAATATTTGCCCATAAAAATCGGGTATTGCTGTAAATTGCCAATAAAAATTGGGTATTGCTGTAAAGAGCTTACTAAATTTCCATCTCAGATTAAAAGGTTAGGTGGAGGGGGATCCGATTATGCCCCATTTGTGCAGCATGCCGGAATTCCAGGCACTGACTTCACCTTTGGAGAAGGTAAAGAAATCACAGTCATAGAATACAGGAAATTGAAATTAAATACAAATAGAGAGATCAACAAGTTATTGTACTTATTTCTACAATGTATTGATGATAGACTTTCCGGCATATCATTCTCTGTATGATGATTACATGTGGATGGCAAAATATGGCGACCCGCATTTTCATAGGCATGTTGCACGTAAGTACATTGTCAACGTTCCATACATTGCCCTCTGGCAAGGAATATCAGCCATGCACAAGTTGTGTGGATCCAAAGGCTTACAGGTTGCAGTAACATACATCCCACAGCACAACCTGTAAAGTCTTAGTATCTGTGCAATTTGTTCATGGCAGACATCCCTGGCCCCTTTGAAGATGGTCGGAGAGTTAAATTTAATGATTATAATCAAACATTTGATTTTCTACCTATTGTCCAGTGGGAGCAATGTGGGGTCTAACAGCGCTCAAGCTAGCGGATGCAAAGGTTCTCCCTTTCAACTATACAACGTATGCCGACAATCTGCAGGTAGGAAAGATGTTGGATTAGTTTAAATGAAGACTTTGTCTTTTTTATAAACAAATATATTAAAAAACCAGCAAAAATTCATGTTAAGTTTTTCATTTTAAATAAATAAAATCTAAACCTAACATAAATTCATCTGCTGTTCTGAACATAAATGGCAGAAAAGTGTTTGTTAACTCTTTTCTAATTGATAGTAGGAAGTTTTGTTCAGTCTAATTCTAATTGATACCATATGCTATAAATCAACTGCTTATACTTGGCAAATTAGTATCAGAAGATGCAAATTTTGAAAATCCATTGAAAATTCTTTGACATATTTGGCCTGTAATTGGGACAGTTGTATGTGGATACATTAGAATCACAGTTAAGCTCTACCGATGCACCTTGCTTCGTGTCTACAAATCCATTGCATAAGTCCATTGCTGAGCTCAGAAAAGCTGCGTTGCAGATTAAGAAAAAAGCACAGGTTTGGTTTCTTCTTCAAAACCCCTGCAAGAGATATAAAGGCCTTTAAATTTTTGGATGGTAATTGATTAGGTACAACTTTATAATGCTCTAAATTCAGGAACTGGAGGCTCTTGAGGATGAAAGTGCAGAGCTGAGGAGCTTGAATGACCATCTTGTAATGGCAGAGCGTGCATTTACAGACGCAGATGGGCTGCCTGGTTCGCCTTGGTATAAGCACTTGGTAAAGGACATATGTTCAAAATATATGATTGCTGTGTTTGTGATGTTTCTTAAATGCAAGGTTATTAAAACAGAGTTGCACATATGTTTGGCTCGCATGCAGGTATATGGGCCGTCTAAAATCAACAATATGGGACAACAACGTTTCCCGGTATAAGTGACTTGCTTGCGCTTGTAGCAGGTGATGAGGCCAATCATAGTGGTGATGGGTGGGCTGGTGTACAGCACCAAATATGGAGGGTGTCAAGAGCAATCAGCCGTGTAGCTCTGGTCATTCATGGGGAGCTCAGTTGATTTGGTCATTTTCAAGCTGTTATGAGTTGAGTCTCTATTCAAAATGTTCCCAGGGGGGTAAACAAAGGCAATGGCACATGAGATGCCATAAGGCCAGTGGGATTGATACCATAAGGCCCATCATCATGTTAGCTTAGGAACTAACAAAATGAGAGTAAAACTACGTATCTCTGGTTTTCGATAAATCATCAGGTTAGATGGGGCACTGGGGCAAACAAGATCAGAGTAAAACTATGTCTCTAGTTTTCCTTATGTATGGTTTAGTACGTCATAAACAAGAAAGCTATTAAAATTGTAATCAGCATATTATAAGGTTACAATAATTAGAATCAAGCTAACGATCTTGTGTTGTCATTTTGTAATATCCCAGCATTATCATCATAAATATATTGCCTTGTTTTCCCCGACAACCAACAATCAGAATATTAATTTATGATGGAGAGAGATTTTTACATATGCAAAACAATTATGGTTGCAAGTGACTTGCGTAAATTATTTCTCACAAAAAGGATCCGCTACTACCTAACATTTTTACGCCGTAAGGCGTTTCCCTCTGAAATCAACTCCCCCAATTGCCACCGTGTCCTTGTTTGAGCCATCAGATTAGATGTTAGACGATTGAAATGTTCCAGAGCGTTGGATGTAGTTTAGGTTAGTTTTTTATATTTTTTCGGCACAGTTTTTCTCGCTGCTTCAAATCGCCGCACAGTTTTTCTGGCTGCTTCAAATCTCCCTGAGCAGCGTCTCTGGGCATCGGACTCTAGGAGCTTGGAGCTTGATGAGCTTTTATCTCCAGTGAGGGTTTTGCAGGCAAAGTTTTCAATGGATCTTCAGGGCTTCAAATTTCCTCCATCGGAAGAGAAATCCTGCATCGATCAGAAGAAATTTCCCGCGTTTTATGAAGGAAAATCCCCTTACAGACAGAGGACGGACTGGATTATGAACGAAGATGCCAGATTCAGATCCTCCAACTGTGGAGAGAATGACTTCATTTGTTTTGCATTCCACCCGCGAAGTTTGCTCTGATGCGGCCATTTTCCACAGTGCTGTTTCGGTGGTCGGCAACTCTGTTTGGGTCCTGTTTGATGGTCTGGGGGTGGATCAGAAATGTTTACAGGTAAAAATCTTTAGTTTTATCTTTCAGCTGGTTCTCCGCTCTTATTTCTTTGTTCTTCGTGACTGTAGGCGTTCAAGCCCTATCATAAACCCTAATCAGTTTTCCTGTATTTGAAATGCAACGCAGGACGTTGGGACCCCGAGCTGGCTCAACCTGCTTGGTAGGGCGACGTGTCTATAGTGGCGGAGTTTCCTTACGGGTAAGAACTTGCCATAGTTTGAGGGGAAATTTAAAGCATGGCTCCAATGCGACCCAACGGTGGAGCTTTTGCCAGAGTTTCCTCATCTCCAACTGTGGAGAGAATGACTTCATTTGTTTTGCATTCCACCCGCGAAGGTTGCTCTGATGCGGCCATTTTCCGCAGTGCTGTTTCAGTGGTCGATAACTCTGTTTGGGTCCTGTTTGATGGTCTGGCGGTGGATCAGAAATGTTTACAGGTAAAAAGCTTTGGTTTTATCTTTCAGCTGGTTCTCTGCTCTTATTTCCTTGTTCTTCGTGACTGTAGGCGTTCAAGCCCTATCAAATACCCTAATCAGTTTTCTTGTATTTGAAATGCAACGCAGGACGTTGGGACCCGGAGTTGGCTCAACCTGCTTGGTAGGGCGACGTGTCTACAGTGGCGGAGTTTCCAGTTATGGGTAAGAACTTGCCCTGGTTGGAGGGGAAACTTAAAGCGTGGCTATGGCTCTCTGCATCTATGGGATGCCTGTTTCGTAGCCAAAAAGCTCAATTTAGAAGAGGGTTAGAGCTTTTAATGGGTTTTTCCCCAAATGTAAATAAATTTTGCTATGACGATGTGATTATCATTTCAGATATTACCCAGAGCTTATTCTGCTCTGAAATTATGTAGTTTCCTGTTATTCTCTTTTGTGACGATGAAGGTTTATAGAGCTGTGCCGGTTAATTATTTTGCGGTTTGATATGGCTACCATGGCCAACAATCGACAGCACCATTTGCTTAAATTTGTTTTTGAATCTTTGCTAAATATGTATACCCAGTTCGGGGTTTGCGTCTTCGGTTATATCTTCAGAAAATAATGTGATGTATACTCAATTCCTTGCTTACTTGTGTTTGCCCGTATGTTATATCGTTTACATATTTCAAGGAGTTGTCTACATTATAAAGAGTTATAAATCTTCGATTTGGATATGTGGTATCAGCCAACCTGATCTCTGTTTAATAATTGCAGCTTGTTTACCAGTTACATACGTTTAACATTACCTACTGTATGTTCTTTTCCTTTGTAATTGCGAGGTTTGCTACCCAGTGTCATTATAGTCTGGCCTCCTCAGTTTCCAAGTTTCTTCCGGGAGCTTATGATCCACTCCCAACCTCCAGGGTTCATCATTTTGTGCTGTTATTGCCGCCTATGGAAGATTGGATCAAGCTGCAGAGGCAGAGAAGATGTTTGAAAAGATGGTTAACGCAGGTGTGGAGCTAGATGTTTTTGTTTATGGTGCCTTGATAAATGCATTTTCTGAAGCTGGATGTGTGGAAGAAGTTGTACGTTACTTTCAAATAATGCAAAATGTTGGTTTTGCAGGGAACTCTGTGGTGTATAGTTCTTTGATTAAGGTTTATAGTAAACGTGGTTTTTTGAAGGAAGCACAAGAAATGTACAAACGCATACAGAAATTGGGTGTTGAACCAGATGCCTTTTTATCAGGCTGTATGCTTGACCTTTATGCTCGCACTGATATGGTGACTGAAGCACAAGAAGTATTCAAAGTCTTGAAGGAAAAGCAGCAGGCAAATGAATTTTCTTTTTCCATGATGTTGTCCTTATAAAAAAAGAATGGAAGGCTTAATGAAGCCACTGAAATTGCAAAGGAAATGTTAGAATCGGGATTTCTTACTAACGTTCTTTCTTTTAATAGCGTCATTAGCCTGTTCATTGCAGATGGAAGATTGAGAGAGGCTGCTGAAGTTTTTCATCAAATGTTAAAACTAAAGGCTTCACCCAATGAGAATACATACAAAACACTGGGCATTCTTCTGAAGAGAGGAGGCATTCCAAGGGATACAGTAGAGCAGCTCGATGTTGCACGTAAAAGTGGGCTTCCACATGGTATAAAGGTCTTCCTTATTTATTCATAATCTTTGAATTTCAATTACATCATTGTTCTCATCCTTTGTCAAATGTTCATCAAGCAATGTCAGAAGACAGTATTGGCATCCATCAAGGACCTTAGGATAAACCTTATGAACTGAAAGCACTTGGTAATATGAATAGATGATCTAGCCATTTGTTGATGATAACAAATAAACACTGGTAAAGAAACAAAATTGTATAAAAATTTGACTTATTTCTTCTATGCTGTTGTTTCTTATGTCATTTGCATAAAATTTTGACTTCTTTCTTCTATGCTATTGTTTTTTATATCATTGCCTTACGGCGTTTCCTTTGCAAAATGTGGTGCAAATGCTAGTTATTCCTTATTCCCCTTTCCTCTCTTTTAAGTAACTTCGCTCCTTCGCTTCATACGAAACCCACCCACATGCATTTCTTTTTTTTTCTTTTTCTAATGTATTTATTAATGTTTGTAATTATATTATTGATTTATTTATTTTTGTAATTTAAATTATTGTAATTTGTTTTAATCTTAAATTTTATTTCTTAGAATTTAGAAATTATAAAATTATTAATTTAGTAAGATTAATAATAATAATAAAATTATATTACAATTTTGATTAAATTGTTGAAAATTTCAATAAATTGGCTAAAATCATGGAGAATATTTTGGGATTGTTTGCATGATAAGATATGGACATTTGCTAGGCCTAAAATCTAGAAAAAATGGAGGCTACGAAATTGTAACAAAAAATCAATTTTGAAGCATTTTCATTTGTTAAAACTTTTGTTGTTGCAAATTGATTTAAACACTGCCTTTTCAGCCAAAGAGGTCTTAATCAACGGGAAGCACAATTTTCTTTTAATTTATTTGATTCAGTATATTTTAGTTTGAGGGTGTGTTTTCCCAATTTTGTTATTTTGATTTTAATGAGAAAATCAATTTATTTTTATTTTGAATTTTGAGTCATTTTGCAGGAGATCTATGTTGGGAATCATGATTTCCATTAGACCAAAACCCACGGGTATTAGTCAAAGATCATATCGCTAGAGATAAGGATCCACGAGAGGCAATTAATCCATGTTGTGAAACACATGGGGATTGTTGGCTTATCTAATGTCCAACAAGCTCCCCCCCAACGCGAGTCGGGTGTGTATCGAACTCGTGACCCATGCTCTGATAACACTTGTTGGGAATCATGATTGTGGTTAGACCAAAACCCACGGGTGTTAGTCAACTATCATATCGCCAGAGATAAGGATCCACGAGAGGCGGTTAGTCCATGTCGTGAAACACATGGGGAGCATTGGTTTATCCAATATCCAACAATCTATTGGAAGGATGAGGCAAAGATCTTGGAGCAATTACATTGATCCAACAGAAAAGGAGAAGAGGGTTCACAGCGCCAAAATAGATGGACCTAAAATTTCTTTCAACAGTGCTCCATTTTTTTGGATTTCTTGTAAATTACAAATAGTGGTTTGGAGAATAAGGAGAGGGTTCATGTTATGCAACCAGTGCACAAAATAGAAGAAAAGATAGATCAATGCCTTCAAAATCAGCGTCTTCGAGGGGGCAACCTACTTTACATTACACAAATGAACAATTCTTGGATGATACAAATGAAAAAACCTCCTTTCTATATATAGGAGTCTAAGGGGTCACAATATAATCAAAGCTGACATAACAATAATAATATAAGGGCACAACAATAACAATAATGGGCTTCTATGGGGCACAATAATAATGATATGGGGACAATATGAGCAAAACAATAAAAATAAGGGCTACATTGACAATAGTAATGGGGGAATCACTAGTATTATAGGGACCTAACATGTCCCTCTCCTTCAAAAAAATGTTGTCCTTAACGCTTGAGTAGTTCTGGATGCTTCTGTATAAAATTCTCATCCTCCCATGTGGAATCTTTAGCGGGTGAGTTCTTCCACAGGATGAGATACTCAGAAATTGATCGATTTTGTAGCGGTCGAGTTCTTGTTTTTGTGACTACTTCAGGTTCCAATATGATTTTTCCTTCCTCGTTAAGTTCTGGAAATATTGTTTGAACTGGGAGTTTTTCACCTATAACCTTCTTTAATCATGAAACATGGAAAAATGGGTGCACTCGGGAAGCTGCAGGAAGCTCCAATTTGTATGTCATAGTACCAATCTTTTACAACACCTTGTACGGACCATAATATTTTGTTGATAATTTATTATCCTTCTTAGCTTGCTTGAGAGACATTTGTTTATATGGTTGTAGCCGTAGGAATACCCAGTCACCTACATCAAAACTCATTTCACTGTGATGTTGATATGCCTATTGTTTCATTCTATTCTGCACCAAAGTCAGGTTATCCTTTAAGATTTGGAGAACCTATTGTTGATGTTCGATGTGATCTTCCATTGCTTGAACCTTAGAATTTTCTCTTAAATATGATGTGATGGACGAGGGATGATATCCATAAAGTGCCATAAATGGGGTCATTTTTGTTGTAGTATGGAAGGAAGTGTTATACCACCATTCAACCAGAGGCAACCATTTGACCCATTATGTCTGTTTATCAGATACAAATCAATGAAGATATCCTTCCAAATATTTGTTTACTATCTCAGTTTGCCCATCAGATTGAGGATGATAAGATGAGCTATGAGCTCACTGAGTACCAAGACAAGAAAATAATTTTGTCCAAAAAATTCCAGTGAAAATGGTAGATCTCTGTCGCTTACAATAATCTTTGGGTTTCCATGTAGCTTTTGAATTGTTTCCATAAATGAAGTAGAAAATGTACTTGTTTTAAATGGATGCGATAATGCACAAAAGTGTGCATACTTGGTAAGTTTATCAACTACCACCATGATGACACTCTTTCCTTCAGACTTGGTTAAACCTGTGATAAAATCCATTAAAACCTCCTCCCAACGTTGGCTTGGAATGGATAAAGGTTGTAATAGACCTCGGGTCTTAATTGTTTCAACTTTATTTTGTTGGCAAACCAAACATTCCACCACAAACTTTTGAATATCTGATTTAAGGCCATCCCAAAAAAACTCCTTCTTAACCCTGTGGTAAGTTTTTAAAAATCATGAGTGCCCTCCTAAGGGAGAGGTGTGCAATTCCATAAGAATATTTTGTTTGAGTTGGGAATTTTTACATAGGTATAAGCAATATTTGTACCATAACAAATCATTTTTCCCGATAAATGTATCTGATGTATTGGAATTGTGTTGTAAATTTTGAATAAGTGCCCACACTTCTTCGTCATTCTTCCATTCATCCCTTGCTTCATTTATCCAATCTAGTTGGATAATAGAAATGACACAAAGCAATGCTTCCACATCTTCATCCTTTCTTGAGAGTGCATCTACCACAACATTTTGCTTCCCTTTTTTGTAGATGATTTCAAAGTCATAACCCAACATCTTTCTGACCCATTTTTGTTTCTCTTCTGAAGATAATCTTTGTTCTAAAAGGTATTTAAGACTATCATGATCCATTTTTACCTTGAAGTGTCTTCCCATTAGGTAGGGTCGTCATTTCTTAAGTGCATGTAGTATTGCCAACATTTCCTTCTCATAAATAGCTTTGTGTAAATAATTTCCTTTGATTGGACGACTTCCGAAAGCAATGGGTCTTTATTCTTGCATTAAAAGAGCACCAATTCCATTTCGTAAGGCATCACATTCTGCAATAAAGGTTTTTGTGAAGTTCGACGTAGCTAAGACCGGTGCTTGGCACATTACCTCTTTAATATGTTCAAAGGCTTTCGTTGCTTCTGGAGTCCATGAAAATGCATCTTTCTTCAATAATGTTGTTAGAGGTGCTGCTATTCTCCCATAATTCTTAACAAACTTATGATAATACCCTGTCAAACAGAGAAATCCTAGTAGATGCTTTATGGATGTGGAGATTTTACATTCCTTAATGGCTTTAATTTTTCTAGGGTCTACCTTAACACCTTCATGAGATACAATATGACCCAGATATTCCACCTCTTGTACTCCAAAGAAACATTTGGAGCTTTTTGCATATAATTATTTCTCCTCCAATAGTTTGAGCACCCTATCAACATATTGAACATGATCCTTCCAAGACTTGTTGTAGATTAGTATATCATCAAAAAATACTAACACAAGTTTTCTAAGGAAAGGTTTGAAAATGGAATTCATCAAACCTTGAAATGTTGAAGGTGCATTGGTAAGGCCAAAAAGGCATGACCAAAAATTCATAATGACCCTCATGAGTTCTAGACGTTGTTTTCATAATGTCTTCAGTCTTCATTCCGATTTGATGATATCTAGAATGAAGATCCAACTTGGTGAAGTAAATTGATCCATGTAATTCATTCAATAATTCATCAATGACGGGAATCAAAAATTTATCTTTAATAGTGAGCTCGTTGAGCTCCCTATAATCTAGACACATGTGCCATGACCCATCCTTCTTGTGCACCAATACTACTGGAGCAGAGAAAGAATGTTGACTATGTTGAATTATACCAGCCTCTAGCATTTCTGCAACCATACGTTCAATTTCACTCTTTTGGGCATAGGGATATTTGTAAGACCTAATGTTTGGAGGAACACTTCCTGGAATCAAATGAATAGCATGATCATGATCACGAATAGGTGGGAGGCCTTTTGGAGTCTCAAATACCTTGGAATGATTGTCCAAATTTTTGGGGATTTGAAGAAATAGATGATTTCAACGTGGGAACCTCTAGCGAACATAATTGTGCAATTATGCCTCATTGTTATTTCTTTAGAAGCTTTGTCATTCTGTTAGAGCTTATTATCTTTCTCGGTTTCCCTGTGATACCCCTTGATTTAACTTCCTTTCCTTCCAAAGAAAATTTCTTGAAAATTAAAAGTTATTGTACCCAAGGATTGTAGCCATTGGACTCCTAGTACAACATCAGCACCACCCATTGGAATGGAAAGCATTGGGCTATTCAATACATATTCTCCCATGGATAGCTTGGTATTAAGGCACTTTCCAGAGCAATTTATGGTTCCTCCACTTGCAACCATCACTTGACACTTTGGTGTTGGATATACGAAGCAATTCAATTCCTTGGCTATCTTACAACGAATAAAATGATGGGTACTGCCCAAATCAATCAACACTATTACCTTTTTCTTCTTGATATGCCCTTCTATCTTGATAGTTTGAGGAGTGGTAATTTCAGCCAATGCATTACAAGATATTATCGGACTCATTTATTCTTTCTCTAGGGTTTGTTCCTAGTGTATATCCTCTTCTTTTGACGTTTCATGTTCCTTTTCTTCCTCCTCTTCACAACTATGTAAAATAATTTGTTCTCAGCACACTTATGACCTTTAGTGTATTTTCTATCACAACTATAACAAAGCTCTTTTACTCTTTTTTCTTCCAATTGTTGTGGTGTCCAGGGAAAATTTTAAGAACCCCCCCTAAATTTACATTATAATAAATGGGCGAATCTCCATGGTATATAGGAAAAATGGAAGGTGATTTTATCAATAATATGATATGTATATATAATTTTTTGGTGAATCTCTCACCAGGCATGGCGAATATTTTACTCAATTATAAAATCTTGTGTTTATTAAATACACAAATGAAATCATTGCATTTCTTTAAAATATCTTTTGAAATCAAAATTACCGAAATTACATATCTATAACCTAGTGGGTGTAGGATAAAATTCACCCGTGCCATTCACAGAAAGCATGAGAAAAAACCTAATACTATATATAAAACCAAGAAAAATTCAAATTCATCACTTCTAGGGACCTCGTAACCACCCTGCCAATACACAAGTATGTTCCTGTTTGCAATTAGAAAAATTACCCAAATATGTTGGAAAGTTATAGAAGGATGACTAGTGCAATCAATCCATTCCTTTTAGCCCTGGATTTGTTTCAGATTAAAATAGAAGTATACAAATATACTTTCCAATGTCTATGCTTTAACCATTCACCTTAAGATGTTTTTACAATATAATTTCCTAAGTCTATTTAATATTTTCATTATCATAAAAACCAACCTATATCCATCTTAACTCCACATCTACCACTCTTAGGGGGATGAAATCTATTTATCCCTCTGAGCACTTGGTAGACCCAAAATTAAGATGGATCTAAGATGATAGAATTTCCCCTTTAAATAGTCTATGCTCCCATGAATACCATGGTATTACCATGGGTCAATACCATGGGTTATCATAAACCTGGAGCTTAAAAATTACTATTAGTAATTTATAAAAATTAATAAAATTAATAGTTGATTTTTATTTTATTTTTTATTTTAACCAAGCTAAAATGTTTAACATACATTAAATTACAACATCCATTTTTACTCTTGATTGGATCAAATATTTTTTCACTCTATGCTAGTTTTCATATCACGATATTTGATACCTCTCGGGGGTTAGTAGATCCAAAGTAAATATGGATCTATGCTGGTTTAATTCCCCCATTTAAATAGGCTACATTCCAGGTGAATACCATGGGTCAATACCATGTGCCATTTTGGTTAATACCATGGGTCAATACCATGTGCCATTTTTATTTTTACTAATACTAATATTAGGGTTAATAGTGTTTTTTTGCATGGTATTAATAACAATCTAGTCCATGGTATTTGTCCCATAGTATTTTACCCATAGGTTTCACCTAAATATAACGCATTTTTTGAGTGTTCGTAAATATAAGGTGACTTATGGAGTAAATATAAAATAATGTTTTATTTGTTTACCATACCTCTCATTTATTTATATTTTTATTAATTTATCATACCTCTTTTACAAATATGGTATTTGGCCCATAGGATTCACTTAAATAAAACCTCTTTCTTGAGCCTTCATAGATAGAACGAGGGTTATGGACTAAATATAAAAAGAGGTTTTATTTATTTACCATGCGTCTAGTTTATTTATATTTTTATTTATTTACCATACCTTTTGAGTAAGTATAAAAAGATGGTTTATTTATTTACCATACCTCCACTTTACTTATATTTTTATTTGTTTACACCCTTGCATGTATATAAGGTGACTTATGGAGTAAATATAAAAAATGTTTTATTTATTTACCATACCTCTCATTTATTTATATTTTATTAATTTACCATACCTCTTTTATAAATATGGTATTTGGGCCTTTGGCCCATAGGATTCATTTAAATACAACCTATTATTGAAAATGCCTGAATGGAAGGTTGTAACTCCTAATTTCAAGGGCTAAATTTACCTTTTTTACCCTCTCCCTTAAAATAAGGTGGGCTATTTGAGGTGATTTGTAAAAATGTACTGTGATACAAAATATTCACCCACTAAAAATTTAAAACCCCTTAATTTTGCCAAAGGGCGAACATTCGCCCCTAAAATTTTCTATGGTGGTGTCAACCTTGTAGGTTTTGGAAGGCTAGGAGCAACAACACTTCCATCTTTATAGTTGTGAGTGGTAGGCTTCCTTGTTGCCATAATTTTGTTTTCCATTTTTCTTGCCAACCTGAATGCCTTGTCCAATGAATTAATTTCCCAAAGGCGAACCTCGTGTTGGATGTTATCCTTTAAATTCCCTATGAACACATCAATCCTATGCTCCACTGGATTATCTTTTGCCCTTATATTCAATTTTTGGAATTCCTCAATGTGCTCCATCATTGAACCCTTTTGTTTGAGATTTATCAATTGGCTAAAAAAGGTGTTGCTTTTTGTATCCTCATAATGTGTTATCATTTCTTCCATAAAAATTTCCCAAGTGACAATTTGTTTACAAGAGCAAAGCCATTGATACCATACGAACTGATTTGGTTCCAAATGTAAAGTTGCAATGCATATCTTTTGTGTGTTTTTCACATTATGGAGATCAAAATATTGTTCCATGTGTAGTATCCATGTTACGGGATCCTTGCCATCAATCTTCCTCATATCGATCTTTGTAACATGGTGGGTCTTTGTTCCAACGTTAGAGTCTATGAAATCATGATTAACATTTCTTTTGTTCTCATCATGAGTTTCCTCTACTAGATTTTCGCCATTAGGAAGTTTTTCTTGTAGCAACTTTGTCAAACCTTCTTTCAAACCTTCCATGTCTTTCTTCAAATCTTCTATGTTATATTTTATACCATCTATCTTAGTTTCCACACCTTTCTTTAAACCATACATATTAGCTTCTGTTACATTTTGTGATAGTGAAATTTCTTGCACTTGGTCTCGAAATTTTGATATATCATGCTGCATTTCTTCCTCTTCTTCATGAGTCATGCTAGAAATTTCAGGTTGCTTACTAGGTGTTTCCATTTTATTTCTTCGAGGCATATATTAATGATAATAATTCTCCATTATGCCATTTTAATTCCTTCAAACTAATTTTTCAAACCAAACTTGTGGAAAATTTAAAAGAATAACTACACACATTTTTTCACTTTGTAGGAGCTCCATATTGAATCTGTTGTATCTTTGTAATTTTGGATCTCTAAGGTCTGAAATTGTGTAACTTCCTCTTTCTATAACTTCTTACGAAATTTCAATCTAATGCTCAAAAAAAAAAACTATGACAATTTTCCCCAGGTCACGTGTTTGCGATATAATTTGGGATCCTACAAAAACCCTAACTTCCTTGGATCATATCTCTGAAAATATAGTGGGAAAAGATCTCAAATTCGTACCCAAGGTTCAGAGAGATCTCGGCTCAAATGGGTTTTTTATTTATTCTGAAACGTCGCAAAAAAATAAATAAATAAATAATAATAATAATAATTAATAAAAATAAATAAATAAAATTATAGTGAAACTTCCATGATGACTTGTTTGGAGTAGCGAAACCCTAGAATCTAGACCTCTTATACCAAATGTTATGCAACCAGCTCACAAAATAGAAGAAAATTTAGATCAACGCCTTCAAACTCAGCCTCTTCGAGGGGGAACCTCCTTTACATTACAAAAATGAACAATTCTTGGATGATACAAATGACAAAACCTCTTTTCTATATATAGGAGTCTAAGGGGTCACAATATAATCAAAGTCGACATACCAATAATAATATAAGGGCACAACAATAACAACAGTGGGTTTCTATGGGGAACAATAATAACAATATGGGGACAATAGGAGCACAAAAATAACAATACGGGCTAAATTAACAATAGTAATGGGGGAATCACTAGTATTATAGGGACCTAACAGTTCCTCTGGGTTGCAAAATTGGAATCTTTTTTGCACTTTTGCATGGAGAATTTGTGTTGTAGATTAAGAGGAATTACTTAGACCTTAGTGTTGGGGGTTTGTTTTTGAAGATTCAATATTTTTATTAGAGGTTGGGCTTGAACTATTGAAGATCTATTTTCTTTGAGCGAAGTTGAAGATCTTGGAAGGACTTTTGGAGATTCTTTTCAAAAATAGAAAAAAGGGTTTTGGGTTTATTTGTATACAAGTACTTTTATTTGCAAATACAGGTTTGTGTTTATTGTTTCATATTTATCACTTTTGTTGATATGAGAATGATTCTTTATAAGACTAGCTATCTGGTCTTGTAGTGGCATTGATCTGTTATTGAGTTTCCCATTTTCTCTTGAATTAAAACAAAATTTTGATTAACTAATTACTCATAAATTTGTCATATTAAATCAATTTAATTGCCATTAAATTGTATGAACTATTTCTATTTTTTAATGGCTTATCTTTCATGGTTTTAAATCTCCAAAAAGAACATGTTTTGTAACTATAATATTAGTTGTTAGAACTTCTTCAACAGCTTGATATTTATAATAAAAGAAAATGTTAAATCCTCTTTATTTTAAATTAATCTGCACTTGATTAGGGAAATAGCTATATCTTGTCCTAATCAAGATAGTAACAATTATATTTATTTTATTGCTTTCATCATAGAGTAGATTTGCATTCAGAATTAATTCCCTGCATTTTAAAAGTCTCCTTACACCGGAGCAACTTTAGGTGTGGCTTAGTTGAGCCCTTAATTCATCTTAAGAATTGCTTTCTTGCAGACATGCATCAAGAGGGTAGGTTTGATTTCCTCTTCTTATTGATAGTTGATTAGAGACATCATAAGTCGGCAAGAAGGGTGAGGGGGTAACTGGACCAAATAGAACTATTTAGAGCCATCATTTGAAATGGATAAGTCTGATTTGGGACTCTCACCAAGTGGTCTTCTTAAATGTTGATGAGGTCATTTTTGGCCATCAAAATTTTTGGCGCTAGGAGGGCACATTAAGTTGTCCTTTTAAAGTTTTGGTGTTTTCAAAGTTTTATCACTTTACAATGGCTCCTTCTAAACTACATATTTGGAGTTGCTTCACTGGACTTACACCTGCGACCACTCCATTAAAGCTAGTAAAGCTCTTGCCAAAAACAAAATTTAATAGAAAGAAAAATTTCTATGCTTTTGATCACGTTCTTTAATTTATTTTAAAGTGTAATGACTATGATATTGAAGAAGGTGTGATGTACAAAATGTTTGCTCTCACTTTGATAGGCTTGGCCAAAGAATGGTGCATATCATTTCCATTTTCCTCTATGCACACTTGGGACGAATTCACAAAAGAAATTCCTTCATGCTTTTCAAAATTACAATTAATAAAAGGTTTGTGATCAAATAGAAGCACTTCGTAGATTTGAAGGTGAGTCTTTGGATGATTTTCTTATTATCTAAATTAATTTGTTTTCAGTTTCAATCCGAAGATTTACCTCTTGAGTTTTAGTTAATAAGGTGGTTTATAAATTTAATTTCTCTTCCTTGCATTCCAAATCCATATAATCAAGTAATTTCAAGCTTTGATGAGTCACCTTTTGTTTCTATTAACATGACTTAAGATTCACTATTGAAGATGTACATATCAATCATGATGAAATTGCATCAACCATGTATGATAAATTCCTACAACTAGTGCATACTTCCTACATCGTTAATGAAGATCGTGACGCTCTCTATCATGTTATTAGTCTATAATCACAAAGCTTGGAAGAATCTAACAATCATCTTCAAGAAAATATAGACATCATTTTTGAAGAATCAGCCGCTAATAAATTTGAATATCAACAGGAAACAAATTTAGAAAACAAATAAGCAAGTAAAATTACAAATTGAAAATCCCAACAATGGGCTTTCTACGGTAAATTATTATCATGCTAAAACAACTATCAGCCACAAAGATTTGGGCACTCGAGAATTGATCTTGTAGAAAGCGTGATCATCCAAATAAATGATCATGAATCTGAAATTTACATGGTGGAAAATGAACAAGAATCTACAAGTAGATAAATTTTCAGGTTCATTTCTTCCAATATTCATTTTTCTCTTTATCCTAATATTTTTTCTAGTTGTAATTCATTTGTTATTAATCCAACAATTCCTCTTTGAAAAAATGATAACTTTGAAAATAGAGGAGTTGTAGTATAAATTTAATAAATAATGAATTGTCAATTAGTTCTGATTTTGATGAAGAGTCACTCAATGATAATTCTTTCAACAATGTTGAAAATGTATTCAATCGTTCTTCCTGTTCTGATATGTCTTATGGAAAGGAAGGGAATACTTATGAAATTAGTCAAGTCATTTATGATGATTATTTAGAGTTGGAAGATAGTGAGTCATTTCAATGATTATCAATTCCTCACACTCTTGATCATTCTTGTATGTTTCGAAATAAAGACTCTCATTTCACCAATTTTTCTATTGAACAATTTCATTTTGCAACTTCATCAAGTCATGATGAGTTTTCCATTCCTATTTATGATTCTAATAATCTTCAAGTTCCTATTCTTGGTCATAGTATTGAGCCTCTTCCTCATTCCCGAGTAGTTAACAGTAATTCTTCCAATTTTATTATTATGTCCAAAACTTATGAAAAAAAAATCAATTCAAACAATTACCAATTGTGATGTATCACTAGTTATAATAATAATGTAAATAATGATATGGTTTTATTGTTTTTGCTTAATTTATTATGGTCATTTTTAGATTTTTGTTCTTCTTTCATTTGTTAATTCTTAGATAATTTATTTTGGCATATTGAGCAATTCAACATTGAACTCTCCAAGTGCATTACTCGATGTGAAAATGAATTTCAAAGCTATAGACATTATTATCATGAGATTTTAATCTTTCAATTTAATTTGATGTTCATGTATTATTAGCTTACTTTTTCTTCTAGAATTCATTTTTAACATGAATCAACACTTGTGAGTGAATCAATACAATTTGACCAACCATCTAATACAATTAAATATCTTCTGAATGATTCACTAAACTTCCATCCTCACTTTCAAGATTCATTTGAAAGTTGCTTGGAAAATTCTATGCAACGAAATATTTTTAATAGTTTGTCGCATGTACATAAGAATAACACTTTTATGTAGCCTATTGCATCCAAATACGTATTATCACACTTTGACATATTATCCTCTCCTTTGGACCTCTCGTAGCCATTAACCAAGATTCATCCATATTTTTATTATCCCATAGAGTTTTGGTTGGAGGAAACTTTTCAACAGAGGGTGATTGCAAATAAGTTTTTTTTTGTAGATATGTTAGAAATTGATGTACATATTGTATTCAAGTTTATTTTTGTGAGTGTAATCATATTTTTTCTTTTGTTACTAATTTTTTATATGTACATATGTGGAGGAAAATTGCTAAGTGAATGGCTTCATTAGAAGTATGATTTCACTTAGTTTTGAGATTCTCTTGTAGATTAGGATTAGTAATAGGATTATTTACTTAGATTGCTTTTATTTCATTTTTCTTTTAATCTTGCATATTTTCAATAAGCGGGTAATGAGCCCAAAATGTTTTCTTGGTATTCACTTCATTTCCTAACAAAGAGTGTTCAAAAGAATATACTTGCTTAAGATTGTGCTTATGAATTTATCATACATGCTTGTAATGCACTTAATTATCATGCTTCATCACATTATTAAAACTGCTATTTCCAAAGAAAATCATGAATGGTAAAGCTCCCAAAAGTCGCTACATCTGTGAGATTTTGAAAATGTAAATGTTCCAACAAATAAACATTTCAGCGGATTTTACCATTCTTGTTTAGAAAAGTAAATGTGAATGCTAATTTATGACTCGTTATTTAGCATTTAATTTAGATTGAATAAATAGGTGATTTTGAACATGTGCAAATTTGGAAGAAAATGCATGGGAGAATGTTAAATTCCATAAGGTATTTGCAATCAAATTCTTCCAGGTATGTGTATATATGTTCATCCTCATCTGCTATTATTCTTTTCATTTCAACATTTGTTTTCTCTTTTAGTCACATTTTATTTCTTATTTTGGTTGTGCTTCAAGTTTGCAAGTCTTCATTGCCTTAATCTGGAGACTTGATTTTTCTAGAAAATTAAATTAGCCTAAGAATAAGCAAGAAGATAGCCTTTTTCCAATAAAATTTGGTCACAAACGTGTTCAAAGGGAAGTATTCACCTATTCATCAGAATTTATTATTTTTTGTGCTTTCTGTAGATGCATTTTACTTTATATTTCCTTTCCT
Organism: Pinus tabuliformis; assembly: GCA_031772625.1. NCBI lineage: Eukaryota > Viridiplantae > Streptophyta > Pinopsida > Pinales > Pinaceae > Pinus > Pinus tabuliformis. Next base: position 1,492,727,238 of record CM062804.1, on the reverse strand, counting down.
TTGCAAATTGCCAAGATGAGTCATGATCATGTTTTGCCTCTTATTGATGCAGAAATAATAAAATGCTCGGCTCTTTCTTGCTATGTTTTCTAAAATTTGGATGGATAATATAAGAAAGGTCCTCTGAGGAAAAGGACAGTCATAACAAAGTTTGCCGCAATTGCAAAAATAACTCCAATCCATGGCCACACCCCTATGCTTTTAAAAATTTACACTTGCTAAAGATGTGTTGAATAATATCTTTATTGCAGTGCTCATCACAAAGTAAATGTTCCATTGTTCATCCATTTATTTCAGTCCACATGCTCCCAAATCCATGTCACCCTAATTATTCTTTATAGCCTCTCTTTATTTCTTTTGGAATTTCGTCCCTTTGGGATCACTTGGATAGATGGGTCTTTTCATTCACATTGTTTTCTTTTCACCCACTCTTTCTTTATTATGCCACGTAGCCCAGAGGTCTTAACTTGGGTCGTTCCTTATTTTATTTTCATCCCAAAAGCTCAAATCCAGAAATAATGAAGAATGCGCACTAAATAAATGGGCAAGAAGAATAAAGTGGGCAAACATGGAATGAAAGAAGACCAAGCATCTAATCGAAATGCGGTGCGAGTGGGCCATGGATGATGGGAAGTGTTGCACGTTGTAAAATAAAAGTTATGGTTCATTTGAAGAGGAAACTTTGGTACCAATGGGTCTTGTCTATCATGTAGACATGTATTAGACTCATTACCAAAGTTTTATGCATTGTCACACTAGTGTCATCATTGTTGTCACAAAGTGTATCATAAGTGTTGCACTTGGAGGAGAATGTTGTTTTTCCATCGCATTAAGGGGATCATGTTGATTATGAGTACTGAGTTTTCAATGTTGTGTCATCACTTGTTCTAAGTTAGTGATCATGTTCCAACTAAACCCTGGTTTCATTTTTGCCTCACTGATTCCAGAAGATCTCATGCCTGACCAACTTGAGCTCACTATGCCCCTCTTAATTTCACATTACATAGTTGCAAGACTCAAGCATGCATCCCTACCTCATGGGACTGCGCAATGCACAATTATTGCCTCCAAGGATTGTGCATTGCGCAGTCATAGTGCCCAAGAACTACCTCCTGACCTCCAGAACTATGCAATCCTACCTTCCAACTAGTCTCCTTTTGCACATTGTGTAGTTGCAAGCAGTAGTCTGTCTCCATGTCTTTCGAAATTGTGCAACTATGCATGCCTCTGTCCCTCTCTCTCTCTTGAACTATGCATTGTGCAGTTACAGTGGGAAAGCCTACCTCATTGTGACCCTCAACTATGAAGTCTTGTCTCTTGGGCCTCTAGTGTTTCACATTGCACAATCATAAGCATTAGTACCTCACTCCTAACCTCTATAATTGCACACTATGAAATCCCTTAGCCTTCTTCCCTATCAAATACCCAGTTTTAGCTCAATCAGTGAAATTCATGAAGTAAGCTAGACTAGGAGTTTTATGGACTGAAGTTGTCTTGTCATGAATGATTTTCAGTTGCAGGTACTATATCTTGACATGAAAGGATGATGATCAAAGAGAAGGAGAAGGAGACAATGCTATAAGACACTTGTGAAGCGGCAAGACAGGTTGATCATTGAACAAGAAGATGAAGGGACACTAGATTGCAACGGAAGTTGGAAGATCAATATCATATTGAAGACTCTCTATTTTCATCCCCTTGGAGGGTGAAGAAAAATAACAAAGTATATCTTTCATGAAGATGAAGTACTATACATACCTCTCATGAAGATTAAAGACAAAGCAATAAGAAGAACACCTTGGCATTGCCATCTCACCATGAAGTACATGTCATCATTGTCAAGTTGTGAATTGTACCAATCTCATCACAATGTCATGTGTGTCCATGTGTCTTGCCACATCATTTGTGGATTTAATGATGTAATTATTGATAGGAAAGGAAAAAATTTAATGTGTTGAAGTCCAAGGGTCATATGTGGAATATCAAAAGTCGCATAATCATATATGGACAAAAGATTCTTTAGGAAAAGTCCAAAAGTCATACAGAAGTACAAAGGTCAAATTATAAGTGAAAGAGTCATGAGGGTAACTCAAGAGTCATAGGGGATATGAAAGTTCATTCCTCTTTTTATAAAAGAAACCGCATAACTCAAGTAAATGGACTTTGGAGGTTTAGCATAGGAGAGAATATCATTCTTTAGAGAAACAAGAAGAGACTTAATGTTCCACTATTGGAGCTAGTGGCTCACCATTATAATTGTGTACTTGATCGTTCACCTAATAATCATAATCTTCCTGAGCCAACACAATTTCATCTGTGTATCATGAATATTGTAAGATTATTCTTTAGATGTTTGCGGTATATGTTTTATTCATCTGTACTAAGGAAATTGAACTAGTTCATTAGCTTTGGTACTTATCTTGTTCAATATGTGTGTATTTGATTTAATGTTCATTGCATCTATGTGAACTATTTCGATAGATAATTAACAAATATTTCCTTTCTCTCTTGTGCCTCTCTTAGGATAGTACTATTACTTTCCTTCTAGAGATACACTCTTTCTTCCCTCTCGTGAAAGCCTCCTTTTACACATTGCAATTGGTGTTTTTCATTGTCAACTTACCTGCTGATTTCAAGGGTTTTGTGCATACTCTCTTATGTTACATATCACAGCCAAGGGTTTTGTGCATACTCTCTTATGTTAGAGTTATGGTAGTTGGGTCGATACTCCAGATGGGTCTCCTAGTCCAAATAGTGTGAGATCTAATTGGGACTTCACATGGGGGATACCCCCTTGGTTGACGTATTTCCAGCACTATCAACAGAACACAACATTTTCATTTTTGCATGCAAAGAAGTAAAAATGTGTCACATTATATGATCGTGTGGTAGGGAGTGTTATAAAAGCATAAAACATGTGTGTATCTATAATAGTGACAATCACAGGTCATCACAACTTGGAGGTCATATATTTTGCTCATATATCTTGGATAACATGCATGTGGACAAGACATAAGCCATGGTAGGGGCATGAAAATTGTCTCTCCAATGAACCATATGTGTATCCACGTTGTCTGCCCACCATCCCAATTTTCTTCTAGGAACCTTGGATTCCATCAACTAATGGCACATGGACAACAGATTAAACCCAGGTCATGGGGAAGCCACAAATATTTCCTTATACATTCTTCTCTGATATCTCATATTTCTATATTTTTCCCCTTAAAAACACCCAAATTAATAAGCATATACTATCACTAGTAAAATTATCACTTGTAATTATAACTTCAATGCAAGCCATAGTTATAATGTCTAACCATCATTCTAATTGCAAAGTCGTTGATATCTATACACTAGCTAGCATTGATATCTCAACATATTTTGAGCATGTAATTCTAAGAACTGTTCTTTAATAGTATCTAAGATGTAACTTTAACAACAATATAGAAATCATTAAACGATGTTTCTAAGAAAACTTAATATCATAAACAAAAGAGTTGATTTACATATCTAAGTGGATATATTTACCTTTTTAAAATAGCACCTAATTGAGTTGAGAGGCTCATTCTACAACCCAATATGAGGGGACGTGTAAGTTTGTCCATCTGTTAGTCCATCGAGTTGACACGTGCCTAGAAATAAAAATAAATTATGCTCTAAATCGAAAAATAATATCGGCTATAATAAAAATGAATATGTCGTAAAGTAGTTAGAAGTAAAAAAAATGTGAGTAAGATGTTTAAACCTTATACTTTTCAAAAATATTTCAACAAGAGATCTCTATTAACTAATTTATATCGATATCAAATTCATATATATCTATATGAGGAAAAAAATTTGTTAAAACAAAATATTTTAATTTTCTATATAAAAAAATATTCAATGTGGTTTATCAATAAAATATTTTAATATGAATTAATATTGACATATACTTAAAATAAATTATTAATAATAAAAAAAAACATTTTAATTTGTGTTGATAAAATGTCTCAATGTACATGTTATGCAAAATATTTTAATGTCAATTATGTATATATAATTTTAAAAAATTATGTATATATCATGAAAAACAAAATTTATGGTTAAAATGTTGATTTGGTCCAATATATACTCTATATAGCATTCAAAATTACAATCTAAACAATGAAAAATTAGGCATTGTATTTTGCATTCTAAATAAGTTTACACAGAAAGAAATTTGATCCCTCTCGAATCATGTTAGATCTATATTTAAGATGAACCTATGTTGGTGTTTAATAATTTTAGATAACAATGTCCTGAAAAGATGAATTTCAAAAAAACATTATATCATAATTTTTTTACCCCAAGCATGTCAAGGGACATGATTTACACTACCATCATAAATGTAATTGAAAACCCTGAAATTTCATCCCAAGAACAAAGTAATTGACTATACAAAATTGTCTTGTTATTTTAGTGAATATTCATCCACCTCAGTCAAACCTACGATATTCATCATATTTTAAAACTATTATTTCCCTTTAATGGATGAATATCCTAATGGTTTGCAAAAAATGTTGCAGTACAATTCGGTAAGAGGAATTTGGCAAAATTGGCCTTGGATTCTATTTACTTTGATAATCTAAATTCCAAGAATTCATATTTCAATATTTATGGTTATTTAAGGATCGAAGAACTTTTAGGTTTGAATATTTAAGGAATTGGATTTTTTTTTATTAATATAGCATATTTTTGCTTAACTATTGGAAGCTATATCAGTTGTTTGAAAACCAAATAGAACCTTTTATCTTTTTTGTTGATTCTACAGTATTTTCCATTCATTTGTATTCAAGAGTAATTGCTCAAGGCTTGGTCTAAGTGTTCAGCCTAATATATTTCTATTGTCTCAATAGCCTTGTTGCTTGTTTAAAAGAGTTCTATCAACTCTAACATATTGTGATCTATTTTGAATTTTTCATTCCATTAAATGTTGTGTTCTTCTTTTTTCTAGAGAAGGAAAATAATTGATTTCATTAAATGAAATATTTACAACTCGAATACATCTACCATCAACATATATCATCATAGCTTGTTCATAATGTTGTATTGTTGCCTTAGAGCATTTTAAAAAATTGATCATATAGAGGAGGGACATCTATGTATGTTGAGAAACATACCTATAAGAGAAAGTTGAACTTATAAGTATTATCTTACAAAAATAAAAACAATCACCCACAAGAGCATGGACTATACAAAATTCAAAACATCATTCCAAGGCAAAGGATCACCCATTTGATACAAATAAATGAGCCTGAGATCAGCTTGGATAAGAAAAATGTGATACAGACCAAAGTAAAAATAAACTTCCTACTCTTGAAGGAATACCTCCTGCTGATGACCTATCAAAATACTAATTCTTCAAGATATAATCCTTGATAAGCCCTGAAATTCCTCAAAAAATGTATCCTTCCTCCGTTGTTTGGTCCCTCTTTGAGATATAATTCCCTTGTGTATTCCATTCACAATAAATGTGATGAAAAACTAAAGGATGAAAGGTATATTTTAGTATTAGGATCATTTGCTTGCAACTGTGAATAGAAAGTGCTTATAGAGAAAAGCACCCGAGAGCTAGTTGATCACACACATAGAATCACTGAAAACCTTAAGGATCTTAACAACATATTGCAATCAATTATGCATCTGTGTTTGATGATCTTCCCACGTTTAACCAAGCCTTTATGAACCTACTACCATTAAAAGAGCTATATATACCTTCCCCCCAAATATCATTTGAAGACATCCCATAAAAAAAGTCGTGATTTTCAAACACCAAAACAAGAGGCCCAAGTAAACCCCTTAGTTGATGAACCCTCAGGGGATTTCTATATTCCTAAAAGAAACTAAGGATTTGGGGTATGATATAATGTATATCTAGCAATCTATTTTTGAAAATCAAATAGGTGTGAGTTCCATATCCCCCATGCAATAAAAATCAACAATCCACGATTGACTATGAGAATCCCACCAATATAAATAACCTTCTAGATTGTTATAAAAAAGGAAATGAGAATTTTTAAGGAAGGAAGTGACACTCTCCATACTTTACGAGTAAAGAAGAATTCAAATAAGAGATGTGGAACAGATTCCCCATCCATAATGCATAGGACACATCCCAAGAAGAATCCCCTCTAATATAGATTTGACAAGGGTCAATCATCCTTCTCAGCTGAACCACCCATTGCACCAGTGCTCGATACGAACCTCCAACCTTCTAATAATCCAAGACTAATCTCTTATATAATAACAATTATGTTTTAGTGTGAATCCCAAATAGGAAAGACCCTCCTCTAAAGGAGCTATTGAAAAAGGTAACCGAGAAATAATACCATCTATCAATTCTTCCAAAACATTCATATGAAAAAAGGATGCTTTCTCTAGACTAATCAACATGCCAAATACTGAGAAAAACAATTTTAAAAGATAAACATAGCACAAAAATTCTCTCAAGGTCCCCTAACCAAAGATCAAGACACCGTCAACAAACAATAAATGAGTCCAAAAAAAACCCCAAGCCACTTTAACCTCCCTAATCCTTCCATTTTAATTTTCATCCTATATCAACCTCTCGAGCCCTTCTATGATCAAAAAAAAGAGTAGGTGTGAAATAGGACTCCCCTGTCTCAATCCATGAGTGGCCTTGAAAAATGAAGTAGGGGGGCCATTTATAAGAATTTCATAATTCGCTGAGATAACACACCCTGTGATCTAATTTGTGGCCAAAGGATCTAAACTAATATGAAGAAGAAGTTTTCATAGAATTTGTCAGTTAACCCTATCATAAGCCTTTACCAAATCAAGTTTTAGAATAATGGCTTGTCTCCTGTAGGATTTTACCAAGTGTAGTGTCTCTTGTGTTGATCCTACAACATCATGTATCAACCGCCCCTTCAGAAAACCAAACTGTTCATCTAAAAGGAACTTTGAAAGATGTTTCATTAGTCTAGAAGCCAGAACCTTTGAAATCACTTTGTAGCAGAGATTACAGAGCGAGATTGGTTGATAATCATCAAATGTCACCGGCTTTGATTTTTTTGGAATTAAAGCCACAAAATTCCAACTAATGGCACCAGACACATGATCAATGACATGAACCTACTCAACCATATTCAACAAATCTTGACTGATCAGATCAAAAATGAAGAAAAAACTTCACCGTCCAACCATCAAGGCATATACTATTATCTATTAATGAAACATTATGTAGACATGGAAAAGTCATTATGTATATTTTGCAATCAAAATTAAAATATGTTTTGAGTCAATGAATAAACAAAGTTCGAAAGATGTTGAATCTTACTCTATTGGGATTATATATCCCATTAGTCAATGGTACTTTTAATATTTCGGCAAGTATTCTATCTACCATATAGATTTATTTTATTTATTCACGTGTTACCAATATTTAAAATTCCAATACTCAAGATTTCCACTCTATGTTCATGAAAAATGTAACTATAGATCTAACTAATTGCAACATTCCTCTAACCAATTACAACATTCCACTATCATTAAGGTAATTATTTTCTACATTTAAAAAAATGCAAATGTTTGTTAGACATGTAAAATTCATTATGTACATTTTACAATCAAAATTTAAAAATGTTTTGTGTAAATGAATAAACAAAGTTCCAAAGATATTGAATCTTACTCTATTGAGATTATATATCCTATTAGTCAATAATACTTATAATTTTTCAACAAATATTCCATCTACCATATAAATTTATTTTATTTATTCACATATTACTAATATTTAAAATTCCAATACTCAAAATTTCCACTCTATATTCATGAAAAATGTAACTATAGATCTAATTAATTGCAACATTCCTCTAACCCATTACAACATTCTACTATCATTAAGTTAATTATTTTCTACATTTAAAAAAATGCAAATATTTATTTTCCTTAGAATAAGTATCATCATTTTCTTAATTCTTACATTTGAGAAAGTGCAAGTTCTTATCCACCCTCATTAAGGTAATTATTTTATACGTTTAAAAATTGCAAAATTTTGTTTTCCTTAAAATAAATAATTTAATTCTTACATTTAAGAAATCGAAAGTTTTTATCTAATTATTCTATATCTTTAAAAAAATTGCAAACAAAAAATTCCTTAAAATAAGTATTTTCATTTTCTTAATGCTTACTTTTGTGAAAGTGGAGGGCTTATTCCCTTCACAGTAAGCATTTTGGTGGTCTTAAAGAAGTGCATATGTTCTTCATTTTAGACTAGTATTATTATTCCACTTTTATTCCAGTGACATGTATGGGTGACTATCAACTACTTTTATAGTTGATATTTAATTTATTTTGATTTATATTTTAAGTTTTTCTCCAAAAATGTCATTAATTTAAGTTATATACAAGAATGCTATAATTCTAAGTTACATGTATACATATATTACATATTTTAAAGTTACATGCACACATATATGCTACAAAGAAAGTTTGACAAATGGGAATTAACACATATCTATTACAAAAATGTTACTAGAAAGTGTAATTAATGATAATGTTAAATTTTGTTATTTATTAATTTATGATATAAGTGTAGTTTAATTATTTTATATTTTAGTTTTTTTGTCAAATTTTTTGAAAATTTGTAAATTTTTGTTTATTAAATTACATTTTTGAATATATAAATAAATTTAGCATCTTAAAATATTACTAGAACACTCAGATTGTAAAAACTATACAACTCAAACTTATAAATCTCATAGCTATTAAATTTTAGACAAAATTAACATAAAAATATATCCAAAACATATAAATTAACTATATAAATTAAAAAACAAAACAAAATAAAAAACACACACACTCAAATTATTCGATATTCATATCAAATAATGAAATACATTGTATCAATTAATATACCTACATACATAAATATTTATCAAAAAAATCTTAAAAAGAAAAATTACACCACCACACTCTTCAAAAAAAAATCACCCAAAAATCTCACACTCTCTACAAAGAGCATACCCTTGATGTTACATAGTTCTCATCAAAATTCAATTCATACCCATCAGTAATACCCCGCCATAATTTAAGTAATCACTTCCAAAGTGCAAGTATAATAAGATTTAATATGAAAATTTTAAGAGACATTACTTTGATTAAGGGCTAGGTATTTGGGTAGCTACAACTCCATTAGGAATCAAGTACTTTTAGATCATTTTTTTATTTATTTAATTAAATATTAACATTTGAATAGTTAAACATTAGTATTCAAAGATTAATGTCTTTATTTAAAATTAAATTTTATATATATAAGGAGATAGTGATAGGGTTTATTTCTGTGAGTTTCTGTCCAACGTCGTTGTTATCGGACGGGAGACTGGTGACGAAAGAAGTCCAAGGCAAGGGCTAGTTTACTCTCATGACGAAGCTGGGACTCCAGCACATAATGTGACTGCAGAGTATTGGATGTATCCTCGTTGGCTTGTGCGTAAGCTTCAAGAGGAAACACGCATATGGTTTTGTGACAGTCTGCTACAACAAGGGTCATTGTGAAAATGGATCCACGGATCAACTATCAAATAAGCAACGTAAGGACCGCAGATACGGTGGAGATCTGTCTCAAAAATCCAGTCGGGAAGGGGACCGTCTATCAAGGTTGTGGCCCATATTTTTATTCTCTCGGATCTGGAGATGGACAATTCGAAGATGTTTTCCCAACTTGCAGATCTAGGAGTGGACAATTAGAAGATATTCTCCTAGCTCGTGGATGGAGATCTGTCTTGTTTTTCTTGGGATTATGACACAACAATTGATATGATGCGATGGGATAACAGTTCAGGGATGTGGCCTACTATTTTTTCTTGCCTCGATCTAGGGGGATGCTAAGACCAAGCATGGAACCCTTACATTTTCCTTTGCAACACTTTGTAGATCCAGCATCCAATATTGCTCAATCTCATTTTTTATTTCCATGTCTACTTTTTTTATTGGTCTACTCTTTATATTTCCTCTCCAAATCTAGACAAAAGACAAAAAAAAAAATTATCATATATTTATCAAAAAATTAAATGGGAAGGCATTTATCTCATGGATCTAGGGCACAGATCTAGTGAAACGACTAAAGAATCTAAAATGACTTTGGAATACTAGCAACAAATCAAGTTTTGTTATACAAAGGAAAAGTGCTCTCAGAATCTCTCTAGCTGAAAGATTATGGCATGGAAAAGGATTCTACCATAATGTTAAATATGAGATTTAAGAGAGGTTCTACAGTGTTCAGAAACCCTAATGGATATATCTTGTTCGAGGATGCACTAAAAGGGAAGATTGTCGCTCTAGTTGACTAGATCAAAAATCTGCCAGGGCCTTACATTGTCGAGCAATGGACAAGGTACTAGCCATGGATGTAAAAACCCTAGAGGTAAAAGCATGCTTTGTCGATCTACAATCTAAGGCATTAATATGTCAATTTAATAGTTTTTGCCCAAGACCTGAAAACTTATGTCAATGAGTGTACTCTTCTTGGACAACAAATTGTGATCTCTACTTGTGCTCAAAAGGCTTTTCATAGTACAGTTTGACACACAGCAAGATATGGAAAAAGTTATGAACAAAGGGCCATGGCTTTAGGGTAGAGACAGGGTTTTTTGTTACCCCATAGTTCCTAGAGTTTGAGGCTCCAATAATGGTGGTAACAACAATGTTAGTTCAGATGAGGTTGCCAAACATCCCTCTTCCTTTCTAGCACCATCGAGTCTTGGAGGATATGAGGAATACATTGCGAAAATAAATAAATAAAAATGAACCTAGACAGAATAATAAAAGGTATCTTTACATTTTCCAAGATATGCATAGAGATTGACCTTAGCAAAGGTCTTCCTAATCGTCTTCTATAAAACTTGAAACTTTCTGTGGGTACAATTTTTAGATTATGAGAATATAACATTTAGATGTCGAACTTGTTTTCGAACAAATCACTTGCAGAACAACTGGCCACAAGAAAAAATGCCCCAAAAATAAAAATAGGCATACCCCTAAGCCAAGGGGATTGTAGTATCCTGACACTTCAGAAGATGAAAAAGAAGAGCCTCGGGAAAATATGCCAAATATAGAAGCACAGACACAACCACATAGCCAATCAAATGACAGAATGGGGGATCAATCACGAAAAGTGACTCTTAGCCAAAAGGATATTGAATCAACAGAGATCATAGTAGCAGAGCAACAAAAAGTGAATAAGAGATCCCATGTGTCTAAGAGCTTGGGCTCGGACAAAGAAGCCCCCCTGAAGGCAGATGGAAATGAACTAGCAATAGTAATAGCTACTCTGAATCAAGGAGTTTGGCAAAAGGTGGAAAAAAGAAAGGAAAAAAGGGGAAGCTAAGTGATTTTTATTATACTTAATATGAGTAAAATTATGTAATTTTTTTATAGTTTCTTGTTCTTATTGTGCGTCAACCTACAAGATGAGGTGATCGAATGCTTTCGAGCATCTACAGAATGTAATTTTGTTCCTTGTTTTCAAATTTAATAGAATTAAGATTTTTCTTCAAAAAAAAAGAAATATATTTGAATCATGTACTTTTTGACTAAATACATTTAACAAGAATTGTATACTCATTTGTCATAACCAAGGTAAACATGCTTTCATTTTCCCTATCAAGGATTTGTGCTTTACCTATGGTGAAACACTTCCAACCATGTATGGTGCCATAACATTGAGGATCAACATCTCCTTCAAAAATTTGATATTCCAATTAAATATTAATGAAAGAAGTAAATCTATGACATTTAAATTTCATCAATATAACAACTAACAATGTTTTTCATTAAAAAATTGGATAATATTTACAAATGCTAATAATTAAGTTTATTATTTACAAGTTTCATAAATTCAATAGGTGATTGAGTTTCACTTTATTTTGTTAAGTAATCCAATGTTACATAAATCATGAAGTACTCAACGAAGTACAATGGATTTTATATTTTTTATCAATTAGGTTGATTTTAGGTTAGGGTTAGTCTCAATATTGGATGGAAAAACAATATGCTTGCCTGTGGGATGTTATAACCAAATTTACATGAGACTTAGTTGAGCCTAGACACTCTATCGAACATTTTTTATCCTCCAAATAATTCCCACCCTCAACCCCTCCCACCATAAAATTCATATTTACCACATTTAAAAACCATACCTACTAAGCTAAGTTTCATTAAATTATCCACGTACCATTATGAGAATACAACATTTAGATGTCGAACTTGTTTTCGAACAGATCACTTGCAGAACAACTAGCCACAAGAAAAAATGCCCCAAAAAGAAAAAGAGGCATACCCCTAAGCCAAGGGGATTATAGTATCTTGACATTTCAGAAGATGAAAAAGAAGAGCCTCAGGAAAATATGCCAAATACAAAAGCACAGACACAACCACATAGCCAATCAAATGACAGAATGGGGGATCAATCATGAAAAGTGACTCTTAGCCAAAAGGGTATTGAATCAATAGAGATCATAGTAGCAGAGCAACAAAAAGTGAATAAGAGATCCCATGTGTCCAAGAGCTCGGACTTGAACAAAGAAGCCCCCCCGAAGGCAGATGGAAATTAACTAGCAATAGTAATAGCTACTCTGAATCAAGGAGTTTGGCAAAAGGTGGAAAAAAGAAAGGAAAAAAGGGGAAGCTAAGTGATTTTTATCATACTTAGTATCAATAAAATTATGTAAATCTTTTATTGCTTCTTGTTCTTATTGTGCGTCAACCTACAAGATGACATGATCAAATGCTTTTGAGGATCTACAGAATGTAATTTTGTTCCTTGTTTTCAAATTGAATAAAATTACGATTTTTCTTAAAAAAAAAAAAAAGATATTTGAATCATGTACTTTTTGACTAAATACATTTAACAAGAATTGTATACTCATTTTTCATAACCAAGGTAAACATGCTTTCATTTTCCCTATCAAGGATTTGTGCCTTACCTATGGTGAAACACTTCCAACCATGTATGGTGCCATAACATTGAGGATCACCATCTCCTTCAAAATTTGATATTCCAATTAAATATTAATGAAAGAAGTAAATCTATGACATTTAAATTTCATCAATATAACAAATAACAATGTTTTTCATTAAAAAATTGGATAATATTTACAAATGCTAATAATTAAGTTTATTATTTACAAGTTTCATAAATTCAATAGGTGATTGAGTTTCACTTTATTTTGTTAACTAATCCAATGTTACATAAATCATGAAGTACTCAACGAAGTACAATGGATTTTATATTTTTTTATCAATTAGGTTGATTTCAGGTTAGGGTTAGTCTCAATATTGGATGGAAAAACAATATGCTCGCCTGTGGGATGTTATAACCAAATATACATGAGACTTAGTTGAGCCTAGACACTCTATCGAACATTTTTTATCCTCCAAATAATTCCCACCCTCAACCCCTCCCACCATAAAATTCATATTTATTACATTTAAAAACCATACCTACTAAGCGAAGTTTCATTAAATTATCCAAGTACCATTCCATCGCAATGTCATCAAACCAAACAAATTAAATGACATCAAGCAAAGTCAATATCATCTAATCTAGTTATAATTGGTCAATCCTACACCATCATTGTTTAAATAATGTAAGATAAAACAATCAATTTTATTCACCCATCCCATCACCAAATTAAGTTTAAGAACTAAATATTTAAATATTACTTAGCCCATTAAAATAATCATGATACTAGTAAAAGGTATCTCATAATATCCAACAATATATCAAGATTAGTAAGTTCATTGAAACTTCCTCCTAAACCACCCTACATATTTTTTGATGAACATGTCCTCTGGATTGGGGGGTCTTCTCCCCCCATCCCCTACTTCCCTTGGATTTTATAGCGTTTAAGGAATTTATTGACGCAAGTCCCAAATTGCAAACATTGGAACCTTCTAAATTTTTCAAATAGCTGGAGGAAATCCCAAATCCAAGTTAATCTTGGTAAGTCATGAGAAATATCTCTCTACTTGGCTAAAAGGGGAATCATTAGTCATTTTATGGCATCTACCCTCTCCAAAAATGTTTAGGTTGTGGGTGAAGAGGAAATTGGAGTCCTTTAATCAAAATACAAATCAATTGCTCCTTTTTGTGGTAAGGGTTTTTTTTTCACCTTTATTTTTTAAAGAAAAATGCGATATAGATCTATTTTTAGGAGGTCTCCTTACTTAATGCTATTTCAAGGGTTATATTTGGATAGGTGAAATCTAGATTTTAAACCCAAAAATTATGTTTTTCAGTTTTCCATGTGTGGGTAAAGCTCTCCTGCCTTCCTCTTCGGTGCTAGAATATTGAAACTTTCAAAAGCATAGGCAATGCTTTGGGAAAATATGTAGATTGAGTAGATCCAAGGAGGTAATGTTTGCTCGTGCTAGGATATGTGCAGAGGTGGATTTGAAGAAGGTATTGCCCAAAGTTATTCAAATAAATTTGGAAAATTAGAAATTTGTGAAACAAGTGGAATATGATCAAACACCATTCAAATGCAAACAATGTCATGAATAAGGACATTTTGCAAGAAACTATCCAAAAAATGATAAATTTGTTAAGCGTTAGGAAGAAGGGGAATAATGGCAAGCCCCGAAGAAAACAAGAGGTCATAATAGACATGCACCTCTTAAAGAGAAAGGTAATACTAATCCTAAGGTTGCACAACCCCCCCCCCCCCCCCCCCCCCCCCCCCCCCCCCCCCCCCCACCCCCTTAAGGTACAGTCATGAGGCTCATTCTTTAGGTGAAGGAAAGGAATAACAAGATCGTAGAAACCAAAATAAATATGCAGCACTAGAAAATGAATACAATGAAGGAGAAGAACCTATTCTGGAAGAAATAGTGCATGCATAAAAAACATAGGATAAATAAGTTAACAAGGAAGATATGAAGGAAACATCACGACAAGAGGACAACCTACCGCATTATGAAAATTGGGAAAGGATATTATGGGGGGAGAGGAATACCTAATGTCTCCCTAGGAATATGGATTCAATCCAAATGTACTTACTACATTGGAGGAAAAATCATACACATAAATGGAGAAAGAAGAGAGCAAGTGAAAATTGGAAGAAGAGCAAGGAGAATAATGAATGGAATGTAACACCCTTCTCCTACATTTACCCAACTTAACTGGTCCACTGGGGTAAACATGTGAAGAGAGCCTACTATGATGTGTTTGAACTCCCCGTGTATATTTAAGTGGAATCGACAAAAAAAATCCATTCTGACTTTCCATGCATGCTACAAAACCTTCAGGAGCCAACCAACCGTTCTAGGTGACCAACCATGAGACAACTTGACATTTCACTAATCTGGACCCTCAGTTGCTCCCATGAAAATCCATGCATGCAAATGAGGCTTTCTAGTTGCTCCCACAACAAGGCATACTAGCAACTATGGACTTTTTCAATTAGTTCTAAACCAGTGACCCGAAATTCTATGCCACATTTTTAGGGCTAGGACTCAGGCCACTTCCCAGAACTTCGTGAAACTTTCAGAAATGATAAATAACAATGGAATAAAGCTACTAATGCAATCATCAGTAAAATTACTTGACCTGACCCCTACTAACCATGACATCCATTTCATCAAACATGTCACAAATATGTAATCTACATGTCATAACAACATATCTAAGCATAGGGGTCTCATACTTATCTGAGATTCGTAAAGAAGCATTATTTCCCTATCACAATATCGGAATTATCATCTATTAGGTCATATATTCATTGTACATTCATTCAAAAATCAAAACACGATGATGGCTATACATCAAGTATGTCATAAAACATACTCATAACCAGCATATAACCAATAGAAATAACAAGGATATAACAACCATAAGAATCACATATGTACTAGTATATTTACACATGAAATACTAAGGAGAAAGAGCTCTTATTAATGAATGCAAAAGCCAACCAGGTTTGGGAATTCCACAAACCACCCAACCATAGATTGGCTTAACCAAATATTTCTTTTAGCCAGTCACCCCCATGCCATATTCCAAGCATGAATGTGAGACTCAAAACCAAGCCAAACCAAGTTTCCTCTGGCTTTACCGCAATCCCCACCAAATCACTAGGCCCTAAAAACGTATGGATGCCACAAGATTTCTTGGGCCTACACCATGAGGAATTTTCCCATCTCATAGTCTCTAGGCTTTTCCGCATGTCGCACTATACAACAGTCGAGGATTCCTACACCTAATCTAGACTCCAACCTCCAATATTTACCATATATCCTGCCATTCATCGGTCAAGGATTTGTAAGCCTAATCAAGGGCACACACCTCTAGGCTTTACCTTATATCCCTCCATTCACCGGTCGAGGATTCCTAGGCCCATCGAGACACATAAATTTCAAGGGCACACACCTCTAGGATTTACCGTATATCCCGCCATTCACCAGTCGAGGATTCCTAGGCCCACCAAGACACATAAATTTTGGCTTTACCACAATCCCACCTTCTCCAGTCCAGGGATTCCTAAGCCTTGTGTTCTTTCTTTCAGAGACCACCTCACTCAGTTTCAAAACCATCCGACAATCCAACTCAACCAAATACAAGAGAACCCATCACACCATGGCTATCTGAAAATGGCAAGGCAAGGTTGAAAATCATTGTCACACCTGGAAAACCCATGCCAATGATAGCAATAGAACCAAATACTCACATGCATGTACTATGCATGCCAAATATAGCAAGGAAATCACACATACAAATCAATACTTGAAAATAATATTGTTGTAGCTACTTGATCTTGCTCTTCCTTGCTTGATCTTCGCTTTCCTTTTCCTTCTTGGTCCTTCTTTTGCTTTCCTTGATCCAATGCTAGAGTGCTCCAAGAATGCTCTAAGTGTCCAAGAGTGAGAAAGAGAGAGAATAGAGAGAGCTCCAAAAATGAATTGACAAAAGGTACCAACTAATCCTCAAAATCCTTTTTATTAATGAGGTCTCTATTTTCTTCAATTTTCCATTATTTTCCTTCATTTTCCTCCTCACATGCAACATGTGACTTTTACCTTCATTTTCTCCTAGTTTCCATTATTTTTATAAATAAAATATTAATTAATTTCACTTTGCCTTTCCAAAGTCTTTGCCATTTCCTTTTCCAATTTCCTTAGCTATAATAAACCAAATGAGCACCCACACTAGGATGTTTTGCCCAACACAGCTTGGAATACGTGTCCCGTGAACTTGGTTATTATTTTTCCTTTATTAACTTTATTACATGGAATTTTGACTAAGGTTGTTACAGAACCCTCCCCCTTGGGGGAACGCCATCCATTAGGGGAATTTTGAGGTCTAAAATGGACCTCCTAATGAATTTATAAAATAATAGTGGAAATAATAAAATAAGATTAGATTACATCATCAAATTTTAGATGGAAAAAAGAAAAAACTATTTTTTCAACTTATCTCCCTATGGGTTTACTCAAATTTCGAGCGGAAACACTCGTTGGATGCAAAATTTGGTTCCTCATCCAAGGAGTACCCATGTTGCATATTTTCGATGGAACTTGCTACATGAAAATTGAGAAATACATGAAAAACATGATTGCAAACACGTTTTTTCATGTATTTCTCATTTTTCGTGTAGCAGGGTCTATAGAAAGTATGCAACATGGGTACTCCCTAGATGAGGAATTAAATTTTGCATCCAACGAGTACTCCCACTCGAAATTTGAGTAAAAACTTAGGGAGATAAGTTGAAAATACAAGTTGAAAAAATAGTTTTATTATTTTTTTCTTTTTTTACTTTTTTACTCCAAAAATGGGGAATCATCCCCCATGGTTGACATCATCATCTTGAATCTTGTTGGTTCTTATAAATTTTATTTTGGTTGTACATTTTTGTTAGGAGGCCCATTTTAGACCTAAAAATTCCCCTAATGCTCGGTGTTCAATGAAACCTACAACCAATAAGATTGCTGAAAAGCAAACATACTACCCATGGAGCTTTATATCTTAGCTCGATGTGGTATTTACAATGATTAACCTATTGAGAAGCAAACCAACATGACAACCATAACGACATGACACTCATATCGCTTATTGGAGCTTTATAGCATAGCTCATTGTAGTTTTTACATCCATATACATATGTACATATACCAAAACATCACACCAAAACTTATATCAAAAACATTTTCTCAACCAACAAATAGAGAATGATACATAGCTCGCATATGATCTTCCATCTCCCATGTAGATTTATCAGGCCCAAAATGCTTCCGCTGCACTTTAACCTGCTTGATTGCTTGGTTCCAGATCATGACCATCTTTCTCTGCAATATACACTAAGGTTCTGGCTGGAATTATCCATAAGGCTCCACCTGCAATACATACCATTAAATCACATGATCAGCATCTTTAACATACTTCTTAAGCAATGACACATAGAAAACATCATGGAATTTCATTGTCGCATGCAGTGCAAGTCAGTAGGCGACTAGTCCAATCCTTTCAAGAATCATGAAAGGTCCACAAAACCGAGGTTCCAGTTTGGCACATGATCCAATCCTCAAGGATCTCTTCTTGGGCTTGATGCGCAAATACACATGTTCCCCAACCTGAAACTCCTTAAACAACCTGTTCTAATCTACATAACTTTTCTTCTTGTCATGTGTTTCCTTTATATTCTTCTTGATAACTTGCATTTCATATTCCATCTCTGCCAACATGTTTGATCCTATAAACACCCTATTCACTGGATCACTCCAACTAATGGGAGTATTAGAACCCCGCCCATACAATGCCTTGAGTGGACTCATCCTCAGTGACTCCTGATGCCTATTATTATAAGTGAACTCAACCAATGGAAGGTACTCCTCCCATATCCTATGTTGATGCATCACATACATCCTCAACATGTCCTCCAATATCCTGTTGACCCTCTCTATCTATCCATCTGTTTGCATATGATAAGTTGTGTTGAAGTCTAACTTTGTCCCCAAACCTACAAATAGATCCTTCCAAAACTCAGAAGTCAACTTAGCATCCCTTTCCAACACAATCTTCCTTGGAAATCCATGCAACCTCACTACATCTTTGATGAATACTTGTGCCACATCACTAGCTCAATAAGTAGACTTCATTGGAATGAAGTGTGTTTCCTTAGTCAACCTTTCCACCACAACTATGATGGAATCATGTTTTCTAGATTTCCTCGGCAAACCTATGATGAAATTCATGGAAACTACCTCCCACTTCCACTTTGGAATCAGAATCGGTTGTAGTAGTCCAGCTGGGTGCTTACATTGTGCTTTCACCTGCTGACAATCCAAACATCTAGCCACAAACTCTGCCACGTTCTTCTTTAGATTCGACCGATGATAAAACTTTTTCACTATTGTAAATTTCTTCTGGTATCCTGGGTGCCTTGAATATATTTTTGCATGAAACTCTCACAAGATAGTCTTCTTGAGCTCACTATCATTTGACACATATATCATGTTCCTAAATCTGACCAACCCATCTGTTGTAAGATTATAGTCCACATCCTGACCACCGGTACAATGTTGTAACTTTTTCGTAAGCTCTATGTACCTGCCATCTTGTTGTCCTACTTGTAAGATCTGATCATGTAAATCTATCACATAAGAACTCATAGTTTCTATGTGATTCACCTGTACTCTCCTACTAAGAGCATCTGCAACCTTGTTCTCCTTACCTTTGATGTACCTGATCTCAAAGTCAAATTCACTAATTGTGGCCAACCATCTAGCTTGTCTGGCATTCATATTTGGTTGTTCAAATAGATACCTCAATCCACTGTGATCACTCATCAATACAAACCTCCTACCAAGAAGATAGTCTCTCCACATATTTAATGCATGGATGATCACTACCAACTCAAGATCATGTGTCAGATAATTATGCTCATGCTCATTATGTTTCCTTGATTCGTAGCACACTACCTATCCTTCCTGCATTAGGACTCCACCAAGTCTTGTCTTGCAAGCATTTGTACATACCACAAACTATTTTTCCAGATCTGTAATCTTTTAAACTAGATCATTTGTCAATAATTGCTTCAACTGCTCAAAACTAGCTACACATTCCTTTGTTCAATCAAATTTCTTACCTTGCCTCTGTAGGGATGTAATGGAATATTCAATGTGAGAGAAGTTCCTAATGAACCTCCTATAATAACCTGTTATCCCCATATATGATCTTACTTCATCCACATTTCTAAGAGATGCCCACTCCATGATAGCCCTTATCTCCTCTCGATCCACTACTATGCCTTCCTTGGAAACACAATGTCCCAAGTAATGTGCCTCTATTTAAAATAAAACTCATTTTCTAAGATTGGAATACAACTGATTCTATCTCAGTAATATCAACATTGTTGCTAAGTTCCAGGCATGCTCTTCGTCATTTTTAAAATACATCAAGATCTCATCAATGAATACAATAGCAAACTTGTGTAGATAAGGACGCAATACACTATTCATCAAGCACATAAACGTAACTAGAGCATTAGTCAAACCAAATGGAACTACAACAAACTCATAATGCTCATACCTAGCCTGGAAAGTTGTCTTGTAAATGTCCTCTTCCTTGATACGTACTTGATGATATTTGGATCTCACATCGATCTTTGAGAACACTGCTGCTCCCTTCAACTGATCAAACATGTCATCAATACTCAACAACGGATACATGTTCTTGATGGTTACCTTGTTCAACTACCTATAATCAATGCATGTCTTGAGAGTACCATCCTTCTTCTTCACAAACAATATCGGTGCACCCCACAGTGATATACTTGGCCTAATGTATCCTTTATCAAGAAATTCCTTCAATTGTAACTTCAACTCTACTAACTCTGGTGTGCTCATCTTGTATGGTGCCTTCGATCCTAGTGCTGCCCCTTGTAACAACTTAATGGAGAAGTCCACTTCTCTGTGAGGAGGAAAATCTGAAATCTCTGCTTGAAACACATCCAGAAATGGCTGCAAGATTAAGTACCTACTAAATACCTCTACATCCTCAACATCCTTACCTTTATCACTAGAAATATGCACTGCAAATAACACACACCCTTTTCTGTGACTGCGCTTTGCTTGCATAGTTGTCACTATTCTAACTGATGTTGCCTTCTTCTTACCCTACAAGATCCTCTGTTCTCTATTTTCATCCAAGCAGTCAATGGCCTTATCATAAAAATCCACTTTGGTCCTATGAAGATACAACCAATCCATACCCAAAAGCATACTACATGATCCCAATGGAAATACATTAAAATGTGTTGAGGTAGGGATACCATTCAAATCAAATGTACAAGCTCTTGCCTAGTGATGCACTCTCTTAATTGTACATGTATCCAGCTACACTAACTACAATTTTGCATGCACTTCTTTATTCAAACCACACTTATCTACTAGGTCAGGACTAACATAACTATAATCAGATCCAAGGTCAATCAAAATGGAAACAACTTGATATTAAATCTTGTCATCCATCTCAATAATAGTTGTCTGGTGATCTGCTTACTTGTTATCCAATGTTGCATAGATATGAGGAATACTTTTCCCAACATCCCCAAGAGTTTGTGCTTCCTGTGCACTGTAAATCATAGGCCCGCCACCCTGATTATATGGACAATCCCTCTTAAGATTCTCCTTGCCACATGTCCAACATTGCAACCACCCTGTACCATCACCTTTATTATGTTTGCCTCCATGTTGAACCATTAAACTTCTTGTAAGGTGCAACATTTTCTTTCTCACTGCATCATGAACCCTTGTTCCTTTTGGTTGTCATTTACCTTTAGCTTTATATTTCCCTTTCCAACCTTGTTGAGATTTTGTCTTATGCTTTGGCTTCTCATAATAGTGCTTCAATTTCCCAATAACTTCCTCAAGTGACTGAGGCTCATCATACTCAATATGTTCTCTAAATGCTAATGGAAATCCACTGACAAATATCTAAACTTTAGCCTTCTCATCCTTAAGATACGGTACATACCTCAAAAACTCCAGGAACTTGGTCATATACTCCTCACCTGTCATTGACCCCATCTTTAGTTCATAGAATTCCTTAGCTTTTCTATCATAGTACCACTCTAAAAAATACTTCTTCCCACAAAGTCTCTTGAATTCATGCCAACTCAACTCCTTTGTCCTGATGCATATAACTTGCTTCACATCTTCCCACCAGATGTTTGATTTCCCTTTAAGGCTGAAGATAGCTATTCTAGCCTTCATATTCTTTGTATAGTCATGCAACTCAATGAACTTCTTCATTCGAAGTAGCCATGACTATGCATCCTCTGTCTTCTTCAAATCCCCATCAAAGGTAGGTGGCTTTTCTTTCTTGAACTCATCTAGAAAATATCCCCTATCACTCCTCCTGAAAGGATGATAACGATGGAAATCATAGTGCCTGTCAGAACTAGAATAGAATCGATGTCCACCACCTCTTCTATTTGGAGTATCCAATAGCTTGTCGTATATGATTGTGTCATCCCTATCTAACGTGTGTCCACCATGAGATTTACTGCCATATGCCCCATTAGTTATGTACTCCTACCCTTGGTTGATCCGAAGAGGTCCTTGTCTTTGCAATTCTAACAAACTCTAAAGGATTACTGTATTGACTTTTGCTTGTTTCTCCTATGCCTGAATGATCCTATCGTTATCTACCTTGCAACTCCTTATTTATGCCTTCAAGCTTCTCAATGTATCTACTAAGTCAAAAGAATGCCCAAGACCGCGTTGCTCATCTGACCCATAGGGAGAATCTCGTGAGTTGTAGTCTACCATCTTGCTAGTCATATTTGATCTCTTTCCTACAAGTACATAATTTTAGGTTAAACCAAAACATAACATAATCAACATACCTTATTATAGTTAAGGGGAGGATATCTCATCTATAAGATCAACCATATTATCACGATACATGTATAATCATAATCACATTAGCATGTAGCATCAGTTTAACCACTATCCAGTTAACAATGCATGATCATACCAACCACATACCATGACCTCATGAATGACATATACATCCATATCATTGTATGCATAACAATATATAAGCACTGACATGCATAACCAATGCATAACTAACATACACTCATGATGACCATATCCAACAACACACTGTCCACTTTCACATGGTGACACCAATGGAACCATGACCACCACCATGCATACACAACAAGTACATAGACCACAAGCATATAAAAGACATATATGCAATCGGCATGAATGCATGACCAACACATCGCGCACCTAGTCCAAGGGGTGAACCATGCTCTCATACCACTCTATAACACCCTCCTCCCACATTTACCCAAGTTAACTAGTTCACTGGGGTAAACATGTTACGAGAGGATACTATGATGTCATTCAACTCACCATGTACAGTTAAGGAATTGGAACTAACAAAACAAAACCATTCTGACCTTCCACACATGCTACATAACCTTCAAGATCCAACCAACCTTTCCAGGTTACCAACCCCTTAGACAACTTGACATTTTACTGATTTGGACCCTCAACTGCTCCCATGACAAGCCATGCATGTGACTAAGGCCATCCAATCACTCCCACAACAATACATGCCAGCGACTGTGGACATTTTTAGCTAGTTTTGATTTAGCGACCCCGATTTTGTGCCACTTTTTCAGGGTCAAGACTCAAGCTGCTACCCAAAACTTCATGAAACTTTTAGAAATGATAAATAACAATGGAGTAAGGCTAATAATGCAATCACCGGTACAAGTACTTGATCTGACCCCTATTAACCATGATAGGAATTTAGTCAAACATGTCACAAATATGTAATCTACATATCATAACAACATATATTAGCATATGGGTCTCATACTTATCTAAGATTTGTAAATAAACATTGTTTCTCTTTCACAATAGTTGCATTATCATCTATTATGTCATATATTCATTGTACATTCATTTGCAAATCAAAACATGATGAGAGCCATACATCAAGTTTGTCATAAAACATACTCTTAACCAACATATAACCAACATAAATAACAAGGATATAATAGTCATAAGAATCACATATGAACTAGTATGTTTACACATGAAATACCAAGGAGAAAGAGTTCTTATTAATGAATGCAAAATCAAACTAGGTTTGGGACTTCCACGAACCACCAGACGATAGATTGGTTGAACCAAATCATTTTTTAACCAACCACCCTCGTGCCATTGTTATAGGCCATTTTTTCACATTCGATCAATAGACCTCCTAGTGGGACTCATCATCTTGCACAAAGCCCTAAGCATGCCTCTTTCATTCCCCAAAGTTTCTGCCTAAAACTGCATCATCTGAGCCAGTTTTAGGAACAACACACCCTGGCCTCCTATTGGACAGGTTTCTCCAGTGTGGCCTATGTTGATCACCTACAGGTGTCTCCCCTTTGCACCTGCGTTGGTTCTAGAAATTCAAGAAAAAGAGATAAATTCTGGAATCTTCCTCTTCCAAAAACTTCCAGAATTTGTTACAACCATTTACCTCAGATAAAACATTTATATCCTATCCTACCCTACTTTGGAGTTTCCATCCCTTATCCTGTGATCCCATCCTCCCATCAAAGGTGGATCTAAAACCTCGATTGGTAATTGGATAAGAACTCCCAACTTACCCCACCCCTCTATATCTTTACAGCCTTCCATATGCAAGGGGTTGGATTTTGGAGAGTGGTTTTACTCTTATGCTATTGTGGTGATAGGTTTCATTCATGCATTTATGGTGATTGTAGGTGCACATTGTAACAAGAAAAGGACAAGTCAGACTGGAGGAGCTCTTCTACAAGATCAACACCTATATATGGTTGTAACTCCTTCTATTTATATGAATGCAAAGAATTCTTTGTATTCCTATATGTGATGTTGTTATTTCATGTATTTCAAGACCATGTTGATCTATTGAATAGAATATTTACATGATATTGCATAGATCTCGCCGTTTCTTGGCTTGTGTTATCTGACTGTGCAGGTTCTAATTTTGGCAATTGGAGTTGGAATTGGAGCATTCAAGCTAGGCTTTATTCCATCATCTATTTACTTTAAGGAAAGAAACGGGTTCCTTGTTCCTCTGTTGTTCTAGGTTAGCCACCAAACCTAGGGAAGATATGTTTATCCGCAATCGTAAATCTCATATAATAGTCATATTTCAAGCATGAATATGGGACTCAAAACAAAACCAAACTAGGTTTCCTCAGGATTTACCACAATCCCCACTGGATCACTAGGCCCTAAACAAGCATGGAAGCCACCAATTTCTCCACCTACACCATTAGGAATTTGCCTTTCTCCTAGTCTCTAAGATTTACCATATATCCCGCCATATAACGATGGAGGATTCCTAGGCCTAATCAAGACTTCACCCTCAAATATTTACCGTATATCCCTCCTTTCACCAATCAAGGATTCCTAGGCTTTATTGAGGGAACACATCTCTAGGCTTTACCATATATCCCACCATTCACCAGTCGAGGATTCCTAGGCACACAAATTCTAGATTTACTGCAATCCCACCTTCTCCGGTCCAGTGATTCCTAGGCCTTTTGTTCTTTCTTTCAGAGACCACCTCACTCAGTTTTGAAACCATCTGGCAATCCAGCTCAACCAAATACAAGAGAAACCATCACACCATGGCTATCTGGAAAGGGAAAGGCAAAGCTGAAAATCAATGTCACACCTGGCAAAACCATGCCAATGACGTCAATAGAACCAAATAATCGCATGCATGTACCATGCATGGAAAATCTAGCAAGTAAATTACATATGAAAATCAATACCTACAAATAATCCGGTTGTAGCAGCTTAATCCTACTCTTCCTTGCTTTGATCTTCTCTTTCCTTTGCCTTCTTGGTCCTTCCTTTGCTTTCCTTGATTTAATGCTACAGTTCTCCAAGAATTCTCTAAGTGTCGAAGAGTGAGAGAGAGAGAGAGAGCTCCAAATATGAACTGACAAAGGTACCAGTTGATCCCCATAAGCCTTTTTATTAATGAGGCCTCTATTTTCTTCCATTTTTCCATTATTTTCCTTCATTTTCCTCCTCACATGCAATTTGTGAGATTTCACCTTCCTTTTCTCCTAATTTCCATTATTTTTATAAATAAAATTCCAGTTAATGCAACTTTTCCTTTCCAAAGCCTTTGGCATTACCTTTGCTAATTTCCTTAGCCATAATAAACCAAATGAACACCCACACTAGGATGATTTTCCCAACACTCAGCTTGGAATATGTGTCCCCTGACCTTGGTTATTATTTATCCTTTATTAACTTTATTACATGGAATTTTGACCAGGGGTGTTACATGGAAATGTTAGAATAGAACAAGCATAAAGAGAGAAGGAAAGAGGAACCCAATCTAATTTTACCCCTCTGATTAAAAGACATCAAACTCCAAATAATGAAGGGGAAACCAAAAATCCTTAGTAAATAATGAACATAATTTCTTGGAACTGTAGAAGTTTGAGTAGTGAAAAAAGAGAAATGGAATTGAGTCTAATAAGGTCATAAAGGTCCCATATCCTTCTACTCAATTAATCAAAATTGAGGGAGCAGGATGCTCTCAACAAGAGTAAATTAATTTGGAAAGGCATCCACATAAGCACAATAGGATCAAGAGGAGTGTTTGGAAGTTTGTGTACATTATGGTTGGATATAAAACTCAAGGTAATGTGGGATGAGAAATCCCCATATTGGTTAGCATCAAGGTTCCTTCACCTTATTTTATATAAAATTATTAACATTATAAATGTGTATATGCTCCTATATTATCAAGACAAAGCATTGCGTTGGGAATCGCTTATGACTTTGAAGGAAAAAGGGTAGAAAGAGAATTATATCATAGGAGGGGACCTGAATGTGACTATTTACCCATGGGAAAAAAACATGAAGCATGGTGAGAGACCCATTTAGGGAAAAGCTGCAAGATACCATAGCCCACCTAGATATGCTTGATTTCAATCCCCTCAACTCCAACTTCATGTGGATTAACAAAAGGGTGGGCCAAGGTCATATCCACTATGTTGGACTGCTTTTCCTTTCTGGATACACATATTTTACTCGCATCCTTTCATTTTCCTAGAGCATGTAAGATCATAGGCTTATTAAATTAGTAGTCACTCATCAAGAGGATCTTGGTATGATAACATTTTTCTTTAATCCCTCATGGATCTCAAACCTAATTTTCTATGACATCATCTCAGAAGCCTAGTCCCAATGGACTATGTGATCTCTAATATACATTTGGGAGCAGAAAATAAAAAAGAGTTCTAAAAACATGGGTGAAAGAACATTACAATAAGAAAAATAGAGATATCAGGATGCACAAGGAAAGCCTAGGGAACTTGTAATATCCCCAATTTTCCTAAGCCACTTAGCAAACTTTACACTTTCTGACAATTTTTCAATTAGCCACAATTTTGGGTATTTTGACTTAGGAGAGGAAAAAAATCGAATTCTTGGTAGGTTGTGTGTGCCACACATTAAAGTAATACACACTCCCTTAGGAAACCAAACTTGTGGACAGAGAAGGAAGAAGAAGGAAGGCATTCGAGTGGATAATGAGGACCATGAGGAAAGGAAGAGGGAAACAAGCATAAATAGAAGAGGAGGGACCAGCATTTGGAAGCTTTTATCAATCTGGAAATTATACTATTGTTTGCTTGAGTTGTTGAGCCAAGTCAACATTGTGTTGTTCAGCACATGAGTTTTCTGAGGGGAAATCTCAACTCTTTCTTCAGTGGAATCTGAGTGCCACCCTAGGGGATTCATATCTACACTTGTGAGTTGATCCAGGAGAATTATATAGGAGATATCGAATTTTTCTTGGGTTTGGACACAGAAGGGAAAACACCTTGGGAGAGGGAGCTACAAAACCATTTTGGCACCGAGCTTTTTGGGAAACATTACTTTGGTATTTGCAACCAATTTGTGGGATTTTTGTGGGTTGAATTAGTGGCTATTCCTCATGCCAAAATTATTCTTTAACGCACACGTAGAGGCAGTCTCATTGGGTTTGTGGAGTTCCTTGGGGAGAGACTTAGTTGTGGGAGGATTGGCTGGGGGTTTGAGCTAAGATTTTCTAGGAGGCATAAGGGGAATTTTGGGGAACATTCCTCAGCATTTGGGGGCTCATTTGCAGCAGATTTCTGGGTGGTATGAATTCTCCAAGAGGATGAAGGGCTCACTCTAACTGGGGGCAAATTTGGAAGGTTGGAACTAGGCCCAACCCTTTCTAGTTTTTTCTGGGTTTATTGAGGAGAGGCCAAGATTAATTTTGCAGAATTTTCTGAGCACTTCTGAGGGCAGAATTCCTAGTTCCACTCAATAGTCATCAACATAAATTGGTAGAGTAGGGTATAGTTTATCCCAGTGTCATTTCCATCTCTTGCGTTCATGATAAATTTCTAGGTTTGGTTGATCTGGTGGAGTAGCACATGTGGCTAATTTCTCATAATTTTTGGAGCACTCTAGAGGGTCCAAACAGTGTATTCCTTCTAGCCAACAGTTGCAATTTTCCAGGGCCAGCAAAAAAATAGAATGGGAAGCACTTCTTAGCAGTTGGGAAACATACTTTCGCACTTGGGGTTGTCAAGATTGCTTTAGCAAGCCCAGGTGCACACACTCCATTTAGATTTGTACTTTCCACTTGCATATAGATAATAAAATGGCTTAGCTTTTCACATTTCTTTGCTAAATTCATGGGTCACTTGCTGCATGTTGGATTTTATGTGTTGTATGTGTATTTTTTCTTTGTTTATCATTATACTTCCTAAGTAGGAATATTACATTGGTATCACAGCCATAATCTTGGCTCAACCTGTGGGAAACCCTTCATTCTATGACAAGACCAGAATAAAAACTAAGAAATCATGGGATCCAAAGAAAGCTTAAAATCAAACAACATGGAAGTAACCTTGAATGAGTTGATTAGGATGCAACAAATGATGATTGATATGGGGAAGCAGTTGATTCATACAACAATTAGGAATCAAGACCATTCTTAATTATACAACAAATCCACTATGCACAAAACTATGGATAATGCATCAAGATGGAAAGACATGATTACAATTGATGTGGAGTTATTGGAAGCAAATTGGAGGGAATACCAATCATTGGGACATGGAATTCAAGCATCCCTCTATCTTTTGGATTTTTGTGAAGTAAGATGCATGCATAAATCAGTGGGAATTCATTGAATTATGTAGGGATGATGAGGAGGATTAAGGCATAAGATGAAAGAGTAGTTGATAAGGTATCAGGAGTTGAGACCAATTTCTCAGGTGATAGAAATGCATCATATGGTCGATGAGGTGTCAAGAGACATCTCCACCATTTTTGAGGAGCTAATAGGTACATAGGCATCCAGATCTAAGACAGAGTTTTCGGACGACAGTCACCTGCAACTAACTGGTGAACATGTCTTGCGTGTTGGGTTGTCTATGGAGGAGTTTTTGGAGGCTCATGTTGAGTCCATGAAGGAGGAGGGTGTGTAGCCAATTTTTGGGCTAGCCATTGATGAGGGGAAGCATAGAGGCCACGCATTGGTATTTCGGCATAGTTCACTTCAGAGGCACACTGACGGGATCTATAGTGTTATTATCCCACCCTTACGCATTGGATTGAGGGAGGCAAAGTTATATAGACATAACCAAGGGGATGGATAGGTTAGCAGGAATAAGTGACATGAGGTGAGTATGACACGAAATCATCTTGGAGGGCTTGATCCTTCCATAGGGGGTTGTACATTCGATCCCTCCTTTGGGATTGGATGTCGACAGGTATTGAGCTAGCACCCGATGGAGCAGGCTAGGAGGTTGGATACATCCATGGCCACATTTCAACAAAGGCCATGGATTACAAGAGGGGCATGAGGGTCATATTGTTGTGGGGATCCAGATGGGATTTCCCATCACATCATAGAGTTAGTAGGTGATGGTAGTAGTTGCGTGATGGATTCGATGTTTGGGAACACACACATTTTCATATTTCCATCAGATCCTTGGATAGCACTAGTGACAGGATGGTTCAATAAGGGAGTAGACAAATTCCATGAGTTGTCTTGAAATATTGACTATGCGTGGAATCACAAGGTGATTATCCTACTCTAGCAGGAGCTCGTAGGAGGAGGTGGCCTGCAGATAGGGCATTACATGGAGATGGTTCTCTCTCATTGGTATATTGGACACTGGAGCTGCTAAGGATAGTCACAATAGTTTCATTCCTATTGATATGTGAGGAGTTTGGTTGCTCAGGTCTTTTAGGACAGATGGGGATATGTAGCCCACATCATGGAGGGTTTACTAGCAGAGTGGTGGATACTTTGTCACATGCGAGATACCATATGTTATAAGGTGGTACAATAGTAGGTAGTGGTACATAGGACTACACAGATTTATGTTGTAGGATCTTGTGTTATATAGATGGATGTGGACTGATGTGTACAGACTGTAGAAATTCCCATTGTAGATCACTTGGTAATGCAATGTACTGAAGCAAAACACTTGATCTAATTCTACAAAAAAATTAGCGGAAGCTTAATCGAACATGAGCAACATCAATCAAGAACAAATATGACTAAGAATGAGAAGTAATCAACCATAACACAGAAGATATATCACTAGGGAAAGCACCAACCTAAAACCCCAACTCTGTATTATCATACAAGTGGAAATCTTGTTCAAGTTACAAAAAGAATCAACTATCAAGCTATCTTGCTCTCTCTGCAATCAAACAATACCGCTCACAGACTGAATAGACATAGAATATATCTTCCTCAAGCCCTCCAAGCCTCCTGTTTCCTTGCGCAATTTTGATTGGGGTCCAATGATATCACATGTGTGAATTGACCTCATCACACTCACTGTAACCTCTGATCCAACTACGCAATCCTTAAGGAATAATATTCCTTCTACATGCAAGGAATATTCACAATATAATATTCTTGCAACTGATAATACATTGTCCCTCCATCTGATCTCAACTGGGTCTCTGACTGAACTGACATGCATGAGTTATCCATGAGCGAATACTCAGTTATCTGAAATATAGTATTTACATGCATGCAAGCATTAACTAACTGAACTCTCATTAATTTAACAAACTGTTATATTAATCTAACTGGACTTGATTTAGTTAACTGAGCCAACTAATTACAAGTCAATATTACAACTCACTCTTATCTCTTTAACTAATGGATAAATCCCTCAATCAAAGGAGAAACTGTTGCATGTCCTCACATAGACTTCATGTTCATAATTCCTTAACTAATTAACTCAAGATGAATTAATTAATCAATTTACAAATAGTTGTTAACATAAAATTTGAATTTTACTTCCTGTGTTTAGTCCAAGGACTGACTAAAATAAGAAGGGACCCCGAAATGCTATTTTTAGAAAACCTATTTTTAGCACTTTCACTTTTCACCCATTGTTTCTAAGATCCACAATGGTTGAACTGTTATTTATAGCCCAACTATTTATAGAAGTTCTATTTTTAGCATTTCTTATTGCAAATCTCAACACTCCCTCTCAACAAGAAAGGGATTATCAATAACCCTGATCCTGTCTCTGTGGAAATCGAACTTGCATTTTGACAATGCCTTAGTCAAAATATCTGCATCCTACTCCTCGGTCAAAACATACTGCAACATCATGATCCTCTTGACCACACAGTCCCGTAGATGATGGTAACGGATATCTATATGCTTGGACCTATCATGAAACACTAGATTCTCAGAGAGTTTTATGCAACTCTGATTTTCACAGTATATCATTATAGTATCCATCATCTGACCAAACAATCCAACTAGAATCTTCTGCATCCAAATGGCCTCGCATGTTGCCTGACTAGCAACCATGTATTCAGCCTCTACTGAGGTAAGTGCAATTGATCTCTGTTTCCTTCTATACCAAGAAACTGCAGCTGAAACAAGGTTGAAGATTCCTCCAGAAGTGCTCTTCTAGCCTGATGGACTACCAGCCCTATCTGCATCTGTGAAGCCTTGCAGCTTCACTCCCTCTATCGATTTGTACCATAATCCGTACTATGTATTGCCTCTGAGATATCTCAGCACATGCTTTGCTGCCTTCCAAAACAGCTTGGTAGGCTGAACCATAACTTGACTTAGTTGGTTCACCACAAAGCATAAGTTGGGTCGTGTGTTCACCAAATACATAAGTGAAACCACCCGCTACCAATAAACAGTAGTAGCTACTACCTCACCTGAAGTAGCATCCTCCTTCCTCCAGTTCCCAACTAGAGGACTATGCATGGGTTTGCACTTCTCCATGTGAAAATGCCTGAGTATCTCATTAGCATACTTGCCTTGAGACACAAATACTTCCCCATCTTTCTGCCACACTTCCATGCCTAGAAAGTAGTGCATGAGGCCCATGTCCTTCATCTCAAACTCTCTTAAAAGGTCCTCCTTGCAAGATTTGATCAACTAATCATCACTTTTCAAAATCATATCATCGACATAAAGTACA
This sequence comes from Pinus tabuliformis, assembly GCA_031772625.1. Lineage (NCBI taxonomy): Eukaryota > Viridiplantae > Streptophyta > Pinopsida > Pinales > Pinaceae > Pinus > Pinus tabuliformis. The sequence goes on along the minus strand of CM062804.1, from coordinate 1,492,694,710 downwards.
AGAATCAATGGCTGACCTTCTACCATGGTATGGTAAAGGTTTGCATCTACTTCAATCTTGGTGAAGCCCAACCCAATGAAATAGCTATAGATCCTAGTATGCCAAGCACGGGGTGCTTGCTTCAGCCCATACAGTGCTCGCTTGAGTCGACAAACATGTGACTCACGATCAAAGGTCTCAAATCCTTCGGGTTGCTCAATGTATACCTCTTCCTCAATCTTCCCATTGAGGAACGTCATCTTCACATCCATCTGATGGATCTTCCAACCCATTCGAGTTGATAGATCTAGCATCGATTTTATAGATGAGTACCTTGCTATGGGAGCAAAGGTCTCATCGTAGTCGATCCCCTAAACCTGTGAGAAACCTCAGGCAACAAACCTTGCCTTGTGTTTCTCAACACTGCCATCAGCGGCCTACTTTACCTTGTAAAGCCATCAGGAACTAACCACTGACTTGTCCCCAGGTCTAGGGACAACATCCCACACACTGTTCCGTATGATAGAATCGTACTTTTCTACCATTACATCAACCCAGACTGGTTGTTACACTGCCTCTTGAAAATAATAAGGTTTGGTCGCTACACACTCCCCAACCAGGGCCATGTAGCCAGTGTATCTCTCGGGAGATCTCCTATGTCTGTGCTAAGAGGATGGTTACCCCACATTCTCTCTCGCATCTAGCATCAATCTGTCAGCTTCCCATGAGCGTTTCCGCCCATATCTGGAAGACTCTCCAGGAGTGGTGGTCTCCACTACTGGATCATCTACATGTAGCTGATCCACATCATTAGGAGGCTCCTCTTCCTTTGGAACTAAAATTTCCTCATCACCATGCAACTTGGGCTCCCTCTCAAGTGACACTCGCATGGCTCTCTGCTTGTTGAACTTCAGATCCCTGAGCACTATGGTCCTCTAACTAGCAGGTAGAAACACATGATAGTTGTGGAGTGTATTTGTGCACCCCACAAGTATCCCCAACTCAGCTATTGGTTCTAGCTTCTTCCGAGCATCTTTGGTCACATGACAATAATTGATGATCCAAAGATGCGGAAGTGACTCACATCTGGTCACTTCCCTGAAAAATCCTCCATAGGTGTCTTCATCCCCAAAATACGATCAGGAATTCTGTTCTGAAGGTACACTGTTATATTGCATGCCTCAGCCCATAGATGAAGTGGTAGGCTTTGATCATGCAACATCACTCGAGCTGCTCCCACAATAGATCTGTTCTTCCTTTCGGCCACCCCATTCTGTTGTGGGTTATGAGGTGCCGTCAATTCCCGTTTAATTCCTTCTGCAACACAGAAGTCTTTAAACTATTGGGAAACATACTCTCCACCATTGTTGCTACACAAGGCTTTTACTTTCTTTCCAGATTCTTTCTCTACCAAGGCTTTAAACTCACAAAACCTCAAGAAGGTTTGATCCTTCTTTTGCATAAAGTAGATCCAACATCTACAAGAAAAATCATCAATAAAAATAACATAGTACCTTTGCTTAGTGGTGGAGGCTGTAGAGAATGGTCCACATACATCTGAGTGAACTCGCTCTAGGATTGCTCCAGCTCTACTATCCCAATCCTGAAAGGAAGCTTTTGCATACTTACCCAGGGTGCATCCTTTGCATGTGTCTGTTTGCTCCAGTTTTCCCATGGGTAAGCTGATAAAAATTTGTTGCATGATCTTCAAGGCCCCGTGATGCAAGTGGCCCAGTCTTCTATGCCACATCTCGCCAACATCTTGGCCTTGCACCACCTCTTCTTTGGAACTGAGTGCAACACAGTCATCTACCTCCAGCTTGTAGAGATTCTCTACTTGAATCCCTATTTGCTTGGTCTGTTCGGTGCCGATATGCCTCAGGAAAACTTTTTCTTTACTAAAGACTACATCATAGCCTTTATCTTCTAGCATAGCAATAGACACAAGATTCTTTTTCAAACCTGGTACATACTTAACAGTAGATAGGGTGAGAGGAGCACCATGCTCCCTCTCAAACACAATTGTACCTTCACCTGAGACACAGTACTTTCCATCATCGCCCATCTCGATCTGCATCTAGAGATCCTTCTCCTCCAATGTACTGAAAAGATTCTTATTGCCCGACATGTGGAAAGAAGCTCCACTATCCAGGTACCAAACACATCCCACCATGGATGAAACCATGCATGTGATAAGAGAGAAATCTAGCTCAAACTGTGAGGCTAATGCATCACCATCAGATCCCTTGGAGGAACCCTTCTTGGATTTCTTTAGTGGACAATTCATTGCATAATGGCCCACTTCATGACAGTGAAAGCATTGCACTTTCGACTTGTCAACCTTCTTCCCACCATGAGAATATTTGGATTGGGACACCTTCCCTTTCCCTTTCTTATATTTACTTGCTAAAGCTATATTTTCTTCATCATCTTGTTTTGATGAAGATCCATCCCTGGTGCTTCACCTTATCACCTCCTGCATCAAATCTGACCAAAGTCATTCCTAATCTAGCAGTTTCTCTCTTCCATTAACTGAGTCCTGGTAGCTATGCTAGCTCTTAGGAAAACCGAAGAGTGAAATACTCACCATGTCATCATCAGTTGTCATGATCCCTATGCTTCCAAGCTCATCCCTGTAGGTGGTGAGCTTGTTCAGGAACGTAGAGATTGTGTCGCCCTTTTTGCACTTGATCTTTCAAAGTTTATCTTTCAGCGCTAGCTTCCTCTGATCACTGCTATTCTAATAAAGATCTTTCAATGTTTTCCACATCGAAAACGGAGTCTCCTTCCCATGGAGGCTTGAGACAATGTGATCTCAAACTCCCTCTAGGATGATTCTCCTTGCTCTAGCCACACACTTTTTCCATTCCGCCAATTGAGTAGCATCAGTCGGCTTCTGGACTTCTTGATCAATGAATTCCTTTAGACCATTATCTTCTAATATTGCCTCCATGCGATCCTTCCAGGCTATATAATTTGAACTGCCATCAAGGGCATATTCGAGTCTCAAACCACTGAACGCCATCGATGAAATAGATGTGATAAGAACCCAATTCAATATTCAGAAACCAAACTTTGAACTTCTCCTACTTGTATATTGTTATTCCTTGATCACCTTTGCTCTCATACCATGTAGAAATTCCCATTGTAGATCACCTAGTAATGCAATGTACTAAAGCAAAACACTTGATCTACTTCTACAAACAATTTAGCGAAATCTTAATCGAACATGAGAAACATCAACCAAGAAAAAATATAACTGAGAATGAGAAGTAATCAACCATAACACAGAAGATATATCACTGGGGAAAGCACCAGCCTAAAACCCCAACTCTGTATTATCATACAAGTGGAAATCTTGTTCAAGCTACAAAAAGAATCAGCTACCAATCTATCTTGCTCTCTCTACAATCAAACAATACTGCTCACAGACTGAATAGACATAGAATATATCTTCCTCAAGCCCTCCAAGCCTCCTATTTCCTTGCGTAGTTTTGATTGGGGTCCAATGATATCACATGTGTGAATTGGCCTCATCACACTCACTATAACCTCTAATCCAACTGCGCAATCCTTAAGGAATAATATTGCTTCTGCATACAAGGAATATTCACAATATAATATTCTTGCAACTGATAGTACATTGTCCCTCCATCTGATCTCAACTGGGTCTCTAACTGAACTGACATGCATGAGTTATCCAATTCACTCAGTTATCTAAAATATAGTAGTTACATGCATGCAAGAATTAACTAACTGAACTCTCATTAATTTAACAAATTGTTAAATTAATCTAACTGGACTTGACTCAGTTAATTGAGCCAACTAATTACAACTCAATATTACAACTCACTCTTATCTCTTTAACTGATGGATAAATCCCTAAATCAAAGGAGAAACTATTGCATGTCCTCACATAGACTTCATGTTCATAATTTCTTAACTAATTAACTCAAGATGAATTAATTAATCAATTTACAAACAGTTGCTAACATCAAATTCGAATTTTACTTCCTATGTTTAGTCCACGAACTGACTAAAATAAGAAGGGATCCTGAAATGCTATTTTTAGAAAAGCTATTTTTACCACTTTCACTTTTCACCCATTGTTTCTAAGATCCACAATGGTTGAACTGCTATTTATAGCCCGGCTATTTATAGCAGTGCTATTTTTAGCATTTTCTATTTTTAGCATTTCTTTTTGCAAATCTCAACACAAACCCAATTTTAGGCCATAGCATCCATTGGTGTGCATGGTTGTGCAATGAGGAGCAGTGGCCTGCAGAGGAGCATGGAGATGCATGGTGGTGTGTCGTAGAATTTTAGTTTAAATTTTGGCGTAGGAGGAGTGACTCGCATCACATTGAGTACCCACGAGGAGTGTCAGGTACAGTGACATAGGGGACACGAGATGATATCGGATGGGACAACAGTAGCAGGGGGTATCCAGTGGTATAGAGGGTAGGCCATAATGTACAATGGTATGTCAAGGAGTATAAGGATGCTTGGTGGTTTGCAGAAGCATATGGTGCTACACAGCAAGGTCTTAGAGTGTTTCCTCTATGGAGACTCATGGTTAGAGACACTAGGCATACCATTGGGTGTAGTTAACCCAGGATCGATGAGGACACAGATGAGCGATACTTGATGGTATCCATGGGGACTCACATGCCTGACCCTCTTCTACATCACTTACGGGCACAATCAATTTGGATGTTGTCCTTTAGCACTCTAGGCATGAGCACTGGAGGGCGGGGGCTCACGTGATCTATTTGGATGACACTTAGCGCACTAGGGGAGAGACTTCTCAGCAGTGGCATTTAGTCAGTGCACTAGTTGACAACCATAGGTTGGGGGATGAGGTGACTATCTGCAGGGGTGACATATCGTTCATCACTGAGCCTATGCCTGGGGAGTTGGTCATGAGGAAGACATGTGTCACTCTTTCCTCGGGGCATGTCGGGACCATGCACGAGTAGAGGATACCGTGTATGGATGAGGTATTTTTTCAGTATGTATCCAGGCTCCAGACATTGTATTATCATATTATCGAGAGAGTAGATGGAAGACCCAGTGGTGATGGTTGGCAAGAACAGGAGGGATTTTCATACCCTAAGTTGATTGTGAGTATCATATATCCATCTATTGGTTGCATTTAGGGGGTATCTATTTGGCACATGTGGCTTCCAATAGTTATTGGTACTACATAGTGGCAGGCACAGGGCAGTTTAGAATACTTCATATTAGTCCATGATATATGAAGCCTATCTATTGATTGCATGCAGGGACTAGAGATGAGGCATGAATGGATTCTTGCAGTTGTCAGAGTTATGCCACAACAGATCTGATTATGGGATGCAGGGACTCAGTTGGTTGATAGATCACTATGTCTTGTGATGAGCGAGGTCATGGTAGAGAGTGATCTAGTTCACTCTTAGGTTTGCACATGGGGGTTCGCAGAGGCCTTCAGCATATGGTGAGGCAGGATTTCTCTGTTGTTACATAGGTTCAGAATTAGATTTGGATGGGTAGGATTTGGCATCATGGAGATTCCTAGGAAGGATGTGTCTCACCTCTATTTGTATTTCACCATCAAGTTCCAGGACAGGAGGATACAATGTACGAATGATGGGAAGTCTGTTAGATCCAGAGTGGCACAGTGACAACATGGTGGCACCCTTTTGAGGCTAGCATGGGACTCGAGCATCACAGTACTTGACAACTCAACGACCTTTAGGGATGAGTTGGCTACTATAGGGGAAGATCATTCAGATTCCCCATTGGGCTTTAGTGAGTCATTGATGGCATGGGGGACTTCATCAGCATGGCAGATTGGTCAGCAGGATGCTATCTGGGGAAGCTCATGTGGGACAGACTACATCCCCACAGGGATTGGGTTGTATTTTCAAGAGTTTACTCTTAGAGTGCATGGGATGGACTGCTTAATGGGGAAGCTCCATGGGCAGTTGGATAGAGCCCTACATTATCATGATGCTCTACTTATTGGAAGAACGCAGAGGGTTTCTGGTACCTACACCTATATGGATAGTGGGTCGAGCGAGGGGTGCGGCACATTGATTAGGGTGGCCTGAGATCCTGGTATCGAGGGATTCCTTTATGATAGGATATTCTGTTGGCATTATGATTCAGGTGTTGTCCTTGATGGCAAACCCTTTCAGGTGATAAATCAAGAAGGATGCAGGAAATATGTTCAGCAAGTGCGTCCCCGCAGGTATACCATACAGAACCCGAGTCCAGGGACGCCGGCCAGCCGTTCAGGAGGTGCGTCCGCCCAGTGCACACATTTCAAGGCAGAGAAAAGCACGTGGGGGTTTCTTGCGTGGTATCTAGCCGACGTTTTTGTGTTTCTATGGTGTCGGCTCGTGGTATTGTTCCATGTTTTGGGGAGAAGCTTGCCTATATAAAGCAAAGGAGTTCATTTGGATTAAGTATCATCTTGGTTGAATATCTTTTGGTGAGATCTAGTCCAGATCTATGAAGGCGAATATTCTAATGGACTGTGATCTCTATGGCGCATGATCAGATCTGTGGATCTGAGTGTTTGGGTTGGTTCTGAAGTCCTCATATCTTTTATATCTGAAGGGACGCAGGTTCAGTGAAGGGAAAGTGCGCCGGGACGCAGTATAGTAAAGGCTCAGGTGCGTCTCGGAGGCAAAGGACGCGGCGTGACTGTGTTATTGGGTGCGTCTCTGAAGCAAAAGACGCAGCGCGATAGTGTTTCTGGGTGCGCCGGTCGCAGAAAAGCATAGAGGAACAGTGCGTCGGCACGCAGAACAGTGGAAGGTAGACTGCGTCCAGTCGCAGGTCACAGAAAGAAAATATGCGTCCCTGTCTTAAGATGATCTGTTGACTGTATATTTCTGTTCATAAGGTGTTCTGGGTTATTTCTGTAATTACTGATCTGATATCTGTAGTGGACTGTATCTGTTGTATACTTGTTGATCATTTGATTCTTCATGAAAAGAAGTAGGGGGTTGTAGCTCCCTTCCAGGAGAGACTGGAAAACGAGAGAGAGTTGTAGCTCTCTGCAGGTTGCAGCCTGCGTGCTGGTAAAGGACTGCACCAGTACAAAATCATTGTAAAAAGAATTTCTTGAAAGAAGATAGAGACATATTGCAGCAGGTGGTTTTCTCCCGCATTGGGTTTCCACCTTACATCTTGTGTTCTTTGGTGTGACTGTCTATTTTCTTTATTCATGCTCATTATTTTATGGTACTGATATGCAAGAATAATTCAAAAGATCAAATAAGGAAGATTTGGTAAATTGCTTGATAATACTGATTCACCCCCCCTCTCAGTATTATTTCCAACAATTGGTATCAGAGCAGGTCCTTCAGAAAAGCTTGATCGCTTGAAGGTAGATCGTTCATCATGAGCAACTACGAGAGAGAAGCATCAATCAGGCCACCAGTTTTTGATGGGACAAACTTCAATTATTGGAAGGTAAGAGTTACTGCATATCTTCAATCTCTTGGTACTGAAGTTTGGGACATTGTAGAAACAGGCTATGCTTTTCCTTCAGCTACTCCTACAGATCCAGCTGAGAAAAAGAAGTATGAAACAAATGCAAAAGCAGTCAGTACTCTATTAGGAAGTATATCCCAAACAGAATTCATGAAGGTAATGCACTTCAAATCAGCAAAAGAAATATGGGACAAAATGATCACAAGCTATGAAGGAGATGAACAGGTAAAACAAGCCAAACTTCAAACTCTCAGAATTCAATATGAGACTCTCAAGATGTATAATGATGAAAGTGTGGCTAATTATTTTCTTCGGGTAGATGAGATTGTAAATTGTATGAAAAATTTGGGTGAAGAAGTAAAGGAGTCTCTAGTAGTTCAAAAGATTCTAAGATCATTATCCCCCAAGTTTGAATCCAAAGTATCTGCAATAGAAGAAAAAGAAAATCTCCGTGTTCTTACTATGTCTCAGCTACATGGAATTCTAACTGCTTATGAAATGAGAAAGGGAGGACCATCAGACAGAAGGGAGGCTGCTTTTAAAGCATCAGGCAAAGAAGATTACTATGAAGCAAGCCATGATCCAGAAGAAGAGGAAGAAGAATCAAATTTTGTCAGAAATCTTCAAAGAGGTTCTGGAAGGCTCAGAGGTAAGCTACCTTTCAAATGCTTTGCTTGTGGAAGAGTAGGTCATTATGCTGCAAAATGCTCTTATAAGGATAAAGGAAAGGAACCAGTTAGATGGAACAAGAAACAAAGCGCAAATAAGAAAAGCTACTACACCCATGAAGATAGTGATGGCTTATCAAACAGTGATGAAGATGAACAAGGTAATAAATATAGGTTGTTAATGGCATTTGAAGATGATGATTATGAGGATGCTGTAGATGTGGATAACCTTTATGATGAAATTACTAGACTCAAGAGATGCATAGAAGAAAAGAACATGATTATTGATACTCTACAATTCCAAATTGATGAAAAGGAAAAACATCTTGAAAAATTAGAAGGTGAAATTGTTGGTCTTAGAAAAGAAATTGAGAAAACAAAAACTATTAATCTCAAGTTTGTCAAAGGATCTGAAACTTTGGATGAGATTATCAGTGTGCAGCGGTCTCCACTAAATAAGACAGGTTTGGGCTATAATGGAGAAACTTCTCAAGCATCCACTTCAAAAAGTTATCTTGATGCAGCAAGAAGAAATGAGCAAGAGCACAAGGAAGATCATCAGGTAAAGCAGGGACAAATGTCAAGCAGAAACTATCAGGGGCAATCCAGCTTAAGGGTGAACAAAAGCCACAACCAGCCACAGGTAAAATCTTCTCAATTTGGTTCAAGAATAGATGAAAATAGAAATTACAATCAGTTGGCTGGTAGATCCAATAATCGCAGAAGCTTCTTCAATGGACAATGCTTTTCTTGCCATAACTTTGGTCACAAAGCAGCTCAATGTGTTGCGTATAAAACAATCATGACTAGGGAAGCTCAAAAACAAAGAAGTATGACAGGGATTACAAAAAGGACCTATAACAACTTTTCAGCTCTTGAAAATGAAGTTGAATGTTCTATTTGCAATAATTTTGGACATAAAGACTTTAAATGCAGAAGCAGGTTTCCGGAAAGAAAGGTACAAGAGCAGAAAAAGGAACAAGCCTCAGGTGCCAAAACATGGAGAATAAAGGAACCTCAAACAGAAAGATGTGGGATAGCATTTTATGCAGAAGGACAAGAAAATCTATGGTACATTGACAGTGGATGTTCGAAGCATATGACAGGTGATAAAGAAAAACTTGAGTCTTATTCTAATTTAGAAAAGGGAAAGAAAGTCTCTTTTGGAAATGATACTCCTGCAACTATAAAAGGAAAAGGTATTGCTCCTTTAAAAGAAGATGTTAAGGCTGGAAATGTTTTGTTTGTTGATGGATTGAAGCATAATCTACTAAGTTTCAGCCAGATGTGTGATCAAAGAACCGAGGTTATATTCAGATCAAATGGATGCCTTGTTCGTGATCTTGATACAGGTAAAACAGTTCTCAAAGGAAAGAGAACTCCAAATAATCTATACATATTTGATGAAGGACAACAACAATGCTATCTAAGCAAGAATGAAGAGCACTGGTTATGGCATCGAAGGTTGGGACATCTAAGCTTCTCACAAATAAGGAAAGCTTGCAAATATCAGGCAGTTCGCGATCTTCCAGATATCAAAATTCCTGACAACACCATATGCAGATCATGTCAGTTTGGAAAACAAACCAGAACTAACTTTCCAGAGAAAGAAGGATCAGCCAGCATGCCTCTTGAGCTAGTACATACAGATGTATGTGGACCATTCAGAAAAAGAACACCTAGAGGAGAGGAATACTTGATATTATTTATTGACGATTTCTCCAGGTTTGTTTGGTTAGGTCTTATGAAGCACAAAGATGAAGCATTCGAAAAATTCAAAACCTTCAAAGCCTTGGCTGAAAATGAATCAGGTCACAAAATTAAGTGCCTCAGATCTGACAGAGGTGGGGAATTTACTTCAAATGAATTTTTCGATTTCTGTGATGAACATGGGATAAGGAGAGAACTCTCTACAGCTAGAACGCCTCAGCAAAATGGAGTTTTTGAAAGAATGAACAGAACAATCCAACAAATGGCTCGTGCTATGCTTGATGAATCAGGAACCCCCGCAACCTTCTGGGGTGAGGCTGCACATACTGCGGTTATTATTCTCAACAAGACAAATGTCCGGGTGAACAGCACTCAAACCCCTCATGAGCTCTGGAGTGGTAAAACTCCTTCGGTAAAGCACTTCAAAATATTTGGGAGCAAATGCTATATCAAGAATACTGAGGAGCAGCTTGGCAAACTTGATCCTAGAGCAGATGAAGGCATTCTTCTTGGCTATTCTCCACATAGCAAAGCATACAAATGCTACAATAAAAGACTTGGCAGAATTGTTGACAGCATTGATGTAGTGGTTGATGAAAAGGGATATATTCCTAGGCAAATACATCGTGAAGACATCGAAGAAGATGAGAGCTACCCTCAAAGACAGAATGATGAAGAAGAAGAACCTCAAGAAGAATCTCAAGAAGAACCTCACGAAGAAGCAGAAGAACGGACAAGAATAGAAGAAAAGACTCCATCCAGATATGTTCAGAAGAACCATCCAGAATCTCAGATCATGGGACAAAAAGAAGCAGGTATACAAACTAGAAGAACAGTTGCAGAAGCTTCAAGCTATTTGGCATTACTTTCCTCCACCGAACCACAAAATGTGAAAGAGGCATGCAAAGATGAATGTTGGGTGAAAGCAATGGATGAAGAACTTGAGCAAATCGAAAAGAACAACACTTGGGAGCTGGTTCCTAGACCAAAAGATAAGAATGTTATTGGAACAAAATGGGTCTTCAAAAATAAATTGAATGAAAATGGAGAAGTAATTAGAAACAAAGCCAGACTCGTCTGTAAAGGGTATGCGCAGCAAGAAGGAATAGACTTTGAAGAAACTTTTGCTCCTGTTGCAAGACTTGAGGCCATCCGAATGTTCCTTGCTCTCTCAAGTTTTCAGAACTTCAAAGTATTTCAAATGGATGTGAAATCAGCCTTTTTGAATGGAGACTTGGAAGAAGAAGTGTACATTGAATAGCCAGATGGGTTCATTCTTGGAAATGATCCAAATCTTGTATGCCGATTGAAAAAGGCTCTCTATGGTCTCAAACAAGCTCCAAGGGCTTGGTACTACCGGTTGGACAAATATCTTCATCAACAAGGTTTCTTAAAAGGTTCAGCAGATAGCAATCTGTATATAAAAGTTGAAAATGACAAATTGCTAATACTTGTTGTGTATGTAGATGACATTATTTTTGGCAGCAATGAAGAAGCTATGAGTCAAAGCTTTGCCTCAGTCATGCAGAAAGAATTTGAAATGTCCTTGCTAGGAGAACTGACATATTTCCTTGGTTTGCAAATCCAACAGAAGGAAGGAGGAATCTTTTTATCTCAAACCAAGTATCTCAAGCAGATTTTGAAGAAATATGGCATGGAAGATGCAAAACCAGTATGTACACCCATGGTCACAGGATGTAGTCTCAGTGCAAATGATGAATCTGCAGCAGTACATCAACCAACCTACAGATCTATGATTGGAAGTTTACTATATTTGACAGGTACCCGACCAGACATCATGCATGCAGTTGGAATAGTTGGAAGATTTCAGGCAAATCCAAAGGAGACTCATCTTCAAGCAGTGAAGAGAATTTTCAAATATCTTCAAGGGACTCAAAATTATGGCTTATGGTATCCTAGAGATACAGATCTTACTCTTCATGCCTATACAGATGCAGATTGGGCCGGAAGCGTGGATGACAGGAAAAGCACAAGTGGTGGTGCATTCTTTATGGGTCCCAGACTGGTCTCTTGGTTCAGCAAGAAACAGAGTTCAATTGCCTTGTCTACAGCTGAAGCAGAATATGTTGCTGCTGCATCTTGTTGCACCCAACTCCTTTGGATGATGCAGAATTTGCAGGATTATCAAATCACTTGTACTCCTCCAATCCCTATCTTATGTGACAACACAAGTGCAATCAGCATCTCAAAGAATCCGGTTATGCATTCAAAAACCAAGCACATACCAATCAAGTACCATTTTCTCCGGGAACAAGTACTTGAACAGAAGGTCAAGTTGGAGTATGTTCCTTCTAAGGAACAAGTTGCTGATATTTTCACCAAACCATTGCCCAGGGACACTTTTGAATACCTCAGGCAAAAGCTGGGGGTTGTTGATACATCATCTTACTGTTGATCATCTTCCTATTGGTGGTATAGGCTCAGGGGGAGCACATAATGCATTGTTGGCATTATGGAAAAGGAGATCTTGGAAATAGCTGCAATATGTCTCTATCTCCTTCATGATGGATTTCTGGTTACAGATCTGGAGATGCATGAGCATAGGGGGAGCATACCCTTTGCTCTTGATGTCAAAGGGGGAGAATGAAGCTGAAGATTATGTGGTTGCCATCAAGTCCAAAGGGGGAGATTGTTGGCATTATGATTCAGGTGTTGTCCTTGATGGCAAACCCTTTCAGGTGATAAATCAAGAAGGACGCAGGAAATATGTTCAGCAAGTGCGTCCCCGCAGGTATACCATACAGAACCCGCGTCCAGGGACGCCGGCCAGCCGTTCAGGAGGTGCGTCCGCCCAGTGCACACATTTCAAGGCAGAGAAAAGCACGTGGGGGTTTCTTGCGTGGTATCTAGCCGATGTTTTTGTGTTTCTATGGTGTCGGCTCGTGGTATTGTTCCATGTTTTGGGGAGAAGCTTGCCTATATAAAGCAAAGGAGTTCATTTGGATTAAGTATCATCTTGGTTGAATATCTTTTGGTGAGATCTAGTCCAGATCTATGAAGGCGAATCTTCTAATGGACTGTGATCTCTATGGCGCATGATCAGATCTGTGGATCTGAGTGTTTGGGTTGGTTCTGAAGTCCTCATATCTTTTATATCTGAAGGGACGCAGGTTCAGTGAAGGGAAAGTGCGTCGGGACGCAGTACAGTAAAGGCTCAGGTGCGTCTCGGAGGCAAAGGACGCGGCGTGACTGTGTTATTGGGTGCGTCTCTGAAGCAAAAGACGCGGCGCGATAGTGTTTCTGGGTGCGCCGGTCGCAGAAAAGCATAGAGGAACAGTGCGTCGGCACGCAGAACAGTGGTAGGTAGACTGCGTCCAGTCGCAGGTCACAGAAAGAAAATATGCGTCCCTGTCTTAAGATGATCTGTTGACTGTATATTTCTGTTCATAAGGTGTTCTGGGTTATTTCTGTAATTACTGATCTGATATCTGTAGTGGACTGTATCTGTTGTATACTTGTTGATCATTTGATTCTTCATGAAAAGAAGTAGGGGGTTGTAGCTCCCTTCCAGGAGAGACTGGAAAACGAGAGAGAGTTGTAGCTCTCTGCAGGTTGCAGCCTGCGTGCTGGTAAAGGACTGCACCAGTACAAAATCATTGTAAAAAGAATTTCTTGAAAGAAGATAGAGACATATTGCAGCAGGTGGTTTTCTCCCGCATTGGGTTTCCACCTTACATCTTGTGTTCTTTGGTGTGACTGTCTATTTTCTTTATTCATGCTCATTATTTTATGGTATTGATATGCAAGAATAATTCAAAAGATCAAATAAGGAAGATTTGGTAAATTGCTTGATAATACTGATTCACCCCCCCTCTCAGTATTATTTCCAACATATTCCATGGGATAGGGATTACTCAGCGGCACATTTGGGACCCCAATATTATTTGCAGTGGCTGTTTAGTCCATCAGATAGTGGGGATGCTTGTTAAGGCATTGCTTGGGGACAAGAATTTTTTGGCAGGGAGGATTGTAATATCCCCAATTTCCCTAAGCCAATTAGGAATTATTACACTTTTTGAAAATTTTGGAATTAGCCACAATTTTTGGTATTTTGACTTAGGAGAGCAAAAAAAATGAATTCTTAGTGGGTTGTGGGGGGCGAACACCAAAGGAATAGGCACTCCCTTTGGAAAACGCACTTGTGGAGAGAAAATGAAGGTGTAATAGAGTAGAATGGCGCCCACGAGGAAAGGAAGAGGGAAACAAGCATAAATATAAGAGGAGGGACCATCATTTGGTAGATTTTATCAATCTGAAAATTATACTATTATTTGCTTGAGTTGTTGAGCCAAGTCAACATTGTGTTGTTTAGCTCACGAGGTTTTCGAGGGGAAATCTCAACTCCTTCTTCGGTGGACTCCAAGTTCCACCCTAGGGGAGCCATATCTACACTTGTGAGCTGATCTGGGAGAATTCTACAAGAGATATCAAACTGTTCTTGGGGCATTCTAGACGTAGAAGGGAAATACACACACCTTGGGAGAGGGAGCTATAGAACCCTTTTGGCACCGAGATATTTTGGAAACATTAGTTTGGTATTTGCATCCATTTTGTGGGAGTTTGGTGGGCTGAATCAGTGGCTATTCCTTAGGTGAAAATTCTTCTTCCAGTGCACATGCAGAGGCAGTCTCATTGGGTCTGCGCAGTTCCTTGGGGAGAGACTTAGTTGTGGGAGGATTGGCTGGGGGTTTGAGTTGAGATTTTCTAGGAGGCATAAGGGGAATTTTGGGGAACATTCCTCAGCATTTGGGGGCTCATTTGCAGCAGATTTCTGGGTGGTACGAATTTTCCAGCAGGTGGAAGGGCTCACTCTAATTGGGGGCAAATTTGGAAGGTTGGAACTAGGCCCAACCCTTTCTAGTTTTTTTCGTTTATTGAGGAGAGGCCAAGATTAATTTTGCAGAATTTTCTGAGCACTTATGAGGGCAGAATTCCTAGTTCCACTCAGTAGCCAACAACATAAATTGATAGAGGAGGGCACAGTTTATTCCAGGGCCATTTCCACCACTTGGGTTCGTGAGACATTTCAGGGTTTTGTTGAGTTGGTGGAGTAGTGCTTGTGGCTAATTTCTTAGAATTTTTGGAGCACTCTAGAGGGTCCAAACAACATCTTCCTTCCATCCAACAGTTGTAGTTTTCCAGGGCTAGCGCAAAAATAGAAGGGGAAGTACTTCCTAGCAGTTGGGAAACATACTTTCTCACCTGGGGTTGTCAGGCTTGCTTTAGCAAGCCCAATTGCACACACTCCATTTATATTTGTACTTTCCACTTGCACATATATAATAAAATGTCTAATTTTTGCACATTTCTTAGCTAAATTCATGGATCACTTACAGCATGTTGGATTTTTTGTGTTGCATGTGTATTTTTTCTTTGTTTATCATTGTATTTCCTAAGTAGGAATACTATAGAAATTTTTCTAGATAATGGAGAATCATCCAATCACTGAAGATCTTATTGAACAAGAAATGGAAGAATTTTCCAAAATTCATAAAGATTTAAAAGAAGAGGAATAAATGTCAAGAATAAAATCAAGAAGTTTGTGGTTGAAATCTAGGGAAAAAAACACTAAATTATTTCATAAACAAGCTAAGATGAGAGAATGGAAGAATAATGTTAAAACAATTGAATTCAATGGAACCCTTCTCTCTTCCTTTGATAGAATTAAATAAGCATATCTTCATCATTTTGAAGCACTATATCATGCAAAAGTAAGAGGTAACACTCAGGAGGTGCAAGAATTATTAGAGCATATCCCAAAAATAATCACAAATGAAGAGAATACGAATATAATGAAGGACACCACAAAGAAAGAGATTAGGGATATAGTTTGGTATTTTGACCCTAATAAAGCACTAGGACCAAATGTATTTATCTGACACTTCTAACAAAAATGTTGGCACATCATCAAGTTTGATTTTTTAAAAGTGGTGGATTTTGTGCACAATAAAGGGAGAACGCTGGATGACATCAATTCTTCATTCTTAGCTCTAATTCCCAACGAAGTTAAATAGGTATCTTTCTCCAAGTTCTTCCCCATATCTTTAAGTAATATGTCATATAAATAAGTCTCAAAATTATAGCAAAAAAAAAAAAACATATCCTCCCATGCCTTATCTTCGATAATCAAGGAGGATTTGCCACCAAAAGGCAAAAAGTGGAAAATATTATCCTAGTCAAGGAATTTGTACACTCTAGCAAAAGTTCGGGTGAAAAAGGGATGGTTACCAAACTTGACATGGAAAATGTGTTTGATTGGTTGAGAAATTCCTTCCTATTTGATACTCTTAAAATAAAGTGGTTTCAGTGACAATTGTCTTTTCCTGGATAGCTACCTCCATCTCTTCTCCTTGAATCTCTCCATTGATGAATGAGCATCCCTCTAGATTCTTCAAAGAATATCAAGGTTTATGACAAGGGTGCCCACTCTCCTCCTTGACTTTACATCCTTATAGTGGAATCCTTAAGTAGAAAGCTAAATTTTGACAGAGAAACCAACTCTCTTACAGGCATATGCTTCATGAGAGGGGTTAAAAAACTAAATCATTTGCAATTTGCATGTGATACCATTTTGTTGGAGGGAGCTTCCTCTATTATTGCTTTATGTTTAAATAAGTTATTTAAAATTGCATTATTGCATATGGGGGATATTTAATGAGAAGAAAATTAATATGTATGCTTAAAATATCAGCAAGGAAGAACAAGTCTATATTCTTCAAAAGTTAGGGATATCAAGAAAGTACTCTTGGGTCAATTTTAAAATATCTAAGTATGCATATTTCTCTTAAACCTTTTCCCCACATTTCATGACATCCAGTTATTAACTTATTGCTAAATTCAAATTTAAATTTACCCAATGGGGGTCACATTGACTCAACCCAATTGATTGTCTTACTTTGATCAAATCTAGTCTCTCCTCTCTCCCCCTCTACCATTTTTTGGCTCTATTTGCATTTGTTGGAATTTACTCCTCTATGTCACATGATATGCAGAAATTTTTATGGCAAGGATGAAAATCCAACTCGAAGGTATTTCATATTATAAACTAGAAAAAATTTCATAGCTCAAAATCTCTAGGTGGCTTGAGAATAAGAGACCCCTTTCTCATGAACCTAGCAATGGTAGCCAAGCTAGGTTAGAGGCCATTCTCTAATTCAACAAGCTAGTGGAAACAAGTTATATTACATCATAAATTTTTGAGGGACATCAAGAAATATTTTATTTGTAATCCCTCACCATTAAAGTAGGTTCTCAAATATGAAGGTTTATCTTAGTTGTTATACATTTAATTAACTCCAAGCTTACTTTGAACCTTGGAAATGGAAAATTGATAAATTACTAGACTAATGGAATAATGGTTCACCCTAGTTTAATTCATCATTAGCCCCTTCTACCCCTATGTGAATCGCTTCTTTATCATAAAAGTTGCAAATTGTGGGATATTTCGAAATGGTCACAAGATGGATCATGTTCCAACCAAAACTTTCATGGAATTCCTTCTCATCTTATTACTCTTAGTAAGGAGAGAGTTGTATTTCTCTCTAGTTGTGCCCACTCCCATATATTAGATGTGGATGAACGTGGTTTTGGATTACCTAATCGATCAAAAGAGGGATATAACTCTCTCCTCTTCCCTAATGGCATGCCCCCTAAGGGTAGAATTTGACTAAGAATATGGCATCCAAACGCCCTTCCGAAAATCAACATATTTAGTTGGTCTATTGATCATTAAAAATAATAATAATAATAATAATAAAATAAATAAATCTTAGTAAAATAGGAATAGTAGGGCCCTTGATATGTGAACTATGTAGATCATCTAAGGAAAATACCAATCATCTCTTTTTAGACTACTCCTTCAAGCAAGTTTGGAATTTAGACTTGCAACATCTTAGTCCTCGAGTTAATTAGCTCCAAAATATTCAAGAGCTTCTAGAGGATTGGGATAAATGTTATACAAGAAGTTTCAATAAAAAAAAGTATGATCAAGAGAGTTTGGAATGCCCTCCCAAAGTTTTTATGTTGGAAGATCTAGATATCAAGAAATAGAGAAATATTTCAAGATGAAAGAATAGATAAAAACAAAAAAGTGGGGTTAGCCATGTCACTGATGATGGAGTATTGTAACTCAAAAAATTATCAAATTTGCTAAAGATAAAAATTTTGATTCAATGGAATGGGACTAGTAGAAAGCATTAGGTATAAAGCTAGACCCTCCACCCACATCTCCAATCTCAAGAAAGTGGAAGTTAAGACTCCCCTAAGAAAATTGTATGCATTGGATAGTCTTGCAACATAATCATAGTATTTTCTTTGATGGAGCATCCATAAATAATCCAAGGAAGGCAGGAGCCAAGGGGGTTGATTCTTCACCCCAGAGAACAAAGTGAACATACCTATTCCTGGAGACTCAAACATGCTACTAATAACCAAGGAGAGGTGTATGCTCTATCTAAAGGGCTTAATCAAGTAGTTTTGATGGGAATTAGAAATTTGATTATCATGGGGGGACTCTATGATTATTCTCCATCATTTCGTGGGTGGTTCTTTCCCTAGGGATCTCAAACTCAAATCAATCTTCGAATGAATTTATCATCTCTCCAAAAGGATTTTGTTCTCTTAGCTTACCATATTTTGAAATATAAAAATTTGAAGGCTAATGATCTAGATAAGAAAGGAAAAATTTTAATTATAAAGGGGATCTCATAGTTAATGGCTACAAAAATCTTTTATTTATCCATTAATCAATGTTTTTATATTAAAATATAGATATCTATATATATATATATATATATATATATATATATATATATATATATATATATATACATATATTTTAAGGACACATGGCACAAGCATCTAGGGGATCATAAAATGCATTTCATATAGCCTTACCCATGGTATCACTCGTTTCCATCATGTGCATGATTGTAACTAATGTTGGGTATGTGCTATATTCTTTCCACAACTAGAAGTAGGCACGGACCCAATAATAGTTGGGCGGACCCAAGGATGGGGGCCAGACCCAAAGATGGTGGGTGAACTTACCCATTTTGTGCATGGGTTTTGCACATGGTTGTTGGGGCTTGGTTTTGCCCAATTTTGACACCCTTTTCTAGACTTTACCTCTCCCATTTTGAACTATCTTTAACCCCTATTATGCCTATTTCATTATAATACTTAGGTTTTTGCCAAAAGGGTGTCGTATGTTGAAGGTATGCAAATTAATATGAAAAAGCATCTTTTACCTTAACCTTAAGCATTCCTTATAGCTAGTTGTTCTTTATTTAATTACCATGCCAACTAATCTAGAGTTCTTGTGCAGATTTGTTTTGATTCGAAAATAGGCCCGCATTTCCTGCAGACAGTTGTGCGATCCTATTTCCTGCAAACACTCTGGAATTCCTACAGCTGCGGATTTCCTGTAACCGCCCAGATTTCCTACAACAACATCAGCGGTTAGCTATGTTCCATGAATTTCTAAGTCAAACGGGAACATGGGTTTTGTGGGGAATCTATCACATATGGATGATGTCCTATTGACCGTTTCAAATCTGCCAGTGATACTGCCTAGATTCATAAACCTTCTCTCGTTGTCTGTTTCAAGGAAAGCTACATCCATGTAACAAATTTCGTCTAATCCATGCTTTCAATCATGGATTAGACCCAGTATGGCTAAATTTGATATTTTGTAACAAAACTGTTAGTTGATGGCTTAGATTAGTAGTCTTCCTTACTTCGAGCCATATATGGGCTTTTGTAATTGTATAAATTCTATTCTAGTTTATATGATAGGGGGTTGTTGGGTTGGTTTCAGCTGAGACTGTATATCAGATTGTACTCGACTGTATCTTTTTCATATTAATACAATATTATATGTTTTGTCTATTGCATTGAGCAAGCTCTTCTAATTTGAAGGGGTTGTGAGTAAGGGAGGGCCCCCTTTGCTCACAACTCCCGTAGTTTAGTGTTTATGCATTTTATTTATGTTATGTAATAATAATCTGTTCTTACAGCTAATGCACTCTTTCTGATATATCAGTAGCAAATGATTGAATGAACTAGTTTCATGTTAATGTGTGGAATTCATTTAATTAAGATTTGATTTATAATGTTGAGTGAATTTCTGAGTTTGCTGTAAGTTTGATTTTTGTATCTTTTCCTAATCATCATCAACAATACTAGAGAGTTGTAGAGGGATGTTTGATCCACTCTATAGCCTTTGTTGCTAAGTGATTGATGCAAGAAAGAGTCATTAGTTTTGTATGATTGACTAGTTAGATTAATTAGCACTCACAGTATTAAGCCTGCATATATTTTGCGCAGCATCTCACAAGCTTACCTACCATGGATTTATGATTTATGTTACTCAAATTATAAGGCTATACTTTGACTCAACAATGGTTTTGGGCATGATGGTTTTCTGCCCATGGTATTTTGTAGATCTGGTCAAGTGAACTAGGTTATATTCTAATCCAAGGTTAATGGAATTGGGTTTATGAATGCTTCGATGTGTATATATATGTATTGTAACATTGAAAGGAACATAATGAAAAAGCAATCTAGTAGTCCTGGTTTTGGGATCCAGGGAAAAATCTATGTGTATATTTGTTTTATGTTCCTGCCATTGTATATTTTCTGTTTTCGTTTGCAGGTAATTTTTGTACAAAGTTAAAACCTACAACTGATACCTTGAAGGAAATTATGGTTGGGATATTCTTCATACAGTGGATGAGAATCAATGGGATGATCTTGAAAGGTGGAATTCTAATATTTAAGGGGAAATATTTAGTGGATGATGTCCTTTCTCATGTTAAGAAACCTCATCACTCACCACCATCTTGGATCCCATGGTACGATCTTACGTGAGAATGAGGAACAAGTTGGTACAAAAGATAAAATTAGAAGGTGAAGATTGGGTTAAGATAGTTTAGAAAAACCATTTGTGGCAGCACAAGAAGTTGACGCTCTTTCATGAGATGAAATATTTCATACCAACCCCAGGTGGCCTAAAGCGTCTTTGAATATTTTCCTAGTATAGAGGATGGTTGATGGAAATGGTGTGAGGAACCTCCAAAGGAGCATAACATAAATAACTAAAGGCATGTGGAGTCTATGTGCAAGTACTTCGTGAAAAAGAGGTAAAACATAGAACATAAGAGGTAAGGGTGTTGGAAAGTCCTACCATGCTTAATGGGCCACCCTAGATTGAATTTTGTCATTTTGAGAAAAAAAAAAAATCCTCTTAGAAGCTCCTTTCGTATTTTGGCATGAAAATTGGGCTATTAGAACCTCTAGCCTCCCAAACTCAACATCATTCATCCCCATGGGGTTGCGCATCCATCTTTGATCTATTCATTGAGTGATTTTGTGTTCGAGCTTAGCTATGTTGGAGATAATTTTAAGAAAGGAAAAAAATTGTTTATTAGGGGCAACGAACTTTGGTGGTGGCCTTAGGGAAGCAAGTTGGAATTTGGGTTGAAGGGCATCTCCATAGTTTCACAGACCAGGTTAGCTTTGATATGGTTGTTGTCTTGTGGTATTATAGTTTGTGTAAATTTATCCTTCATGGGCCTACATCTCTTTTAATTCCTCTTGGTGATTCAACTAGTTACCATCAAAGGTTCAAACTTTTATTTATTTTGGTTCTCGAGCATTTGGATGGGGACTTGATTATAATTTCTAAACTAAGATTGTGGGGAGGTCTAGTTAGAGGTGTTGAGAATCAATTTATAAAAAAATTGTATAGCTTTTTTAGTTTTCCTTTGTTGTTTTGGTGGTATTTGGGGTGTGGTCCTCACTTGGTGAGGAGTCTCAAGACAACCAAGGAAATTCTATTTGGAAGGGGGAGAGACTTAAAAAACTATGTCGAACTCTTTTACCTTGGGGCTAATTCCCAAGGAAACAACATAGGGACTTGGGAAAGCCAAAATTTGGTTAAGTATTGGCCTAGGCTTGTCTAGGAAGCTATGAGACAGATAGAGATAGTGCATAGGTTGCTCTGGCTTGAGTAAAGTATTGTAATCTTCTCATATTTTCTAACTAATACAATATACAAATAGCAGGGCATTTTAGTTATGGCATTCCCCAAGAAATCATTGTGTAATATGTTGATTGACTTTTTTCTCTTTTATGCTTCGTGATTTTGCAATTGTTTAATTTTTTACGCTAATAAGTAGAGTATATTAAAGTCTAATGTTTTAGTAAATTACAATTATCAGATTAAATCTACAAGGAATTTCTACATGGTATCAAAGCAGAAATCACTCTAGAAGAGGAGAATATGAATTTTTCTTTTGCAGGTGAAATCGAATTTGCAGTATCATTCTTTAGAGCCAGCGGGATGTCGTTCTATGGATTGAGACTTGAATATTCCCTTAAGGGTAGTTCGAACTATTTTTCTTGGAAGGAAAAGATGGAGGTAGTGTTGCAAGACAACGGGCTAAATGAATTTGTAGACAAAGATATTCCTAAGCCTCCAACAACAAATTCTCAAGATCTAGAACAGTGGAGGAAATGTGTTGCAAAGGCGATAATGATCATACTAGAAGGAGTTCGAGATCATATTTTCTCGAACCTCGATGGGAAGGATACACCATATGCAATGTGGCAAGCCTTAATCGAATTGTCTCAGAAAAATAGTGACCACAGGAATCTGGCACTGAAGGAAAAGCTTCAGAAGATCAAGATGGAGAAGGGCGACACAATACCACAATACTTGAGCAGGTTCACCCAATGTTGGGATGAGCTTGGGAGTATTACAGTTTCTGAAGATGATCTAGTCAACCTAGCACTTCTGGGCCTTTCTAAGAGCTAGCACAACTACCAGGATTCGGTAAATGGGAGGGAGAATCTACCAAAGTGGGAGCATTTGTGGTCCGAATTGGTGCAAGAAGAGATAAGGTGGAGCACCAGAGATGGAACCTCATCCAAGCATGATGATGAGGAGACCTGTGCCTTAGCTAGAAAGGTGAAGAAAGGAAAGGGAAATAAACTCCAATCGAAAGGATATTCCATTCAGGATGGCAAGAAGAAGGACTTTTTGAAGATTAAATGTTTTCATTGTCATGAGGTAGGACACTATGCCATGAAGTGTCTGCACAAGAAGGTCGTAAAGAATCACACAGGAGGAGCGGCGGGTGAAGCTATTAATTCACAATTCGAGTTGGATTTCACCCTCATTGCTTACATGGTGACATCGATGATGGGTAGTGTGTGGTATCTGGATAGTGGAGCCTCATTCCATATGACCAGCAACAAAGAATTTTTTAGTGACTTGGAGGAGAAGGACCTCCAAATGCATATTGAAGTGGGAGATGATGGAAGGTATATCGTGACTGGAATTGTTATTGTTAATTTTCAGAGGGAGTTTGGTTCTCTTCTCACATTACAAGATGTCATGTATGTTCTGATTCTGAAGAAGAATTTAGTTTCAGTTACTATGTTGGAAGACCATGGCTACGATGTGATATTTAGCAAAGGAAATGCTTTCCTTCATCACATAGCCACAGGACAAGTGAAGTGAATCAGGGTTTGGGTGAAGAAGCTCTACAAATTGGAAGTATAATATACCAGATTAGGTGCAGAGCTAAGACATCGGTGAATTATGGAATAGAATATCGAGCCATCTTCACCATGGATCTTTGAAGATCATGCAACAGATTTCTGCAGGACTTCCCAAGGGTGCACTAGAACAGAGAGATACATACAAAGGGTGTACGTTGGGGAAGTACACCAAATCCTCCTTTCATGATAAGGACGGTTGAGCACAAGTGATCCTTGAAAGAGTTCACTCATATGTGTGTGGATCGTTATCAATAGCCTCCACGTCCAAGCACAGGTATTATGTAATATTTGTAGATGATTTCTCATATAAGTGTTGTATTTTCTTCATGAAGAATAAAGATCATATGTTCTCAAATTTTGTGAATTTAACACACTTTTTGAGAAAGACACTGGTATGAAAGTGAAGGCTCTTAGGAGTGATAATGGTGGACAATTGTGTTGAATGAATTCAAGAACTTTTGTGCATCAGAAGGCATTCGACAGGAGTTAATAGCACCCATAACCCATAGCAGAATGGGGTGGTTGAAAGGAAGAACATAAGTATCGTGGGAGCTACACGAGTGATGTTACATGATCAAGGCCTATCATTGCACTTGTGTGTTGAAGCATGCTACACAGCTGTATATGTGCAGAAAAAGGGTCCTCATCAAATTCTTAGGATGAGTACACTAGAAGAATATCTTTCAGGTAAGAAACCTGATGTGGTACACTTCAAGATATCTGTTTCATCAGTTTATTGTCATGTTACCAAGGATTAAAGGAAAAATCTAGAGCCAACAGCTGAGTTGGGCATATTCGTGGGGTACATTGAAACACCTCACAATAATCAGGTGTACCTGCCATCTCACAGGATGATAGTGGTTCGTAGAGATGTGAAGCTTGATGAAGAGATGACCATGATATGTTCCCTTGAGAGGGAGCTTTAGTTACATGCAGATGAGGAGATTTTAGCTCCAAGGGAAGAACCTCAAGATGATTTGGAGTAGCGACTTGCAGAGGAGCAAAGTGTAGAAGCAACCACTCATGCAAAGACTTCCAAATATGGAAGGAAGTGCACCAGAAAAGCTGAAAAATTGATGCATTATGCTAGAAAGAATGTGGGAGAACCCACATCACAATGCAGGTAGACGAGGTCACTAGATCGATACACTAGCTACATGGCTCTGATGAGCGAGAGTGTAGAGATTAAGCCATCCTCATTCAAGAAAGCAGTGCAACAAATAGTATGGATTGATGCCATCATAGAGGAGTGTGACTCTATGATCAGAAACATTATTTGGGAAGTGGTCCCAAGACCAAAAAACAAGTTAGTTGTGAGTTCTAGATGTCTTTACAAGGTAAATCAAGCAAGATATGGGAGTGTCGAGAAACACAAGGCCAGATTTGTGGCCAGAGGGTTCTCTTAGGTGGAGGGAATTGATTATGAGGATACTTTTGCTCCAGTAGCAAGGTACTCTTCAATCAGATCTATTCTAGCACTTTTAGCACAGATGGGATGGAAGATACATCATATGGATGTGAAGAAATCATTCCTCAATGGAGTGGTTGAGGAACAGGTGCACATTGAGAAATCGGAAGGATTTGAGACCTTCAATGGAGAGTCGCATGTGTGCAGACTAAAGTGAGCAATGTATGGATTGAAACAAGCACCTCGTGCTTGGTACACCAGGATCGACGACTATTTCACCAGGTTGGGCTTCACCAAAAGTGAAGCAGATGCAAACCTTTACCATATTATGGTTCAAGGTAAATTATTGATTATATTATTATATGTTTCTAATTTAATTCTAACATGTGATGATAAGTTGGTAAAATATTACAAAGAGGATCTTGCAAGAGAATTCAAGATGAAGGACCTTGGGTTCATGCATTATTTCCTTGGCATGGAAGTATGGCAAGGAGATGAGGAACTACGGTCGTTCTGAAGGCTGACAAAGGAGGGGCTACGGTCATCCTTAACAAGGATGATTACCATAAGAAGATGTTAGATCATCTTCACAATAGTGGCAATTATAAAAAACTACCCAAGAACCCTCTGAAGAAGATTTCTAGGACCGTGGCTCTCGCCATCAAGTCTAGTAGCTCAGTGAGTTCCCTGTGCCACAAACTCATTGAGATTAGTCCCATTACTCCTAGGATCTATGGGTTACCTAAGATCCACAAGGAGGGGGCCCCTTTGAGGCATATCGTCAACACCATTGGTGGTCCAACCTACCTTCTTGCTAAGTTCCTTGCCCTTAAACTTAAGCCCCTAGTCGGCCGCACTGAGTCCTTTGTTAAAGACTCTGCTTCCTTCATTAAGGAGCTTAAGGATATCAGGCTTGACCCTGAGGACATTCTCGTCAGCTTTGATGTGGTCTCTCTTTATACTTGAATCCCTATAAAGGAGGCCTTGGAAGTGATCTATCACCTAACAGATCCCGATACCGCGCATCTGGTTGAGATCTATCTCACTTCCACTTTCTTCTGTTTCGAGGGTGAATTCTTTGAACAGACTTGTGGTGTTGCCATGGGCTCCCCCCTTTCCCCGATTGTTGCAAATCTTTTTATGGAAGATTTCAAAGCCAAAGCTTTAGCCTCGGCTCGTCTCCTTCCCAAGCTTTGGAAAAGGTATGTGGATGACACTAATGTCATCTGGTCCCATGGCCAAGAGGAGCTGGATCACTTCTTCAATCACCTCAATGGTCAGTCCTCTGCCATTAAGTTCACCATGGAGAAAGAGGTCAATGGTTTCCTTCCTTTCCTAGATATTCTTATTTATAGGAATAAGGATGGCTATCTCTCCCACTCTGTGTTCCGGAAGAAAACACATACTAAGCAGTATCTTCATGCTGATTCCCATCATTTCCCTGCTCAGAAGATGGGTGTCCTTAACACCCTCGCTACTCGTGCCCTTAGGATTTCTGATAATGAGAGCTTTGATAAGGAGAGATCCCATCTCCTTGATGTCTTTGTGGAAAATGGATATAGTAGGCGCCTAGGTCAGAAGGCTTTCCTTAAAGCATCTAGAAATGCAGGTATTAAGAAAGAACCTAAGGAACGCCGACTAGGTGTCCACCTTCCCTATGTCCAAGGAACCACGGACAAGATTGCTCGGATCCTTAAGAGGTATGATATTCCCTCTTCTTTTAGACCCCTCAGCACAATTCGTAATTCCCTCCGATCGGTAAAAGATCCCGTTAACCCCAAGGACATGAAGGGTGTCTACTTGATCCCTTGTTCTTGTGGGACCCCCTACATCGGGGAAACGGGGCACTCCATCCATCAGAGGATCAGCGAACATGCAGCTGACCTAAGACATGGGAGAACCAAGTCTTCAGCACTAGCAGAGCATGTGGTTAAGACCAAGCATCACGTTTGTATTGAGGAGGCTAAGGTTGTTGCCAAAGTTGCCCAGTTCCATCATCGTAAACTCAGGGAAGCTATTGAGATTGAAAGAAGGCCTAACAATCTCAATAGAGATGACGGCTGGAAGATCAGTAGATGTTGGATCCCTGCCCTTTCATCTTAGTCTCTCCCCCCCCCCTCTTTCATCTTTTTTCGCTTTCGTCGTTCCCCTGGATCCTTCCTATTTATCCTTCTTGCTCTGGACTCTTTCCAGTCCTTCTCCTTTTTATTTTGTGTCGCTCCTTTTTCCCTGATTGATATTGGTATTTATAACCATAGCGAATATTTATTTACTTATTTTTTATTTATTTATCTATTTTATATTATTTTTATATATATTTTAATTTATTTATTTATTTATCTATTAACGAATATATATGATTATTATTATTATTATTTATTTATTTGCCTATTTCTTTGAGTCGTCCCCCTTTTCCCTGACTAATATTAGTATTTATAACAAATATTTATTTACTTATTATTATTATTATTATTATTATTAGTTATTATTATTATTATTATTATTATTTTACTTTATTTTTTATTTTTTATTTTTTTTTAATTTTATTTTATTTTATTTTTTTTATTTTATTTTATGTTTATATATATATATATATATATATATATTAATTTATTTATTTGTCTATTAACAATTATATATTATTATTATTATTATCTATTTTATTATTTTTTCATAACTAATTTTTATATATCGTTATTATTTTTATTTTATAATTTATTTATTTATTAACGAATATATATTAGTATTATTATCATTTTTATTTTCTTATTATTATTTATTTATTTTATTATTTCTTTCGTAACTAATTTATATATATTATTATTATTTATTTTTATATATATATTAATCTATTTATTTATCTATTAACGAATATATATTATTGCTTATTTTTATTATTTATTTTATTTAACTATCATCTTACATTTACCTTATTTATATAAAAGTGAGGTCTCCATTTTAACTAATTCCCATTTAAGTAAAATTTTTAATTATTAAATTATTCATGTTTACTAATTAATAATGTAAACCCTTTCTAATATTATTTCATTTATATAATTATATATTTATATATAGGTATGGTCATTAACTATCTTCCCTTTAAATATTCAATTTGACTTTTTGACTGTCCCTAAGTCATAGCTAGCCATTGATCTAGATAGTTGTTGGAGGCCCTGCTCAGACTATTTATCATGTTAAGCTGGATCTGTTTCTTCAACTTGTCCTGACAATGAGCCACACTTGCTAGTTCGAAACGCGTCGACAAAGATCTTTCAATATGTGATTTACGCCGAAGCTCTTGTTACAACTGTCATGGATCACAGAAGTCTCAATTCAACAGATGAGGAACTATTTGTCTCTCAAGGCAAGTATGCTTGTTAAGTTATGGTATGTTCTATGCTTATCACAGTTTACTTCTTTTTCTTATTATATTCCACCGATTAGCAATCACATGTACATAAAGTAAAGTGCAGATAGAACATTAAACGATCGACAGAAAACAAGCCAAGACAAGAGACACAAGATGTGGCGGCTAGCCAGGGACAAACCCCACAATGTGTGGGGAACCCTTTGATCAAATCTTCTTTTATCTTCAATAATTCAGCAGAGAGAAATAGTACAATAAATCTGATTCATATCAGCAGTAGCAAACCCTAGATCAGCAGCATCAGTATTAGCGGCTTCATTATCAAACTAGGGCAGACGATATCTCACAAACCGACCGTCGGATTGACTTCATTCCACCACCAAAAGTTTCGGCTTCCAGAGGAGGTTCATATGAACCTACAGCGTAGTTCAGATGAGGAGATCTTCTAGGCCACGCAAGTCAATCTTTACTTCTGCAGTTGTAGCTTCAGTTTCAGCAGTTTCCGGCTTCAAACTAGGGCAGTCGATATCTTGCAAACCGTTCGTCAAATTGACTTCATTCCACCACCAAAAGTTGCGGCTTTCAAAGGAGGTTCAAATGAACCTACAGCGCAGTTCCAAAGAGAAGATCTTCTAGGCCACGCAAGTCAATCTTTACTTCTGCAGTTGCAGCTTCAGTTTCAGCAGTTTTCGGCTTCAAACTAGGGCAATCGATATCTTGCAAACCGTTCGTCGGATTGACTTCATTCCACCACCAAAAGTTGCGGCTTTCAAAGGAGGTTCAGATGAACCTACAGCACAGTTCCAAAGAGGAGATCTTCTAGGCCACGCAAGTCAATCTTTACTTCTGCAGTTGTAGCTTCAAATTCAACAGCTTCCGGCTTCACATGTGTGAGAGAGAGACCCATTTCAGCGCAGTAGAGAAGAGACTCATATCTGCGTAGTAGAGAGAGAGAGATGTGATGAGATGAGTGAGTCTAAATGAGGAAAAGTCCTCTTATATTTATACACAACGTTGGTGGGTGAATAGATGCTACTGTTGGGCTTCTGAGCCTACATGAGTTGTAGGTCGGCTTGATAATAATTCCATAATCAAAATAAATTCATATCTCCATGAATACTTATCGGAATTGGATGATCTTTATATCAATCCTACACCTCTCGACAAGAGGAATCTAATAAAAATATTATCAGCCATGAATAAGATGACCCACATGAATTTTTTCCCTAGTTTCCAATTTTAACACTCCCTCTCAACCATGGAGAACTTCATATGATATCTGTCTATCGGTCGTTATTATTCATCCATCAAATGCACTGCCCTGTACAGCCTGACCCTTGCCCTGCTCTGCTCTATTCTTCTTGTTCTGCTTTGTCTTGTTCTGCCTGCACTGATCTGTATTGTTTTGCTCTGTTCTGCTTTGCTCTTGCATTGTTCTGTTCTTCTCTGCTTTTGTCTGAATTATGAAGAAGAAGAAATGATCGAGGATGTATCATACTGGCTCAAAGTCAGTCTCAGAGTATGTACCACTGGTCCCAGACTAGTCTCAACCAACCCAAAGTCAGCGTCATAGTGAGTACAACTCCAATGGTCCCAGACCAATATCATCCTCCACTGACTCAAAGTCAGTCTCAGAGTATGTACCACTGATCCCAGACCAGTCTCAACCGACCCGAAGTCAGCGTCATAGTATGGTACAACTCCTACCACTGGTCCCAGACCAGTATCATTGATCCCAAATCAATGGAGGTCATCCTAGTGTAGGGAGTACGGTAGTTACAACGATGCATCCATCGGTACTACTATGGTCCCTAACTTCATTTCCCTGCTCATTGATCAGATGAGAGGTACTTCCCATGAGTCCCAAACTGCATGGGTAGGATGCCTCGACAAGAGAACTAATCAATCATGTCCTCACAGGAGAACACATCAATCCTGCTACAATCGCCATGGAGAACACATCAATCCAGGCCTCACAGGAGAACTAATCATCCTGCTACACAGGAGAGCGAATCATCCTGTTCCACAAGAGAGCGAATCATCTTGTCCCACAAGAGAGCGAATCATCTTGTTCCAGTGTGCACCACCAGGGGAGGGTGAGTCACCATGTGGTCGTATGTTGCTCCAGTAATAACCGCAAGCCCTCAGAGCTCCCAGAGCTCAATGTATGCAACATGCAGGACCCTTGTACAAGGGTTTCTTACCGACTCCAAGTCGTTTGGGAAAATCACAGATTAGATCTTTCCTCGGGGCTTTGACAAGGTGTATCAACCTGTACGTCATCTTAATGTGATGGAGCCTCCTTGCTCATCAACTTACCATATCCCAGATGATGTCTATCTGCTAGAGCAATTGACGAATACAGGATTCCTCAATAATCAAATCCCACCTCTGGTTGTTACAGAGAATCACAGTGGTATCCAATGTAAATCCAAACAGCTCACTGAAGAGCTTTCGCAACCAAACTACCTCACACGAGGTTATGCTAGCAACAATATATCCTGCTTTGGCGGTGCTCAAAGCCACTGACTTCTACTTCCTGCTCATCCACGATATCGAAGCAGATCCCAAGGTGAAACAGTACCCGGAAGTGCTCTTACGGTCCACCACACTGCCTGCCCAATCAACATCAGTATATCCAAGTAGTCTCACATCTCTGGCAGTGTATCTTAATCCATGAGAGATTGTGTCCTGAAGACATCTCAAAAGATTCTTGGCATCAATCCAGTGAGGCTCAACCAAATATGAGCTCACAATGCTAACTGCAAAACATATGTTCGGATGGAGGTTCACCAAGAACATCAATGCGAATGAGTTTTTGAAACTCAAAGGCATTTCCCAAGTCTGGTCCGACATCACTACCATATAACTTCTAAAAGTTAAGATCCTCGAGGTAGTCACAGGCTTGCAGTCCATCATACCAAATCTTTCCAATATCTTTACCACATATTTCCCTTGAGATAGGAAAATTTCCCTTGGCTTCTGCCATACTTCAAGTCCTTGGTCCTTCATTTCAAATTCAAAAGCCATCTCCCTCTAACATTTGTGAATGAGAGGGTTTGCACCTGTTAGAAAGAGATCATCCACATACAATACCAGTATGAGAGGCTTGTCATCTTCAACCTTAAGTAAAGGTTAGGATCGGCTTCACTCCTAGTGAATCCCAGCTTCATCAAGTAGCTATCAATCCTCTCATACCATGCTCGGGGTGCTTGCTTCAGCCCATAGAGAGCTTTCTTCAACCTGCATACATGAGATTTTCGATCATAAATCTCAAATCCTTCGGGTTGCTCCACGTAGACCTCTTCTTTGATCGAGCCATGCAAGAACGCAGTCTTGACATCCATCTGATGTAGGTTCCATCATTGTGAAGCGGCAAGGGCTATGATCGAGCGGATGGTCGTATATCTGGCAACAGGTGCAAATATCTCATCATAGTCTATACCTTCCTTTTGGGAGAAACCTCGAGCAAAAAAACGAGCCTTATACTTTTCCGTGCTTCCATCTGCTGCATGCTTTATCTTGTAAAGCCATTTTGAAGTAACAATTGTCTTGTCCAGGGTCTGGGAACTACTTCCCAGACATCATTCTCCATAATAGACTCATATTCTATGGTCATAGCATCCTTCCATACTTGATTCTTGACGGCATCTGAGAATGACGAAGGCTCATTTTGTATGATCGTGCTCATGATGGTCAGGTATCCTTGATACCTATTAAGTTTCTTTCTTTGACGAAAGGTTCCTCAGGGTGCAGCATGTCCTTTAGCATCATCAAGTATCCCCCTAAGCCATGTAGGCCTCTTCCTAGAAGATGAAGGCTCATGTGGATGAGAATCTATCAGATCCATCGGTTCTTCTACATCAGGCATTGATTCATCATCCTTTTCTTTCAGTTCCCTGGTGTTGGCTTCTTGAGAGCTCCTCAAAGTCGAAAGATTGTTCACCTTGTGGTGAACTTTTCTTTAGGAGTCTTGGAACCCAATGCTTGATGAGGGCATCAATTTTGTACATATACGACGGTGATTGTAGTTTCAGCCCATAGAAACATCAGAAGTCTTTGATCATGTAGAATGGCCTAGAAAGCTTCCATCATCGTGCGGTTCTTCCTTCCCACCACACCATTCTGCTCAGGAGTATGTGGTGTAGTAGTCTCCCTCTTAATGCCAACCTTAGGTATGCCTGAGTGAACCAATTGTAATATATCAGAGGTCTTGCTTTGGCTTGAGGGGAATGGTCCCCTTTTGAGCTTTCCTTCAGCACATCCTGGACATACACCTTCATTCTCTATTCAAAATTCAAGCATCCCTATCACCATTTGTCTTACACCGAGTATAGCTTTATAATGAAGGGGGAAAAACCTCTAATGCCAAAGTTCGGACTGAAGAGATCTGTCATAAGACATGACACCTAGCAGACTTCCATTGACCTGATATAATGAATCACTAAACCCAAGAGTAAAGGCATCTTTAACATTATTTTTCCATATACATATCTTACCATCGCTGAAGGTTACCTTGTAGCCTTTGTCTTCCGTTCCCGAGATGGACACTGGGTTCTTTTTGAGGTCAGGTGCATTTAATACATCCTGGAATTTCTGGCCTTCTTGAATGCTTGTCCTCTTCCTTGATTCCCAGCTCTCCTCTTACCTTTGTTGTTGAATTTGTCATTCCTTTGATTGCCATCAGAGGGATTTTGATCATCGTCCTAGAGTGAGTCCTTTCTATTAGGGCACTCCCTTGCATAGTGACTTGCTTTATCGCAAATGTAACATCGTCATTTTCTTCTAGCCTTAGGTCTAGCCTTTCCTTTTGATTTAGTCCCGGAATTATTTCTTTTCTTTGCATGAAAAGAAAAGGCAGCAGGAGGAACTTTAGGCATGGGCATTTCTTACATTTCTTCCCTTGTTTCTTCTTGAATGCATCTAGCCATTAATTCCTCGAAACCATGAATTACATTATAGTTCAGAAGAGTAGTCCTGAACACATGCCATTCAGATGGTAATCCTTCAAGAGTTGTGAGTGCCATTTCTCTGTTAGTAATAGTTTCCCCAATAGATAGGAGATCGTTCTTGATCTCGGTGATTCTTAAGAAGTATGCTTGCATACTTTCATCTTTACCCTTCTTGATTTCCCTCAGCTTATTTCTAAGAAACAAAACTTGATTTGCATCATTAACTTTAAATAAACTCACCAGTCTGTCGTAGATTTCCTTGGAGGTGTCTAGATCAAAGATGTAGGCCACCAAGCGCTTGTCGATAAAGTCCCGGATGATCTTCTTTGTTTTGACTTCTCCATTTTTCCAATTGTTCTAGGCAGCAGCAGATGCATTTGATGAAGGCTCAACAATATTACCTCTTACAAGGTCCAGCACTCCTTGATCTTCAAGGGTTAGATCGACAGACATCTTTCATCCGTGATAGTCAGCTTTCTCACGGAGCTTGTCTTCGGCAGGAAAGAGTATTTGAGGACCCCATAGTTCTTTTAGGATAGCCTTGCCAATCTTCTCTTCAATGATTGCTCTTGCTCTTGCTCGGGCTTTGTCTTCACCTCAGCTCTGATGCCATGTTAAGTTATGGTATGTTCTATGCTTATAACAGTTTACTTCTTTTTCTTATTATTTTCCACCGATTAGCAATCACATGTACATAAAGTAAAGTGCAGATAGAACAGTAAACGATCGACAGAAAACAAGCCAAGACAAGAGACATAAGATGTGGAGGCTAGCCAGGGACAAACCCCACAATGTGTGGGGAAACCCTTTGATCAAATCTTCTTTTATCTTCAATAATTCAGCAGAGAGAAATAGCAATAAATCTAATTCAAATCAGCAGTAGCAAACCCTAGATCAGCAGCATCAGTATTAGCGGCTTCATTATCAAACTAGGGCAGACGATATCTCACAAACCGACCGTCGGATTGACTTCATTCCACCACCAAAAGTTTCGGCTTCCAGAGGAGGTTCAGATGAACCTACAGCGCAGTTTAGATGAGGAGATCTTCTAGGCCACGCAAGTCAATCTTTACTTATGTAGTTGTAGCTTCAGTTTCAGCAGTTTCCGGCTTCAAACTAGGGCAGTCGATATCTTGCAAACCGTTCGTCGGATTGACTTCATTCCACCACCAAAAGTTGCGGCTTTCAAAGGAGGTTCAGATGAACCTACAGCGCAATTCCAAAGAGGAGATCTTCTAGGCCACGCAAGTCAATCTTTACTTCTGCAGTTGCAGCTTCAGTTTCAGCAGTTTCCGGCTTCAAACTAGGGCAGTCGATATCTTGCAAACCGTTCGTCGGATTGACTTCATTCCACCACCAAAAGTTGCAGCTTTCAAAGGAGGTTCAGATGAACCTACAGCGCAGTTCCAAAGAGGAGATCTTCTAGGCCACGTAAGTCAATCTTTACTTCTGCAGTTGCAACTTCAAATTCAACAGCTTCCGGCTTCACATGTGTGAGAGAGAGACCCATTTCAGCACAGTAGAGAAGAGACTCATATCTGCGCAGTAGAGAGAGAGATGTGATGAGATGAGTGAGTCTAAATGAGGAAAAGTCCTCTTATATTTATACACAAAATTGGTGGGTGAATAGATGCGACTGTTGGGCTTCAGAGCCTACATGAGTTGTAGGTCAGCGTGATAATAATTCCATAATCAAAATAAATTCATATCTCCATGAATACTTATCAGAATTGGATGATCTTTATATCAATCCTACACCTCTCGACGAGAGGAATCTAATAAAAATATTATCAGCCATGAATAAGATGACCCACATGAATTTTTGCCCTGGTTGCCAATTTTAACACAACGAGATACTGAAGAAGTTCCATATGGAGCATAAAACCCATGGAGACTCCTCTAGCAGGGAATTGAAGGAAGGAATATGTTACTTCAGGTGAAGTAGTGGAGGTTACTATTTACAGAAAGCTTGTGCGTTCACTTATGTATTTGGTAAACACACGACCGGACATATGTTTTTCAGTTAACAAACTTAGTCAAGCAATGGTTAAGCCAACCAAACTCTTTTGGAAGGTAGATAAACATGTGTTGAGATATCTCATAGGCACCACTTAGTTTGGTCTTTGGTACAGACGAACAGAGGGAGTGAAGTTGCAAGGCTTTACAGAGACAGATTGGGAAAGGATTCCATCTGATAGGAAGATCACATCTAAGGGAATATTTAATATTGGTTTAATATTAATTTGTTGGTACAGCAGGAAGCAGAGATCATTTGCACTCAATTCAGCAGAAGTGGAGTGCATGGTTGCTAGTCAAGCAACTTGTGAGGCTATCTGGATGAGGAAGATCATTGTTGGGTTATTTTTTCAACAAATGGATCCTACAATGATTTACTGTGACAATTAGATTTGCATCAAACTCTATGAGAATCTAGTTTTTCATGATCAGTCCAAGCATATCGACATATGGTATCACCATCTACGATATTTTGTGCAGAGGATAATCATGTCGTTGGAGTACATTCCTACAGAGGAACACGAAGCAGACATCTTGACTAAAGCACTATCAAGAGGTAAATTCAAATTCCATAGAGGTAGGATTGACGTATCTCATAATATCTTTCTTTTTTAGAGGGAGTGTTGAAAATGCAATAAGAAAATCCTAATTTAATTTTGTCCTTGAATTAAATTAGGAATAAAATTGTAATTCCACATCACAAGGCAACTTGTATGAGATAACTAACTTAATTTGACTTAGTTGGCTCAGTTAATTCGAGTTGAGGGTCTAACTTGAGTCATGTAGAATGTATCCTACTTTATATGAGCCCTGGCTGAGTTTATTTTGAGTTGTAATTAATTTATTTAGTTTTACTGAGTTAAATTCAGTTAAACTAGTTCCAATTGAAGAAGGAACTTGTATAAGGTCAGACAGTGAGGTGTTGATTCATGTGTTCAACCAGTTAACTCATGATTCACTCATAAATAACTCATGCATGTCAGATCTAAGAGTTACCCAGTTGATATTGGAGTTCAAGGGCGGTGTACTATTAGTTGTATAATCATCTGAATTATACAGGTGGTGCATGCAGATAGAGGAAGGCCTATGAGGATTGTGCAATTCATATTGATAAATTTCCCTAATTAATAGGGAGCTAATTCCCAAGGAAACAACACAAGTAAATAGGGACTTGGGCAAGCCAAAACTTGTTTAAGTATTGGCCTAGGCTTGTCTAGGAAGTTGTGAGACAAATAGAGATAGTGCAAAGGTTTCTCGGGCTTGAGCAAAGCATTGTAATCTTCTCATACTTTTTGAATAATACAATATACAGATATCAGGGGTTTTTATCTTTTCTTTCTGTGGGAAATCATTGTGTAATGTGGTTGATTGAATTCTTTCTCATGTATGCTTCATGATTTTGTGATCGTTTAATTGTTTCCGTTGCTAAGTAGAGTATATTCAAGACTATTGTTTTACTAAATTACAATTAGCAGTTTGAATCTACAAGGAATATATATCTATCTATCTATATATATATATATATATATATATATATATATATATATATATATATATAGTGTTCCAATTTTGTAATTAGATAAAGATGTTGATAAGCCTAATTTTATTGGTGCAATCTGATTAATAGTAAAAATGGTTTTTTTGGTCATAATCTTGCAATATAATTTGAAGTAAGATTGTGATATCATGTTGTTTATAATGCATTTATGAATGTATAAATGGATTTAGCGCCATAAAAAAACCCTGATGCATTCAAACTTTACAAATTAAACAACTAAAATTTATTATTCGTAAAAATCTCTACCAAATTTTGAGAAAATTTGACCAAGAAAAAGTGTCTGAAAAATGGTCATTTTGTCTATAAGGTAGACTATGCTAATTTTGTCTCATTTAAAATAGATTTATCATATTAAAAAAAACATAAGAAACATAAAGTAATAAAATTATATTGTAATTCCAAGTGGAACTTACAATTTTACTATGTACTTATACTTTAAATAACCTATTTAATTTGTACCCTAACTTAATTAATTCATGCTTATATTATATTATTTATGTGTAATCTTTAGTGGATCTCTCATCTATTTTTATAACTTTTGCAAGATTATACATAAAACTTTACTTGAATTAAATAATCATGATTAGTTTTTCTATTTAAAGAGGGCTTTGGATGAAGATTTGGTTTGGCGTGCAGAGATGGAAACTCAAGTTGTATCATTTGCCTTGATAATTGAAACTTTATAGATTTTAGTCCACACCAAGCCTGGTAAAGTAGCCTTCCATGTGAGTATATCAAAGTTTTGGATAAATATGATGGTTTCGTAATACTAGGGAGGTGAGTCACCTCAATCCTGGTGTAATGTCCAAGTTTCTAGTGTATATTTTAAAATTGGCATACCCCCAAAGCAAGGGAAGGGAACACCAAAGAGGTAGAGGCTTTTAACACCCTCCTCCCACATCCACCCAAGTAACCATGCCAACTGGGGTAAACATGAGACGAGAGGCCACTATGATCATATTCGACCTCCTATGTGACCTTAAGGAAGTGGAATCAACAGAACATCACACACAGTCATCCAACATCATCAACTCAACCACTTATACAGCCTATCCCTAGGTCCCACTGTTGTTCTGAACCTCTTAGTCCATAGTCGCTCTCATGCTACGGGCAAGGTAGTGACCAGAGACCTAAATTCGCTCTCATAGGCCTGTCTTCCAGCGACTGTGAACTAAAGTTGCCAATTTTGTGCTAATGACCCAAGGATTTAAGCCACTTTTTCAAGCCCAGAGCCTAGGCTACTGCCCAGAATGGAATGATAGCTCAGAATCAAGTAAAGTACAGGGAAACAATGATGCAAAAGCAATAAGTTGATCAGACATATTGTCAACATGTATCCTATAGGTGTAAAAAATAGAATTAAGTGTAGGGATCTCATACTTATCTAAGAATCACTATGAACCATTGCTCCCTCATGCCATTTTCTACCTTATCACTTATTAGGTCATAGATACCATATCCATTCAAATACAAGTAAAAACATACTGAGATCCATACATAGCTGTTATCACAAAATTTACATATAACCAACATAATAGGAACAAAAATACCATAAACATGTCATCCATGAAAATCCATATATATATCAGCACATTTGCACATACAAATCAAGGGAATGAAATTCTTATTAATCAATGCAATCAACCAACCAGAGATGGGACTACCACGTTCCACCCAACCATAGAATGGTTGAGCCAAATCTCTCTTCAGCCATTCACCCCCATGCCATACTCCAAGCATGAATGTGGGACTCAAACCAAAAGAACTCAACCAAGGCATACCGAGGCTAAACCACCTCATCCTCATCAATAGAAACTAGGCTTTACCATAATCCATCCTGAATCACTAGGCCAACATAATGAACACATCATAATAGGCTTTACCATGATCTCCACCCGATCACTAGGCCAAACAAGCATGCATTCCACCATATTTATCCACCTACACCATGAGGAATTTTCCTGTCTCCTAGTCTCTTAGGCTTTACCATAATCCAAACCCATATTACTAGGCCCTAAACCAAGACCCATGTTTATCGCGAGTCTGGCACATTCCAACATGTGCCCATCGCGGTTTTAAGCCTCACAAGAGTGATGACCCTCATTTTAGGGTTTTAAGATTTATTTCTTCAAGGAAAGCTCAAGGTATTTTCAACAAAGTCTTAGGAGGGATCTGAGTTGTATACATGGATGAGTATATTGTATAATATTCATGTTTCAGGCACTTTAGGATATGTCACATGGAAGTGCAGGAGGCGTGACAAAATATTGTGTAACAGATACCCCCTAATGCATGAAGGCAGAACAAGGAGTGATGGCTGATATGCTTTACGAGCTTTTGGCAAGGACAAGGAAACACATGATCAAGAGACCTGTAAATCAAGGATGCATATACATATACATATCTGAGATCAAAACATGAATCCATAGCATGGACGTAGCCATCCGAATGATGAAGACTATATGAAAAGATCCATGGTATGGGCGTAGCCATCCAGATAACAAGGATCATCATAAATATAAAGTCTCACGGTATGGTCACAACCATCTGTATAGTAGAAACATGTGTACAATCATGAATGACATATAACTCCATGCAGCCTGAGTCATAACAGACAAGACTCAGGGTCTTGCGCTCCATCCCGACCCGATCAATGTACAAATCCTAACATGTGAATAAACGTGTTGAAGTCGAACATGCTAGAAAACCACCTGATTACCATCCATTGATGTAGACCATTAACAAGCACGAGAGGAACCACCCATAATGACGATGGTCCTCAAGGTACGACAGTACAATCCATGAATGTGATAACAAAGCTAAATTCGAACACTCGTGGAATCATCCAATCGAAATCCAATGATGAAGACCTGTCATTGGATACGAATAATTGGCCATTAGGGCATGCCAACTCTAAGGTACTAAAGGGAAGCTTCTAAGTCATCTTCCTAGATAATGAGCTGAATTCGACACGAAGTGACCCGTCGAAGGAGGGTCACAATGATTCCCCCATCATCGACACGAAACGAGGAAAAAAATGGAATAAGTTTCAAGGCTATAACAATGACTCAAATGGTGTATAGGTAAATAACTGCATATTGGACTTCTCTTGAACATATTGGTGACACGACTCCGGAGTGTGGCAACATTAGACACAACATATGACCAAGGGTCATAATGACGAGGTGGAATAGTCAAATGAGAGACAAAATGGATCACCCAAACTCGGAAGGACAACTAACTAAGTTAGGATATCCCAAACCCAACACGATATGCATAAGAGTGTCATGTTCAAGAGCGACATGCTGCCTATACAGAGGATGTTTCATATTCATTTTTTCCCCACTATTTCTAGTGAGTACCTCTTTATTTTTACACAATATTTAAGAGGATATCATATGCTTGTCATATAAGTTCACCCTTCAGATGAATCCATCCTAGTAAGTTTTACGAGCCCTAGGAAGGAGAAGCTCGATCTCATCATGGTGACAAGTCTTTCGTCGTTTTAATTTTTACGAGTCTGATGGAAGAATAACTCAGTGTCTTTTTCATATTTAGAGAGTTTGAAAAAGAGACGAAAAAGAAAACTCCATCAGGTCCCTTTTCGTAATTTGTCTCTTGAATCCGAAAAGGTAGAAAACAATATTCAAGAGAACCTCCTAGCCATGTTCAACTAAGGTGTTCCTTTTTCGTACAATAGTCTATCTCAGTCCGGAAAAGGGTTAAACTTATACTGAGTAGATGTCAATTCATTTACTTTAACAAGTTCGAAATGACAAGTACTCGGAAATATTTTCATATTTTTGGAGTTTAAAAATATCTGAAAGAGGACTCCACCTGAAGGAAAAAGTGGTATGAAAGGATAGAAACTGGTTCCGGTCATGATGGAACTACTCAGAACATGTAATGGTTAAGAGGTTAGCTAATAGAACCACTCATCTCATATTTTCCTCAGGCAAGGGTAAAGCAACCAAGTGAAAGCATATGATCGGCCAAAGAGAAGATGGTGATGGAATGAACAAACCATGGCTCATTAGGAAAAAATCGGCTTATAAAAATGGAAATCACGAGATGTAAAGTGGGAATGGTTTCATTTTTACACAAGCCTGAAACATGAGAAACTATTCTTGAGTTTACTTGAGGATGGTTTCATTTTTTCACAAGCTTGAAACATAAGAAGAAACCATGCTTGGATTTGGTTTCATTCTTACACAAGCTTGAAACAAAGATAAATTATGCTTGAGATAAGTTTACACGCCCCCAGCATTATGACTCAATTCAAGGTACATGCCCCCCAAGCTTCATTTCATTCATCTAAGTGGATGGAATGAAGGTTTGCTTACGAGATCAAGTGAAAGACTTGGCTAGAATTTTACGACATATAATCAAAGACTTGAATTGGAAGGGAGTTTGTTTCATTTTAATGAGCTTGACACAAGAAAAGAACCATGCTCATGACACTTATTTCATTTTTTAATGAGGTTTAAATAGCAAAAGAATTATTCTCAGATCCCTTGTTTCATTTTTTAAGGAGCTTGACACAAGACAGGGAACTCTACTCCAACCCTTTGATCATGGACCAAAGGAGGCCATGGCTTCCAAGAGGTTCTCATCAGAAGGGAGAACAACACTCTGGAAGGAATACATGTCTAGGGATCTAATTGAAAAATTAGGCTCCAATGCCCCTAGTACATAGCGTACTACATCGCCTACTAGACCATCAGTAGATGTGGGAATCGAACAGGTGGCCATGTAATTAACCTACGACAGCAGTGATACTACTTGCACATAAGAACCATTTAGGGATGATGGTTGAGTGGGAGCTGATTTAGGACCAATGAATGTAAGTTGATCAATGATCACAATGTTTCCTTCATGTGGGAAACACATCACTCGAAAGAGGGAAGAAACAAGAGCTCCCATGACATAAACATAGTCACGGCCAAGGAGTAGATTAAAATATAAAGGGCCTTGGACAACCATCACATCTATATAGACAGTCTTTCCTCCCAAATTAATAGGTAACTTAGGAAATATCCCTAATGGTTGATTGGCTCCTTTGTTAAAATATAACAGATTCTGGGTGACGGGGACAAGTTGAGGAGAAACCAAAGCTTACCAAGTAGTTTAGGATAGAATACTAATAGATGCATCGTCATCTATGACTATGCTAGATACATCCATATGGTAAGCTTGTACTGTAATCAGGAAAGGAACATAAGATGGAAGGCGATATCCTACCAGTCGATTCCAATCAAAAGAAGTGACTAAACTACTCAGAGGGGGTGTCGTAGGAACGTGAGAGCTACCCTCTTGCTTGATGGGAATAGGAGAAACACTCTCATTCACCTCAAGAATAGGAGGATTTCCCTCCAGCTCATTCGAAACTAAAGAAACTAGAACTTGAGCAGTATGAGGTTCACTCTCTACTAGAGAGGTGCGGTTAACTGAAGGTGGAGTCAAGTCTACCATTTTCTCAACAAATGGTTGGTCAAGAACAGACCCACGAAACTCACTTTCAAAGAGAGCAAGGTTGACCAAAGATGACTTTTGATCAATCGTTGGATCAACTAGCGAAGGATTAGGGGAAACCTTTCGCTAACTAGCCAGAAGATGAGGTTGGAAAGCTTTAATGTTTTCTAACTATTTGGAAACTTCATCCATGAGAGGAAAAAGGTGAATGGGATGATTACATTCACACAACGTACAAGGAAATTTGACTTTTCGCTTTTTCACATGAGTTTTAATAGTTGAAAGTTTATCACCAGCATGATCGTCAGAGGTTGATGACAAATGTCGATGTGAACCTGTGGACCACACTTCTAAAACCTTGGGAATACCAGGACAATTCCAAATAAGGTGGTCATCCTTACATAACATGTAAGGTAATTTTACTTTCTGGGGCTCGTTGGAAGATTTTTCTTCACTATTTGCATCTGTAGCAATGGCTGCTTGGTTTCCCCCTTGCTTATTTTTCTTCTTCTTCTTCTTAGCTTCCTCGTTACTAGTATCTAGACTTTCACCAAGCAAAGAGGAAGAATGGGTGAAGAAATAGGCGAAGAAGGAAATGGGTCAACTTTAGGATCAATATGAGGTTGATGTTGTTCAGGTGGAGGAGAAATCGGTTGAAAAGAAGTTTGGACACTCGGAACCATTGAGGTCAAAAATAACCAAACTGGCAGACCAATGGTCAATCCAGGAAGGGACAACGTTTCCATATAGGGAGCACCAGTATTTCCAAAAGAAGGAAAAGGACTAGGATTCCCATCAGAGGGGTTTCCTTGACTGGTAGACTCAGGAAATGTTTCCATTGGTATCAACCTAAGATCTACTAAGGAGTATTTCCACAGGAAGGATGTTGTTCCGCGGTCAATTAATTTTAGAATTTGAAACAAAAACTTTGCCTTTTCATGTTTTAAGAGTCGAGAAAAGGACGAAAAGGTGACTCTAGTTGCTTTCATTGGTTTAGCGAGCTCGAAAGGACAAGTGCTCGATGATCTTTTCAAATTTAAGGAGTCAAAAAAGATCGAAATGACTACTTAGGATACTCTAGGAAAAAAGGATTACCAAGTAACCGTGAACTGCAATATACACCTCAGCGAATAAATTTACCAAGGACTTAACGTACATGCAGGCAATCTCCCCAAATGTTGTGTTTGGTGTATCACGTTTACAAGGCAGTAAACTCAGTTTTCTATGGATAAAGGTTTGCAACCTATGGGGATCTCCCTTTATATACGTGATGGTATGGGGAGCACAAGTCTTTGCTAGCGCTATCTAATGCCGAAGCGAACAACAACTGCTAAGTTTTAAATACGTCGGAACACATCTCTAGCCTAGACCACTAAATATGAACGTTAATGTTTCAAATGCTCCTTAGATAAATTGATAGATTTTAAAGTTGATCTTGAAATTATGTTTCATTTTTGGACTCAAGACGATGTCACCTAAACATCTATGATGCAACTATATGAGAAAAGGAAAATGTTCGTTTCAATGAAAGCTAGACTAATCAAGGGAAGAAATTTCAATCAATAATGCATCATGCAAAATTCCTTCCAATAAATTTCACTTTCGTCTTCCAAATGAAAAATGTGAAAACAAAATCTAATCTTTCATTTCACTAAATGCAAAAAGTAAAAATGGTTTTCCACTTTTCACTATCCTAAATGCAACTTTTCCGAAAGCAAAATGATTTTACTTTACAAAGATGCACTTATACGAATTATGTTTTTCTTTTCTTTTGAATGATGTGATGCACCTAATACAATTTTTAGCTTTCAATCATCGAAAAAATGTGATCTATTTTCAATGATGAATCTCAAAAAATATCTTCTCAATGCAACTAATCTAATGCATTTTCACGAAAAGTAAATTTTGAAATACAAGCTAAAACAGATGCAAAATGATGTTTTCAATGATTTCTACAGAAAACAACACTCAATCAATCATCAAAACAAACATCTCAATGGCATCAACAAGCAGTAAGAAATGACCAATGACTAGAAACCCTAGAATTCAGTCAGATTTCACTTCGAAGCCAACGAGACAAATTTTGCAAATTAATCAAGGCAATCAATCAAAACATTAACAAATCCAAGCATACAGGATGGGAAAAGACCTTAGGGGCCAACACACACTGGACTCTTAAGAAGAAACCTCAAAAATTCTCACATTCAAGGATCATCGCTACTTTATATACCCAAACCCACGATTATTGCTACGTTTCATAGGCAAACCCACGATGGCATAACTACTTTGTATAGCAAAAGTAGTGATGATTTCAGCATGACCAAAAAAATGAAGAATTTTGTTTTCATCGCGACTGTAAAGGTAAAAACCGCGATGCCATCACGACTTTCAAGGGTAAACCCACGATGGGCGAGGAATATGGGAAAAAGCTAAAAATATTCCAAGAAACAATCCATACTTAGCAC
Organism: Pinus tabuliformis; assembly: GCA_031772625.1. NCBI lineage: Eukaryota > Viridiplantae > Streptophyta > Pinopsida > Pinales > Pinaceae > Pinus > Pinus tabuliformis. The sequence continues at coordinate 1,492,650,043 of CM062804.1, read as the reverse complement.
TCTAAGGCAATAATCAATGATGGTACAAACCCATACTGATGCAGATAAGCCAAAAAATCGGCGATTGGTCAAACTAGTCAAAAGATCAAGGATGAAAGATTAAATGGAAAGGGTCATAGGCTCCCTACCGAAGTCGCCATTTTGTTGACAAGGTTAATCCTCTCTACGAACAAAGACGATCCCTCTAGCCCAATGAGTGGGTCTAGAAACTGAAGTGACAATCAACTAAACATATTCCTAGATTATAAATGAAAAGTAGAACAAGAGAGATGGCCTACCTTGCTCTGATGCTATTTCGATTTCCTTTGTTGAGATCCTCGAACCGCTTGTGTCATGGACTTGTTCCTACTTTTTTCAGTGCTCATGTACCTACACAAGTGATCAAGAGGCAACAAAGCATGCCAAAACCAATAGCAAATCCAATAATAACCTACTTAGCTGATCAAGGAATGCCAAGCCAATACATACATGAACATATATATTTTGGGAAGATGAACCAGCAGTTGTATATTATTTAAAGAATAAAAGGAAGATTACAACCATAGCCTTGATGTTGAAAGACACTCCTTGAGTGGTAATCCAAGTCCAAGCCAATAAACTCTCCAACACTCCTTCTCCAAGTCTAATGAATGGCCTCTAAGCACAAGCTCAGCATAGGGGTGCAAATGGACATAGACTAACCCAGCCTCTAACCTAACCAACCATTGGGGAATCAGAGACGATGAATTTATAGACTAGGAAAGGGAATTATGACTTCTCCAAAGATAGGATTAGGCCCTCATCTCAAGAAGGTAGTTCATAGGGATAAGACAAAGAGGTCAAGTTAGGAATATTCAACCTCATCTACACCGAACATCCTCCAGCTCGCCACTCTGGAAGTTTCTAAGTCACGAAGCTTCTCATCCTCTTTGGGAAAATTTCCTTTTTGGGATCAACACGGGTATATGAGCAATCAGAGCAATGTCATCGCGGGTCTAGAATATTGCAACATGCAACCATTGTGGTTTTAATCCTCACAAGAGCAATGACCCTCATTTTAGGGTTTTAAGAATTATTTCTTCGAGAAAAGCTCAAGGTATTTTCCAACAAAGTCTTAGGAGGGATCTTAGTTGTATACATGGATGAGTATATTGTATAATAGTCATGTTTTGGGCACTTCGGGGTATGTCACAGGCAAGTGTAGGAGGCGTGAAAAAATATTGTGTAACACCTGCCATTCACTAGCAAGGATTCATATACCATCTGAGGCAACACAAAATCTAAGTTTACCACAACCCACATTTGGGTTTAGGGGTTACTAGGCCATGTGTTCTATCATTTCGAAGATCCACCTCACTCAACTTTGAATCCATCCAACAATCCAGCTCAACAAAACGTGAGAACCCCATCACACCATGGCTATCCAGAAATGGAAAGGCTAGGCTGAAAACAATGTTACACCTGGAAAAACCCATGCCATGATAGAAAAGAACCACGTGCAATGCCATGCATGCCAAATCTAGCAAGGAAAATACACATGCAAGTCTATACTTGCAATAAATCTTGTTGTAGTTGCTTGATCCTTGCTTCCTCTTGCCTTCTTTTCCTTTCCTACTCCAATTCCAAAGTGCTCCAAGAAAATCTCTAAGTATTCAAGAGTATGAGAGAGAGAGAGAGAGAGAGAATAATGAGAGTGCTCCAAAAATGAACTGGCAAAAGGTTACCAATTGATCCTCATAAGCCTTTTTATGAATGAGGCCTCTATTTTCTTCATTTTCCATTATTTTCCTTCATTTTCCTCCTCACATGCAACCTGTGACCTTTCACCTCCTTTTTCTCCTAATTTCCATTATTTTCATAAATAATTGTGCCAAAATGTCATTTTGCCTTTCCAAAGCCTTAGCCATTGCCTTTTCCAATTTCCTTAGCCATAAACAACCAAATGAACACCCCCTAGGATGTCCTGCCCAACATTCATCTTAGAATAAGTGTCCCATCAACAGTGGCTAGCGTTTTTAACTTTTATTACATGGAATTTTCACCAAGGTTGTTACAGAACCCTCCCCCTTGGGGGACATCTTCCTCAGTGTTCAATCACACATATGCCTTAGCAACCTGCTGAAAGAAGACATACTACTCATGTAGATTTATAACACAACTCGATGCAGTATTTACAATGAAAGATTTGCTCAAGAGAAAAACATCATGACAACATACTGCATGGTGGAGCTTTATAACACAACTCATTATTGTATTTACAATGATCATCCTGCTAAGTGCCAACTCATATAACATCATAACATCATGATAACATAACCACGTGATAGCATAATAACATGAACCCCATACTGCATAGTGGAGCTTTATAACATATCGCGTTATGGTATTTACATCCATACACAGGTGTACATATATCCAAATCATCAAAAATATAGATACCAAAACATATGCCAAATCATAGACCAAAGCATATATCAAAATTGTTGGGTTGTGTTATATTCTTTCCACGACTAGCCCACGTGCGGGGGGGTTACAGGGGAGGTGAATGCCCCCTTGTACGTTGCATTGGGCGCTGCCAGGGGATCACTGGGGGGGTGGCTACCCCCCCTATCAAGGGGTATGCAGGGGGATGGTAGCCCCCCTACATGGGGTCCGGGGCGGCACCTCAGGAAAAAAAAAAATGGACCCTATATTAGGTGGACGGACCTACCTATGGTTTTGTGCATGGATTTCGCACATGATTTTGAGCACAATGGCTTTTGGTCCATGGTATTTTGTAGATCCAATCAAGTGAACTATGCTTATGTTCTAATCCAGTGTTAATGGATTGGGGTTTATGGATGCTTCGACATGTATATATATGTATTATAACATTGAAAGGAAAATAATTAAAAATCAATCTGGTAGTCCTGGTTTTGGGATCCAGGGGAAAATATCTGTGTATATTTTTTTTTATGTTTTATGCTATCGCCATTGTTTATTTTATGTTTTCAGAATTCGTATGCAGGTAATTTCTGTACGGGGTTAAAACCTACATTTGGCATCAGAGTTGTTTTGGCTTCAAGGGGATTCCTTTGCTGCTGAGGGGTTTTGCTCGGGCATGTGGTAGACCCTGTTCAGTGAGAGATCTGCGGGATCGATTCTTGTGGTGAAAGAAGATGGCGAGCAATGGAAAGATAGAGATCGAGAAATTTAATGGTCAAATTTTTGAGTTGTGGAAACTCAAGATGGAGGATCTGTTGGTGGATAAAGATCAGTGGATTGTAGTAGATCCGGGTACTAAACCAATGGAAATGTGGAAATGTTCGATGAAGACTGGAAGAAGTTGGATTGGAAGGAAAAAAGCACAATATGATTGTGTGTCTCAGATTCAGTATTGTTGAGTGTATCAAGGGAAGCTACAGCGAATGATTTGTGGGACAAGTTAGGGACATTGTACCAATCTAAGTCTCTGGTGAATAAACTGTTCCTATGGAAAAAGTTGTATAACTTGAGGATGAAAGATGGAGATTTAGTGACAGAGCATCTGAACGCATTTAATATTGTGGTAAGCCAGTTATTATCTATTCATATTAAAATTTCAGGTGAAGATAAGTGCATCAGTTTGTTGTGCATCAGTATGGGATATTATGGTTGTTGCAATAGGCAAAAATGCAACTGCCTTGCAGTTTGACGAAATAGTCTCATCCTTATTGTCATAGGAGATGAGACGGAAAAATATGGAGGGCCAGAATGGTGATGCCTTCTCTGTATGAGGACGGTCCCAGAACGAAAACAAAAATAATTCCTTGAGTGGGAGATCTAAATCTCTAGGAAAACCTGTAAATATGTGCTAGAAATGCAGAAAGGAAGGGCACTACAAAAGGGAATGTAATTTTAAAGCCTTTCAGAAAGAAAAGGGATCTGATGATGCTCCTTCGGCAGAGGTGATAACCACCTCTGAAGAAGGTGGGGATGTGTACTTGTCTTCTTCTTCAATTACACATGTATATCATAAGGCATGGTGGATTGACTCAAGTGCATCCTTTCACTTCACTCCCCATAGAGAGTGGTTCTGCGAGTATGAGTAATATGATGGTGGTGATGTCTTCTTAGGGGACGATAGGAAGGCTACAATTGTTGGTTGTGGAAAATTGAAGTTGAAGTTGCAAGGTGGAAGGATTAGAACACTTCTGGGTGTTATGCATATTCCTGCATTAGCCAGAAATCTGATTTTTGTAAGAAAGATGGATGATGTAAGTGTAAAAACAGTGTTCGAGAAAGATACCTGCAAGATGGTCCAGGGAGCATTGGTATTGATGCGGGGAGTTTATATTGGAACTCTATACAAGCCGCAAGGTAGCACTGTTATTGATGGGAGCAATAGTTATGTGGTTCCTGAAAGTGGAATAGAAAATCTAGTGGTCTCTGGAGAAAATACCATGCTATGGCATCAAAGGCTTGGACATATTGGAGAGAAGGGCCTTCAAATACTTCATGGTAAAGGTATGGTATAAGGTAAGGTATGGTATAAGGTATGTCTAATAGCTCTCTAGATTTTTATTTCTATGAAAATCGTGTATATGGGAAGCAGAATCAGGTGAGTTTCCCCTCTAGTGGTAAGAGGGCGAAACAGATATTAGAGCTTGTGCATAGTGATGTGTTTGGACCTGTGTCGGTTCCATCAAGGGTAAGTTTGTGTACTATGTATCATTTATAGATGAATTCTCAAGGAATACATGGATATATTTACTCAAGAAGAAAAACCAGACATAGAAAGAGATAAAGGTGCTAAGGACAGATAACGGTGGAGAGTTTTGCAAGAAGGAATTTGAAGAGTTCTATAAGAAGTGTGGTATAGCACGGCAGAAGACTGCTCCATACACACCTGAGAAAAATGGAGTTGAAAAAAGAATGAACAAGATGCTGATGGAAAGGGTAAGAAGCATGCTCAGTGGTTTCGAGTTAGGACAAGAATTATGGGCATAGGCGGTGAAGACTACATGTTGCCTAGTCAACAAATCACCTTCATCAGTGTTGGAGGATAAAACTCCACAACAGATATGGACTGGTAAGAAACCTTCTCTTTCACATTTGATGGTATTTGGATGTGATGCATATGTACATGTTCCAAACGAGAAAAGAACAAAGTTGGATAGTAAATCTAAAAATTGCATCTTTATTGGGTATAAAGATGGTTTAAAAGGTTATAAGCTTTGGAACCCAGTAACAAGGAATATTGTGTACAGCCGAGATGTGGTGTTTAGAGAGGTGAAAGATGTTATTAAACATGAAGTCCTACCAAAGGAACCTGAGAAGATAGAGTTTGAGTTAAAGGAGGAAGAATCAGACTCTACAGCAGAAGAGGAATCAGAAGATGAAGAGCCACAAACTTCAGTTGTAAGAAGATCAGCTTGAGAAAGAAGGCAGCCAGAAAGGTATAGTCCATCTACTTTCTATTCAAATTTTGCTTTGTCTATTACTGATGATGATCTCAGAACTGTAAAGGAAGCAGTAGATTCATAGGATGGCAAACTCTGGAAAGAGGCCATGGTTGATGAAATGACATCTTTGCACAAAAATGAGGTTTGGGATCTGGTGGAGTTGTCGGCTGAAAGGAAACCCATTGTCAGTAAATGGGTGTTCAAGAAGAAGATGAATGCAGAAGGAAAGGTGGAGAAATACAAAGCTCGGTTGGTAGCAAAAGGTTATTCTTATGTGTCGAGAATTGATTTTGGTGATATTTTTCCTCCTGTTGCCAAGGTAGCTTCTATTAGATTACTTTTATTTGTTGTTGTTTCTTTTGATTTTGAGGTAGAACAGATGGGATCTGGAAGATGAGATCTACATGAATCAACCTGAAGGATTTGTGGTGAAGGGTAAGAAAGAACTGGTATGCAAGTTAAAAAAGTCTCTCTATGGGTTAAAATATTCACCAAGGCTATGGTATCATAAATTTGATACATTTATGCGGGGACATGGCTTCACTGGAAACAAAGCAAATCATTATGTGTATTTTAAATTAATTGGTGACCGTGTTATTTATCTGGTCTTGTATGTGGATGATATGTTGTTGGTTGGAAATGACAAAAAAATTATCCAGGCTTGAAGACCATATTGTCCTCCAAATTCGACATGAAAGATCTTGGTGTTGCAAACTATATTTTGGGCATGGAAATTAAACGAGATCAAGAAAAGAGGAAACTCTAGTTAAACCAGTAGAAGTGTGTCGATACAATACTGAAGAGGTTTAATATGTAGGATAGTAAACTGGTGAAGGTTCCTATTCCTGTAGGTGTAAATTTATTTGTGGAATAGTGTCCCAAGACACAAGAAGAGGAAGAGGACATGTCCCGTGTTCCATATGAAAGTGTAGTCAGTAGACTGATGTATGCAATGGTCTATACTAGACCAGAAATTACACATGCATTGGGAGTATTGAGCAGGTTTATGTTGAAACCAGGGAAGGAGCATTGGACAGTAGTGAAGTGGATTTTCAGGTATTTGCGTGGCACTAGTGATTATGGTTTGTGCTACCAAGGAAGACCAGGATTAGATAGAGTTTTGGACATTCGTGGCTTTGTTGGTGCAGACTGGGCTGGAGATATGGATCACAGAAGATCTACAAGTGGGTATGTGTTTAACCTATTTGGAGGTATAGTCAGTTGGATGAGTAAGAGACAATCTGTAGTGGCACTTTCAAGTACTACAGAGGCAGAATACATGGCATCCACTCATGCAAGCAAGGAAGAAGTTTGGTTGCAGATATTGTGTTCAATTATGGGGTTAGTACAATGAGCTATAAGGATAGACTGTGACAACCAAAGTACAATTTTATTGGCAAAGAACCCTTCATATCACTCAAAGACAAAGCACATTGATGTTCAGTATCACTTTGTGAGGGATATGGTAGAGGACAAAAAGGTGTTGCTGGTAAAGGTAGACACTTTGAAGAATATTGCAGATGCATTGACAAAGTCTGTGAGCACTGAGAAGTTCTCTTGGTGTAGAGAAACAATGGGCATTGTAGTGTTGGATCAATGACTAAGCTCTCATGCAGCCCCCTGTGGAAAGAAAACAACAAGTGGGAGAATGTTGGGTTGAGTTATATTCTTTCCACGACTAGCCCACACGCGCAGGGGGGTTACGGGGGGGCAAATTCCCTCTTGTACGTTGTGTCAGGCGCTACTGGGGGGTCACAAGGGGTATGCACGAGGTCCAGGGTAGTGCCCCAAGAAAAAAAATTGGACCCTATATTAGGTGGGCATACCTACCTATGGTTGTTCGCATGGATTTTTCACATGGTTTTGGACACGATGGTTTTTAGTCCATGGTATTTTGTAGATTTGGTCAAGGGAACTACAATTATGTTCTAATACAGGGTTAATGGATTGGGGTTTATGGATGCTTCGACATGTATATATATGTATTGTAACATTGAAAGGAAAATAATGAAAAATCAATCTGGTAGTCTCAGTTTTGGGATTCAGGGGAAAATCTCTATATATATTTGTTTTATGTTTTATGCTCTCGCCATTGTTTAATTTCTGTTTTTAGAATTTGTATGCAGGTAATTTTTGTATGGGGTTAAAACCTACAAAAACATATACTAAACACCATGTTTAAGCGTATATCAAAACATTATTTCGCATATATCAAACCATCATAAATCATATACCAAACCACCCTAAAGCAAATACCAAACCACCATATCAAGTTGCTTTGCCTCAATTGGCAAACAAGGAAGGATACATGGCCCGCATTTGTTCCACCATCTCCCATGTAGCTTCATTGAGCCCAAAGTGCTTCCATTGCACTTTAACTTGCTCGATTGCTCAGTTCCAGAGCATGAGCACCTTTTTCTGCAATATACACTGAGGCTCCAGCTGGAATTCTCCATCTAGTTCCACCTGCAATACAGACCATTCAATCACATGATCAACATCCTTAACATACTTCTTAAGCAAAGATACATGGAAAACATCATGGACCTTCACTGTCGGAGGCAGTGCAAGTCGATAGGCTACTAACCCAATCCTCTCAATGGTACTGAAGGGTCAACAAAACTGTGGTGCCATCTTGGCACATGAGCCAATTTGCAAGGAGCTCTTCTTTGGTTTGATGCGCAAGTACATATGTTCCCCAACCTGGAACTCCTTGAACAACATGTTCCTCTCTGCATAACTCTTCTGCCTATCCTGTGTTTCCTTGAGATTCTTCTTGATCGCTTGTATCTCCTATTCCATGTCTGCCAACATATCTGATCTAATCAATACTCTGCTAACCAGATCACTCCAACTGATGGGAGTGTTACGACTTCACCCATACAATGGCTCAAAAGGACTCATCCTCAGTGATTCTTGATAACCGTTGTTGTATGCAAACTCTTCCAAAGGGATATATTCTTCCCATTTCCTTTGTTGATGCATCACATATATCCTCAACATATCCTCCAATATCCTGTTGACCCTCTCTGTCTGTCTGTGTGTTTGCGGATGATAAGTTGTGCTAAAGGCTAACAGTGTGCCCAAACCTGCAAAATAAATCCTTCCAAAACTTGGAAGTGAACTTCGCATCCCTATTTGACACAATCTTCTTTGGAACACCATGCAGTCTAACTACATCTCTGATGAATACCTAGCTAGCTAAGAATGTAGACTTTACTGGAATGAAGTGTGAAACCTTTGTTAATTTGTCCACAATGACCATGGTGGAATCATGTTGCTTCACTGTGTTTGGCGATCCTACGATGAATTCAAGCTATGGTTTAGCCTACCAAGCTATTTTGGAGGTAGCGAAGCATGTGCTTAGATACCTCAGAGGCACATCTCAGTATGGATTATGGTACAGACGGACAGAGGGAGTGAAGCTTCAGGGCTTCACAGATGCAGATTGAGCAGGGAGTTCATCAAATCGGAAGAGCACTTCAGGAGGAATTTTCAACCTTGGTTCAACTGCAGTTTCTTGGTACAACAGGAAACATAGGTCAGTTGCACTTAGCTCAGCAAAGGCTAAATACATGGCTGCAAGCCAGGTAGCATGTGAGGCCATTTGGATGTGGAAAATTCTAGTTGGATTGTTTGATCAAAGGATGGATCCAACTGTGATCTATTTCGATAATCAGAGTTGTATCAAACTCTCTGAGAATCCAGTATTTCATGACAGGTCCAAGCACATTGATATCAAGTATCATCATCTTCGAGACTGTGTGGTGAAGAGGATCATGTTGTTGCAGTATGTTTCGACCGAGGAGTAGGATGCAGATATTTTGACTAAGGCATTTTCAAAATGCAAATTTGAGTTCCACAAAGAAAGGATCGGGGTGACAAATAATCCCTTTCTTGTTGAGAGGGAGCATTGAAAATAGCAACAAGAAATTCTAAATATAGAAATGCTATAAATAGCATTGCTATAAATAGCATTTCAAGATACATTCCAATTTTAATTAGTCCCTAAATTAAAATTGTGAATTAAAAAATTGAGTTTGAGCTCAGCAGCTATTTGTAAAATAATTAATTAATTCATCTTGAGTTAATTAGTTAGAAAAAAATAAAACATGAAGTCTATGTGAGGACATGCAACAGTTATCCCTTTGATTGAGGAAGTTATCCCTTAATTAAGGAGGTCATGATGAGTTGTACTTTGAGTTGTAATTAGTTAGCTCAGTTAACTGAGTTAAGTCCAGTTAGATTAGTTCCAACAGTTTGTGGAACTAATTGTGAGTTCAGTTAGTCAATGCATGCATGCATGCAACTAGTGTACTTCAGATAACTAAATATTCTCTCATAAATAAATCATGCATGTCAGTTCAGACAGAGACCCAGTTGATATCAAAGGATGGGATAGTGTACTATCAGTTGCAGGAATATTCCCATGAGGATATCTCTTGCATGCAGAAGGAATTCTTTCCTTGAGGATTGCGCAGTTATTTCTGAGGTTGGTGACCAGTGTGTGAGGTAATTACACACACGTGGCAGCTTGAAGATCCAGGAGAAACTACGCATGGAAATAGGAGGCTTGGAGGACTGAAGGAAGGCACATGTGTTGTCTATTCTGTCTATGAGCAGTAGTGAGGGATTGTGCTGAGAGATGAATAGCTTGTGAGCTAAAGCATTGTGTAATCCTAAGATATTTTCACTTGTATGATAATACAGATATCGGGGTTTTTAGTTGAGGCTTTCCCCAGAGTATTCTTTTGTGTTCATGTGTGATTGATTTCTTCTTCATCTGTTATATGTGTTCTAATTGATCTTACTCAAAATCGATTAAGATTCCGCAAGTTTGTTTGTAGAAGTAGATCAAGTATTTTTCTTTAGTATATTGCATTTTCAAGTGATCTACAATGAGAATTTCTACACTTACCCTTATCACTAGAAATGTGTACTGAAAATAGCTTGCACCCTTTCTTGCGGCTACACTTTGGTTACATATCTACCACCATCCTAACTGATGTGGCTTTCTTCTTACCTTGCAAGACTCTTGGTTCTCCATTGTCATCAACACACTCAATAGATTTATCATAGCAATCTACCTTGGTTCTATGTAGATACAACAAATCCATGTCCAATAACATATTGTATGATCCCCACGGTAACACATTCAAATGTGTTGTTGTAGGCATACCATTTAAATCAAATGCGCAAGGTCTTACCCAATGATGAACTCGCTTCTTTGCACCTGTAGCCAACTGCACTAACCAAGACTCTACATGCAATTCATTATTCAAACCACACTTATCCACCAAGTCAGGACTAACATAGCTATAATTAGATCCAGAGTCAATCAAAATAGAAATAACTTGCTCACAAAGCTTACTGTCCATCTCAATGATAGATGTGTGGTGTTCTACCTGCTTGTTGTCCACTGCTGCATAGATATGTGGAATACTTTGACCAACGTCCCCAATAGTCTGCACCTCTTGTGCAATGTATATATGAGGCCTACCACCCTGATTCTATGGACAATCTCTCTTAAGTTGTTCCTTGCCACATATCCAACACTCCAACTGTCCAATACCAACACCTCTATGTTGCTAATATGACTCATGTCCCTGTCTAGCTACATTAAATCTCTTTTGCGGTGCCACATTCTCTTTCTCATCTGCATGTTGAGGCCTTGTCCTCTTAGGCTACCATTTACCTTTACCTTTGTCCTTTCCTTTCCATCCATGTTGAGATTCATTCTTACGCTTTGATTGTTCATAGCAATGCTTGAGTTTCCCAATAACTTCCTCAAGTGACCAAGGCTCATCATACTCAATCCGATCTCTAAATGATAATGGAAAACCACTGAAAAACTATTAAAATTTAGCCTTTTGATAAGTAAGATATGGTGCATACCTCAATAGCTCCAGAAACTTGGTTTTGTATTCTTCATTTGTCATGAATCCCATATTTAACTCATAGAATTCTTTTTCCTTACTATCATAGTACCTTTCTGACAAGTACTTCTTCCTGAAAAGTCTCTTGAACTCCCACCAGCTCAAATCATCTGTCCTGATGTCTCTAACCTGCTTAACATCTTCCCAATAGATGTCTACTTTAGCTTTCAAGTTGAAGATAAATATTCTAGCCTTCATGTTATCCTTGTACTCATGCAACTCAAATAATTTGTTCATTCCACGTATCCAATCCTCTGCATCTTCCGGCTTCTTCATATCTCCATCAAAAGTAGGTGGTTTTTCTTTCTTTAACTCATCCGGCAAGTATCCCCTATCATTCCTCCTATAAGGATGATAGCAATGACGATCATGATGTCTATTAGAACCAGAACTCGAATAATACATGTACTCACCGCTCCTCCTTTATGGAGTGTCCAACAACCTACCATCTCTCACTGTATCAGATCTATCTAACCTATGTCTACCAGAAGATCTACTGCCATATGCCCCATTAGTTTTATCCTCATGTCCATGGCTAATCCAAAGCGACCCTTGTCTCTGCAAGTCTGAAAAACTCTGAAGAAGTATAGCATTGACCTCTTCTTGCTTCTCTTGTGCATGTATGATCCAATCATTATCCGCCATACAACTCCTTATCTCTTCCTTCAAACTTCTCAATGTAACTGCCAAATCTGAGGATTTCCCAACACCATACTGCTCTTCGAATTCATAGGGAGAGTCTTTGTAGTCAACCATCTTAATAGCCATTTGATTTTTTCTTCCTGGAATGCATAATATATCAGATAAACCAAATCATAATAAACCAATGTACCGTAGTATAGCTCGGGGAGGATACCTTGTCTGCAAGATCACCAAATCAGCATGATACATGTATAACATAATCATAACAGCATATCGACATACACAAGTAAATGTATTAACTCATAACATCACTCTAACTAGGATCCAGTCATCAATGCAAGGCCATATCAACAATGCATGTTGTGATCTCATGCATGACAATAGCCATTACTCCATTATACACATTGCTACATGCAACCAACAGTATGCATAAGCAATGCCAAATCAACTACAAATGCACATAAATGCATGTAGTTGAGCATAATCAATCAATCCTTGTAATCAACCTACAAGACTGATACATGTAATCAAAATAATCAAGGATGTAACATAACATACAAGGATGTAAGTAGGCGACATAAAATCAACATGTAAGTGACATATAATCCATATGAAATCAGTCACGTACTTATGACAAATACATTCTGAAAGATCAACATCAAATTCTCCATGATAACCATACTACAACCCTAATCCAACATCAAGCAAATGCAACAAGTATTTAAGTGTAAGAGACACACATGAAACTGACATGCATGCATGACCAACACATTCAACCCATCGAGTTTGAGAGTTGAACCATGCTCTGATACCACTTTGTAATACCCTCCTCCCATATCCACCCAAGTAACCACGCCAACTGGGGTAAACATGAGACGAGAGGCTACATTGATCATATTTGACCTCCTATGTGACCTTAAAGAAGTGGAATTAACATAACATCCCACACAGTCATCCAACATCATCAACAGAACCCTCAGGAGACAAGTCAGCTACTCAGACAGCCTGTCCTTGGGTCCCACTGTTGTTATGAACCTCTTAGGCCATAGTCACTCTCATGCTATGGGCGAGGGAGTGACTAGGCCTAAAGTCGCTCTCATAGGCCTGCCTGCCAGTGACTATGGACTAAAGTTTCTAGTTTTGTGCCAACGACCCTGGGATTTAAGCCACTTTTTCAGGCCCAGAGCCCAGGCCACTACCCAGAATGGAATGAAAGCTCAGAATCAAGTAAAGTACAAGGAAACAATGATGCAAAAGAAATAATTTTATCAAGACCTTAACCAGACCCCTACTAGCCATGACAAGAATTTCATCAAACATATTTTCAACATGTAGCCTATAGGTGTAAACAATAGAATTAAGTGTAGGGATCTCATACTTATCTACAAATCGCTATGAACCATTTCTCCCTCATTCCATTTTCTACCTTATCACTTATTAGGTCATAGATACCATATCCATTCAAATACAAGTAAAAACATGTTGAAAGCCATACATAGTTGTTGTCACAAAATGTACATATAACCAACATAATAGGAACAGAAATACCATAAATATGTCAGCAATCATAACCGATATATACATCAGTGCATTAGCACATAGAAATCAAGGGAATGAATTTCTCGTTAATCAATGCAATCAACCAATCGGAGATGGGACTACCACATTCCACCTGGCCAAAGAATGGCTGAGCCAAATCTCTGTTTAGCCATTCACCCATGTGCCATACTCCAAGCATGAATTTGGGACTCAAACCAAAAGAACTCAACCAGGGCATACCGAAGCTAAACCACCTCAACCTCATTAATAGACGCTAGGCTTTACCGTAATCCATCTTGGATCACTAGGCCAACACAATGAACAAATCATAACAGGCTTTACCGTGATCTCTAGTTGCTCACTAAGTCAAACAAGCATGAATGCCATTGGATTTCTCCACCTACATCGTGAGGAATTTTCCTATCTCCTAGTCTCTCAGGATTTACTACAATCCAAACCCAAATCACTAGGCCCTAAACCGATACCCACTCTCCAGGATTTACTGCATATACCAAACCCGGGATTACTACGTCCAATGTAGAGAAAACCACCTCTAGGCTTTACCATATATCCTGCCATTCACCGGCAAGGATTCCTAGGCCATCCGAGGCAACACAAAATCTAGCTTTACCGCAACCCATAGTCTAGTTCAGGGGTTACTAGGCCATGTGTTCTATCATTTCAGAGATCCACCTCACTCAACTTCGAATCCATCTGGCAATCCAACTCAACCAAACATGAGAACCCCATCACACCATGGCTATCCAGAAATGGCAAGGCTAGGTTGAAAACAATTTTACACCTAGCAAAACCCATGCCGTGATAGAAAAGAACCACATGCATGCCAAATCTAGCAAGGAAAATACACATGCACGTCGATACTTGCAATGAAGTCTGTTGTAGTTGCTTGATCTTGCCTTTCCCTGCTTTATCCTTGCTTCCTTTTGCCTTCTTTGCCTTTCTTGTTCTAATGCCAAAGTGCTCCAAGAAAACTCTAAGTATTTAAGAGTATGAGAGAGAGAGAGAGAGAATAATGAGAGTGCTCCAAAACTGAACTGACAAAAGGTTACCAACTGATCCTTAGAAGCCTTTTTATGAATGTGGCCTCTATTTTCTTCATTTTCCATTATTTTCTTTCATTTTCTTCCTCACATGCAACCTGTGACTTTTCACCTCCTTTTTCTCCTAATTACCATTATTTTCATAAATAATTGTGCCAGAATGTCATTTTGTCTTTCCAAAGCCTTAGCCATTGCCTTTGCCAATTTCCTTAACCATAAATAACCAAATGAACACTCAAGTTAGAAATTATGCTCTAGAAAAAAATACATAAAACATTATAACTTGCATTAGTCAATGTTAAATTAACAATGGTTAATAGGAAAATCAAATCCTATAGTCTTGCTTTGGAAGGAACTAATAAATTGAGATGTCTACACATTTACAATTTTACTCTTACATAAATAAAAGTGGGAAGTAACTCTTGGTAAGTATATTTATTTACATCTTATTCCTATCATTTTTTTATTCAACACCTTGACTTTTTAAGAAGATAACCACTTCTATGAGTGAATTAGTGATTTCTCCCATTTTTCTTTATCTTCATCTCTCATTTTAAATATTTCATTCCATTTATCATTGGATTCCATCATTAATTTTTCTAGCTTGGCATTTAATTCTATAATATTAACCATTTTTTATAAACTCTGAGTAGTTCATACCTCCTAGAGATTGTAGCTAAGTTTGACACAGTGTGGGCAGCTGGGTGAAGAAAGGAATCAACAATTAAATAAATGTGTGATGACAACTCCATCTAGCAATTGTTTATCTATTTTGAATATGTTTTGTAATGATGGATGCACCTAGTGCTCTCCGAACAAGATTTTTATCAATAAATTTCAAGGTAAAAACCACACAGACTTAATTCTTAAAAAAATCAATAGTTTGTGCCCTAGTAACCTTCACATATTTTAAATTTGTAGCATGTAGGGCTCATTCTTTCTAAACATGTAGGGCCCATCCAACCCCTATAAGTATTGTGGGGCTCTAAGTATTGTGGGGTTAGAAGGGCATGAGACATGCAGACCCACAAGGCTTACCTTATGTCAATCCATATGGATCGTGTTTGGTTTACATTATATGGGTGAAAGCTTTTAGGGTTGTAAGGGGAGCTTGCTCTATCTCTCTGTATGTGTGTGTCATATATATATATATATATATATATATATATATATATATATATATATATATATATATATGCATTATTCTCCAAAAGTTTCATATATTTATTACTAAGTAATTTTTGGTAAGTTAAAAAATAGTAATTTTAAGACCTTTTCTATAAAAAAAAGAATTACCACTGTCTAGTTACGAATTGTAGAATAAAAATTGAACATCTCCTCTGGCAATGTACAAGTCTATGATCATAATGCACAAATTTTTATACAAATATTAAGTATTCCCTCGGAAGAATAGAATAGAAAATATTTTATTAAATGTCCACAAGGCCAAATGGTCAATCAGATAGAGAGGTTACATTTTTAGGAGCATATGCTTCTACAAAAAATTAAAATATCGGTATGTAGAAGAGGGTAAAGAAAATTGTACCTTAGAGATTTGTTCTTGAACTCCATCACTTGAAATGTTATTTTTTTAGAAAATATTTTGGTAAATTCACTCAAAGGGATCTCATATTTTCGGCTTATTAACAAAGCCTAACCCCAAGGGCATCAAGGAGAATTGACCCCATAACTTCTCATTAACGAGATGCTTTAGTAATGGGAACTCACCCAATATAACTAACCCTCGGAACTAGCACATGAAATGTTATTGTCCTAATGCAATGTAACAATAAATCATTCCAAAAAACACACAAAATATCATCCTCCCCGTTGAAATAAAAAACTCCAAGCATAAATTGAAAATACATAACAAAAATGACCAAGTGAATCTGAAAATGTTTTAAGCCTAAAAATAGTGGTGTAATCGTACTTTCAAGGAATTGGTTGTGTCTAGGAAAGGAAGCATTTTCATGGAATTATTTCAGCCTAAAAATAGTGATGGAATCGACTCAGAAGAGGAATTGGTTGTGTCCAGGAAAGGAAGCTATATGGAAGCTATATGGAATTTAACGATACTTAGTTTTTTTTTTATTTATTAGGGATAAATAGTGAAATTAATAAAGAATTTTATTATTATTATTATTATTTTATATTCACCACCAAATTAAACATCGAATTAATTTATAAATACCAAATTATAAAACAACTTCAACATGAAAATAAAAATGTAAAAATAATCCCAATGACTATTATCTACTATCCGCTCTTCCCTCGAATGCACAGTAGAAAGTATTTCAAACTGGAATTGAACCTTTATTAAAGTTCCATGTGGCCAATTAAGGTAATTAATTTTGAAATTGCAAAGTGGGAATTGGAACGCTGGAAAGCCAGGTTGAAGGGACAAGTTTACATCATTAATGTGCTAATTTCTTATTTAGAAATTGTTTGAATTGTCTTTAAACCAATTTTAACTATGAATTTAATAATGATAATGATTTAAGGAGCCAAATGTCACCATCAAATCTCTTTCGAAGATGATCATTGAATTTAAAAACAATCGCGATATCTTTAGGTGCTTACATTGAAATGGAGACCTGGTTGAAATAGATCATTTGAAATATCCAATGGCAGTTCTTCTTGTCTGAAAGTAATGCAAACTGTCGCTCTTCCTATGGAAACTTGGATGATAAGACCCTAATTTTCAAGGAAAGTTGTAAAAAATAGGCATTGTTGTTGTGTGAAAGGAGCTCTGATAGAAAAATAATATGATATTTTATTTTTACGATTGAAGAGTATTAATTTAATGAAAATGTTTAGGGTGGAGTGAAATCTAAGCTTAAAATGTTATGGAATATATGTTTGAAGTGTAATTTTTATTGAAAAATTGGAACATTATGTTTAATGTAAAAAAATTCTAAGTGTTATTATTTAGGGAAAATTTCGGTAAAAACATTAAAGTAATCTCAGAACTTCTTTTAAATCGAAAGTTGGCCCTTCAGCCTGGATCTCTCAGTAAGGTAATTTTAGAACTTTTTTTAGATTGAAAGTTGGCCTTTCAATCTGGAGAGAGATCTCTCAGTAAAAACTCAACTACGCTATGGTTATTGTAGTGGAAAGTTTCGCAATTGAGTTCGGTAGTGGATAAAATTGGTTGGCGAGTTTACAAAACATACCATTGGGCATGGAGTCAAGTTCTAAACAACTAAGGTTAGAGACTGAAATGAAACAAAGTTTATAATGATTGAGGCAACAAATACTAATGATTGATAAATACAAGAAAGGAGCATAATTGAAATCCAATCTTAGATGCTAACATTTTCATACATGAAAGAAATTTTGCATAACAAAGAGGAAACTCACAAGGAACTACAACACATGAGTTTCCTACAAAATGGTCATTAAAAATTGTAAATATATTCAAGATCGCTGAAATATACATGAATGCAAATATGTTTTTTAATAAAATTCCAACCCTTTATTCTTCTATACAAATTGTCTTTATAGAAAAGACTGCAAAACTAAAACAAGTTTCTAGGAAAACTAATTTACTAAATTTAAAAATAATAACGTACTTATCAAATACATGCATATAGAAAACTTCATAATCCTATCTGCATCTAAAGATAATGTCGTTGCTGGAGTCATGGCTGGAGATAAGGATGAGCAAGTCGAATTTGGTGAAGTGGCATCCAAGTCAACAACTCTCCATGAGTTTTTTCCTCGCGAAACCCTGAAAAATAGGGTCCAGCGATCTCTTCGAAAGTATAAAACCATGATAGATGTTAGAAAATCGAGAGAATTTTTTCTAAATGGGTTTGTTTTGGAAAAAAAAAACCCTTTCAATTTCGTAAAATTAGTTCTCATTTGTTCGGGATATGATTTTGAAAACAATTACTAAAACAAGATTGTAAAATTTTGAGAAAAAAAAACAAAAAAAACAAAAACAACAACTACTTTTCAAATATCCTTTGGAATATTTCAAACCATAACACCTCTTAGAAAAATGAGAGAGGTTTTTCTAAATGGCCCATTGTGGACAAAAACCTAGTTCAGTTTTGTAAAATTTGTTTTCATTTATCTGGAAATAGTTCCCTAAATCCCAGAAAAAACAGAGTTTTTAACTGGCCATTTTTAGAGAAAAACTTTGTTAAACCAATTGTGAGCATATTCTTGTTAATCATTTTTCTTCAGCTGATAAATGTTGATAACCCCATTATTAACGCATTGTTCTGAAGAAAAACTGTGAAACTATCAATAAATTGATAATCTCACTCGCAACTATTTCCCTGTTTATTACCAATAAAATACTTGTTTATCATAACCCCATTATTAACGCATTGTTCTGAAGAAAAACTGTGAAACTATCAATAAATTGATAATCTCACTCGCAACTATTTCCCTGTTTATTACCAATAAAATACTTGTTTCTTACAAATAACATGCTCACACTTTCTGAAAATTTTTAAAAACATAGTTAGTGTGATAACACTAAGTATCCATGTAACATCGAGTTTTCTAAATTTGGTCAGTTAGGACGAACCTTCAATGTATCCAAAGAAATCAAATATCTCACTCTGGGCAACTCTTCTAACTCAGAGCAGCCAAAGACATACAATTTTCTAAGTTTTGTCAACTCTAACAGCCCCTGTATGCTCTTAAACTCACACAATTACATGCCTTTAATACATCCAATGATCTGAAATTTTCAACGCTCAACAACTCTTTTAATTCATAGCGTCCAAAAACATTCAGTTCTCGAAGTTCTATAAGCGCTTCCTATGTGTGGTCGTCAGCTCTCATACATACAAATACTTATAACTTCACCAACAACTTCAAATGTTCAACACCGGGCGCTCTTCTAACTCATCGCAGTGAGAAACTTTTGAGTCCCTGAAGCAGTGTCAGCCACCCCAAACCCCGTATGCTCTTCAGCTTCATCTACAAAAATGTCAGCAACACCTCTAAGGACTTCAAATTATCAACGCTTAGGTAACATTATCGTGGAATTGGCTGTGTCGAATCAAATTTGAGGATACATGTCATTTTTGGATTAGTTATGAATGGATAATGAAGACCTGTGGGGAACTGTCCGTTACAAAACACCTTCAGTGTAATTAAGAAAATAAAGTGCTGTGGCTAATCATATGTTAGATTAGCTTTTCTTCGTATTAATATCATTTTTTTTAAAGCAACGGTTACTGATTTCTATTAAAAAGAGAGTCTGGTTTTTATCCAGAACCCTTACATTCGTCATCCTGATCCATTACAAACTACTTTCAGAAGTCCAAAACAAATGTAGCCTATTTGTATGATATCTTTTGCTTATAATACTGCAACTATAAGTGCTACAAATAACCCAAAGAAACCCTTCAAACAAACAAAATTTACACAACATTAGATAAGACTAAACAAAAGTCTGCCAACCTATAACTTAGCTGCAGTACCATATTTTTCCTAGACAATACATCAGTCAAAGGTGTTGCTCGAACCAAGAACCTGCTTGCCTCTTCTCTCTCAATGGATTTGAGCTTTGTCGTCGCCGTGTGAACACTTGTCCATATATTTTCTCCAGTTCAGTAATTTGCAATGCATTACAGCAAGTTTAATCTGAGTTTTGTTTTGGAGATGATATAATTTCATTTGCATTAGGTCCATCTTAGCATTGATTAATGCTTGAAAGGATTTTTTTGGCTTTCATCTCTGCCTCATTCCTCTGGTTGAAGGTGCTCATAATGTCAGCCATGGCTTCAGTAATCCTGTCCAAAAATACATTGGCATCCACCTACACAAAATCTTGGGAAGATGTATTGATATTTTCCATGGGATGAACAATCCTCAGAGACACTTGACTCACTCCGCTTAGCACACAAAATATGACTTTGTGGATCACTTTAACTCTGAGACTACACCTTCCCTGGCTCAACATTCTTGGAATGGATAAGAGTGCTTGCTTATCAATATATAGGCCAAGGGAAGCCCGAATTCAGGTTTGTCATTCCCTCCTCAGTTGGTGAACATTCTCCTTGATATAATTAAATGAAGAATTAAAACACCAGAACCCAACATGCTTCGAATTTCTTGCTAAATGTGCAGACTGATATACAATGAGGGTGGAATTAATGGAAATTGGATGCAGATGATCTCGATCTTTTAAAGGCCCAACTTCTAAGGGAATTCAATAAGTGTTATGGACACCTGCACATTGAAAACATTAGATTTCGATGCCACCTGCACAAACAGATGGTGTGGTGAGTAATCTCCAGTCGTCGAACCATGAGAACCATCATCGGACAGAGATATGAAAATTAAGCGGGTACAAATGCTGCCAAATTTCATTTTCTCTGTGAACCCTTATGCTTGAGAGGCCACTAGGGCGCTTAATTATTTTATTATTGTCCATACTAAGGGTCATGGAAAAAATATATTTGTATAACTATTCAACTCCATCGTCCCCTGGTCCAGATTTGTACCTTTGTTGGCTAATGACTCTGTTGAAGAGTTCAAAAGCCGAAAGACATAAAAGAGTTATATCTTGTCGGATGATGAACCTTTGCAATAGAGGAGGAAGATTATTGTTTTGGGGTATGACTTTCCCAATTACTATTTAAGAATCACCCAAGACCATGAGATTTTATATATATATATATATATCAAATGAGTATAAGAGATGGAGATTTCAAATATTTATCCCATGAAGATTTTGCACTTATGAATTTTATATTTTACAATAGCAAAAAATAGATAGATATTATTTTTATAACAATTTAGAATATGAAATTTAGAGTTTAAAATCTTTTCGCTAAGAAGAGACTAGGCACAATCTATTATTTTATTAAAATAAAAGACAAATTGAAATAAAGAGAAATATGGTTAGATCTACAATGGTCATGATATGTTGACTTTGTCAACTAAAAACCATATTCAAAGTATTATTTGTAGCCCATGACTGCAAGTCCCAAGTGACTTCACCTTTTTCTTAAGGAAAGTAAGTGAAAATTTTGAAAAATATGATTAATTTTATATGAAATTGGATAAGTTTTTATAATTTTATATCATAACTAAAATACGAAAATATTATTTTATGTCTATAACTTTTCCAAAATGAATACTACCAAGAAATTCAATGTATTTCCTTTAATATTATAAATTGTATCATGTTCATGAGATGTCGACTCCGCTAGCTACAAACAACATCCAAATCCTTTATGTAACCTGTTAGTGTCGGTCTTGAAAGCCCTCCATCAGTGATCAAAGCTCTTTGCATTTGCATTAGTAGATGTCTCATCAGTGTCAAAATTTGCATCCCGTTAGGCATGCCATAATCCTGATGGAGGAGATGGTCTATTCATACCCCTCTTGGCTTTGCTGGATCAGGTCATATCAGTCATTGAGTTTGTCAAGCTGCTCTTGTTTGGTCTTAATGTCAAAATTCTAGGTCTAGGGTTTTGGTCAGTTGTCTTAGCAAGGTCATGTCTCTGAAAGTCCTTGAGTGACCAGCAAGCCAGAGGGAGGATGGTAAACATGTTCCTTTGAAATTTTCATCATGTACAGTTCATTTTTAACCTTGGATTTAAAAACCCTGTTTTTAAAGCCATGGTCATGATAATTTTTGTAAAAAGAATAAATTTCCAAAATGTCTTCAAAAAGGCAGCAACAACCCTGGTCCCCTTGCCACAGTCCTTTAGATGATCTACCTGCAAAAAGAATCAGGTCAAAGCACTCAAAAAGTCAACATTTTAAAAAAGTGTCAAAATAGACTTTATAAAATGGGTTTATGGATGAAATTTTTTCAAATGAGATTATAAAAGGTAATGTTCCCTCCTTTCACTCTCATTGTGCATTTCAAGCTTGCAAGAGAGATTGTGAGAGAGTGATAGGCGAAGGAGGCGAAATTGCAACGGTTTCGGGCAGTTTGCAGGTGGGCGACCTGTTGGGCGGTGCGCGACCCGTCCAGCGCACTCCGGCAGTGTAAAATTATAACGGGCGCGACCCGTTGGGCTGTGCGCGACCCGTTCAACTGTCTGCCACCAAAACTTCAATCAAATTCCTTCATTCCACTTCAAATTTGCTCAATCGGTCGAGGTAGGCTCTTAATGCATGGTTGTTGATATTGGTGGTGAAAATAAGGATGTATGCTATGATTTCATCTTCTAAATTTGCAAATGAATGGATTAATATGGCTGCTTGCTAATGTTTGTAAAATGCTAGGGTTTTGTGACTGTTTCAAGTGTTTTTGTCCAATTTGGTCCCTTCCCTCTTTTCCTCTTTCATTCATAGTCATGCTTGCATCTCTGTCCCATATTATTTGTACATAAAATGTTGACTTTTTTCCCCATCCCTAAGCTATAAACCCTACCCCTCTCACAAGCACACAAAACCCTAATTCCCTCTACCATACACATGCAAAAAATAAAACAAAAAGAAAAGATACATTTGTAAATAAAGAAAGAGTCATGTGAAAATAAATGCTGCTGTATATCTAGAGGCATGTACATAACCCCTATATACCCTTGACATCCCCTTGTACATGAAAACCTTCCCTCTATGTGAAAACAATGTGCATGTACTCCTTAAGAACAAAAAGAGCAAAAATTTTCCTTATGACACACATGAACTCCTATAAGCAAATTTGGTGTATGGTGTCCCTATGTCCCTATTGATACATGTATGCCCCTTCCATGTTCATTATCATACATGTTTTTGTCCCATATGAGATGTTCTTTGCAAATGATTTCCCAATGTTAAAATGTGTTCCTATATGCATGACAATTTGTAAAGTTTCCCTTGAAAATTCCCTGTTATTTTCATATATTCCCATTCCTCGTTAAGAAGTTCCCTCCCCTAACATTCCCCTCATGTTTTTTCCCCTTGAAACAGCATAGAGTTCAATACTTTTGCAGGCAGAGGCAGCAGTTCAATTTGTCCTTCAATTTGCCCACCTTGCTCCAAAACCATGTCAGATACCGAGACTTATGAGCAAGGTGATGACCATTCATCATCTACAGAGATTGAGGAACAGAGGAGGCCTCGTAGAGGAGGTAAGGGAGGCCATCATAAGAGGGAGGAGCCTACTTCTTTGGCAGAGTTACAGGCTTGTCCTTTGGCACTAAATTGTTTCCAGTATATGTCATGCTATCAGTTTTGTAAGAGGCTCTCTCAGATTCAGCATCATAGAGAGTTGGCCCGCTTGTTTGTCTTACACCTCCATGATGGACATGTCACTCTTGCAGGGGTGAATTTCATATTGACACCCGAGGTGATCTCAGAGGCTACAGGGATACCAAATGTGGGTGAGGTGTGGCCTAAGCGCAGATTACTTGATTTTGTTCACTTTGAGCCTTATGTCCGGCCATCATTTGTGAGACTGTTGACGGGTGTTTTCCCATTCAGATTTCTTCGGAGTGAGTATGCCCCCCTCATGAGACTTATCATGCATTATTTTACATGTGAGGGCAGATTTTCACAGGTGTATTCATATCACATTCGCCTGTTGATGCATTTCACCCGGGTGAGGATGATGAACCTCCCGGTCTTCCTGTTTCAGAACATTCAGAGGATGGTGCCCATGTTGCAGAGGAAGACCCCGGCCCAGCAGTACAGGAGCCTTTGTCACTATGGTTTGATCCAGCTTATAGTCTCTCATCAGTTGACTCAGCAGGGTATCTCATGGGAGGAGTTCATCTCCTGTGAGTTTTTCACAGTGCCACCTCAGCCACATCAGGAGGCTATTCATGAGGAGGGAGGACCATCTCAGCAGCCTGATGCTCCCATCACCTGACATGTCAGCTCCACTCCTATGGTCACCTATCAGAAAGGCCCAAGGGCCTTATTTGCAGCAGCTAGGCGAGTATTATCTCCACAGCGGGTGGAAGGGGTCTCGCCTTCATCTTCAAAGCAGCGAGTGTTATCTCCACAGCAGGTGGAAGGGGCCTCGTTTTCTTCGCCAGCACAAGTATTGCAGAGGGGCAAAGAGCCCATAGTTCATGAGGATCCGGTGATTGATCTTGAGGTCAGTTCTCCTAGCCAAGAGGCAAAGGAGATCATTCAGCAGCTCAGGGCCGAGAATGATGTTTTGCAGCGGAGACTTGAGGGTGCCCAATAGACCATCACATATCTAGAGCAGCGGAACACACAGCTGGAGGAGGAGAAGGCACTTGATGAGATTTGGAGGATTCGTAGTGACCGAGTCCTAAACCGTAGGAGGCCCGGTGACCCATTGCCTGTTGACCGGGAGTCATTGCTTATTCAGGAGAATGCCCACTTGGAGAGGCTGTTGGATAAGGCCAACCAAGAGAAAAAGCTGCTAAGGAACATGAAAAACCACTATTGGGCTAGGATGCACGTTTGTAAAGCAAAGATGAAAATGTTCCAAAGAAGGTTGACCGAGGCTCTTAAGAGGAAGAAGAAGACCAACCCCCTCCGCATCTTGGCCAAGGCTTCTCTCACTCATTATGACACCCACTAGCCTCTTCACAGCACCAAGCACAAAAAATTTTGGAAGTTTTGGCTCATTTTTGACATTTTTGGGCAATTTACAGGTTTTGGCTTCTCAACGGGTCTCACCCCCGGTGAGACCCTTTGTCATCGTAGCTCCGTTTTGCGAAAACTCAGCATTTCTGGATTTTTCATGCAAATTTACACATGTCTATGGATGGATTTGAGTTTTCATGAAGTTTTGGGCCTCCAAAAGGTCAAATTACAACCAAATTTTGACTTTCTGCCCCTTTTTTGAGCTGCAGAAGTAGTCTTGGGAGAATTGACTTTTTACTAGGAAAATGACCTCCAAATCCAAAAATTCTAGTTGGGTTGGAAAGTAGACTCAGAGACCTTTCCAACGAGCTATCCTGCACCTCATTCTGACATCGGGAAGGCCTCCAAACAGGGATCCAAAGTGCGCGACCCGTTGAGGAGGATGTGCGCGACCCGTTGAGGAATTTGTGCCAGATTTGACCAGTTCAGCCCAGAATTTGCAGTTTAGCTCCAGTTTGACTTTCTGAGGTCGATGGTGGTCCTTTTGACTGTACTTGTGGCATTTTTTGGATACTTTTACCCTTGTTTTACTCTTCTAGAAGTTTCTCTCATGTAAAAGGGTAAAATTGACTGTATGAACTGGTTTCCAAGTTTTTAGAGGCAAGTTGTTTTGACTGCCTATTTTGTAGTGCTTAGTTTAGAAGTTGTTCAAACAGCTCCTAGGATAGTGAGCTCGACCCATGGAGGTAGGGAAAGAGGTTAGATCATCTATATTATGTACTTTCATGCTCATTTTCATGGTTGGACTCTTGAGGGAGAAGCTATCACTGTATTATTCACTTGTATCTCTGCAATTTTTGGCTAAGGAAGACCAGGGTTTTGCAGTCATCATTGGGATTCTTGTGGACTCATGTGTTGATGGTGTGTTTCTACATGTTATTGTAAGCTTTTTTATGTGATTCATTTCCTTTCTATACTGCTGCATATTAAACAAATGAAGTGATAAAGTTAGAATTCATACTAGCCATGCTCTGCTTTTAAATTTGTTTAATTTCTATGTTTTCTGCTGTCTAAAGAGAATTCAAATCCATTGTTTGCTCTCTTTATCCCTCTCATCTTTCTTCTAAATCATCCCTTTCAGCTAAAGACATCAATACAGGTTCCTACCTTGCCCCAAAGACCCCCCTGCAGAAACTGTGTCCAATCCCCGCACCCTAAATTGCAATTCCTCAATTTGCCACCAAAAACCCCAAAAACCCCCAAATCAACCTTCAAATCAGTTTACTAGCCTAATATCAGTGTTACCTTGATTGGTCATCTCTTCCTATTGAAAATTTACCGAGATTGACCGGAGAGAGCCTTCTCCTGCCCCGTAGGGCTAGCTACGAGGCTCAATGGTTTGATGTAGCTTTGAGATTTGCCTTTTCAGCCTGAGGTGAAATTTCAAGTGCTAACATACTGGCGACCATACTGGGGAGAACATCTAAACCTTTGCTCATTGATGTGTTTGTTTCGTAAGTCTTAGACGGAGCCTGAAGTTACGCCAGGTAGCCTTCGAAAACGCTCTTGTTTTACATCAGCGTTAGTAGATAAACGCTGCTTCAGTCAATCTCCGTGAGCTTGTGAATACAGCACTTCATTTGCATTTCACCCCAGTACATGTATCAAGTTCAGATCTGATTGTTGATAGTGGACAACGATCAGACACTTGAAAGGCTGAAATCATTCACTTGGCGACTCCTTTCACTGAAGAATCCAGCAACCTATGCTTCATGGTGACTTCACTGTAGGAAGATCAGTAGCTGTGAGATTTTCATGATGGACCTAATTGCAAGAAGATATGCTCCCATGAGCCGAGATCACATTCCAGGTTTTCCGAATAAGATTCCCAAGGTAGATTGGTCAAGGAATTTGCCTACATTTAAAGATGATGGTAAGAAGGATGCTGCTCTTCATCTAGTTAGATTTCACATGCATATTCGCAAGTTGAAGGTTGATTTTCCTGAAGATTGCTTGATGAAGATATTCTTGGCCACTCTGGAAGGTGAAGCCCAATCATGGTATGAAAGTTTGCCGCCTGCTTGTATTTATTGTTTAAAAGATTTTCATGCTATGTTCATTGAAAGATATAAGGACTCTTATCCATCATTGAATTTAGTTCAAGACTGTTGCAAGCATGCCTATAGTTTTATTGAAAGCCTTGAGAAGTTTTATGAAGATGATAATTTCATGGATGAAGAGATCATGGAAGCCCTGTATGAAAAGCCGTTTCAGCAGCACATAGAAATCTTAGAAGATACTTGTCAAGATCAGCAGGTTGAAGATGGTCATATGGCTGTAATTGATGAAAGAGAAGAGCTTGTTTCAGATCTGCCCACAGAAGAAGAAAGCGTGCAAGGTAGCCAAGATTCAATTTTAGAATGTAATGCAGTCAACTCAGCTATTTCAGAACAAAATTCAAATCATGGTGACCAAGAATACCTTGTGCCGAATCCTGAAAAGGAGAGTTTTGTTGTTGAAATCATGGACAAAGTTCTTGATCCAAATGTCCTTATGCCATCAGAACAGAGCCTGCATGAGGAGGTAATTCAGCCAGCTCATGAACAACAAGATGAGATCTTTGTTCAAGTAAATGAAAACTCTTCTTTCAATCATAATTTGGATAGTTTAATTGCCATGTCATATGAAGATGATCAACAATGTTTCCAAGTTTCAGAAGATCAGGACTGTCATTCAGATTTTTCATGTTTTGAAATGTTATGTCAAGAAGACAAGACTTGTTTGAGCAAAGGGAAACAGAAAGCCTTATATCCTTTATCTGAAGAGGAGATAGATCAGCTTTTGAAAGGTCATGCTACAACCCAAGCTAAAGCAAATCGGCAGTGTGCACATGGTCACGAAAGTGTTGGTGAAACTTCTTCCTCTTTTGAAAATGATGACAGTCTTGTAATTAGTTTTATAGATCAGCAAACAGATAATATTTTCTTTCATGAAGATGATGAGGCTGTCATGTTTGATGATCTTGAAGATTGTTTTCTGTTTAAGGATGACCTAGACCATAAAATTGAGGAATATAAGCTTGAGAGAGACAATATGTCAAAATTTCTCACGGTCAAGGAATTTACAGCCAACACTCATATGGCAGAAGCTTATACTTCTATGTTCCTTCCTATCAATCAGCAACCCACTGTTCTTTCAGATCAGAATGAAGCGAGTACTTATATTATTGCAGCTGGAACTCCAAACAAGGTAGTGCTTCAGGATTATCAAGATCCCTTTGGCATTCTTCTGCAAGCATTAGAAAAGATAAATGTTGCCTGGTTCATTATCATTAGCTTTGGTTTCAGTGGTTATTTTTAGTTGCCTACAAGTTCATCGTTTCGCCTGCTCGAGATAAGCGAGAGCAGAAATTTGATATGTAGCCATCTGCTGGATTGGTTACATTGGAAAGCTCATTATATATGATTGTACATATTTCATTAGTATGCAGGTGGTTGTCATCATGATTCCAAATCTTGATGGATTGCTGTCGTTTTTCCAAAAGCTTTGTAAAGTTTTGTTTTAAGTCGGTCATGAGTCATTTGTGTTTGGTCTGTTGAGTGAGTTTTTCAAGTTATTTCAATTTGCTATCGAGTCGGTTTGAGTCAAGTTCCAGTTAAGTTTCAGTCAGTTTTCAGTCAAGTTTTCATTCAATAAATGAGTCAAAGTCTTGTGTCGTTTGCTGAAATAATGACTCCATTGCCCAATGATAAAGGCACTGGTCTGCTCTCCCAGAGGTCTGAGGTTCTTGGTACCTCCAAGGAGATACCATCCCCATTGGAGCCAATGTTAGTGTCGGTCTTGAAAGCCCTCCATCAGTGATCAAAGCTCTTTGCATTTTCATTAGTAGGTGTCTCATCAGTGTCAAAATTTGCATCCCATTAGGCATGCCATAATCCTGATGGAGGAGCTGGTCTATTCATACCCCTCTTGGCTTTGCTGGATCAGGTCATATCAGTCATTGAGTTTGTCAAGCTGCTCTTGTTTGGTCTTAATGTAAAAATTCTAGGTCTAGGGTTTTGGTCAGTTGTCTTAGCAAGGTCATGTCTCTGAAAGTCCTTGAGTGACCAGCAAGCCAGAGGGAGGATGGTAAACATGTTCCTTTGAAATTTTCATCATGTACAGTTCATTTTTAACCTTGGATTTAAAAACCATGTTTTTAAAGCCAAGGTCATGATAATTTTTGTAAAAAGAATAAATTTCCAAAATGTCTTCAAAAAGGCAGCAACAACCCTGGTCCCCTTGCCACAGTCCTTCAGATGATCTACCTGCAAAAAGAATCAGGTCAAAGCACTCAAAAAGTCAACTTCAGGATAAAGGAAACCAAGAAAATCAGTGTTTTAAAAAAGTGTCAAAATAGACTTTATAAAGTGGGTTTATGGATGAAATTTTTTCAAATGAGATTATAAAAGGTAATGTTCCCTCCTTTCACTCTCATTGTGCATTTCAAGCTTGCAAGAGAGATTGTGAGAGAGTGATAGGCGAAGGAGGCGAAATTGCAACGGTTTCGGGCAGTTTGCAGGTGCGCGACCCGTCCAGCGCACTCCGGCAGTGTAAAATTATAACGGGCGCGACCCGTTGGGCTGTGCGCGACCCATTGGGGAACGTGCGCGACCCGTTCAACTGTCTGCCACCAAAACTTCAATCAAATTCCTTCATTCCACTTCAAATTTGCTCAATCGGTCGAGGTAGGCTCTTAATGCATGGTTGTTGATATTGGTGGTGAAAATAAGGATGTATGCTATGATTTCATCTTCTAAATTATCAAATGAATGGATTAATATGGCTGCTTGCTAATGTTTGTAAAATGCTAGGGTTTTGTGACTGTTTCAAGTGTTTTTGTCCCATTTGGTCCCTTCCCTCTTTTCCTCTTTCATTCATAGTCATGCTTGCATCTCTGTCCCATATTATTTGTACATAAAATGTTGACTTTTTCCCCCATCCCTAAGCTATAAACCCTACCCCTCTCACAAGCGCACAAAACCCTAATTCCCTCTACCATACACATGCAAAAAATAAAACAAAAAGAAAAGATACATTTGTAAATAAAGAAAGAGTCATGTGAAAATAAATGCTGTTGTATATCTAGAGGCATGTACATAACCCCTATATACCCTTGACATCCCCTTGTACATGAAAACCTTCCCTCTATGTGAAAACAATGTGCATGCACTCCTTAAGAACAAAAAGAGCAAAAATTTTCCTTATGACACACATGAACTCCTATAAGCAAATTTGGTGTATGGTGTCCCTATGTCCCTATTGATACATGTATGCCCCTTCCATGTTCATTATCATACATGTTTTTGTCCCATATGAGATGTTCTTTGCAAATGATTTCCCAATGTTAAAATGTGTTCCTATATGCATGACAATTTGTAAAGTTTCCCTTGAAAATTCCCTGTTATTTTCATATATTCCCATTCCTCGTTAAGAAGTTCCCTCCCCTAACATTCCCCTCATGTTTTTTCCCCTTGAAACAGCATAGAGTTCAGTACTTTTGCAGGCAGAGGCAGCAGTTCAATTTGTCCTTCAGTTTGCCCACCTTGCTCCAAAACCATGTCAGATACCGAGACTTATGAGCAAGGTGATGACCATTCATCATCTACAGAGATTGAGGAACAGAGGAGGCCTCGTAGAGGAGGTAAGGGAGGCCATCATAAGAGGGAGGAGCCTACTTCTTTGGCAGAGTTACAGGCTTGTCCTTTGGCACTGAATTGTTTCCAGTATATGTCATGCTATCAGTTTTGTGAGAGGCTCTCTCAGATTCAGCATCATAGAGAGTTGGCCCGCTTGTTTGTCTTACACCTCCATGATGGACATGTCACTCTTGCAGGGGTGAATTTCATATTGACACCCGAGGTGATCTCAGAGGCTACAGGGATACCAAATGTGGGTGAGGTGTGGCCTAAGCGCAGATTACTTGATTTTGTTCACTTTGAGCCTTATGTCCGGCCATCATTTGTGAGACTGTTGACGGGTGTTTTCCCATTCAGATTTCTTCGGAGTGAGTATGCCCCCCTCATGAGACTTATCATGCATTATTTTACATGTGAGGGCATATTTTCACAGGTGTATTCATATCACATTCGCCTGTTGATGCATTTCACCCGGGTGAGGATGATGAACCTCCCGGTCTTCCTGTTTCAGAACATTCAGAGGATGGTGCCCATGTTGCAGAGGAAGACCCCGGCCCAGCAGTACAGGAGCCTTTATCACTATGGTTTGATCCAGCTTATAGTCTCTCATCAGTTGACTCAGCAGGGTATCTCATGGGAGGAGTTCATCTCCTGTGAGTTTTTCACAGTGCCACCTCAGCCACATCAGGAGGCTATTCATGAGGAGGGAGGACCATCTCAGCAGCCTGATGCTCCCATCACCCGACATGTCAGCTCCACTCCTATGGTCACCTATCAGAAAGGCCCAAGGGCCTTATTTGCAGCAGCTAGGTGAGTATTATCTCCACAGCGGGTGGAAGGGGTCTCGCCTTCATCTTCAAAGCAGCGAGTGTTATCTCCACAGCAGGTGGAAGGGGCCTCGTTTTCTTCGCCAGCACAGGTATTGCAGAGGGGCAAAGAGC
The DNA here is from genome assembly GCA_031772625.1 of Pinus tabuliformis. Taxonomy (NCBI): domain Eukaryota; kingdom Viridiplantae; phylum Streptophyta; class Pinopsida; order Pinales; family Pinaceae; genus Pinus; species Pinus tabuliformis. Next base: position 1,492,618,374 of record CM062804.1, on the reverse strand, counting down.
CCATAGTTCATGAGGATCCGGTGATTGATCTTGAGGTCAGTTCTCCTAGCCAAGAGGCAAAGGAGATCATTCAGCAGCTCAGGGCTGAGAATGATGTTTTGCAGCGGAGACTTGAGGGTGCCCAATGGACCATCACATATCTAGAGCAGCGGAACACACAGCTGGAGGAGGAGAAGGCACTTGATGAGATTTGGAGGATTCGTAGTGACCGAGTCCTAAACCGTAGGAGGCCCGGTGACCCATTTCCTGTTGACCGGGAGTCATTGCTTATTCAGGAGAATGCCCACTTGGAGAGGCTGTTGGCTAAGGCCAACCAAGAGAAAAAGCTGCTAAGGAACATGAAAAACCACTATTGGGCTAGGATGCACGTTTGTAAAGCAAAGATGAAAATGTTCCAAAGAAGGTTGACCGAGGCTCTTAAGAGGAAGAAGAAGACCAACCCCCTCCGCATTTTAGCCGATGACACCCACTAGCCTCTTCACAGCACCAAGCACAAAAAATTTTGGAAGTTTTGGCTCATTTTTTACATTTTTGGGCAATTTACAGGTTTTGGCTTCTCAACGGGTGAGACCCTTTGTCATCGTAGCTCCGTTTTGCGAAAACTCAGCATTTCTGGATTTGTCATGCAAAGTTACATATGTCTATGGATGGATTTGAGTTTTCATGAAGTTTTGGGCCTCCAAAAGGTCAAATTACAGCCAAATTTTGACTTTCTGCCCCTTTTTTGAGCTGCAGAAGTAGTCTTGGGAGAATTGACTTTTGACAGGAAAAATGACCTCCAAATCCAAAAATTCCAGTTGGGTTGGAAATTAGACTCAGAGAACTTTCCAACGAGCTATCCTGCACCGCATTCTGACACCGGGAAGGCCTCCAAACAGGGCTCCACAGTGCGCGACCCGTTGAGGAGGATGTGCGCGACCCGTTGAGGAATTTGTGCCAGATTTGACCAGTTCAGCCCAGAATTTGCAGTTTAGCTCCAGTTTGACTTTCTGAGGTCGATGGTGGTCCTTTTGACTGTACTTGTGGCATTTTTTGGATACTTTTACCCTTGTTTTACTCTTCTAGAAGTTTCTCTCATGTAAAAGGGTAAAATTGATTGTATGAACTGGTTTCCAAGTTTTTAGAGGCAAGTTGTTTTGACTGCCTATTTTGTAGTGCTTAGTTTAGAAGTTGTTCAAACAGCTCCTAGGATAGTGAGCTCGACCCATGGAGGCAGGGAAAGAGGTTAGATCATCTATATTATGTACTTTCATGCTCATTTTCATGGTTGGACTCTTGAGGGAGAAGCTATCACTGTATTATTCACTTGTATCTCTGCAATTTTTGGCTAAGGAAGACCAGGGTTTTGCAGTCATCATTGGGATTCTTGTGGACTCATGTGTTGATGGTGTGTTTCTACATGTTATTGTAAGCTTTTTTATGTGATTCATTTCCTTTCTATACTGCTGCATATTAAACAAATGAAGTGATAAAGTTAGAATTCATGCTAGCCATGCTCTGCTTTTAAATTTGTTTAATTTCTATGTTTTCTGCTGTCTAAAGAGAATTAAAATCCTTTGTTTGCTCTCTTTAGCCCTCTCATCTTTCTTCTAAATCATCCCTTTCAGCTAAAGACATCAATACAGGTTCCTACCTTGCCCCAAAGACCCCCCTGCAGAAACTGTGTCCAATCCCCGCACCCTAAATTGCAGTTCCTCAATTTGCCACCAAAAACCCCAAAAACCCCCAAATCAACCTTCAAATCAGTTTACTAGCCTAATATCAGTGTTACCTTGATTGTTCATCTCTTCCTATTGAAAATTTACCGAGATTGACCGGAGAGAGCCTTCTCCTGCCCCGTAGGGCTAGCTACGAGGCTGAATGGTTTGATGTAGCTTTGAGATTTGCCTTTTCAGCCTGAGGTGAAATTTCAAGTGCTAACATACTGGCAACCATACACGCGTTTAACACAGGGCAAAGTCGTGTATAGGGAATAAAACACTGTTTTTTAAATTTTTGGACCAGGTCTGGAAGGAGGGGTTGCCCTAGGCCATAAGTGCAGCATCACAAACCATAAGAGTGAGATTTGGAGCTATAACAAACATCTAAACCTTTGCTCATTGATGTGTTTGTTTCGTAAGTCTTAGACGGAGCCTGAAGTTACGCCAGGTAGCCTTCAAAAATGCTCTTGTTTTACATCAGCGTTAGTAGATAAACGTTGCTTCAGTCAATCTCCGTGAGCTTGTGAATACAACACTTCATTTGCATTTCACCCCAGTACATGTATCAAGTTCAGATCTGATTGTTGATAGTGGACAACGATCAGACACTTGAAAGGCTGAAATCATTCACTTGGTGACTCCTTTCACTGAAGAATCCAACAACCTATGCTTCATGGTGACTTCACTGCAGGAAGATCAGTAGCTGTGAGATTTTCATGATGGACCTAATTGCAAGAAGATATGCTCCCATGAGCCGAGATCACATTCCAGGTTTTCCGAATAAGATTCCCAAGGTAGATTGGTCAAGGAATTTGCCTACATTTAAAGATGATGGTAAGAAGGATGCTGCTCTTCATCTAGTTAGATTTCACATGCATATTCGCAAGTTGAAGGTTGATTTTCCTGAAGATTGCTTGATGAAGATATTCTTGGCCACTCTGACTGTTGCAAGCATGCCTATAGTTTTATTGAAAGCCTTGAGAAGTTTTATGAAGATGATAATTTCATGGATGAAGAGATCATGGAAGCCCTGTATGAAAAGCCGTTTCAGCAGCACATAGAAATCTTAGAAGATACTTGTCAAGATCAGCAGGTTGAAGATGGTCATATGGCTGTAATTGATGAAAGAGAAGAGCTTGTTTCAGATCTGCCCACAGAAGAAGAAAGCGTGCAAGGTAGCCAAGATTCAATTTTAGAATGTAATGCAGTTAACTTAGCTATTTTAGAACAAAATTCAGATCATGGTGACCAAGAATACCTTGTGCCGAATCCTGAAAAGGAGAGTTTTGTTGTTGAAATCATGGACAAAGTTCTTGATCCAAATGTCCTTATGCCATCAGAACAGAGCCTGCATGAGGAGGTAATTCAGCCAGCTCATGAACAACAAGATGAGATCTTTGTTCAAGTAAGTGAAAACTCTTCTTTCAATCATAATTTGGATAGTTTGATTGCCATGTCATATGAAGATGATCAACAATGTTTCCAAGTTTCAGAAGATCAGGACTGTCATTCAGATTTTTCATGTTTTGAAATGTTATGTCAAGAAGACAAGACTTGTTTGAGCAAAGGGAAACAGAAAGCCTTATCTCCTTTGTCTGAAGAGGATATAGATCAGCTTTTGAAAGGTCGTGCTACAACCCAAGCTAAAGCAAATCGGCAATGTGCACATGGTCACGAAAGTGTTGGTGAAACTTCTTCCTCTTTTGAAAATGATGACAGTCTTGTAATTAGTTTTATAGATCAGCAAACAGATAATATTTTCTTTCATGAAGATGATGAGGCTGTCATGTTTGATGATCTTGAAGATTGTTTTCTGTTTAAGGATGACCTAGACCATAAAATTGAGGAATATAAGCTTGAGAGAGACAATATGTCAAAATTTCTCACGGTCAAGGAATTTACAGCCAACACTCATATGGCAGAAGCTTATACTTCTCTGTGCCTTCCTATCAATCAGCAACCCACTGTTCTTTCAGATCAGAATGAAGCGAGTACTTATATTTTTGCAGCTGGAACTCCAAACAAGGTAGTGCTTCAGGATTATCAAGATCCCTTTGGCATTCTTCTGCAAGCATTAGAAAAGATAAATGTTGCCTGGTTCATTATCATTAGCTTTGGTTTCAGTGGTTATTTTGAGTTGCCTACAGGTTCATCGTTTCGCCTGCTCGAGATAAGCGAGAGCAGAAATTTGGTATGTAGCCATCTGCTGGATTGGTTACATTGGAAAGCTCATTATACATGATTGTACATATTTCATTAGTATGCAGGTGGTTGTCATCATGATTCCAAATCTTGATGGATTGCTGCCGTTTTTCCAAAAGCTTTGTAAAGTTTTGTTTTAAGTCGGTCATGAGTCATTTGTGTTTGGTCTGTTGAGTGAGTTTTTCAAGTTATTTCAGTTTGCTATCGAGTCGGTTTGAGTCAAGTTCCAGTTAAGTTTCAGTCAGTTTTCAGTCAAGTTTTCATTCAATAAATGAGTCAAAGTCTTGTGTCGTTTGCCGAAATAATGACTCCATTGCCCAATGATAAAGGCACTGGTCTGCTCTCCCAGAGGTCTGAGGTTCTTGGTACCTCCAAGGAGATACCATCCCCATTGGAGCCAATGTTAGTGTCGGTCTTGAAAGCCCTCCATCAGTGATCAAAGCTCTTTGCATTTGCATTAGTAGGTGTCTCATCAGTGTCAAAATTTGCATCCCGTTAGGCATGCCATAATCCTGATGGAGGAGCTGGTCTATTCATACCCCTCTTGGCTTTGCTGGATCAGGTCATATCAGTCATTAAGTTTGTCAAGCTGCTCTTGTTTGGTCTTAATGTCAAAATTCTAGGTCTAGGGTTTTGGTCAGTTGTCTTAGCAAGGTCATGTCTCTGAAAGTCCTTGAGTGACCAGCAAGCCAGAGGGAGGATGGTAAACATGTTCCTTTGAAATTTTCATCATGTACAGTTCATTTTTAACCTTGGATTTAAAAACCCTGTTTTTAAAGCCAAGGTCATGATAATTTTTGTAAAAAGAATAAATTTCCAAAATGTCTTCAAAAAGGCAGCAACAACCCTGGTCCCCTTGCCACAGTCCTTCAGATGATCTACCTGCAAAAAGAATCAGGTCAAAGCACTCAAAAAGTCAACTTCAGGATAAAGGAAACCAAGAAAATCAGTGTTTTAAAAAAGTGTCAAAATAGACTTTATAAAGTGGGTTTATGGATGAAATTTTTTCAAATGAGATTATAAAAGGTAATGTTCCCTCCTTTCACTCTCATTGTGCATTTCAAGCTTGCAAGAGAGATTGTGAGAGAGTGATAGGCGAAGGAGGCGAAATTGCAACGGTTTCGGGCAGTTTGCAGGTGCGCGACCCGTCCAGGCTTGTGCGCGACCTGTTGGGCGGTGCGCGACCCGTCCAGCGCACTCCGGCAGTGTAAAATTATAACGGGCGCGACCCGTTGGGCTGTGTGCGACCCGTTGGGGAGCGTGCGCGACCCGTTCAACTGTCTGCCACCAAAACTTCAATCAAATTCCTTCATTCCACTTCAAATTTGCTCAATCGGTCGAGGTAGGCTCTTAATGCATGGTTGTTGATATTGGTGGTGAAAATAAGGATGTATGCTATGATTTCATCTTCTAAATTTGCAAATGAATGGATTAATATGGCTGCTTGCTAATGTTTGTAAAATGCTAGGGTTTTGTGACTGTTTCAAGTGTTTTTGTCCCATTTGGTCCCTTCCCTCTTTTCCTCTTTCATTCATAGTCATGCTTGCATCTCTGTCCCATATTATTTGTACATAAAATGTTGACTTTTTCCCCCATCCCTAAGCTATAAACCCTACCCCTCTCACAAGCACACAAAACCCTAATTCCCTCTACCATACACATGCAAAAAATAAAACAAAAAGAAAAGATACATTTGTAAATAAAGAAAGAGTCATGTGAAAATAAATGCTGCTGTATATCTAGAGGCATGTACATAACCCCTATATACCCTTGACATCCCCTTGTACATGAAAACCTTCCCTCTATGTGAAAACAATGTGCATGTACTCCTTAAGAACAAAAAGAGCAAAAATTTGCCTTATGACACACATGAACTCCTATAAGCAAATTTGGTGTATGGTGTCCCTATGTCCCTATTGATACATGTATGCCCCTTCCATGTTCATTATCATACATGTTTTTGTCCCATATGAGATGTTCTTTGCAAATGATTTCCCAATGTTAAAATGTGTTCCTATATGCATGACAATTTGTAAAGTTTCCCTTTAAAATTCCCTGTTATTTTCATATATTCCCATTCCTCGTTAAGAAGTTCCCTCCCCTAACATTCCCCTCATGTTTTTTCCCCTTGAAACAGCATAGAGTTCAGTACTTTTGCAGGCAGAGGCAGCAGTTCAATTTGTCCTTCAGTTTGCCCACCTTGCTCCAAAACCATGTCAGATACCGAGACTTATGAGAAAGGTGATGACCATTCATCATCTACAGAGATTGAGGAACAGAGGAGGCCTCGTAGAGGAGGTAAGGGAGGCCATCATAAGAGGGAGGAGCCTACTTCTTTGGCAGAGTTACAGGCTTGTCCTTTGGCACTGAATTGTTTCCAGTATATGTCATGCTATCAGTTTTGTGAGAGGCTCTCTCAGATTCAGCATCATAGAGAGTTTGCCCGCTTGTTTGTCTTACACCTCCATGATGGACATGTCACTCTTGCAGGGGTGAATTTCATATTGACACCCGAGGTGATCTCAGAGGCTACAGGGATACCAAATGTGGGTGAGGTGTGGCCTAAGCGCAGATTACTTGATTTTGTTCACTTTGAGCCTTATGTCCGGCCATCATTTGTGAGACTGTTGACGGGTGTTTTCCCATTCATATTTATTCGGAGTGAGTATGCCCCCCTCATGAGACTTCTCATGCATTATTTTACATGTGAGGGCAGATTTTCACAGGTGTATTCATATCACATTCGCCTGTTGATGCATTTCACCCGGGTGAGGATGATGAACCTCCCGGTCTTCCTGTTTCAGAACATTCAGAGGATGGTGCCCATGTTGCAGAGGAAGACCCCGGCCCAGCAGTACAGGAGCCTTTGTCACTATGGTTTGATCCAGCTTATAGTCTCTCATCAGTTGACTCAGCAGGGTATCTCATGGGAGGAGTTCATCTCCCGTGAGTTTTTCACAGTGCCACCTCAGCCACATCAGGAGGCTATTCATGAGGAGGGAGGACCATCTCAACAGCCTGATGCTCCCATCACCCGACATGTCAGCTCCACTCCTATGGTCACCTATCAGAAAGGCCCAAGGGCCTTATTTGCAACAGCTAGGCGAGTATTATCTCCACAGCGGGTGGAAGGGGTCTCGCCTTCATCTTCATAGCAGCGAGTGTCATCTCCACAGCAGGTGGAAGGGGCCTCGTTTTCTTCACCAGCACAGGTATTGTAGAGGGGCAAAGAGCCCATAGTTCATGAGGATCCAGTGATTGATCTTGAGGTCAGTTCTACTAGCCAAGAGGCAAAGGAGATCATTCAGCAGCTCAGGGCCGAGAATGATGTTTTGCAGCGGAGACTTGAGGGTGCCCAATGGACCATCACATATCTAGAGCAGCGGAACACATAGCTGGAGGAGGAGAAGGCACTTGATGAGATTTGGAGGATTCGTAGTGACCGAGTCCTAAACCGTAGGAGGCCCAGTGACCCATTGCCTGTTGACCGGGAGTCATTGCTTATTCAGGAGAATGCCCACTTGGAGAGGTTGTTGGCTAAGGCCAACTAAGAGAAAAAGCTACTAAGGAACATGAAAAACCACTATTGGGCTAGGATGCACGTTTGTAAAGCAAAGATGAAAATGTTCCAAAGAAGGTTGACCGAGGCGCTTAAGAGGAAGAAGAAGACCAACCCCCTCCGCATCTTGGCTGAGGCTTCTCTCACTCATCATGACACCCACTAGCCTCTTCACAGCACCAAGCACAAAAAATTTTGGAAGTTTTGGCTCATTTTTGACATTTTTGGGCAATTTACAGGTTTTGGCTTCTCAACGGGTCTCACCCCTGGTGAGACCCTTTGTCATCGTAGCTCCGTTTTGTGAAAACTCAGCATTGCTGGATTTGTCATGCAAAGTTACACATTTCTATCGATGGATTTGAGTTTTCATGAAGTTTTGGGCCTCCAAAAGGTCAAATTACAGCCAAATTTTGACTTTCTGCCCCTTTTTTGAGCTGCAGAAGTAGTCTTGGGAGAATTAACTTTTGACTGGGAAAATGACCTCCAAATCCAAAATTCCAGTTGGGTTGGAAAGTAGACTCAGATACCTTTCCAGCGAGCTATCCTGCACCTCATTCTGACACCGGGAAGGCCTCCAAACAGGGCTCCAAAGTGCGCGACCCGTTGAGGAGGATGTGCGCGACCCGTTGAGGAATTTGTGCCAGATTTGACCAGTTCAGCCCAGAATTTGCAGTTTAGCTCCAGTTTGACTTTCTGAGGTCGATGGTGGTCCTTTTGACTGTACTTGTGGCATTTTTTGGATACTTTTACCCTTGTTTTACTCTTCTAGAAGTTTCTCTCATGTAAAAGGGTAAAATTGACTGTATGAACTGGTTTCCAAGTTTTTAGAGGCAAGTTGTTTTGACCTCCTATTTTGTAGTGCTTAGTTTAGAAGTTGTTCAAACAGCTCCTAGGATAGTGAGCTCGACCCATGGAGGCAGGGAAAGAGGTTAGATCATCTATATTATGTACTTTCATGCTCATTTTCATGGTTGGACTCTTGAGGGAGAAGCTATCAGTGTATTATTCACTTGTATCTCTGCAATTTTTGGCTAAGGAAGACCAGGGTTTTGCAGTCATCATTGGGGTTCTTGTGGACTCATGTGTTGATGGTGTGTTTCTACATGTTATTGTAAGCTTTGTTATGTGATTCATTTCCTTTCTATACTGCTGCATATTAAACAAATGAAGTGATAAAGTTAGAATTCATGCTAGCCATGCTCTGCTTTTAAATTTGTTTAATTTCTATGTTTTCTGCTGTCTAAAGAGAATTCAAATCCATTGTTTGCTCTCTTTAGCCCTCTCATCTTTCTTCTAAATCATCCCTTTCAGCTAAAGACATCAATACAGGTTCCTACCTTGCCCCAAAGACCCCCCTGCAGAAACTGTGTCCAATCCCCGCACCCTAAATTGCAGTTCCTCAATTTGCCACCAAAAACCCCAAAAACCCCCAAATCAACCTTCAAATCAGTTTACTAGCCTAATATCAGTGTTACCTTGATTGGTCATCTCTTCCTATTGAAAATTTACCGAGATTGACCGGAGAGAGCCTTCTCCTGCCCCGTAGGGCTAGCTACGAAGCTGAATGGTTTGATGTAGCTTTGAGATTTTCCTTTTCAGCCTGAGGTGAAATTTCAAGTGCTAACATAACCAACCATAGTTATAATATAAGAAAACTTCTTCTATTTGTCAAAAATTTGATGATGTAGAAAGTTAGATTTGTTATTAACAAATCTAAATGGGTTCAATTTGTCATAATCGTATTATACAATAACTTACATTTTATATTTTTAGCATATCTAAATTAAGTTATAATTGTACAAAAATTCTCAAAAATAATTTTTGGAAGAATGTGACTATTTATTAAATCATGGGTATTATTTGAAACTCAAAACCCTATCACTTTAAATTTACATATAACTATTTCATTAATAAATAGGTATAAGTAAAAAAATTATCGTGCGCGCAACAGTCCAACTCGAGCCTGCACTGACCTAGTCGTCGTTGCCCCTACAGATCCCTCTCTTAGCATCCTCCTTCTGCTGAGGCCAACTAGACCATGTAGCCCTCTGAGGAGGGAGATCTTCACTCTTCCACGCAGCGAAGGAATGAAGAAAACATAGAAGCCTTCACATCTCTGATCGCAAAGAATGGAGCTCCAAGGAACAGGCCATTAGTCAATAAATTTGTAAAGAAACTTGAAAGTATCCCAGAGATTTCTCTCCCTCCAGCACTTCCAAGAAGAGCAGCCATCTCTCTAGCAGAACGCGGACTTGTTGGACAGTTCACAGGGCTATGGCCTTCACCCAAATCAGTGCAAAAATGGGTGGAAAGAAACTGGAATGCAACCACACAAGGGAAGATAGCAATACGATTATGTGGAAGGGGATACTACACCTTTCTCTTTGAAACAAAGGAGGACAGAGATCTGATATTTAGAAACAGACCTTACTTCATGGACTCCAGAGGTTTATACCTGAATAGGTGGATGCCAGACTTTGATCCGGAGATGGATGTCCCAAATGCAGTGCCTATGTGGGTCAGGCTCCTGCATCTTCCTCTTCATTGCTAGGGAGATGAATCTGTAAAGGCTATAGGAAACGCAGTGGGAAAATATATTGACAGATGTGAGCCAAAAGACAACATGCACGCGTGCACAAGAATATGTGTGGAAGTAGATCTCAGAAAAGGCCTCCCAGAGGCAATAAAAATCAAGGTCGACGAGTGGACACACATTCAGCAGCTGGACTGCGAGAAAATACCATTTAAATACAAGGTATGTCACGAGTATGGTCATTTTGCAAATAGGCGTCTTAAAAAAATAGAGCATGAAAATGTAGAAGAGCAAGAACCTACATGGGAACAAGTGAAAAGCAAAAAAACTACTAATAAGCAGACCGCATCAAATATCTATCAGTCCCAAGAAGTAAATGAAACAACCTCTCAGCCTCCAGCAAAGGTTACTCCTCCTGATCACACAACTTTGAATCCTTTTGAGCCATTAGAAGACTCCTTTGATCCACCCTCTCCCAGATCCCCACCTTCAAACCCCATCTCTTTAGCTCTCATATCCTCCCCCAACCCTATATCCTCTCCACCTCCTCCCTCAATGGACCGCATTCTAACTAGAAACAAAGCCAAAGAAATCCCCCAAGCCTGGGATCAACAAAAAAAAGTGGGAAGGAAATCCAATAAAGAAATCAGAGATGAAGCAGAAGCTAAAGAAATGGCACTAGGAACACAACAGCCAATGGATTCATTCCTTGGGAAACAAACAGGAAGTCATGAAAAAACTCAACAAAGAGGAAAGGGAGGACCACACCAACACAACAGTAAATAATGATAGTGGTCTCTTGGAATTGTCGCGGCCTTGGCACCTCCTTTAAAGTCAATGCAACTAGAGACATTTTAGCCAAGGAACAGCCAAACATATATATGATCCAAAAGACCAAACTAAAAAAGCAAGAAAATCAAAGTATGATTCAAAAACTAAAAAATTATGAAGGAGTAGCGTTAGAAGCCACAGGAGCATCAGGAGGAATCAGCACCATTTGGGATAAAATAAAATGGGAATTAATAACCCAAAAAATCAACAAACACTGGATTCGAACAGAGTTGAGAAATCTCAATACAAAAGAATAGTATAGCATTATAAATGTGTACTCCCCAAATCACTATAGAGAGAAAGAACAATGCTGGAAATCAGTTAAAGAAGAAATAACAGAGAGACAAAGTGGGAACTTAATCCTGGGAGGAGACTTAAATCTGATAAGGAATACAGAAGAAAAATTTGGTGGAATCTTCCACAACGATCCGTCAAGAGAAGCTCTTGAAGGAATAATAAAAGAACACAAATTAATAGACATTCTACCAAGTAATGGAAAATACACTTGGAACAACAAAAGAATAGGAAAAAACAATATAAAAGAAAGACTGGACGGAATTCTTATTCATGAAAGCATAGCAGCTGCTTATACTCTTGTGAAAAGTAAAATTGTTCACAACTCAGCTTCAGATCACAAGCCGGTGGTGCTAACCTTGGGAAAGATGGAAAATCAAGGACCCCTTCCCTTCAGATATAATTCAATTTGGGACAACAAGGAAGATTTTGGCAAACAAATAAAGGACAACTGGAAAAAAAAATGTCACAGGATCTCCCCAGTATGTTTGGGAAACTAAGCTAAAGAACCTAAGGATGCACTTAAATAATTGGGCAAGAGAAAATGATCTTTGGGGACAAAGCTCGGAAAATCGAATTGCAAAAAAAAATGGATAATCTTTGCAAGGAAAAAGAGAACAAGGAAGAAAATAAGCAAGATCATATACAAGAAAAGGAAATATATCTAGAAATATATAAGCAAAATAAGCAAGAAGAAGAGGAAAGCAGACTGAAATCAAGATGCCTTTGGCTAAAATTGGAGACAAAAATACAACCTTCTTTCATAATGCAATTAAAATAAGGAGGTCAAAAAATCAGATTGAACAGATTCAAGTAAATGGTCAAGAAATAAAAGGAGTTGAAGCAATAAAAAATGCAGCCCATAAACACTTTAAAGAACTCCTCTCAACAAGTGACTAGCAGACAGCTAATGAAGAAATTTTGCAGCATATAAAAAAAAATAAGTGACCAACAAAATAGGGAATTAGACAAAGAAATTACTGAGGAAGAAGTTAGAGAAGCTATGTGGAATCTCCATCCTAATAAGGCACCAGGTCTAGATGGGTTTACAATGGCCTTTTACAGACAAGATTGGGAAATTATCAAAAAAGATCTAATGAGAATGCTCAAAAATGCTTTCCAAAAAAAAATATTGGAGGAAATACAAAATCTTCCTTCCTAGCCCTCATTCTCAAAGAACCCAATCCTACAACTTGTAACAAATATAGGCCAATCTCCCTTTGCAACTCGTCTTATAAGATACTCACCAAAATTATAGCAAACAGAATGAAAAAATTACTTCCGGAAATAATTTCAGAAAACAAAGGAGGATTTGTCCCTAAGAGGCAAATCACAGACAATGTGATAATTGCTCAAGAGGCTATTCACAACAGTATCCAAAGAAAGGAGAGAGGAATGATTGTTAAGTTAGATATGGCTAACGCTTTTGATAGAGTTAACCATAACTTTCTTGCAGCAGCTCTCAAAAAGTTTGGCTTTTCAATAAATTTCATAGAGATTATCCAAGCATGTATATCAAATCCATGGATAGCTCCATTAATCAATGGATGACCCAGTAAATTTTTACAAAACACATGAGGGCTGAGGCAAGGCTGTCTGCTTTCTCCATTCTTGTATATCATCATGGCTGAATCGTTGAGTGTTATGCTGGAAAATCAGAAAAAATGAGAAAAAAAATAACAGGGATCCAAATATCGAGAAGAGTCAAAGATATAAACCACTCTCTCTTTACAGATGATACCCTTCTCATAGGCAGGGCATCCTGCATTATAGCAAGACGATTCAAAAAATGTCTTGGATGAATTTCTTCTAGCTTCAGGAGGAATTTTAAACAACTCCAAATGCAGAATTTATTGTTGGAATACCCCAACAAAAACAATGTAGTGTATCTCACAAATACTGAAAATACCTTTACAAATAAATTGAAGCCGCTTCACTTATCTTGGGCCGCCCCTAGCAAAGGAAGTGGTAAAATCAGAAGTCTGGAACAAGCAAGTCGAGAGAATGAGGGAAAAAATTCAGAACTAGGGAGTGATGTGGCTCAACCTGGCTGGAATAATGACACTGATTAAGTCGCTTCTCTCGGCCTTGCCTATATATCAGTATGCAATCATTATGGCTTCGGCAAGTGCCCACAGGCAAATGGAACCGATAATTTGAAGCTTCCTCTCGCAAGTTGGAAAACAAGATAATAAAAAATTCATCCTTGTTAGATGGGAGCAAGTTACTCTTCCCTATGAAAAAGGAGGTATAGCAATACGCCTGCTAGGACTAATGAACATTGCTCTAGGGACAAAAATTATCTGGAGAATGATAAATGGGAACGGTCACTGGTGGGAAAAAATTCTAACAATGAAATACTTAAATTGTCATAGAACAAAGTTGCTCACTGATACTATTCCAGACAGGCCATGCACCCAAATCTAGAAATTGGTTAAAAGGATAATTCCTCTTATTAGAGATCAAATATCCAAAAATCCAAGGAATGGAAAAACAATTTCTATCTGGGAGGATAGAATAATGGGGAAAAATCCCTTAAATCAGCAACAAAATTTAAGAGGACTTCAGAGATGGATGGAAGAGCAAAGTTTTAACACTCTTTATTCTATTTCGGATTGGGATCAGAATAACTAGGTAAGATGGAAAAAGCTGGCTACACCACCAAGACTAAAAAGTAAGTGGGAAATTTTAAAAGTTCATCTGGCAGGGGTTGCGCCCATCAACAAAGAAGAGCAGGATGACTTTGTTTGGGACCCAAATGGAGGGGATTACACAGTGAAATCGGGGTACAACCTCCTCCAAAAACTTCACAATCAAAATGATTGGAGTCTTTGGAAGGCAGCTTGGAAATCAGAGAGTCTACCCAAAATTAAAGTCTTCACCTGGACCCTTCTCAAAGGTAAAATTCTTACCTCTGAAAATTTAAAAAAAAAAGGAATACAAGGGCCCTCAAAATGTGTCATGTGTCAAAAGGAGGAAGAAACAATCCAACACCTCTTCATAAACTATATGGTGGTGAAAGAATGCTAGAAATAGGCAACAAGTCCTCTGGAAATAAACATCAATCCAACAATTCAGTTGACAAATCTTCATAAAAACTGGGATAAAAGCTACCCATATACAAAGAAAAAAAGGCAACAATAAATAGGATATGGAAATGTCTCCCTTCAATCCTGTGTTGGCAAATTTGGTTAGCCTGAAACAAATGCATTTTCAAAGAACAAAAGCCAAATCTAGGCAAGATCCTAGCAAAAATTTGGAGCCAAGTTGCAGAGATAATAAGTACAAATGGAATCTCAAAAATGGACCAGAATAATTTACAACAAGAAGAGAAAGACTGGTACAGCGAAGCAATGTTAGAAAACAAAGCAAAATCAGAAGCTATAGCAAAAAATAAAGAATTTCACACAAACAAGAAATCGAAATTAATATTGGAGGATAAAGAATTTGCAGAATGGATAAAAGAACAAAAGAGACACATTCTTTTTTTTTACGGAGCTGCAAAAAATAACCCAGGTAAAGCAGGGGCAGGCGGAGTTATACTAGATCCAAATGGAAAAAATAATAATAACCTATGAATGGAGCCTTGGAGAAATGACAAACAACAGGGCTAAAGCATACAACCTTCTCCTAGGCACAAGGCTTTTAAACAAAAATGAAATCAAAGACCCTATAATAATAGGGGACTCGGCTATCATAATCACCGCATTGGATGCCAAAAGGGACTTCAAAAGCATAGCCATCAACAAAATCTATGAAAGGATCAGAACAAGTTTTGAAAGTCTGGGAAAAATAACCATAAAGCATGTCCTGAGAAACCAAAATAAGGACATTGATAACCATGCCAACAAAGAAATTGACAGACCAGTTGGGATTGTCAAAGAGAATAATGAATTTTATGAAGAAAGTATACCATGACCCCCTCACCCAATATGAGGATCGAGAAACTGTAATCAGCCTTGCTCACAGCACACGATTCTCACAATCCCAAAAAAGCTACACTATATGGTGAATCAAGATTTCAATTGTCCACCTCTCTTGGGCGAAGACGGCATTAGTCATGTCATTCACGAACACCTGGATCGTAATGGTATTGCAAGTAACAGTCAGGTCTCCACGTACACTTACGCAGGCTCCCAGGCGACCTGAGACAGTATGGCAATCAATAGAGGCAGGTCTCTCCTCAACAGAGACCAATAAATTAGGAGCAGAAACAACAAAACACTAAAGAAATGTCGCAAAGTAAGAATGAGGAGACATATGAAGAATCATCGCACAGGAACCGTTGGATCTCGGAGATCAACGGACGAGGATTGACTTTAGTAGTAGCGGAAGAGGAACTCGGAGAAGCCATCGCAACCGTCAATGGTGGCAGATCTATGGTCATTGGGCGCTAACATGCTCGAGAGTTAGTCAAAGAGAAAAGGCGGGAATATAAGCAGGAATGGTATTTCGAGATGAGAATAAGCGGTAAGCGATTTCAGGAGGGAACCACCTGATTCCACTCACCGATGGACATGTAGCAAGAGGGTGGAGTGAGAATACCGCTTTATTGGGCGGGTATTCTCCGCGCGATTTGCCCACCCAAAATCCCTGATAGTTGTTGGATCTATCGCGAGTGGATCGACGGTGGTGGAGTGACGTGCAAGTTGATTGATTGGCGATCGGAGGTGTCCATCAGATCTGACGGAGGAAAATCTATGGTGGAGATTGAGCCTAATAAAGGTAAGCATTGAAAATCGCACCAAGGCTATGGAAAAGCAGAAAATGTTATTTCCCGTGTGTTTGTGTATATTCCCTCTATACGAGGATAAAGGTTTATGGTTAAGTCTGCTTTATCCAAAGTTAAGTGCGGGTTTGGTTACCACGCGAGGCTTAAGGAGATCAAGTCAAAATTTGGAAAGTTATCCCATAGCTCAGAACCATGACACCAGCACTATAGTTTTTGAAGTTTATAGAAACAGGGCTGTAAAAGTAGTTGTGGGGATTGCGCTCCCATTTTGTGCACTACTTTTGAACCAACCCTCCTCTAAATGTACAAGGAACTAGCTTCCTTTCCCTTTTTTTTTTTCTTTTTCTTTTTTTTGCAATATATAAAAAGTAACCGACTGTGTTAAAAATAAAAAATAGGTATAGGCATTTTTGTTTCTAATTTCTTGATAAATATTGTTGTAATGGCTTTCTTCCTATGAATATTGTTGTATTGGCTTCGAGTCTCAGGAATTCTTAACTGAGTATACTTGCGGGTTGGCTTGGTAGTAACAACCTCACTCTATCCCTCGAGCTAAGAGGGAGGTTCATTTATTTCCTCAAAGAAAAATAAATAAATAAATAAAGAAAAAAAAGGCAGTTGGATTTTTTCATTTAAAAAATAAGTTTATATTATATATTTTAATTATTTAAAAAATATGATGTTAATAAATTTAATATTTAAGTTGGGTATACCAATTTATATATATATATATATATATATATATATATATATATATATATATATATATATATATATATATATATATATATATATATATATATATATATATATATATATATATATATATATATGTATGTATGTATATATAGATAGATATATAGATATATATAGTCAAATCATATCTTTGGGCTCGAAGAATGTCTTAAAACTATTTTTGCTTGGCTAAGAGTTCATCTTCCTCAATGGTAAGGAAATAGGTTAACGGCGCAAGACCCAGATACATCTAGTAGGAGTGAAAAAATTATCCCTTATAAACCACCAGCAGGTAATTCCAAGTGGTGTGATTTTCCTTGAATAATGGTGATGAGTCAACCTGCTTTCGTAGATAGCAACCAATGATGGATGTCCCCACTACTAATTTTGATAGGTTTTCCCATTTATAAAAAAATCTGATATAGATAATTATGATCCTCCATTTTATCTTTCTTATTGAAATTTCTATTGACTATATAAATCATTGTTAATTACTTTGCTACAACTACTATTTATGATGAAGCTATATTTATTTTATAATTTGATGAATTGAAGTCATATATTTAGTCCCCCTTAAGGAACTAATCAATGGAAGGAGATTTTCCTCCGGAAGTTATGCATTCACATTGGCTCTGCTATTACTCTCGAGCACTAGAGCAATTAAAGTTTTGAAAGTACATGCATGGGAAGACTTTCTTGGATTTACCCAATTATATACCACTTTTATGTCTTTCCACTAGGATGGATTTCATGTTTTCCCTTTCAAGTTGGAGAGGCTTCAAGCGTAAGGTTGCCACATGACCATGCTCAAGGTATAATTTGCATTGCCAACATTTAAGTCCATTTTTTGTCACCATATGCCAACAAAATGCATTTAGGAGTACCATTGGTTAAGTCGTTATAAATGAATATGCATAGTGAAGTTGTAGAATTTTGGTTGTTGAAGCCATGAAGATGAAAGCACCTAAAGAGTTATCTATGGTCATTAAGCTCTCAAAATCCCAATTTTTCAAAGAAAAACTAACCAATTTCACTGAGAAAGATTATTGTTAGAGTTTTTAAATTGGGATTAAATTTTCACTTCCATAGATTCATAGATAAACCAACACCATATAGAAACCAAGGCATGTTACTTGCTATTCGTGATCTATTTGTTCTGACTTTTAGCTTAAAAGTAAAAAAAACCTCATCTATATAGACAAATAACAACTAAATCCTCCAAAAAAATGACTACAAATCCTTATTTATACTTTCATATTTATTTGTTTATCTTATTTTGAGATGTATCACTATTTCCAAGTTATGTTAGCACAAACATTTTATCATTTATATATTGATTTATGATGTACTTAAATTTATATTAACACATGGGTGTATTTAGCATATACTAGTGTATATGTATATACTAGTCTAGATTTTTCTTACCTCTAGATCTATCAAGCATTAAGAATGACAAAATCCTTTGAAAGTGTATTTTTCTTTGAATTTTAGCACTCTAAAAAAAAATTTACACTTGTAGATATTTGATATCTATCAACACATGCTAAAATCTAGAATTAAGATAGATATAGATGAATAAAAATATTAAGAGAACTTAACTATTGCATTAATATCATCACTAAATTTTCTTTAACCTTTGAAAAATTTTAAATCTATTTAAAAAAATAAATAAAATCATGTTCTAGATTCAACTCAATTATTTAATCTTCAAACACTACAAAGTCCATAGATTAGATAGATACATTATTTCATTTTGTAACAAACTTCCTGAGAATAAAGTTAGGAGATAGATACAATCTATTTAGGATATTATTTTACATTTTACAAACAAATATTCATGTACAATGATCTTTTCCAAAAATTCATCTACATACACACAAATAATTAATAAACAAAAAAATGAAGTATAATGATAACATAAATCATGTTTAAAGTTTCACTTGGAATAACGCTTACATTAGTATATAGGTAAGATTGGTTTGTTGAGTGAATTGTCGTGTTGAGATATTTTCTCAACCATAATCTCTAGTTTAGAAATTGTTGGATCTCATAAAATACTATTTTTGTGACATGTATATGGGGTTTGTGGTTAAATAATACGAATTATTTTTTAACAATCTGTGCACTATGTCTTCTCCTCTAGTTTCCTTCTTGGTATCAAAGCCCATATGAGTACAGCCGCCGATATGAGTAAGAGAGCCATGAAGATGTAGAATCGGATCGTTAATCATCTTCTATAAATAAGTAGGTTAGCAATATTTATATGTGTTTGTTTTTATTTTATTGTGTTTGTAACGGTGTTGAAGCAGAAACAACGTCAATAGTGCATGTCATCGTCTCAATCCTTGCTTCCATATCATCGACTTAGTTCTTTCTCCCTGTCTATTTGATTTAGCTGCCAAATTAGAGCCTCCAAGTCATAGATTGACCGTTCAACTCAAATTTATTGATTTCGTGCAGCTTGACGATGGGAGGCTTTCGATCATGCACGGGTTTTCAATTAAAACATAGACCTCATAGAGTTGTGTATCCAACTGGTTGTTCAATAACTCGATTTCATCGTCGGTGGTGGCCCTGTTCTGTCCATCTTCTGCTTGACTCGTGTTGTGCTATACAACACCCCCCCCCCCCCCCCCCATTTCAATTTTTAAACTGTTAGTCTTAAAATGCTAAATAAGAAATGGGTCCCCTTTAGAATATAAATAAAAGAAATAAACTTTTGAATAAAATAAGTTTTCCATAAAAAGCCATATAATAATTGCTTTTAGAGTATTTAGGACCGCTCATCGCAAATCGCATTGCTTTAGAACCCGTGAACTTCCATTTGGAGAGCTTGCGATGTGATCAGAGTTATAACAAAACCCTCATCGCGAAGTTTTATCAAGGTAAGCCATTTATACACACGATGTAATAAAACTATCGCATCTCGCGCAAACATTAATCCCATGGAATGACTTAAAGCGGCATTGAAACTTTGCAATGTGATAATACTATCGCAATCGCATATCGTTGATTCATAGTGAAGTGCTCAAAAAACTCTATTGAAATCTCGCGATGCGATAAGACTATCTCAATCACATATCGCTAATTCATAGTGAAGCACTCAAAAAAATCTATTGAAATCTTGCAATGCGATAAGACTATCGCAATCGCATATTACTGATTCATAAGGAAACATCCAATGCACCTTATTAAGGAATTGCGATGTGATTTAATTATCGCATATCGCGCTCTCGATAAAAGCGAATCCTAAATACATGCATTATAGAGATGAATTGATTGTAAAGAAATAACGTGATTTTCCAAGTTTGAAACCCGCCATTTCCCCAATGCCAGCTCAACACTCATCGCAATCGCAACTATTCAAACAAACCATTTAAGAATGGTGCTTGAAACTTCTGATTTGCGATACGCAATTATTACACAAATATTAAAATCAAGCAATCGCTAATCGCAAATCGCAGAGTCTCGGCACCTATTCTAAAAAGGACCATTACAAAGCTTGCGATGCGACATATGGCTCCAGCATTAAAGTTTCACGTTGGAAGTTATGGTAAAACATTAAGGAGCAGTTATGGGTAAGTCCTTTAAAGATTTCATCCGTGATAGCTAAGTACAAAATAACATCTCATGCATCTAATGCGCTTAACTGTGTTTGATCTGTAACTTGAATTATTTGTTCTCAAGTTTCCGACTGTTATGCTCTTCTTTCTCATTTTGTAGAACTGACTGAGAATCACACAATCAGGCAAGATGTCAAAGAAATCTCGAAAGGAAAAGGCCCCTGTTATAGTGGAAGAGGCACCAGCAAAATTGGTGTTAATTGCAGACACTACTTGTTAAGGCCTCGGTAAAATCTAATGGGAATGAATATATGCTTTACTCGAAGCAGAAAATCCAACAAAAATTGAAAAGGAAGCAACAACTGATGCAACTGACCAAACTGAAAACATGCTCAGTGATTTGGCAAACTCCTTCCTCCATAGAATTGCAACCCGTGCTAAAGTTTTTCCATACAATGATCTAGTGAGATGGGTGATTGAAAGTATTAATATAACAGACAAAGCTTTCTATACAGCCGATGGAAGGATGTTCAGGACATTCAAGCCTGAAGATGTGAAGAAGATGTATCACTTGCCGGATCCCCAGCGGCACTACAACAAGGCATTTCTGGAAGCTTTTGCTAAGGAGAATGAGGTAGAGTCAGACCCTATCAAACAGTGGAGGCATTTTCCCAACAAGCATAAACATGAATCTTCTGGTATGTACTCCGTGGACTCCTTGGCATCTCCATATTGTTATGTTGCTGCTATGGTATGTAGGCTCTTTGGAACCCCTGACTCTGCTAGATTTTCTATAGAAATGGTTCCTTTGATGGAAGCAGCAATCAACTCCTTTATTATGGATTGGGCAACCATTCTATCAGATAAAATGGCCAGTCAAATATTAGATTATAGAAGGAACAGATTTGTCACCACTAGAGTCGTGCCCCCATTTTATATGAGTGCCTACATAATGGACACAATCTGTTTTAATTCTGACTTTCCCATTCTAGGTTGGAAATGGACAGTCCAGGACCCAACCCCCATTCATATTTATCATAAGTATTTATGGAAGTTTGACTACAAGAATCATATATACAGAATTTGCCATGGTTTTATTTTACCTGTTCATCAAGCCATTTTTAACAAACCTACTCCTCGAGTGTTTGACGAGGTGAGCATTGATTTAACTTCAATTGGCAGCTGGTTCGGGGAGGAAAATTTCACCTATATTAGGGTTTTTGGTAGTATTACAGACCCCCATGTCCTTCCACTCTATATTCCAGATAAGCTATTAGCTAGGGAAATAGCATACCAGATAGTGGAAAAGGGGATGACTAGAAACCTTAAAGACTCTAAAAAACAAGTATGGCCTTCATTTCCCCTCCGCTGTGGCACTTATACATTGCATAATTTTAAACATGCTAAGAAAAAGGCAGAGAAAACTAAGGATCTGGGTCTAGCAGTGATTCCTAAGAGATAGTATGATCCAAATATGGTCGCTTACAATTTCACCAGTCATGTGAAAATTAGTACATTATACATGAGGAGGATGAGTTTGATGATTTATTCGCTTCAGCAGAGTTATTCTCACAAGTAACTCATATGGCAAGATTCAAATTGGGAGCTGAAAATATGGATAAATTCATGGAATACAGGACACGGAGGTTACAGACATTGCCTCTAGATTTATTGAATACTACCCCTACTGTTCAGCAAATAGAGCATAACGGGGAATAGACTATTGAAGAGATTTCCGGGGAAGGGGAAACAATTGAAAAAACCAGTGAACCCCTTAGCACAGATGTTAATATTGACCCCATCTTGATCAAAGAATGGGAGCAGTTTGATCAATAGATCAAAAGCCAGAGCGACCCCCAAAACATCATTGCATCAACATCGCCCGCAACAAAACAACCCATTGTTACTGATAATGCAATTGAAGGGACACCCAGTACAAACATGGCTCAGAAAGAGGTTGAAATAATCCCTGAAAATCCTTCAGGAGAAATTACATTAAATATTGAGGAAATACCACCCTTGGATGTATTTTACAGCCCAAAGCACAGGGTTGTAGTCAAGAGACAAAGGAAAAAGAGGAAAATTGACCAGACATCATCCACAGCTCCTCAATCTGAATTCATGAATGTTATATGGAAGGATTCAGAGGTCAATCCTTCTGAGGACTTGACTAAGTTGTCCCAATTTGCAGGGGCATATACAGCTGCCACAATTGATAAGGCCACTGAATTTAATCTATTGATCAAAGAAAAAGATCAAAGGATTACTCAGCTTGAAGAGAAAACAGCAGTAGAACAACAGAAGATTCATCGGCTTGAGGAACAGTTAGCAGAAGAAAAACAAAAGAACGAACAACTTAAAGTGAAATTAAACCTGGAGAAACAAAAGATTGACCAGCATGTCATCCAAAAACAACAACAATTGTCCCAATAGCTCGAACAGCTTCAATTGATGCATCAACAAGAAATGAAGGCTAAAGAGGAGAAAATATCACAGCTACAACTACATATAGAACAGTTCAGAGATTATCCTAAGGTTGAAGAATTTAAGAAAGAAGCCCTAGAAGCAAGTAAGGCCTTAGCGCAACAGCTCAATCTACTTTGCCATAAAATATCGCTTGTTGACCCATTATGCATTATAACTACATCACTGATCGATCAAGAAGTCAATACCAGATTAGAATTTGAGGACGCAGATGATAAGGTCACAAATTTCCTCTCCTGGCAAAGCACAACAGAAGGCAGAGCTGCTAACCTACCAAAAATTCAAGAGTCACATAAAGAAATATTATTTTCGGAATGGGAAACACAGCTGATAAAGGTAGAAAGGGCTACTTCCAGAGCCATGGCTACAATGAACAATGTGATTGAGCTGGTAAATGATAATTTATATGGAGAAAATTTGATTTTTGATTGTTCCCCAGGGAAGCTTCCAAAAGCAAAAGTCTTAGAAAATCAATGGAAGCAGGATTTGGCCACTAAAGATGAACAACTCAGCAGAGTACAAAGCCTTACTTAGGATGCTTATTGGTCCTTTTTGTTCAAGTTGCACAGCCAACAGATGACCATCAAATTCCTTGCCGACGTTTTTGATCGCATGGTGCCCAAGCTTTTAGATGCCACGTACATGGGACAACTACACTCCAGGATGAGTCATCCTCCAGAAATTCAAAGCATGCTCTCAATTTGTCAGTTGTGGATATAGGAGAAGAAATAGATACAATGAATCTTTTCAAAGGCAATTGCACTACTATTTTTGCAATTCAAATCCCAAATTTTAATGTTTACAGTTCCAACAACTCTAAGCGATTTTTGTTGACAGTTTGTTTTAATTCTATTATATAAACCCTTTCATGTTATTGAAGAAAGGGTCCTCAATTTGTACAAAAACTAGACTTGAGAAGTTGCACTTTTGCACTTCTAAATTTATTTTTTATGAGCAGTGGATCAAGGTTTCAGATTTTTGTGAAAGAAATTTTTCAAGACCTGCATTTTTGTATCTCCTGAAAGTTTCTGGAATAAAGAGGTGGAACCAGAATGTTATTTACATATCAAGACTCAAACGCATGTGGTATTTCTATCACTGTTCTTTTGTCTTGATTTAATTAGCATTTCATTTAACTTGCTATTGTTGATGTATTCATACGCTTCAAGCAATTCTATATTGAGTCACTTTTGAATGGTTTAGAATTGTTAAAATCAGAGATATATGTCAGCAATATATATTATCATGTCATGCGATATGTTTTTATAATTACTTTGTTTAATTTCTTAAACAAAGTAATCATTATTTAAATGCATCTTTCTATAGATAAGCAAATCATCTATATGATTGTTTGTCTGCTAGGAATTATCAGAAATCGCATTGTTATAAGATTACCCGGGTTATATAGGTATATTTGTATACTTTAAAGTCATAGATTAAACCATCTACCATATTTGATATACATTTTAAAACACTCATTCATTAAAAACACACATCATTGGGAAACTAATCCCATGATATCCAGTCAGAGCCACCATCCCAAACGGAAAAGGAGTTGTACTAAGGTCCGAACCGGGTGGTTATCCCCCAATGTTGGTGCTACGATTTTAGAGGCATCAACATTTTTGGCACTAGAAGGAGGGCTTGAACTGTGAATGGAGAGAAAATTCAAATCCATAGGCCATTCTAAGAGTAAAACTCCCTCACCATCTCCTCCAACTTCTCCTTCGCATTCTAAATCTCCTATTTCTAAGCGAGAAGTTGAGAAGAAAAATACAACACCCACTGCTGAAACCTTAAACACACCAGACAATTCTTCTCTTGAACCCCCTGAAGTACAGTCTTTGATTCATAAACTCCAAGGGTTTTCGATATCCCAAGAATAGTCCGAGTTATCCCAAGGCAGTGTGACTTCGCCCATTGCAGCCGCTTACCAGAGCACAGAGTGAAAAACCTAGTATTCCATCAGTTGAATTCCCTCTGCCAAGTCGAAAAAGGGCTAGGAAGACACCATCAGAATCTAACATTGAGACTTTGTCCTCATCATCATCCATTCCATCTATACCACTGCAAAGTCATCCATCCATTTCCCAACTTTAGATCATAGTCCAAAAAGGTACAGGAACTTCAACATCCTCTACCCAATCACTTTCAACTACCTCGTCACCCTCTTCTACTGTTAGCTCAACGATGGCACATAATCAACCTCAACCAAGGCCATGGACCAATCCAGGAGTGGTCAGAATGCCTGCACCTTTGAGCCAATTGCCAGCTCATCCTGAAAAATGGTTACCAAAATTTAATCCTGACATTAGCCTATTAGCCGAAGAAGATATAAACAATTTCATGTTATCAATCAACTTGAATGGAGTGACGGAAGAAGATGTTGTTGTTAGACTATTTCCATACACTCTACAAGGAGTAGCAGGATCGTGGTACTTTTGATTACCACCAGGGTCCATCAATAGCTGGGATGCTTTTTAGGAGCAATTTCTAAATAAGTTTGGAGACGATAGGTATATTGCCACTTTGATTAATGATCTCTCCAATCTGAAGTCTGAATCAAAGGAACCCATCAAAGACTTCAACTCACGCTTTAATAAGTTGTTGAATAAAATTCCTGCAACATCTAAGCCTAGTGAGGAAGTCTGAAATGAATGGTATATCTCTGCCTTGCCTTCAAACATAGCCATCTTCATTGATAAGGTTGCTAAACCAACATTAGCAGAAAATATGAAGGAAGCAATCGCTGTTGAAAAATGTATCCTTGCTTTGGAAAAGAAAAATGCTCTCGAGGAAAGAAAATCCAAAAAAGTTACCTTTAGAGATGATTCAAAGAAGAAAGCAATCAAAGATCCATATGACATGGAAGGTTTACAAAATGTTCTTAAAACTATGTCTAATGAAATGGTGGAAATTAAAAAGCAGGTGGTTGAAACTTCTACCAAAAAACCATTTAGAAATTTTAAAAGGAATCAGTTAGTTGATCCTAAACCGCCTAATGCTATATCCAATGTTGAATCTGATCTTGATGATGACGAAGATGAAGATACAGTTTTATTAGCTGAAGAAACCGAAGAAGATGAAACAGTTGAATGTCATGGAATGTGGGCCTTTATCTTACCCAATTCGGATAATAAAAGTGAACAGGAAGCTCTCCCAGTAAATACCAGAAGCAAAAGTATAGCTGAGCCTAATCAGGGAAATTCTAAGAAGAAAAACTCAAGTCTTGTTACTAAAGACAAAGCTTCCACAAAGAAAACTCCAATCGCACCTCCCCACAATCAACCATCATCCTCCAATCCTCCCTCATCATCTAAAACACTAGTAGTTTCAGAGTCCATGGATTATAACATTATGGAAGACATGAAGAAGACTCGAGCAAATATTTCTTTGCATGAACTTAGCAAGCTCAAACACCAACAAAAGTTGTTGTTTAAAGAATTAAATGTAGTACCTTCTTCCCCTCTTCCAACCATTGTATTATCCAAGGCGGCTAAAGGATCAGGTAAGCCACCATCTTATAAGGCAGATGATACTGATGTCGTTTTAATTGGGGATAGGTCAAATTCTCATACTCCTACTTTTCTCTTGACTTATGAGATCTATAATAGAAATTTGCATAACTGCTTGATAGATTTAGGGGCTTCATCAGATATAATGCCAGCCTCAGTTTGCTCCAAATTAAATATTGAGCCCCAGAAGTCTACAGTTCACATTGTTCAATTAGATCGAACTAAGGTACAAGTATTAGGAGAGATAAATTCAGTTACTATCAGACTAGCAGCTGATCTTAGGGTGGTTCAAGGAATTGATATATTAATTGTTGTCATCCCTGAGTTTTATGGTTTGATCCTTAACAAAGATTGGTCTGAAAACTTCACGGTTACATTTCGACTGATTGGTCTCACATGTGGCTCCCCTATAATGGGAAACCAAATCAAATCAGAATAGATCACGAAAAACATTTGAATCATACAGTAACTGAGTTTGAACAAGAAAATCAACCTGTAGCCTTCAATAATAACATTCTTGGAAATTATTCTTCTGAGTCATTTTTTGGGAATTTTAATGCTCAACAATCTCCTTTTCCTGTTAATAGTATCATATCGCAAATTGAAATTTTTTCCCATACTGATACATCAAAGTGTGTTAGTGTTGTTGATGAACTTGTAAATAAGCCTGTAAATAAGCCTTTGTTTTGGTCTTTGTATTTTGACGGATCAAAATCCAATGACGATGTAGGAGCAGGATGTATTTTAGTTAGTCTAGAAGGAGAAAAAATGATGTTATCATGCAAATTAGAATTTGAATGTACCAATAACACTGCGGAATATGAGGCATTGATTCAAGGGCTCTATAAAGCGATAGGCCTGAATATCCAATATCTGAAAGTATTTGGTGATTTTGAAATTGTCATTAAACAAGTAAGAAATACTATCCATTGTCTCTCAGGTCATCTCAAACATTATCAATCACTTGTTCAAGATCTCATAACTCATTTTCTGGCATTTGACATTTCTCCTATTCCTAGATCACAGAATGCAGCAACCGATCTTTTGGCTAATGTCGCTTCTAAACTCCTTCCATCTGAGGATTATAGTCCAGATAGATTTTCAATTGAATTAATTTTTCGACCATCTATCCCAGATAATGTCACCAATTGGCGTGTATTTAATCACAATGAGGATATCTTAAATTTCTTAACTTCTGAAGGATCTTACGACGAGCAAATTATCGATGAAAGTGATCATGATCTTCAATTAAAACAAAGACTCAATGAAAATCCTATTCCTAAATCTGTGGTCAAGCTCAAAGATCTTTATGATATTAAGGATAGATTCAAAAAGGTAACTAATGCAAAACTTCAAAGTTCTACTTTAAGGTTTGAATTAGTAAATCTTGGCACTGAAGCCAAACCCCAAAATTTCAATCTAGGACTTGGACTTTCATTAGAGGAAATATTTGCTTTCATCAAATTATTAAAGAAATACAAAAAAAAAATTGCTTGGAATTACGAAGATTTGAAAACTTATGATACCTCTATCATCCAACACACAATCCCAATGATTTCTAATGAGAAACCTATACAACAAAAGTTAAGGAAAATTCACCCAAACCTTGAAATTCAAATCAAAGCAGAGTTGAATAAACTCCTTAAAGCTAAAATAATCTTTCCTTTTAAACATTCTAAATGGGTCTCAAACTTAGTACCTGTAAGGAAAAAGAATGGTGATATTAGGATTTGTATAGATTTTAGAAATCTTAACAAAGCATGTCAAAAAGATACTTTCCCATTGCCAACCATGGAACAGATACTTCAATCAGTAGCTGGCTCAGAGTTAATGTCTTTTCTTGATGGTTTTTCAAGATACAATCAGATACTAGTACATCCAGATGATAGACTAAAGACTACATTCCGGACTAAATGGGGAACATATGCTTATCAGAAAATTCCTTTTGGTTTGATAAATGCTGGAGCTACTTTCCAACGAGCCATGGATATAGCCTTCAAAGGTTTGATCAATCGGACAGTCGTTGTTTACTTAGATGACATAATTGTCTATTCTAAGAAAAGGAGCAATCATCTGCATGATTTAAAACAGATCTTTGAACGTTGTAAAAGGTATGGGATTTCTTTAAATCCCAAGAAATCATTCTTCGCTCTTAATGAAGGTAAACTCTTAGGGTTTATTGTATCCAAAGATGGCATATACATTGATCCGGACAGGATAAAATAAATTTATGATATTCCTTTGCCACACAATAAGAAATCTATGCAATCATTTTTGGGACAAATAATGTTCCTGAATTTTCTCATATAGTTTTACCCTTGCAATCTATGATTAAGAAAAAATCAGTTTTCAAATGGGGACATAACGAAAAAGAGGCTTTTGACTCGATCAAACAAGCAATCATTAATGCTCCTGCATTAAATACTCTGAATTTTTCTAGTCATTTTATTTTGTATACTTTGGCCACTGAAACATCTTACACTGTTGTCTTAACACAGATCAATGACCAGCAAGTAGAAGCACCCATATCCTTCTTTAGTTCTAATTTGCAAGGTGTTGAACTCAACTATTCCGAAGTTGAAAAACAAGCTTTCGTTGTATTTAAATCTATCAAACACTTTAGACCATTTCTCCTAAAAACACACACAAAAGTAATAGTCCCATTCTCTGCAGTGAGGCAATTGCTAGTTCAAAGGGAAGTAGGAGAGAAGAGAGCTAACTGGGTAACAGCTTTACAAGAGTATGATATTGATATTAAGCCAGCAAAAAGTGTTAGAGGACAAGATTTTTGTAGGTTATTGGCAGGAGCTTCTATTATTCCAGACCATGAAGATTCAGACAATACTGCACAAATAAATGAGATAAGTATCATTAATTCTGAATCTCAATATGTTGATTTGATCTTTTACCTGAAAAATGGATATGCTCCTCCTGAACTCAGTTAAAAAAACAAACGTGCCTTAAGGTTAAAAGCCAAACCTTTGAAATCAATGACAATGTGTTATTCAGAAGAAATTATGATTCAATTTTATTGAGATTCCTTGAAAAAACTGAAGCGCAAATGGTTTTGCGGGAATTGCATGATGGCCCAGCAACTAGACATTTTGGAGGAGACACTACAACTCACAAAATACTACATGTTGGATATTATTGGCCCACTTTGTTTAAAGATGCCCATGACTACGTAAGGAAATGCAAGATATGCCAAACTACTAGTGGAAGACAAAGGAAACCAGCCTTTCCTCTACAACCAATAAACATTGAGCAACCATTTGAACAATGGGGGCTTGATATTATAGGAGAGATTGTTCCACATTCTTCCAAGCAACACAAATACATCCTCACTGCCATGGACTACTTCACAAAGTGGGTAGAAGAAATTCCACTAAAGGTAGCCAATTCTGATGCAATTATTGAATTTATTGATCAATTCATCATTACAAGGTTTGGTTTACCTAACGCGCTTATTTTTTATAATGCATCTTATTTTTCTGGGAATAGTATAGTTGAATTTTCTCTTAAGAGAGGTTTTAAGTTAAAGTACTCTACAAATTACTATCCTCAAGGAAATGGCTTAGCAGAGTCAACTAACAAGAATCTCATCAAGATTATTAAAAGAATTGTTGATCAAAATCAAAAGAATTGGCATAAATCTTTAATATTTGCATTATGGGCAGATCGCATAACTCAGAAGGCCTCTATAGGTACTTCCCCTTTTAACTTGGTGTATGGGAAAGAAGTTGTAATACCTCCAAATTTAGCACTCCCATCTCTAGCCCTAGTGCAATTTATTGAAGAAATCCCTTCCTCCTCTATCCAATTGAGGTTTGACCAAATCCTTAAATTGTATGAGGAAAGAGAAAAGGCCAAAATTACTCATGCTAAACATCAACAAATCATTAAATCTTCTTTTGATGCAAGTTCTGTCAGCTCAAAAACATTACAAATTGGTGATCTCATTTTGAAATGGGATAAAGCACATGAAGACAAATGTAAGCATACCAAATTTTAGAAAATGTGGCTTGGACCATTTCAGATCATTGAAAAGATAGGTTCATCAACATTTCTATTGCAAGACTTATCAAGAAAGAGAGATTCTCTTCCTGTGAATGGGCTTATCTTAAAGAAATTATTTTTCTAAGAAGGTAACCCCTTCTTACCTGTACATATTCTTTACGCAAGCTAGTTTCTTTTAGGAAAAAATGTTGTAAATAGTCTTCCATTGACTTTTCACTATTGAAAAGTTCTTTGAAAGAATATTGTGAATACTTGCTTTTAGAAAATAGAACCTTTTGTTGATCTAGATTGTCACTAATGTCAATATGAAGCCAAG
Source organism: Pinus tabuliformis (assembly GCA_031772625.1). Classification (NCBI taxonomy): domain Eukaryota; kingdom Viridiplantae; phylum Streptophyta; class Pinopsida; order Pinales; family Pinaceae; genus Pinus; species Pinus tabuliformis. Next base: position 1,492,587,893 of record CM062804.1, on the reverse strand, counting down.
GAGAAGCAGAGCAGACTTGTGACGAACAGGAGCAAAGCCATTGGAAAGAGGATCGCATCAACGAAGGTACATAAACAAAGTCATCGGAAATCACAGAGAGATATGTCCAAGGGAAAGCGTTATCGTAAGAACAAAGAGAAATAGAGCATCAGAGGAGCTAACAGAGGAGTTAACAAAGGAGCGACAGAAATCAAGACAATGCATAATATTAGAATAGGAGCAGTCAAAGAAATAAAGAGGAACACATAGCGGAGAAGCATAAACAGTTGTATCGAAAGCCACAGGAAAGCCAAGTAAGTGCAAGAGCGAGAGATTGGGGAGGAACCATATCAGGATCCAAAGAAGTCAACAGCGAAGCCAAAAGAGCGAAGGAGTATATAATATAGGTAGAAATCAAGAATATGGATGAAGAGTGAATGCACATGGTTATATTCCAAAAAGCAGGTTTGAAATAGTGACAGTGGTTTTCGGGCAGACTCAAGGTTGTAAGTGGTTTTCGGGCGGACTCACTTAATACCATTCATCAACTGAAGCATGGCAGGAGAAGGAGAGAGGAAACCACCTTATCGGGTGGGTAATCCTCGTGCATGTAGCTCACTCGATATCATTATCGAGCGTTGGATCAAATGCATTTTGATCTATGGTGCAAGATCACCGAGTAGCTTTGTTGGACGGGTGTAATATCAACCATCGGATGGGAAGGTAAGATCTACGGTGGAGGATTGATCTGAAAAAGGAAAACATCAAAAATGTGCATGTGCGGACCCGACGATATATATGTCCGGGTGTCTAAATAGTTGAAGTCCGGAGAAGTGTTTCGGAGCGGGGTTTTTAGTGTATTTCATATGTATCCTTGTATTCCGGCTTTAAGCCTTGCCACATTAAAAAATGTGATTGCAATATATATATATATATATATATATATATATATATATATATATATATATATATATATATATATATATATGGACCCGACGGAGTTATTAAAAACAATTTATAATAATATCGTGTCTGGGTATCGGGGAATTGGCTATGTTATGTGCAAATCTTCTGATTGCGATAAAGTTGTGGAGGAGCGGACCCGATGAAGTTATAGATGTGGGCGTAATGCATTTGAAGTCTGGCCTTATGTGTTCAGAGGGTGTATTTCCATGTATTCCTGTGGTTCCGATAAATGTGTTGCCCGGGGCTTAAAATTAAATTAACGCTTCTGATAGTTTAGTGGGCCTAAACCATTGCGATTGCAATTGTGATTGTGGGATTACTATTGTATATTGTATGAATATTATAAAAGGGGGGCCTCTCTGATATTTTCTTTAATATGCAACATTATTGTAATTCGGCCTCTTTTCCACATTAATGTGTCCTGTGTATTGATGGATTTGAAGAGACAGAGGAAGTCGAAGAGTGAGCGCAGAGGAAGCTGAAAGATCAAGCAAGCATTGAGGAAGCCGAATAGCCAGTGGAGAAAGGAAGCCAAAGGTCAGGGGTATCAGGAATATAAAACAGAGAACAAGGAAAGTTTAGTGTTACTGAAAAATTGTAAGAAAATAAAGGAAGCCAAAGCTCTGGCAGAAGTGGAAGGAATAGGAGGATAGAAGTCATAGGCCCAGCAGAGTTAGGAACAGAGAATTACAACCAAACAGATCCAGACAGTTTACAGCAGAGGGTTGGAGCCCTTGAGGTTGGTGCCTTAGAATTGAAAGGATTGGTGTCCTTGGGAGTTGGTGCTCTAGATATAAATGTTCCAAATATAAATATTTTTAACTGATATAAATGATAATTGAAAAAGAAATACTGATTCACCCCCCCTCTCAGTATTTCCAACAATTGGTATCAGAGCAGGCTTCTTCATATCAGCCTAATAGCTTGAAGAAGGATTCTTAGTCATGACGAGAAATCAAGAAGTGTCAGGAAGACCTCCTCTGTTTGATGGCACAAATTTTGGTTTTTGTAAAAAGAGAATGTCCTATTACTTAATCTCCCTTGGACCTGAGGTTTGGCATTCGGTCTTAAATGAGAACATAGCTCCTTCCACTCTTCCAACAGATCAAGGCGAGAGGAAAGTCTATGTTGCAAATTCAAAAGCCATAAACTCCATCACTAATGGAACCATTGATTCTGAATTCACAAAAGTCATGGATTGTAACTCTGCCAAAGGAGTATGGGATAAGCTAATTAGCCTATACGACGGGGACTCCAAAGTCAAGAAGGCAAAGCTTCAAACACATAGAAGGCAATTTGAAAGTTTGAAAATGGATGATGAAGAAGATATTGCATCATACTTTCTCCGAGTAGCTGAAGTGGTCAACTCTCTTAAAGGATTGGACGAAAACATTGAAGAAAGCACCATTGTTCAAAAGGTCTTAAGATCTCTCCCAGACAGATTTGACTCCAAAGTAAGTGCCATAGAAGAAGTGAAGGATCTAGATACTCTCAAGATGGATGAACTCCATGGAATCCTCATTACCTATGAGATGAGAAAAGGTTGCCCAAGTTCCAAATATGCAGCGTTCAAGGCCTCAAAATCAAAAAAGGGGAAAGAAAGGAATGTCAGTAGTGATGACTCCGATGTTGAATCTGAATTGGCGCAATTTGTACGAAGGCTGAAGAAAGGATCTAAGATAAAAGGTAAATACCCTCTTATTTGTTTCAAATGTGGAAAAATAGGTCATTATGCTACAAAATGTCCTCATAAGCATGATAGTGATGATGAAGAAAATTCTAAAAGGATGGTATACAAAAAGAAAGGGTTCAATAAGAAGAATTTCCTCTCTAAGCAAGATGAGTCTGATGAAGATGAATTTGTAGTCATTAAAAAGAAATCAACCAACCAGTTCCCTCACAACAAAGGAGGTAATGAAGAATCAGATGAAGAAAATGACCATGCTGGAAGCCAAGAAGTATTATTCATGGCATTCACAAGTGATGATGACTCAAGGCTAGAAGGAAATGTAGATGAATTATTAATAAGTTCCATTGAAGAAAATGAGAAATTACGGAATAAAATCATTTCTCTCAAGGTAGAAAACGAGGAAACAAAAAGAAGGGAAGATCTCTTGAAAAACAAGCTAAAAGAAAAAGAAGAAGCTTGCAAAGAACGTGAAGCTGAAATAGTATCTCTGAGGAAGGAATTGGAGCAAGTTAAAAAGGGTTGGAAAAGCTCTCAAATACTTGACACTATCCTAAATAATCAAAAACCTCAATATGATAAATCTGGAATAGGTTTTAAAGGAGAATCATCAAGCACTAAGAATAATGCAAAAAGCTATGTCGATGTACTTTCCAACAACCCAAAGGAAGAAAGATTATTTCATCAAAGGCTCATCCCAGATCCAAAGAATGAAGAGAGAATAACTCCAAGGAAGAATGTTGATTCGAATCATGGATGCTACAACAGATACAAAACAGTATTTCATCAAAGGCCCATCTCAAATTCAAAGAATGAAGCGGGAGTAACTCCAAGGAAGAATGTTGATTCAAATCGTGGCTATTACAACAGGAATAAAACTATCTTTTTTGGGCATTGTATCCATTGTAAAAAGTTGATCATCAAGCTAGACATTGCATGGCTCGTAAGAATGACACACCAAAACTGAAGGATCAAATAAACAAACCATATGGCCCCAAAGGGTAGGGACAATTCAAGACCTACAATTCTTTTAATCCCTTGGCCAAATTTGATCTGATTTGCTCAGTATGTAATAATAATGGACACAATGAACAAAATTGCCCACTTAAAAGAGGAAAAGCAAGAAGTGAGGATCCGAACACGGATAAATGTGTCCTAGTTCTATGTTCTCAAAATAATGAAAATCATTGGTTTGTGGATAATGGGTGCTCCAGACACATGACAGGGGACAGAAGGAAGTTTGTCTCATTGAAAAAAAGGAAAGAAATGTATCCTTTGGAAGTGGATTTGCCAAAATTGCTAGAAAATGAACTATTACTCTTATTAATGGAAAAGGAAAAGCTCAAAATTCTTTGATGGTAGACGGGCTCAAACACAACCTCCTGAGTGTTAGCCAAATCTGTGATCAAGGACATAATGTTGTCTTTAGCACCAAAGACTGTGAAATAAGGAACTCTTCCTCAGGGGAACTTGTGGCGAAAGGGGTTAGAACACCAGACAACATCTACATTCTAAACAAGATTCAAGAAGACAAATGCTACTTAAGTCAAACAGATGAAAGTTGGTTGTGGCACAAGCGACTTGGACATACAAGCTTCGATAATTTGATCAATATCAGCAAGATAAATGCAGTACGAGACATCCCAAAGTTATTCAAACCAAATCAAGGAGTATGTAGCCCATGTCAACATGGAAATCAAACTAGAACAAGTCACAAGACCAAGGAGTTTTCTACATCAAAGCCTTTGGAGATCATTCATGTTGATTTATGTGGACCAACTAGAACTCTGACACTCCAAGGAGAAAGGTACTTTGCTTTATTTTTTGATGATTATACTAGAATGATGTGGGTATATTTTATAAAACATAAATCCGAAGCATTTTAGTGTTTTAATAATCTTAAATCTCTTGTGGAAAATGAAAAGGACTCTAAGATTAAGTGTCTCAGAACAGATAGAGGGGGAGAATTCACATCAAAAGAATTTGATGAATTCTGTAAAATACATGGAATCAAAAGAGAACTCTCTGTTGCCAGAACACCAAAGAAAAATGGGGTAGTTGAAAGAAGAAACCGAACAGTTCAAGAAATGGCAAGAACAATGTTAATAGCAGCTAACTTGCAGACAAAATTCTGGAAAGAAGCAGTTGGGACAGCTGTCTATACCTTGAATCGAACTCAATTAAGACCAAATAATGAAAAGACTCCTTATGAATTATGGAAAGGAAGACCTGCTTTAGTAAAATACTTTAAGATTTTTGGAAGCAAGTGCTTCATAAAAATCAATGATGGCTCACCAGGAAAGTTTGATTCTCGGGTTGACGAAGGGATCTTTCTTGGATATTCTATAAGAAGCAAAGCCTACAAGTGCTATAATAATCGACTACAGAAAATAGTGGAAAGCATTGATGTAAAGATTGACGAAGACCTTCCAGAAAAAGAAATTGAAGAACATGAAGTTGATCCTCTCATTGAAGAAGAAGAACCTGAAAAAGAAGAAATAGATCAAGAAAAACCCAGGGAAAAAGAACCATCTCAAACCCCTTCAAAGATGAAGTTTCTCCAAAAATATCACCCAGAAGAGCAGATTATTGGCAATGTAGATGAAGGTATGCAGACACAAAGAAGAATGACAAACACACCAAGGAAAAATGATGTTGCTCTTCTATCCATGATAGAACTAGAAACATTTACTCAAGCAAGTAAGGATCCTCATTGGGTAAAAGCCATGGAAGAAGAAATGTCTCAAATTGAGAAGAATGAGATATGGGAGCTGGTACCTCGTCCAAAGGGCAAAAACATAATAGGAACCAAGTGGGTATTCAAAAACAAAATGAATGAAGATGGACAAATCATCATAAACAAGGCAAGGTTTGTCTATAAATGCTATTCACAAGTTGAAGGAATTGACTTTTAAGAAACATTTGCACCAGTAGCTCCTATGGAAGCTATTAGGATGTTCTTGGCATTTTCTTGCTCAAAAGGATTCAAAATCTATAAAATGGATGTAAAATCAGCATTTCTGAATGGGGAACTCAAAGAAGAAGTCTACATGGATCAACCAGAAGGGTTTAATCTAACAGAAGGAAAATACTTTGTTTGTAAGTTGAAAAAGGCATTATATGGGTTGAAACAAGCTCCTAGAGCTTGGTATGCAAGATTGGATCACTATCTACAACAACAAGGCTTCAAGAAGGGGGTGGTAGGAAGTAATCTCTACATAAAGACAGATGAGGATAAGTTACTAGTCACACTTGTTTATGTTGATGATCTGATTTTTGCTAGTAATAATGATGAGATGAGCCATGAATTTTCTCAAAACATGTCAAAAGAGTTCGAGATGTCGATGATAGGAGAGTTATCTCACTTCCTTGGACTACAAGTATCTCAAACCACGACAGGCTTGTTTATATCTCAAGCCAAATATCTTAAAGACATGCTTAAAAGATATGGAATGGAAGACTGTGCACCCATGAGCACACCTATGACCACAAATTGCAAATTGAGAAAAAATGATGACTCCCCTTCGGTAGATGCAACTCATTACAGGTCAATAATTGGAGCCCTTCCGTACTTAACTGCTACAAGACCTGACATTATGCAAGCAGTAGGGATGGTGGGAAGATTTCAATCAGCTCCTAAACAATCCCATCTGTTGGCTCTAAAAACAATTCTCAGATACCTTAAAGGAACTCCTGATTTCAGTCTCTAGTACCCTAAGAGCTCAACTCTTACTTTGACTGCATACACCAATGTTGATTGGGCCGGAAGTGTCGATGATCGAAAAAGTACTAGTGGAAATGCATTCTTCCTGGGAGACTATTTAGTATCTTGGCTCAGCAAAAAACAGACATCCATATCACTATCTACAGCTGAAGCCGAGTATATAGCTGCCGCAGATTGTTGTACTCAAATACTATGGATGAAGGAAGCTCTAAAAGATGTCAACATAGGTACAAATCAACCAATTACCATCTATTGTGATAACACAAGTGCGATCAGTCTCAGCAAAAATCCAGTGATGCACTCAAAGACCAAACATATACCAATCAAGTATCATTTCCTTCATGAACAAGTAGCTGAACAAAACATAATCTTGGAATATATCAATACTAAGGAGCAAATAGCTGATATTTTCACAAAACCTCTTCCTCGAGAAGCATTTGAACATCTTCGTCAAAAGATGGGGGTTATCTCTTTAGCATCACTTAAGTTGATTCATAAAGAGGTTGCAAGACAGGGGGAGCAGTTCGACAGGGGGAGTCCTTGTGCACTCCTTTTCCACTGATGTCAAAGGGGGAGAGAAGAAGAATATTGCCATCAATGACAAAGGGGGAGATTGTTGATCTAGATTGTCATTAATGTCAATATGAAGCCAAGGAGAAGCAGAGCAGACTTGTGAAGAACAGGAGCAAAGCCACTGGAAAGAGGATCGCATCAGCGAAGGTACATAAACAGAGTCATCAGAAATCACAAAGAGATATGTCCAAGGGAAAGCGCTATCGGAAGAACAAAGAGCAACAGAGCATCAGAGGAGCTAACAGAGGAGTTAACAAAGGAGCGTAGAAATCAAGACAATGCAAGAATATCAGAATAAGAGTAGTCAAAGAAACAAAGAGGCACACGTAGCGGAGAAGCATAAATAGCGGTATCGAAATCCACGGGAAAGCCAAGTAAGTGCAAGAGCGGGAGATTGAGGAGGATCCATATCGAGATCCAAAGAAGTCAACAGAGGAGCCAAAAGAGCATAGAAGTATATAATATAGGCAGAAATCAAGAATACAGATGAAGAGTGAATGCACGTGGTTATATTCCAAAAAGCAGGTTTGAAATAGTGACAGTTGTTTTCGGGCGGACTCAAGGTTGTAAGTGGTTTTCGGGCGGACTCACCCAATACCATTCATCGACTGACATGTGGTGGGAGAAGGAGAGAGGAAACCGCCTTATCGGGTGGGTAATCCTCGTGCATGTAGCTCACTCAATATCATTGTCGAGCGTTGGATCAAATGCATTTTGATCTACGGTGCAAGATCACCGAGCAGCTTTGTTGGTCGGGTGTAATATCAACCGTCGGATGGGAAGGTAAGATCTACGGTGGAGGATTGATCCGAAAAAGGAAAACATCGAAAATGTGCATGTGTGGACCCGACAATATATATGTCCGGGTGTATAAATAGTTGAAGTCCAGCTAAGTGTTTCGGAGCGGGGTTTTCAGTGTATTTCATATGTATCCTTGTATTCCGGCTTTAAGCCTTGCCACATTAAAAAATGCGATTGTGATATGTATATATATTTGTGAACCCACAGGACCATTACAATATGATGTAATATAATATCGCGTCTATTACAAGCCTCTTTAAAGCCTTGCCACATTAAAATGCCGATTGCGATATAATTGCAGACCCGACTACACCATTATAGCATGGCTTAATCAAATGTCGCATTCGCGGTAATCGCAATGTATAAAGGGTTGTCGCCCCCAAACCACCGATTGCGATATATATATATATATATGGACCCAATGGAGTTATTAAAAATAGTTTATAATAATATCGCGTTTGGGTATCGGGAAATTGGATATGTTATGTGCAAATCTACCGATTGCAATAAATTTGTGGAGGAACAGACCCGATGAAGTTATAGATGCGGGCGTAATGCATTTGAAGTCCGACCTTATGTGTTCAAAGGGTGTATTTCCGTGTATTCCTGTGGTTCCGATAAATGTGTTTCCCGAGGCTTAAAGTTAAATTAACGCTTTTGATAGTTTAGTGGGCCTGAATCATTGCGATTGTGATTGTGATTGCGGGATTACTATTGTATATTGTATGAATATTATAAAAGGGGGGCCTCTCTGATATTTTCTTTAATATGCAACATTATTGTAATTCGGCCTCTTTTCCACATTAACGTGTCCTGTGTATTGATGGATTTGAAGAGACAGAGGAAGCCGAAGAGTGAGCGTAGAGGAAGCTGAAAGATCAAGTGAGCATTGAGGAAGCCGAATAGCCAGCAGAGAAAGGAAGCCAAAGGTCAGGGGTATCAGGAATATAAAACAGAGAACAAGGAAAGTTTAGTGTTACTGAAAAACTGTAAGAAAATAAAGGAAGTCGAAGCTCTGGCAGAAGTGGAAGGAACAGGAGGATAGAAGTAAGTCATAGGCCCAGCAGAGTTGGGAGCAGAGAATTACAACCAAACAGATCCAGACGGTTTACAGCAGAGGGTTGGAGCCCTTGAGGTTGGTGCCTCAGAACTGAAAGGATTGGTGTCCTTGGGAGTTGGTGCTCCTAAATTCAAGGTTGGTGCCTTGACAAGACAGAGTTGGTGCTCTGGAGGTTGGATCCTCACAAAGAGTCCAAGTTGGTGCTTGGCAACTGATTGAAACCATATATATATATATATATATGTGTGTGTGTGTGTGTGTGTGTGTGTGTGTATATGTATGTATGTATGTATGTATGTATGTATATATATACATATATATAGATATATATATATGTATATATAGATATACATATATAGATATTCAAGGTTGGTGCCTTGACAAGACAGAGTTGGTGCTCTAGAGGTTGGATCCTCACAAAGAGTCCAAGTTGGTGCTTGGCAACTGATTGAAACCATATGTGTATATATATATATATGTATATATATACATACATACATACATACATACATACATATATATATATATATGTATATATAGATATATATATATACATATATTGTACTTGATTTATTGTAAATATCACATTAATAAAAGCATCTATTCCTGATATCTACTTCTGTGTTCCAAATATAAATGTTTTTAACTGATATAAATGATAATTGAAAAAGATATACTGATTCACCCCCCCTCTCAGTATTTCCAACACCTTTCAAGGAAATGATTACAATTTTGGAAGTTAGATAAGAAATGAAACTCTGAGAACCTCTTTAAATTTGTGAAATCTTCCAAATCTTGAGAATATAATAAATCATTTTGAGTTTTATAAAGTTGAGAAAGGTTATCTACAAAAAGATAAAGACTTTCTCCAACTAATCATCCATAGCTCTAGAATTGTCATCCATAAACTCTTAAGGAGTAAGTCATTCACCCCATCCACTAGGTTTATGATTTTTCAGAGTGTAATTCTAAAATATATCTAATGTAAAAGATAAGAGGTCTCATTACGAGCTAGCTTGTTCAGTTCAATTACAACTAGTGAATGGCGTTGTCATCATCTGGCTCTCAAACCAGGACAATGGCTTTTATCCAAAAAGAAAAAAGGAAAAGAAATAAAAAATACATGTAGACATATCTTTTTGGATTTATCTCTCAAAAGTTATACTCTTAGATAGATGGGACAATGAATGAGTGATGGTTAAAAGGTAACCTTGTCGAGACTATAAATGTTTGCTGACAGCAAAGGCACTACCTGTGACAAAAGAGTAAATCTAAAAGCTAAGTTGGAAGAGCCCCCTACTTTATCTTTAACAACCAATCAAAGCTTGAAGAAACCAAAAAATGTTTTTATTTTATCATAAGGGTTTGTGCAAGAAGTTGCAAAATTCATATATTTTTATTCAGAGTAAATTTTTATCTAAACAATTCTTAGATAGTTGTCTTTTTCCTCAATTGATTCTACATAAGAAAGTTTTAGAAATTTCATTATTTTTCAGAGATAACTGGTTCTCCTAGTGAATCGCCAATTGTTGTGCTATACAACAACCTCCCCCCCCCCCCCCCCCCCCCAATTTCAATTTTTAAACTCTTAGTCTTAAAATGCTAAATAAGAAATGGGTCCCCTTTAGAATATAAATAAAAGTAATAAACTTTTGAATAAAATAAATTTTCCATAAAAAGTCATATAAAAATTGCTTTTAGAGTATTTAAGACCGCTCATCGCAAATCGCATTGCTTTAGAACCCGTGAACTTCCATTTGGAGAGCTTGCAATGCAAGCAAAGTTATAACAAAACCCTCATCGCGAAGTTTTATCAAGGTAAGTCATTTATACACGCGATATAATAATACTATCGCATCTCGCGCAAACATTAATCCCAAGGAATGACTTAAAGTGGCATTGAAACTTTGCGATGCGATAATACTATCGCAATTACATATCGTTGATTCATAGTGAAGCGCTCAAAAAATTCTATTGAAATCTCACGATGTGATAAGACTATCGCAATCGCATATCGTTGATTCATAGTGAAGCGCTCAAAAAAATCTATTGAAATCTCGCGATGCAATAAGACTATCACAATCGCATATCGTTGATTCATAAGGAAACATCCAATGCACCTTATTAAGGAATTGCGATGCGATTTAATTATCGCATATCGCGCTCTCGATAAAAGCGAATCCTAAATACATGTGTTATAGAGATGAATTGATTGTAAAGAAATAACGTGATTTGCCAAGTTTGAAACCCGCCATTTCCCCAATGCCAGCTCAACACTCATCACAATCACAACTATTCAAACAAACCATTTAAGAATGGTTCTTGAAACTTCCAATTGGAAATACATGATTATTACACAAATATTAAAATCAAGCAATCGCTCATCGCAAATTGCAGAGTCTCGGCACCTATTCTGAAAAGGACTGTTACAAAGCTTGCGATGCAACATATGGCTCCAGCATTAAAGTTTCACGTTGGAAGTTACGGTAAAACATTAAGGAGCAGTTATGGGTAATTCCTTTAAAGATTTCATCTATGATAGCTAAGCACAAAATAACATCTCATGCATCTAATGCGCTTAACTGTGTTTGATCTGTAACTTGAATTATATCTTCTCAATTTTTCGACTGTTACGCTCTTCTTTCTCATTTTGTAGAGTTGACTGAGAATCACACAATTAGGGAAGATGTCAAAGAAATCTCGAAAGGCAAAGGCCCCCGTTATAGTGGAAGAGGCACCAGCAAAATTGGTGTTAATTGCAGACACTACCTGTCAAGGCCTCGGTAAAATCTCATGGGAAGGCATATATGCTTTACTCGAAGCAGAAAATCCAACAGAGATTGAAGAGGAAGCAACAGCTGATGCAACTGACCAAACAAAAAACATGCTCAATGATTTGGCCAGCTCCTTCCTCCATAGAATAGCAGCCCATGCTAAAGTTTTGCCATACAATGATCTAGTGAGATGGGTGATTGAAAGTATTAATTTAACAGACAGCTTTCTATACAGCCAATGGAAGGATGTTCGGGACATTCAAGCTTGAAGATGTGAAGAAGATGTATCACTTGTCGGATCCCCAGTGGCACTACAACAACGCATTTCTAGAAGCTTTTTCTAAGGAGAACAAGGTAGAGTCAGAGCCCATCAAACAGTGGAGACATTTTCCCAACAAGCATAAACATGAATCTCCTGGTATGTACTTTGTGGACTCCTTCACATATCCATATTGTTATGTTGTTGCCATGGTATGTAGGCTCTTTGGAACCCCTGACTCTGCTAGATTTTCTATAGAAATGGTTCCTTTGATGGAAGCAGCAATCACCTCCTTTATTATGGACTAGGAAACCATTCTATCAGATAAAATGACCCGTCAAATATTAGATTATAGAAGGAACAGATTTGTCACCACCAGAGTCGTGCTCCCTTTTTATATGAGTGCCTACATAATGGACACAATCTGTTTTAATTCTGACTTTCCCATTCTAGGTTGGAAATGGATAGTCCAGGACCCAACCCCCATTCATATTTATCATAAGTATTTATGGAAGTCTGACTACAAGAATCATATTTACAGAATTTGCCATGGTTTTATTTTACCTGTTCATCAAGCCATTTTTAACAAACCTGCTCCTCGGGTGTCTAACGAGGAAAGAATTGATTTAAATTCAATTGGCAGCTGGTTCGAGGAGGAAAATTTCACCTATATTAGGGTTTTTGGTAGTATTACAGACCCCCATGTCCTTCCACTCTATATTCCAGATAAGCTATTATCTAAGGAAATAACATACCAGATAGTGGAAAAGGGAATGACTAGAAACCTTAAAGACTCTAAAAAACAAGTATGGCCTTCATTTCCCCTCCGCTGTGGCACTTATACATTGCATTATTTTAAACATGCTGAGAAAGAGGCAGAGAAAACTAAGGATCTGGGTCTAGCAGTGATTCCTAAGAGACAATATGATCCAAACAAGGTCACTTACAATTTCACCAGTCAGGTGAAAATTAGTAAATTTATACATGAGGAGGATGAGTTTGATGATTTATTCGCTTCAACAGAGTTATTCTCACAAGTAACTCATATGGCAAGATTCAAATTGGGAGCTGAAAAGATGGATAAATTCATGGAATACAGGACACAGAGGTTACAGACATTGCCTCTAGATTTATTGAATACTACCCCTATTGTTCAGCAAACAAAGCACAACGGGGAACAGACTATTGAAGAGATTTTCGAGGAAGGGGAAACAATTGAAAAAACCAGTGAACCCCTTAGCACAAATGTTAATATTGACCCCATCTTGATCAGAGAATGGGAGCAGTTTGATCAGCAGATCAAAAGCTAGAGAGACCCCTAAAACATCATCGCATCAACATCGCCCACAACAAAACAACCCATTGTTACTGATAGTGCAATTGAAGGGACACCCAGTACAGACATGGCTCAAAAATGGGTTGAAATAATCCCTGAAAATTCTTCAGGAGAAATTACATTAAATATTGAGGAAATACCACCCTTGGATGTATTTTACAGCCCAAAGAATAGGGTTGTAGTCAAGAGACAAAGGAAAAATAGGAAAATTGACCAAACATCATCCACGGCTCCTCAATCTAAATTCATGAATGTTATATGGAAGGATTTAGAGGTCAATCCTTCTGAGGACTTGACTAAGTTGTCCCAATTTGTAGGGGCATACATAGTTGCCACAATTGATAAGGCCACTAAAGTTAATCTATTGATCAAAGAAAAAGATCAAAGGATTACTCAGCTTGAAGAGAAAACAACAGTAGAACAATAGAAGATTCATTGGCTTGAGGAATAGTTGGAAGAAGAAAAACAAAAGAACGAACAACTTAAAGTGCAATTAAACCTGTAGAAACAAAAGATTGACCAACATGTCATCCAAAAACAACAACAATTTTCCCAACAGCTCGAACAGCTTCAATCGATGCATCAACAAGAAATGAAGGCTAAAGAGGAGCAAATCTCACAACTACAACTACATATAAAATAGTTCAGAGATTATCCTAAGGTCGAAGAATTTAAGAAAGAACCCCTAGAAGCAAGTAAGGCCTTAGCGCAATAGCTCAATCTACTTTGCCATAAAATATCGCTTGTCGACCCATTATGCATTATAACTACATCACTGATTGATCAAGCAGTCAATACCAGATTAGAATTTGAGGACGCAGATGATAAGGTCACAAATTTCCTCTCCTGGCAAAGCACAGCGGAAGGCAGAGCTGCTAACCTACCAAAAATTCAAGAGTCGCATAAAGAAATATTATTTTCGGAATGGGAAACACAGCTGATAAAGGTAGAAAGGGCTACTTCCAGAGCCAGGGCTACAATGAACAATGTGATTGAGCTGGTAAATGATAATTTATATGGAGCAAATTTGATTTCCGATTGTTCCCCAGGGAAGCTTCCAAAAGCGAAAGTCTTAGAAAATCAATGGAAGCAGGATTTGGCCACTAAAGATGAACAACTCAGCAGAGTACAAAGCCTTACTTGGGATGCTTATTGGTCCTTTTTAGTCAAGCCGCACAGCCAACAGATGACCATCAAATGCCTTGCCGACGTTGTTGATCGCATGGTGCCTAAGCTTTCAGATGCCATGTACATGGGACAACTACACTCCAGGATGAGTCATCCTCTGGAAATTCAAAGCATGCTCTCAATTTGTCAGTTGTGGATGTTAACACCCAGGTTGTTCCCTATGACTCCCAAGGGAATACGGCCGGGGTAACCACTAACCAATCTTTGGATCACAGTTTCTAGCCAAACTGTAATCAGAGAGGGCTCTCTCTTTATGATTTGCCTCTGTTATGATAGTGTTTTAGGCTAGGTATTATGCTCAGGTTTTGGTTTATGTTTTGGTTGAAGGATTTCTTTCAGGGCATAAGATGTAGTGTTTTGAGATTAATATATCATTGGGCAATGGATTCTGGAGTTGTGAAATGCTTTGAAATGCAGGATTGGTGGTGTTCAAACTGCAGGGCCTATTGTGTATCTCAGACAAACAAAATTAACTTGAATGGTGAAGCATGTCAGCCAACAGAAAGCAATTAAGAATTCTCTATTAGGCTGTTGAGATGAAAGTGAAACACGTTGCACAGGAGCAAACTTGAATTCCTGAGACAAAGGCCACTGTGAAAGATGTATTCTGAAAGTGCAGCAATTAAGAATTACACTTATCAAGATTACAGCTGAAGAAAAACATTCATTAACAACACGGATTGAACCCAGGGTATTTCTTGAATAAATCCTGGAAGTTAGTCTTTTTCCTTGTTGCTAAATATTCAGAATTAGAAAACATATATGGATTTTAACAAATCAAAAACATAACAGAGAGAGTTACAGAGACTTATTGTATTGTGTAATACACAGGAATCCAGCAGTTATTCAACAAACACCAGAACGCATTCAACACTCCAGAAATCCGAGAAATTCCATCACTTTCTTTATTAAACTTCTGAAAGGATTACAGCATAAGAACTTCTTCAGGAGAAATCAACAACAACCCTTGCAATCTCATGCGAAGGGGACTTTATAGGAAAGCTTATACAAAATATCTCAGGCATTGAGTCATCTGAGGGAGAAATATCTTCATTACTTCGTTCAGAAAGTAGAAAAGAAGTTATTACAACTTTGAATGCAACATAAATGCTCTTTAAGTCTGTCAGAGGATATTTTGACCTTTGGAGGTCACTGAGTCGGTTGCAACGCTTTGCTTTAATGCTGATAAATATGCCTTTATTTTTGCTGCGCTGTATTTTCTCGGCCCTGCCACCTGTGACTGCGCTTGCTGCTGTGGTGACCGAACAGCTTTGCTGAGTTGGCTCAGCTCTAACCTTTAATGCATGCTGATTTTGTTGAACTGTGCTTTACATAACAATTTATATTTTTAAAAACAAAATTTGGTGAATGCCTCACTATTTATAAAATTTTCTGTATTGCATTTGTCCACCAGTCCTGTGTAGGGAGTTGATGCCTGAGAATTGCATCCATAGTCTCCTCTGCCTCTGTATACTTGTAGAAATTTGGGGTCATATCAAACAAGTGCGTGATTTCATTCATTATAAAAAATAGACTTTCTACCTTATTGTAGAAAATCTGTCCTGTAATTGGCCCTGTATATTCTGAAGTGTTAGGCTTTTCATTGATCTGAGTTGAAGCAAAAGCATTCACTCTTTTGGCATACTGTTCATGGGTGAATAATTTCCCTCCGTTGTTCAGTAAGCTAGGGAGTCCTCTGCTTTGTAATATCTGAAATCTCTCCATGAACCTGTTCACCTCAGTTTGCATATCCTGGGATCTTCTTTCCAATGTCTGCACCAGATTTCTTAGGGTAAGAACCCTCCTGATCATTTGAATAGTCTCAGTTCTGTTTGTAATTCCCATGGTAGCTAACTGAGAACTTGTTCTATTGTTGAGTACATTAATCATTCTGTTGGCCACTTCAGGCATATTGCCTAATAAGGCTCTTGATCTGTGAACCTCCTTCTGTGCCTTTGGGATGAGCTCTAATTGCTCATGGATTGTCTCAATATATTGCCATTGATTGGTAATTGATTGGCCAATATTGGACCATAGCATTGCTCTAATTTCAGCTACAATTTTGTCTAGTTTGAGCTTATTTTCCAGCTCTTTGATCTTGTCTTTAAGGGCTTTGATTTCCCTGCCCTTTTCTGCCACTTCTCTCTTTGATTTATCATGTCTGTCATTGAATTTGGCTAATTTTTCCCTGGTCTCATTTAACTCGGTCATTTGAGCTTCCAGGATCTGAATTTCATTCTTCAGCTTTTGCATATCCAGGCTTTGGGCCTGCTCTGTGGTTGTCGGTGCTGCTGAAGTAGATGTTGCTGTTTGTTCAGTCTGTTGAGGAGGAGGAGCAGTGATAGGAGCAGTTTCCTCAAGATTGATGACCAGAGGAGGCTGAGAGGTCTGACCCTCTTCTCTTTGTTTCAGTGATGTTTGCAATGCTGCTTGTGCGGCCTCTGATTCTCCCAATTTCTCTTGTGCCTGCATAAGCTGCTTATAAAGGGAAATCATCAAGGCTGTGGCATCCTGCTCATGTCTTTGCTGAGCTACTTCATCTGTTTGAGGGTGAATGGTAGCTGGGAGTTTGATCTTTTTCTTTAAGGCAGCCATGTCAGCATCCCTCAACTTCAATATCTCTTTTATCCCTTTGATATCTTTGGAATCATGCCCAATCTCAATGATTATGTCTTCCAAGGACCTATTCTGTTGTCCTTTGCCTGGGATGATGCCCTTTCCAACTCCAGTTGAGAGGCTGTATTATTGAGGCTGCTTTCTAGCTTGTAATTTTCTAATGTTTTGTCTGCCAAGGCAGCATACACCATCTCACCAGTCTGTTTGTGCAGTTCAATTTTATCCATTGGGTGTATGTCCTTGGCCAGGACCTCCAGATTGGTTTTGAGGTAATCTGAGGCAGATTGGGGCTGTAGTGTTGTTGGCATAAAATGGCTCATGATCATTTTGCCTTCCTGTACATCAAATGCAGACATCAGTCTTTGTTGATTGGTGGGAGCCATTTTCAATAAATGGTTGTACAGCTGTATCTTGATAGGGTCACTCCTCCTTTTGATGTCTATAAATTGCTGCTTGATGCTCTTTTCTCCTTCTCTTTGCTGGCTGGAGGAGCTGACCTCTCCTCCCATAGTTCTGTCCTGTTCCTGCTGGAAGGAACTGGCTGAAGCTTCTCTGCTGGGTGGGCCCATGCCCAATGCTTGTCTTATTGCTATGTCATCCTCAGAAAAGTCATTCAACCTCTGCCTTTTCTCTCCCTGGTTTATAGATGATGTCAGGGGAGTTTCTCTATCCCTTTTTCTGTTTATGTCCTCCTTCTGTGGAGTTTGGAGGACCGAGGCATCGAAGGTAGTTTCTGGCCTAGGAGGCACTATGTTTTGAGCCTGTTGCTCAGTGGAAGTTGGAGTATCAACTACTCTTTCCTGCTGTAAGGGCTGATGTCTGTCATGTTGCCCTTCTTCTTGCTACAATTCTTGTTGCTGTTGTTGCTCTTGAGTCACTGGAGGTGACTGCTCCTTCTCTTGATGTGGTTGCTCTGTCTCCATTTCCTTTCCTTTGCCTTTGCCAGATGCACTTTCAGTGGCCTTTGTAGCTTGCTGTTTGACAGTTGAGGAAGATGCAGCTGCTCCGGCTTGTGTGCTTGGAAGTGTGAATACCTGGTAAAGAGTAAGCAATGGTCGCGGATGACTGTGGAAATGGTGCGCCGCCGGTCTCCTGGTCAGGTTCTGCAGGTTGGTAGACTTTTGGTCGTAAAAATCGCATGCAGGAGCAACGGCCGTTTTTGTAAAAAAGTGAGAAAAACACGACATTTGGCTATTATATTGGTTTTTTTGGACTTTTGGCGCATTTTTCTGCTGACGTCAGCATGACGTCATAGGTGGGGTCAGAGCCGGCTGACGTCATAGGTGAGGTGGCGGGCTCTGATTGGTCCACGGGCTGGTGAAGTGGCAAGACAGATCGGCAGACGGTCGGGTGCAACGGTTGACGTGACGGCATGGTGGCAGTGACGTGGGATGATGTGGAGGTGACGTAGTATAGGCGGGATAACCGAAACCGGAAACAGCCAGTAGTTTCATATCGCACCACTCATGGTACGGGGGGGGTATCTGTCAGGCGTACCTCCGATGAGCTGTGGTGGAGACGCGTGGCTGCCGAGTGACGTAACCTTTTTACGGATATCGGAAGGTATCCGTCGGATGTGAGACCCGCTCCGATATCAACGATGACCGTCGGATGTGAGGGGCCCGATCCGACAGCTGTCGGGGGAGTGATGTGATCGGCGGATATGGCGGGTAAACAGCGGACGTCAGAGCCGCTCCGATGTGATAAGAGTCGTTGGATGTTGAAGCTCCGATCGGACGGCTGTCGGGGTCAATAAAACGATCGGTCAATATGGAAGGGGGCAGGGTTGAGTTAATGTATATCAGGGTATGTGCTTTGGCAAAAAAACATTAGATTATGGGTTTTTCATGAATAATTTGCAAAAATGCACCCGGCCTTCAGACTTTGGATAAAGGAAAAAAGTGGGTTTTGATGCATTACTTGGCAATTTGGAGCGGGTAAGGGTAGAACAAGGTTTTTACAAAGTTTATGCACAAACGGGGGTAATGAGTTAAAAAATGGATTTGGAAAGGGGGAAGAGGGTTTGGCTTAGGTTTATCAAGATGACCAGGTGTCATTTGATCCCTAACATAGGACTTATTGGCTATAATGCCAAGGGGAGGGGATACTTGTACAACATTTGGGGTTTATACACCATGGTGTTAATAATATTAGGGGAAAGGTAATATAAGGGATTTACATAGTAGAGTTAGGGTTAATATGGATGAAGGGAGTGAATGAAGGGGGAAAATCACTAAGTTTATTTGAAACTTACTTAGTTTAGGGAGTAGATCAAAATGAAAAGAGTTTTAGACAAGAAATGTGGCTTCTAAAAAGATTAAGAACCACCATGAAACCATAATTCTTCCATGAATCTCAACTGATGAGGGAATGTTAGTAAATGACATGAAAAGGGGAAAAGGGAGGTTAGACAGGCTCCTTTGCTTGCTGCAATCCTGATGAAGAAGAATACCTTCTCATTTCTTTGACTCTGCCTTGGTAAACAAAGCTAACACACCTGCAATGGTAAAAATAACCTTTCTGCAACCCCAACTACTTACCCAGCTACTTGCCTAGCATTTTTTATTTCTTCTTGGAGGGTGCACTTGGACTTGCAGACCCTTACTTGCCTTTTCTTTTCTTTGGCTTTTCTTTTGTTTTTTCTATCTACTTCTACCCTTATTTCTTCCAAGGTCCCAGATTAAGCTGTCGGGAGCCCTTTCTTCTCTACCTGAACTACTTGTCTGCCAAGATTAAACAGTTTGGACAGACTTCTTTCTCTAATCTACAACTGCAATTTAAAACATGACATGGTCCAGATTAGACTGTTGGGCCATCCATCAAAATTGGGATGCATTAATCTATTTACACACCTTGTACTTCTTTGGAAATATGTGATCTTTGCATGATCAAAGCAGAGCATATTTGGAACTTCTATAGCCAATCATGAAATATGAAACCTATTGGTATAGGTAGCTAACAGTGGCTCCACATGGGGATGGTGTTTCATCTGAAAGACCAAGAACAGCAGGTCAGATTGCCTTGCTTTTTGACTGCTCTTGCCAATCTTGAAGTTTGCTGCTTTGAGATGTCAAAATTGTGTGCTTCTCTTCTTGGTAGACCTCTGATTCTATTTACCTTTTGCTGGCAGTCAATAAACTTGGAAAACTGCATTTTTACAATCTAAACAGAAAATAATATATACATCTGCATATATACAAGGGAACCTCAGGCTGCACTTATGGGTGATATTCAAAATAGTGCTTCAGCATCCTGCCATTCACAGGACCTTCATCCAAGTCAGTTTCATTAAGACTTTTTAGAAAGTAAGTGTTGTTACCTTGCACTGCTTGGACAGCAAATGGTCCTCTCCATAAGGAATCAAATTTTCCATGTTTTCCTTTGTCTTCTCTCCTTGCATCCCACTTGAGGACTTTGTCTCCCATGTTGAAATCTTCTGCCTTGGTTCTTCTGTCAAAGGCCTTCTTTAGTTTTTCTTGTAGAACTTGAACTCTGCTGAAAACTTGGTCTCTAGTTTGCTGCAAACATATGATCTGATTGATTCTTCTTTGCATATCATTTGGTTCAGCTTGGCTTTCTTGAAGAAGTTTCATAACAGGCACCCCTAGTGATGAAGGAAATTTGGCTTCTAATCCATAAACCAACTCATATGGGCTGGTCCCAATTGATCTTTTGGTTGTTAGTCTATCTGCCCATAAGGCATTGACTAGTTTCTTATGCCAATTCTTTTTGTTCTCTTCTAGCACTTTCTTTATGATGTTTACCAGACTTTTGTTTGATGACTCAGCAAGGCCATTTCCTTGGGGATAGTATGCAGTGGAATGGCCCAAGGTGATGTGAAATTTATGGCAGAAGTTCACCATTTTCTTGGATCTGAAAGCTGCAGCATTGTCTGTGATTATTTTATCAGGGCAGCCGAATCTAGCCAATATGTTGTTCTCCAAGAACTGAATGATTATTGAATCATTTGCTTGTCTACATGGGGCAGCTTCAATCCACTTGGTGAAATAGTCTGTTGCTGTTAGAATCCATCTGTGTTGTCCTGAAGATGAGGGATGAATTTCCCCAATGAAATCCAAGCCCCATTGTTGAAAAGGTCTCTCTGTTGCAATAGGTCTTAAGGGGAGTGGCAACAAATGTCTCTTTCCCTCAAACACTTGGCATTTGTGACATGAGGTTGTGAATTTCTTGACATCAGAGAACATGGTGGGCCAGTAATAACCAGCCCTCAGTATTTTGTCCACAGTGGACTTCCAGTACAAATGTCCACCACAGTCTCCTGCATGAAACTCTTGCATGATATTGTTAGTTTCATTTTCCATTAAACAGTGCAGCAATATACCTTCATGGTTTTTCCAAAGCAAATTGCCATCCATCACACAAAATCTTGATGTTTTCATTTTTAAGAACCTACACTTAGTTTTGGACAGTCCTGGGGGAGCACACAGGTTTTGTAACACATAACAGATATCAGAGTACCAAGGGGATTGTTCAAAGGCTACATTGATCTTTGGAGTCGCCAGCTCCGGTTCACTGTCCAGCTGGTTAATGTCCAAGGCTTGGAAATTTGCTTCTGTCATTAATTTGGCCAAACCCTGCCCTTTTATCAGTTTTGTAGGTTTTATTTCGATATCAAATTCCAAGATGTTGGCAATCCACTTTCCTCTTCTGCCTTCTAAGTTTTCTTGAGTGAGAATGTCTTTGACAATTGGACTTGGCACATATGCTATAACATGGGAATAAAGGATATAAATCCTAAAATCTTTAATGGCTTTGACCAAAGCATAAGCTTGTTTTTCCATGATTTGATACTTTAAAGGTGCATCTCTAAGAGCTTTGCTAAAGAAAGCAATTGGCTTCTCATTTCCTTGGTCATCTTTTTGCAATAAAACAGCAGCAATAGTATGCTGGGAGGCAAAAGAGAAAATGATAAATTCTCTGTCAAACTGAGGATTGGTCAAGACTGGGGTTTGGGTAAGGGCGAATTTTATACCTTCAAAGGCTTGGTTGGCTTCAACAGTCCATTTGACTTTTGAATCCTTTTTTAACATGTTATTTAATAATCTGATTAGTTCTGCTAGGTTTGGGATAAACCTTCTCAAGAAATTGATTTTTCCCAAGAATCCTTGCAACTCTTTGACATTCTGTGGGTGGGGCATTTGTAGGATAGCTTGTATCCTATCTGGGTCAATTCTTATGCCATCTTTAGAAATGATGTGGCCCAACAGCTTACCTTCCTCTAAACCAAACAGGGATTTCTTGGGATTTAAGGAAATTCCATATTTTCTGCATTTAAGGAAGATCTGTCTCAAATGTTTTATATGTTCTTGGTCTGATTTTGAGAAAGGTGTAAGGTCATCCAGGTAAATGACTAAAAAGTCATGAATCTCTTTGGCAAAGGCAATATCCATTGCTCTTTGAAAATTTGCCCCTGTGTTTTTTAATCCAAAAGGCATCTTTACATATTTGAAAGTTCCCCATGGGGTAGTGAAAGCTGTTTTGTCTTGATCATCAGGGTGCACCAGGATTTGATTGAAGCCTGAGAACCCATCCAGTAATGAAATCCTTGAGGCCCCTACCACTCTTTGGAGAATATGATCCATTTTAGGTAAGGGATAGTTGTCTTTGAGGGATACTTGGTTCAGATTCCTTAGGTCCACACACAGCCTAATTTCACCAGTCTTCTTCCTTGTAGGGACTAAGTTGGAGATCCATTCAGAGAATATGATTGGTGCTATGATGCCTTCCTTAAACATTTTCTGTACTTCTTGTTCCATTGTTGGGAGGAGCATAGGATTGATTCTCCTCAATTTTTGTTTAAAGGGTTTTTGATCAGGTTTGAGAGGGATTGTATGCTGGATAACAGAGGTGTCATAGGACTTTAGGTCCTCATAACTCCATGCAAAGACATCCTGGAACTCTTTAAAGAGGTCAATATATTTAGGCTTTTGATGAGGAGGCAAAGATGCAGACAATTTAATTATTTTGGGTTGGTCAATTGTACCTATGTTGCATTCTTCAATGGCTGCGTTTAAGGGCTGCATTTTTGGTTTTCTGGGAATATCATTTGAATCAAAGATGTCCTCTAGTGGAGTTAGGCCTGTTGGTAGAAAATTGTCTTTCAGCTCTATGATTTCAGTTTCAGCATTGGCCAGTTCCTCACAATTGATTGATTGAATTTGCTGAATGCTGTCCTTGTTGAAAATAGTTGGATTTAGCATTTGTTTTGCTGTTCTAGGTGATATTGGGTGAGTAATCTTTTGAAACTGTATTTGTGATTGACTTGCTGTCTCAAGTATTTGTGATTGACTTGCTGTCTCAGTGTCAATATTTAATCCTGCAAATTCTTGCTGCAGAGTTAAAAAATGGTTTATTTGCTTGTCATCCTCAAATACTTGCCAATCATTAACATTGTTTGGAATGGAAGGTCTGTGTTTTACCTCAGCTGTAAAACAATGATGGGGCTCAAAAGGCAGCTTGCAGGTACTTGCAAAGGTGGCTAAACTATGAGCATGTAGATTGTGGGCTCTAGGAATTTTAGTGATTTGGAATTCAGAGAAAAAGTTCAGTACCTTAGCAACAGCAGACCTATAAGTCCTTAGTCTTTTGTCATTGGTGACAAAGTTTCCTTTCACTTGTTGAACAACTAAATCTGAATCACCCATGATTGAAACCCTGGCAGCTTGTAAGAATTTTACTAACTTGAGGCCTAGTAAAAGAGCTTCATATTCTGCCATGTTGTTAGTACATCTGAAATTCAATCTATAAGCTCTGCCCTCTGCATGACTATTTTCTTTATTGTGTACCCAAACTCCAGCTCCTGCCCCTAACTTGTTGACTGAGCCATCAAATTCAAGGAACCATAGAATATCCTGTTGGGAAGGAGACTTTATGATCTGCTCATGGGCTGGCAATGTGAGTAGCAGTTGTGGTTTTTTCTCTAGCTTGTCTTCTAGGACAGTCTCATCGTTTGATTGGATATTCTTGACAACTAGGGCAGCAGCAACATCTAGTGTTTGATTGACTGTTGTTTCATGGGTGATAATACTTTCATTTGAATCTTCCTCTTGTATGAATATCTTGGTTTCAACCTCACCTTTTGAGGGAGTAATGGTGTCATTGAAGAGAATGTATGAGTCTATGTCTGAATGGATAGCATATATGGGAAAGTTTTGAGGCTTTTCCTCACTGCTGACCATGTATTTCATTAGTGTTTCTCTGTACAGTCTTTTTGGTTGCCCAAAAACAGAGATGGTGGCATATGACATGTCTAATTGTAGGGAACCTTGGAGTTTAGCTCCCCATGATCTTGATAACAGCATTCCATACTTAGGTGGGATATCAGCAACCACAACATCCATTAGGATTGTCTTATTTGGGTATTGAACCAGGGACACACATAAGTCTTTTATGAGACCTAGACACTTGACTTGGCTGGAGTCAAAAGAAAACAGGTCTTTGTATGGTCTTTTTATGTCCAAATTCAATCTTTCCATGACTGCTTTTGGCATGAGGTTGTGAGAAGCACCTGAATCAAACATTGCATTGTGTAGTATTTTGTCATGAATATGTAGGCTGACATAAAAAGGTAGTACCCCTGTGACTATTGTTTTTCCATCCACTTCTGGGCCAAATAATAATTCTGGAGTGTCGTCCAACACATTGACATCATCTTTGCTGTTAGTGAGTTGAAGGGATTTCTTGATCTGTAGCTTATAGATGTCATGCTTGGCTAGTTCTAAGAGAGGAACAGCTATCTTTAATTTACCCATTTCAGTCTCTAGGTCAAAGGATTTTTCAGATTGGGTTTTGGGGCTATAGATAACTGTCCTTTCCTTGTTCATTAAATCTTCTTCTTGATTTTTATCTTGACTTTGGGACTTATCCTTTTTACTCATCTTTTGAGGAGAAATAGTTGGATAAGGATGAGAAGGGGGGGTGACCATAGGCTGCTGTTTTGAGGAGGGTGGTTCAGTGATCTCCTCAACAATTACTTCTTCTGCAGGTGACTTTGTTTTGTCATTAGGTTCTGTGACTATAATTCTTTCAGGGTGCTGATTATCATTTATTTTTTCAGGCTGGTTTACATTCACAGTTCTGCTCCTCAGCTTGTATTGTTTATGGACCTCATAAACAGCAGTGTCATAGCCTTGCTTAAAGTCAAAGGATTCACCTGATTTAGTTTGGAACAGTTTGATTTCATCATCCTCATGATCTTCTTGTGTTAAGAAAACTTGACTCTCACCATCTAGACCCATCAAGTTAATCTCAGGATCTTCATTGGGTTCTGTTGATGTGGAGGTTTCTGCATAATTTTCTTGAAAAGGGGGTCTTATGTCTTGGTCAGCACTGGCCTTGCCAACATTCGGGTTTTGAGTTCTCCTAAAATTTGGATTCCTAGGAGGGTTGTTTTGTGGTGGTTCCCATGATGATTTTCTTTCAACCGATTCCACTCTATCACCCAATCTTTTCATGCCATTGAGTATTGCATCCAGCTTCTGATCAAAGGCAGTGGGTTCTTCTTTGAAAGCAGTCCTCTTTTCCAACCTTGCCCTGTTTCTTTTGGCAATCAAGTTGGCTTCCATGGTGACATCAACCCTTTGGGCCTCTGCTAGGGATTGAGGATCTCTTTCTTTCAACTGATAGGCCATGTCAGGGTCAAAACCATCAGGGAATTTGTACAAAGCTAGATCAGGAGGAGGTCTTAAATTTTGTGGAATCGCGTTATATACATTGTTAAATCTTGCACAATATTCCAAAACAGTCTCTTGGGGACCTCTTTTGATAGTGTCATATTCCCCAAGTATGTGCAGAGGATCTTTCTTCTTTTCCCATCTACTAGTAAAGGCTTGATACAGTTCATCAGGAGTTGTAATGGAGTTTGCATTCAGGGATCTAAACCAAGTTCTTACATCCCCAGTTAGGCTTTGAACAAACATCCTCATTCTGACACTGTCATCATCTATTTCATAGGTCTCAAAATGGTCTTGCATCTTCTTCGCATGTTGGACAGCTGTCAGAGGGCCATTGGAGTCAAAATATGAGATTTTGGTTTGGTAGTCTTGGGGTAGAGCTGCAGCATTAGCTGGTATCTGCAAGGGTGCATATCTGTTAGCCATATTTACAGGATTTAGAGGATTAACAGGGGCAGCTGGGATAATGGGAACAGTGGGTACCACAGGGGTGACAAGTAAGGGTGAACCTAGAGTGTTGGTCAAGGGGATATGAACAATGGATGAGGATGTGAGAGGAGGAGTTTGAGATGTGGATGATGAACTAGGGGAATTAGGGGTAGACCGGAAAAGAACCTTGCATGGGGTAGGGATGAGGCTGGAATGATCTGACTCTGAAGTCAAATCAGCAGGCTGCTCCTGCCTTTGCTGCCTCCTAATGTTTCTAGGGATGGTATTTGGATTATCAACAATGATGGGTGGATTAGGGTCAGGATTTGCCCTAGTGTGCCGTGGATTTTTCTTAGGAGCCAGTTTCTAACTGTTTTTAGGATTTTTATAGGAAGTTTTTTATATCTGTAAGGACTGAATGATGATTCTGGAATGGCTATATATATTTCAAAACTAAGATGAAGATTCCCTAAAAAGCTCTTCCCCTAAAACTGTTAATGTGATACAAAAACAGATTAAAGGCCTCTTGACTGATTTCAGGCTTGATAGTAGCTATGGAAGATATATAGTAATTGAAAATCTCAAGCAGCTCCCCAGTGGAGTCGCCAATTATGTTAACACCCAGGTTGTTCCCTATGACTCCCAAGGGAATACGGCCGGGGTAACCACTAACCAATCTTTGGATCACAGTTTCTAGCCAAACTGTAATCAGAGAGGGCTCTCTCTTTATGATTTGCCTCTGTTATGATAGTGTTTTAGGCTAGGTATTATGCTCAGGTTTTGGTTTATGTTTTGGTTGAAGGATTTCTTTCAGGGCTTAAGATGTAGTGTTTTGAGAGTAATATATCATTGGGCAATGGAGTCTGGAGTTGTGAAATGCTTTGAAATGCAGGATTGGTGGTGTTCAAACTGCAGGGCCTATTGTGTATCTCAGACAAACAAAATTAACTTGAATGGTGAAGCATGTCAGCCAACAGAAAGCAATTAAGAATTCTCTATTAGGCTGTTGAGATGAAAGTGAAACACGTTGCACAGGAGCAAACTTGAATTCCTGAGACAAAGGCCACTGTGAAAGATGTATTCTGAAAGTGCAGCAATTAAGAATTACACTTATCAAGATTACAGCTGAAGAAAAACATTCATTAACAACACGGATTGAACCCAGGGTATTTCTTGAATAAATCCTGGAAGTTAGTCTTTTTCCTTGTTGCTAAATATTCAGAATTAGAAAACATATATGGATTTTAACAAATCAAAAACATAACAGAGAGAGTTACAGAGACTTATTGTATTGTGTAATACACAGGAATCCAGCAGTTATTCAACAAACACCAGAACGCATTCAACACTCCAGAAATCCGAGAAATTCCATCACTTTCTTTATTAAACTTCTGAAAGGATTACAGCATAAGAACTTCTTCAGGAGAAATCAACAACAACCCTTGCAATCTCATGCGAAGGGGACTTTATAGGAAAGCTTATACAAAATATCTCAGGCATTGAGTCATCTGAGGGAGAAATATCTTCATTACTTCGTTCAGAAAGTAGAAAAGAAGTTATTACCGCTTTGAATGCAACATAAATGCTCTTTAAGTCTGTCAGAGAATATTTTGACCTTTGGAGGTCACTGAGTCGGTTGCAACGCTTTGCTTTAATGCTGATAAATATGCCTTTATTTTTGTTGCGTTGTATTTTCTCAGCCCTGCCACCTGTCACTGCGCTTGCTGCTATGGTGACCGAACAGCTTTGCTGAGTTGGCTCAGCTCTAACCTTTAATGCATGCTGATTTTGTTGAACTGTGCTTTACATAACAATTTATATTTTTAAAAACAAAATTTGGTGAATGCCTCACTATTTATAAAATTTTCTGTATTGCATTTGTCCACCAGTCCTGTGTAGGGAGTTGATGCCTGAGAATTGCATCCATAGTCTCCTCTGCCTCTGTATACTTGTAGAAATTTGGGGTCATATCAAACAAGTGCGTGATTTCATTCATTATAAAAAATAGACTTTCTACCTTATTGTAGAAAATCTGTCCTGTAATTGGCCCTGTATCTTCTGAAGTGCTGGGCTTTTCATTGATCTGAGTTGAAGCAAAAGCATTCACTCTTTTGGCATACTGTTCATGGGTGAATAATTTCCCTCCGCTGTTCAGTAAGCTAGGGAGTCCTCTGCTTTGTAATATCTGAAATCTCTCCATGAACCTGTTCACCTCAGTTTGCATATCCTGGGATCTTCTTTCCAATGTCTGCACCAGATTTCTTAGGGTAAGAACCCTCCTGATCATTTGAATAGTCTCAGTTCTGTTTGTAATTCCCATGGTAGCTAACTGAGAACTTGTTCTATTGTTGAGTACATTAATCATTCTGTTGGCCACTTCAGGCATATTGCCTAATAAGGCTCTTGATCTGTGAACCTCCTTCTGTGCCTTTGGGATGAGCTCTAATTGCTCATGGATTGTCTCAATATATTGCCATTGATTGGTAATTGATTGGCCAATATTGGACCATAGCATTGCTCTAATTTCAGCTACAATTTTGTCTAGTTTGAGCTCATTTTCCAGCTCTTTGATCTTGTCTTTAAGGGCTTTGATTTCCCTGCCCTTTTCTGCCACTTCTCTCTTTGATTTATCATGTCTGTCATTGACTTTGGCTAATTTTTCCCTGGTCTCATTTAACTCGGTCATTTGAGCTTCCAGGATCTGAATTTCATTCTTCAGCTTTTGCATATCCAGGCTTTGGGCCTGCTCTGTGGTTGTCGGTGCTGCTGAAGTAGATGTTGCTGTTTGTTCAGTCTGTTGAGGAGGAGGAGCAGTGATAGGAGTAGTTTCCTCAAGATTGATGACCAGAGGAGGCTGAGAGGTCTGACCCTCTTCTCTTTGTTTCAGTGCTGTTTGCAATGCTGCTTGTGCGGCCTCTGATTCTCCCAATTTCTCTTGTGCCTGCATAAGCTGCTTATAAAGGGAAATCATCAAGGCTGTGGCATCCTGCTCATGTCTTTGCTGAGCTACTTCATCTGTTTGAGGGTGAATGGTAGCTGGGAGTTTGATCTTTTTCTTTAAGGCAGCCATGTCAGCATCCCTCAACTTCAATATCTCTTGTATCCCTTTGATATCTTTGGGATCATGCCCAATCTCAATGATTATGTCTTCCAAGGACCTTATTCTGTTGTCCTTTGCCTGGGATGATGCCCTTTCCAACTCCAGTTGAGAGGCTGTATTATTGAGGCTGCTTTCTAGCTTGTAATTTTCTAATGTTTTGTCTGCCAAGGCAGCATACACCATCTCACCAGTCTGTTTGTGCAGTTCAATTTTATCCATTGGGTGTATGTCCTTGGCCAGGACCTCCAGATTGGTTTTGAGGTAATCTGAGGCAGATTGGGGCTGTAGTGCTGTTGGCATAAAATGGCTCATGATCATTTTGCCTTCCTGTACATCAAATGCAGACATCAGTCTTTGTTGATTGGTGGGAGCCATTTTCAATAAATGGTTGTACAGCTGTATCTTGATAGGGTCACTCCTCCTTTTGATGTCTATAAATTGCTGCTTGATGCTCTTTTCTCCTTCTCTTTGCTGGCTGGAGGAGCTGACCTCTCCTCCCATAGTTCTGTCCTGTTCCTGCTGGAAGGAACTGGCTGAAGCTTCTCTGCTGGGTGGGCCCATGCCCAATGCTTGTCTTATTGCTATGTCATCCTCAGAAAAGTCATTCAACCTCTGCCTTTTCTCTCCCTGGTTTATAGATGATGTCAGGGGAGTTTCTCTATCCCTTTTTCTGTTTATGTCCTCCTCTGTGGAGTTTGGAGGACCGAGGCATCGAAGGTAGTTTCTGGCCTAGGAGGCACTATGTTTTGAGCCTGTTGCTCAGTGGAAGTTGGAGTATCAACTACTCTTTCCTGCTGTAAGGGCTGTTGTCTGTCATGTTGCCCTTCTTCTTGCTGCAATTCTTGTTGCTGTTGTTGCTCTTGAGTCACTGGAGGTGACTGCTCCTTCTCTTGATGTGGTTGCTCTGTCTCCATTTCCTTTCCTTTGCCTTTGCCAGATGCACTTTCAGTGGCCTTTGTAGCTTGTTGTTTGACAGTTGAGGAAGATGCAGCTGCTCCGGCTTGTGTGCTTGGAAGTGTGAATACCTGGTAAAGAGTAAGCAATGGTCGTGGATGACTGTGGAAATGGTGCGCCGCCGGTCTCCTGGTCAGGTTCTGCAGGTTGGTAGACTTTTGGTCGTAAAAATCGCATGCAGGAGCAACGGGCGTTTTTGTAAAAAAGTGAGAAAAACGCGACATTTGGCTATTATATTGGTTTTTTTGGACTTTTGGCGCGTTTTTCTGCTGACGTCATAGGTGGGGTCAGAGCCGGCTGACGTCATAGGTGAGGTGGCGGGCTCTGATTGGTCCACGCGCTGGTGAAGTGGCAGGACAGATCGGTAGACGGTCTGGTGCAACGGTTGACGTGACGGCATGGTGGCAGTGACGTGGGATGATGTGGAGGTGACGTAGTATAGGCGGGATAACCGAAACCGGAAACAGCCAGCGGTTTCATATCGCACCACTCATGGTACGGGGGGGTATCTGTCAGGCGTACCTCCGATGAGCTGTGGTGGAGACGCGTGGCTGCCGAGTGACGTAACCTTTTTACGGATATCGGAAGGTATCCGTCGGATGTGAGACCCGCTCCGATATCAACGATGACCGTCGGATGTGAGGGGCCCGATCCGACGGCTGTCGGGGGAGTGATGTGATCGGCGGATATGGCGGGTAAACAGCGGACGTCGGAGCCGCTCCGATGTGATAAGAGCCGTTGGATGTTCAAGCTCCGATCGGACGGCTGTCGGGGTCAATAAAACGATCGGTCAATATGGAAGGGGGCAGGGTTGAGTTAATGTATATCGGGGTATGCGCTTTGGCAAAAAACATTAGATTATGGGTTTTTCATGAATAATTTGCAAAAATGCACCCGGCCTTCAGACTTTGGATAAAGGAAAAAAGTGGGTTTTGATGCATTACTTGGCAATTTGGAGCGGGTAAGGGTAGAACAAGGTTTTTACAAAGTTTATGCGCAAACGGGGGTAATGAGTTAAAAAATGGATTTGGAAAGGGGGAAGAGGGTTTGGCTTAGGTTTATCAAGATGACCAGGTGTCATTTGATCCCTAACATAGGACTTATTGGCTATAATGCCAAGGGGAGGGGATACTTGTACAACATTTGGGGTTTATACACCATGGTGTTAATAATATTAGGGGAAAGGTAATATAAGGGATTTACATAGTAGAGTTAGGGTTAATATGGATGAGGGGAGTGAATGAAGGGGGGAAAATCACTAAGTTTATTTGAAACTTACTTAGTTTAGGGAGTAGATCAAAATGAAAAGAGTTTTAGACAAGAAATGTGGCTTCTAAAAAGATTAAGAACCACCATGAAACCATAATTCTTCCATGAATCTCAACTGATGAGGGAATGTTAGTAAATGACATGAAAAGGGAAAAGGGAGGTTAGACATGCTCCTTTGCTTGCTGCAATCTTGATGAAGAAGAATACCTTCTCATTTCTTTGACTCTGCCTTGGTAAACAAAGCTAACACACCTGCAATGGTAAAAATAACCTTTCTGCAACCCCAACTACTTACCCAGCTACTTGCCTAGCATTTTTTATTTCTTCTTGGAGGGTGCACTTGGACTTGCAGACCCTTACTTGCCTTTTCTTTTCTTTGGCTTTTCTTTTGTTTTTTCTATCTACTTCTACCCTTATTTCTTCCAAGGTCCCAGATTAAGCTGTCGAGAGCCCTTTCTTCTCTACCTGAACTACTTGTCTGCCAAGATTAAGCAGTTTGGACAGACTTCTTTCTCTAATCTACAACTGCAATTTAAAACATGACATGGTCCAGATTAGACTGTTGGGCCATCCATCAAAATTGGGATGCATTAATCTATTTACACACCTTGTACTTCTTTGGAAATATGTGATCTTTGCATGATCAAAGCAGAGCATATTTGGAACTTCTATAGCCAATCATGAAATATGAAACCTATTGGTATAGGTAGCTAACAGTGGATACAAGAGAAGAAATAGATACAATGAATCTTTTCAAAGGCACAGTTCAATATCGAGATTGTCCTTAAGGAGATCAAGAAGATTCAATTATACAAAGTTGATCAAAGATGGTCAACGGCGGTTATGTCTTAAATGAGTTGAATGGGAAGCTCGAATATTGTGGTGGTGAAAGAGCATTGTCCGGAGACTTCTGAGTGGGGATAAGTGTCGAGGAATACCAATCAAACATATGTGACATGTGAATTGTAATTTTTCATTTTTGTATTAATCTTTGTAATGATGTAATGTAAGAATTAAAAGGGAGACTTGAATAATGCTTACATTAATATATATGTAGGATTGGTTTGTTGAGTGGATTGTCTTGTTGAGATATTTTCTCAATAATAATTTCTCTTTAGAAATTGTTAGATCTCATAAAGTACTATTTATATGGCATGTATCTGGGGTTTGTGATTGAATAATACGAATTATTTTTTAACAATCTGTGCACTATATATGCTCCTCTAATTTCTTTCTGTCTTTAATACCTAATGAAACCTTCACAATTTTGACATTATTCTATATGCTTTCCAAGCTCCTCAAGAATGAAAAATGAGTGGCCATAGTCCATGTTATGGATGTGCACTTGAGTTCCAAAGTGCCCGATCTACTAAGATCTAAGCAATATCTCCACTCACAACCAAACACTTCAAAAATGGCACTTGGAAAGACAATCATTTGATGTGCTCAAGTGAATCTTGACTTATATTTATCCATTGCATATGCTCATTCACATGTTTGTCATGTCAAATAATAAAAATCATTATGATCATAATATAGTTAAAATGTGTACCATGGTGGGTGAGCTCAATTGGTTTAAATAAATTATTTTAAGGTGAACTTATTTAAGTGTCATTCTAGTCGAGGTTCGAATCTATTTGAGTTTTATTGGGTTACTATTTATTCTTGGAGATGAGAGTTGAAACGCACTCCATTTAGATGTTTTTGAGAAGAGGTGGTTATCTTATGAGCTTTTCATTGGAAAAAAACATAATGAATTTATGCACTATGATGGGATAATATTCGCGGAGTGCAAGATGCTTTTATCCAATTACATAGTGAAACCTAAAACCATGGGGTTGCACATATTCATATAAGTAAATAGATAAGTTTGTCATTGAGAAGGCACCTTCAAAGTCAATATGAGTAGTAATAGACTCGTAAATCTTGAATACGTTATTATTTCCATGTTGATCACATTGAAGTTGGTGTAGACTTGGCCAACTTTTTCCACCTTGAATGAAAAATGCACTAAGGAACTTGTTTATGATATCTACTAATATGGAATTAATTACATGAAAGAGATTATGCAGATTATATATAGGTTACAATTGTACTAAGAATTAAGCATTAGGTAGATTACGAGAATATCCTATATGGAATCATGCCAAATATTTTGTAAGTACACTCATAATTACATTAAGGGACGAGATGCATATGAGTTTTCATAAAAGATTGAGCAGAAGCATAAGTTTGTGTAGTGTGTCAACACTTTTAATGCAATGTAAGCAATTGTTATAAGTGGTTGAAGAAAAAATAAGCAAATCATAATGTATAAAACACTATGTATCCCAAGAAACCATTTACCTCAATAAAGGAAGGTCATACAAGTCAACACCAACAAAAGAAGTAAGAAACACTAGTAAGTGTTGTGGCACACACAATATATCTAATCATGACAATAATGAATGTTGTGTATGCAAGGCTCTAATGGTTACAACTTCATAATTCCCTTTTGACTAGATCTCATACCCCAACTTAATCATTATGACCCAACCTAGTCCTCATTAATTAATTATTTGATCCCATACATATAAATGAAGAGAATGAATGACTCTTCAATTTCTTGTCGTGAGCCAATGGCCAACCCCTTAATTTCGTCATTGATAATGGTAACCAAAAGAGCCAAATCATATCAAACATAATCAAAAACTTCAATTGGATTATTACTCCCTATCCACAACCCTCCACCATTGATTGGTTGCGTCAAAGTGAACCTTATTTGCAAGAGTGATTGCAAGCTCCAATAAGGAACGAACCCACCTTGGAATGAGGTACTATGTGATGCAATATCATAAATAGACATTTGTGATATAGTCCTTGCACAATTATACTTATAGGAGTGATGCAGTATCCTTTTTTCCGTGGGAAAAATCCTTAATGAATCTCTCTAAGCATTTCCTCACATTTTTTGAATGTCACCTAAGGTAAATTTCATCAAATTACAACATGTACACCTAACCCAGAGGAAATTTATTAGACTTGAATCCATTACGTCTTAGTGATCTTCACCTTGAAATTGGTTTGCTTAAATGGATTGAGCTAATCAACTAAGATATGGAGTGACACGGTATCTATTAAGCACAATCCTAAAATCACATCTTCACCATTAAGGACTAACATAACAAAATTATAGAAGTTTCTCCCAAGAACACCATTTCCACTCCTTCCAAAACATACAAGATCATCAATGATAATAGAAAATTTTATTTCACAACAATTTAAGTACAACGACAACCTTATAGTCATTTAATTCTTTAGTATCACATTGTGCAACTAGAGCCTCCACAGACTTAAAGTATATCACAATGAAAACGTTAGATTATGTCATTGTTCAAATGACATGACACACTCACTACAAAGTTACAAAACTCTTCAAGATTATCATTTAAAATTAATTCCTTTCACATGTAAAGTATCACATTTTAGTAAGTGTGGTATAATTTTCCTCTTACGTTAGATAACAGCGTGAAGTTTTATTTTTGTCAAAGAATTATGCAACATTTTTCTCATCAAATGAATTTATAATGGAAGCCTCCACTTTTATATCTTGAAGAATGGGGATTGTTTTTACACAAGGTAAGGGATTATTTATTTGTGTCTTTGAGTTCTTTTTCCTTGCAATATTCCCTATTAACCCTGAGCATCCCAAAATAGCATCACATCCAAGCTTCAACATGTGTCACATCACCTTGTAGTGTGAACAACATAGGTTCCTCATTGCACCAAACACTACATGCATGACTAATGCATGATCTATGTGTTCCAAGAATCCAACATTGGTGTTCAATCCACATGTCATTAGTTTACCATAAAGATTAATAAATGACTAAACATTCCACCTTAGTTATAACATATTATTCCATCTCAATATCACATTAGAGATTTAGTGCACCCAACTAGTTGGGTGACCAAAGTTGACCATGTCAATCCAAGTTTTGCACTAACTATTGAATTGGACCAAATAGGTGCACCCCAAATTATAGAGACCAAGCAAGCTATCATAATGGGAAACCAACTCCATTAATGTATTTAATCATTCAATTGTGTATACAAATGTATCATTTGTACTTGTAATGTTTAGTGTACTAAGGTCCATTCTCATATTAATTATTGCATTACTTTGTGAGAGTGAACTCCACAATTTCCCTCCATTCCTGACTTGAGTTATA
This sequence comes from Pinus tabuliformis, assembly GCA_031772625.1. Lineage (NCBI taxonomy): Eukaryota > Viridiplantae > Streptophyta > Pinopsida > Pinales > Pinaceae > Pinus > Pinus tabuliformis. The sequence goes on along the minus strand of CM062804.1, from coordinate 1,492,552,274 downwards.
ATGTTTTATTTTGATCGTTTGAACTCGCACCAATTTTGTAGCTCTTTGTATTGGCAATAGAATTATACAATTAAGCAGTACTTAGTGTATTGAAAATAAAATAGAGACCTTTTTAAAAAAATCATCTTTTATATTTGAAATTGTACGTAAATCGAGCAGGTTTGATTTACTTTACATCTCAATAAAATTTCATCTTTTATATTTGAAATTGTACGTAAATCGAGGAGGTTTGATTTACTTTACATCTCAATAAAATTTTAAAAACATAAGAAAAGTCTTTAAAAAAACATAAAATTCTTAAATTATCCAGACACCCAAATAACTTTTAATCTGGATATTTGGATATTCGAATGGTTAAAACACCCTGGATTTTTCTAGGATGTTACTGGGTGGTGCATTTCAAAAAAAATTATTTGTATTGTTTTTTAAAGTTTTCTTCTTTACTGTGTTTATATCTGGAATATGGTTGTTTTATAAAAACACGATAATAATTACAACCTAGATTCACAGATACATTGGAATCTCTGAATTTATTTAGTTTAATTCATTTCATATTATCATTTTACTTTTTAAATCATTTTTTTTATTTCCTCTGAAAATAAAGTATATGGTATCTGGCTCCAAACTATTTACACAAAAGTTGCTTACACTATGCTTGAATATCCGGATTTTGGGAATTTTAAAATAAAATTTAAAAGAAACCCATAAAAACTTCTCAAATTATTTTTAATAAAATATCTGGTATCTGGCTCTAGAAAAAATATTGTATTTCCAAAATAATTTGGACTCTCTGATACCCAGATCATCTGGATTTCGTTCTTGAAACAATAGTTAGTTTGGTATTTAATTCAAATGTGATGGACATTAACGATTTCCTTGGGTGCTAAAATTTTTTGTACTCCACTATTTATTCTTTTTTGGGGATTTTCTACATATCATTGAAGGAATACATTCAAATCTCCACACATTGAAATAAATTTGGCATTTAAGATATTTGTTACATTTGTGTATTGTGACAGTTAATTTTTTTATAAAATTACTTATAAAATTACTTTTGGTTGCAAGATATGATCCAGTTTGGTTAGTATGTTGTTTGATTTTTCTTTCATATTTTACTTTGGTATTAGTATACGTGTTTCTTTAATAAATTATGTTATGTATTTTGTAGAAGAATATGGGATGAAAGGGAAAGTCTAAAGCTATCAAGTTTGTTGTTGAAAATATGTTATTTTTTCTTAGGGTTATATTGTTCTTTAATTTAGATAATTACATTTCATTATTTATATCATATTCACCCCTATCATTTAAATAATATTAGCAATTATATCGAAAGAACAATATCATCATTAATGTAACGGAACATAAAGGAACAATTGAATAAAAACATGCACACATAAAGGCACCAAGATTGGTCGAATACCAGGGAAAAACCTCACAAGGGGGAAAACTCTTTCAAATTCTTCTTCTTATTAGATTTTCATAAAATGTTCAGCAAAGGGAGAGTACAATCATCCAATTCTTCATTTACAACACTATCCAGCTAATCTAATCAAACAATATCAAATAATGAGCCCAAAAGCACACTGATCAAAATCATGTTTCACGAGCTTGCGTTCAACTGTCAAACTATTGTCAACTGTCAGAAAAAAACTTAGATCCCTGCTACATGGAGCTAACCATCATGCGTGAGGATGAAGCATTCCAACTGCAAGGAGAAGCATATCCTGTGTGTGGCTACAACTAAAATTTTAATGTTGCAACCCTGCGACCCCAAACCAAAAACCCTAATTCACACGTGCAAGCTCGAACCCTACAATTTCAGACCTGTACGAACCAATTTCCCGCGAACCAACATCATACCTATGTGAGTTAATCCAAAGAAGAGAGAAAAATAATGATTGATGATGATGTGTAAATCAAGGTCACTTGACTTGTATTTATAGGCTTCCAAGGGTGTCCAATTTCTCTTTTGGGCCAACCTGAACTTTTGTGCACATGAGGATTTCCATATTAAAAATATAATTTTCCTTAACCAAATTAAATTCTTTGAAGGGCTAGGAGGGGGTCTTTATTCATGATAAAGATTGTCCAAAGGCTAGAATTTGTTCTTGAGCTTCCAAATTAACAAAATATCAAGACAAAGCTAAAAGGAATGGAAGTTTAATTATCAGATGAAAAGAACGCTAATTGAGCATTCTATTCTAATACGACATTCAGAAATCAAGATACAGGTACAATATCTTGGGAAGAAATGTATGCTTTCTTTGAGAATAATGAATGGATAAGCCCAAAACAAGGTTTAAAGGATTCATCTTTAGATCCTGAACATTTTGAAGCCATTAAGAAGACTTATCTACCCAAAATTGCTACAAGACCAACAATGTTTCCCTACTATGATATGGTGAGTTGGATAGTTTCTCTTGCTCGTGTTCAAACTTGTTCAATTGTAGAAGATTCAAATAATATCATAGCTTCCTAGAAACCATAAGTATTACAATCAATATATAAGCTCAGTCCCCCTGAAATCTTTCTCAATATTGATTATTTCATTGATTTTAAGAAGGATGTGTTAAAAAAAGAAGATTGATTTGAATGGATGTATTAAGAAATGGGTAGATGACTCGATCATTTTAAGGCTAAATCAACTAAACTCTACCCAATTGCACATTTCAAGAACGCATATACACTTGTGATAAAAATATTTTATAGGATTTATGGAGAACCTAATGCAGAGCATTTTAAACTTGAATGGGTTCCTTTGGTCCATGGAATAATGAAAAATTCTAAAAGGTTCAACTAGGCAGATTTTTTTTCATGGAATATATTTGATACCATTAAACTATCACATAGTCTCCACTAAGGTTTGGTCCTTTCTTCATGTTGGCATTTTTAATGGACATAGTGATAACGTCGATGCATTTCCCACTAATGGAGTGGAATTACTCATTTAGTGAGCAACTCATTCAGCAATTATGTTTTATACTTTGGGAAAGTCATTATAGAAGCCACTTCTATGACATCTATAACCATGTCATGATGTATTTCTAAGAGTTTCTTTTTGGAAAATCCCCACCTAAGGTTAGCAAAGAGATTTGCTTTGGGTTACAGTATGTTGGAGATTGGTTTGTAGAAAAAAAAATGTTCTTTTTTCAAGATTTATGCATGTGATGTTGGTCCGCATGTTCTCCCTGTAGAAAAACCTGTAGATTCACAAGATCATGTAATCTACTAAAACAAGTGATCTGAAAATGAAACTACTTGTATTTGCTGTTCAAGGTATTCATTTCCATTAAATTATATGTGCAAACTGTTTTACATGTCTTGCAATTGAAACAAAGTGTTTTTGGTACATTTTTGAGTCTTATGTGTGAAGGAGTGTTATTTACTTTTACTGTTTAGCATATAAAATATGAAAAACACAGCAAGATAAAATCACATAATATAACACAGCAGCTGATAAGGCAGTTCACCCCTCTTGGGCTAAATCTTTCGGGTCCAAGGCCCCCAAATGGGCATGTCCTTGCTCTAGATGCTCAAATTGGTTATACAGTGATAAGAAAGCCTAAACAGGAAAAATAAGCTATGGAAATGAGTTCAGAACATATAAAACAGTCAAGAATGGCTTTTGTTTCACCTCCAATGGTTAACCATAGCCCAATATAGCTCCAACACTCCCTAGGCCCTGATGGCTCTCCAAGCTTCTCTGCTGAAAAAGTACCTGAAGATGAGCTTTGTTGGCTCTGAAACCTGTACCATTGGCTCTGGAATGCTCAGAATACCCAAAATAAAAATAAAAAATCGCTCCAAAAGGATCTCCCTAGTGAAAGTTATGACCAACTGAAGTTTTTCCCAAGTTGGCCTAAGAAAACTCCACTAAACTTGGAGTAACTGCAGTTAACCCCGTTAATTTTGGCAAAAGCGCCTAAAATGGTGGACTCTGCTCCAGTTTTGGCCATGCGGTTTGGGTGGCAATAAATGTTGGGGGGGTAGTGGTCACATGGACCGACTACCCCACCGCCGGCGGAACCGTGGAGCCAACGGTCTAAAGACCATGGCATATAATGGCTAGCGTAACCTCCGTCGGTTCCATGTGATAGACTCTGCATATAACTTAACCGTTTGGAGTTTGTGTTTATCCGTCAGCTTAGTCCTTTGGTTCCGCGCCAGGGTTCTATTATAAGGGGGCTGGCCCACCATATTCAAAATTCAAATGCACGTAAGCTCCATAGTATGTTAAGAACTACTATGTGGGTGGGCCGGGTGGGCCTATGGGCTGGCAGCCATCCGACTCGGGGTCGAATCCTTCTAGCTCCATAAACTTTTTCCAATGAAAAATTTGCAGTCTTGGGGCCACGTGGCGGCCTCCGAGCAAGCCACGTGGCGCCCATTAATTGGCCACTGAAATCCATAGTATATCCATTGTGCAATCCGGGGTTGAAAAATGTCGATCTGTGATTGGGTGAAGAAGGAATATTCCATGAAATATTCTATGGAATATTCCCAAAATACTCTGTGGAATATTCTTTTTTTAATCCAAGTCAACCCAAGTCAAACTGGACTTTTGCATGAAATTGTGAATTTTCAAACTTGAATAACTTTCACATATAGTGTCGGATTTAAGTGTCATTCGCGGCTACATGATCGTTTCGATGAAGCCTATCCTGTCGTTCTGGTTTCAACCAATTCTGAGCAATTCAAAATTTGAGCATTTTTTCCACTTAGAACATGATCACCTGATCAACAAGAGACAAGAATTTACTTCTACTCTTTATAGTGGAAGCCCATAAACATCGAGAAAACAATAATCAATAGAGGAAGAGAATCAAAGGCACATAACGCAATAAATATCCGGGGAAAGCCACAACTCAAAACCCCACTACCTGTTTTGTATTAATCTGGAAAATCAAGATGAAATTACAATGCTTGTTCTCTCTAGAACAATCCCAACACTCAGCAAATTCAATTTCCAACTCATAAGCAAGCTCAAGGCCAAAGCTTAGCCAATTCACAATCTCTGCAAGTCTCTATTCCAATGTGTAATTCCTATGAAGGATAGCTTGTATTTAAAGGGAAATAAAAGCCTCTAAAAAATAGCGCAATCCCTTAAGGATCAATTCCTGATTGCATGCACTGTCAGTGTAACTCAGAAAAATATAAAACAAATAGTACACTGTCCCTGTACCCTAGTCTCAACTAGTTCCTTCTCAGAATCAACATGCATGAGTTTCTGATGGTGGAATCTTCAGTTAACTAGAGTAGCACTAATTAGGTCACTAGTGTCCCAACTAACTGTTTACTCACTATTAGTTCCTGAAACTGATTAGAACTAATTTAACTGGACTTAACTCAATAAACTGAGTTAACTAGTTACAACTCATTCATAACTTATCCTTAAATCCTATAAGTTATGGAGAACATATACATGTCTTCTAAAATATTTCCAATTCGAATTTCCTAAATTAATTAAGTTAATTAAACTTAATTACTTATTTTCAAATTGCTATGAGAAAAGAATTATATTTTAATTCACAGTTTAATTCAAGGACAAATTAAACTGGAATTTATTGTTTCCATTTCTCAACACTCCCTGTCAACGAGAAAGGGATTATCTGCTTCCCTGATCATGTCTCTGTGAAACTCGAATTTACATCTTGGCAATGCCTTTGTCAAGATGTCAGCATCTTGCTCCTCCGTGGGAATGTAATCTAACAACATGATCTACCTCAATACACAATATCTGAGATGATGATATCAGATATCTATATGCTTGGACTGATCATGAAAAGATGAAATTTCAGAGAGTTTGATACAACTCTTATTATCACGATAAATCACTGTCAGATCCATCTACTGACCAAACAAACCAACCAAGATCTTCCTCATCCAGATAGCCTCACATGCTACTTGACTTGCAACCATGTACTCTGCCTCTTCTGAACTAAGTGCAACTAATCTATGTTTCCTGTTGTACCAAGAAATTGCAGCTGACCCAATACTAAATATCCCTCCTGATGTGCTCTTCATGTCAGATGGACTCCCCACCCAATCTGCATCGGTGAAGCCTTGAAGCTTCACTCCCTTTGTCCGTCTGTACCACAACCCAAATTGAGTAGTGCCTCTGAGGTATCTCAATACATGATTTTCCGCCTTCCAATACAGCTTGGTAGGCCTAACCATCGCTTGACTAAGCTGGTTAACTGCATAACACATATTTGGTTGTGTGTTCACCAAATACATGAGTGAACCCACAAGCTTCCTGTAAATAGTAGCTTCCACTACTTCCCCTAAAGTAGCATCCTCCTTCCTCTAGTTACCAGCTAGAGGAGTCTCCATGGGTTTATTTCTCTCCATGCGGAATCTCCTGAGTATCTCATTGGCATACTTGCCTTGAGAAACAAACAACTCCCCATCTCCCTGCCATACCTCCATGCCAAGAAAGTAATGCATGAGCCCCATGTCCTTCATCTCAAACTCTCTTGCAAGATCCTCCTTGCAAGATTTGATGAGCTTCTCATCACCTATCAGTATGAAATCATCTACATAAAGTACAATGATCAAAAGATTGCCTTCCACCACTATGTGATACAAGTTCACATCTTCTTCACTCTTCGTGAAACCTAACCCAATGAAGTAGCTATTTATCCTGGTGTACCAAGCACGGGGTGCTTGCTTCAACCCATACAACACTCTCTTGATTCGACACACATGTGACTCATGGTCCAAGGTTTCAAAACCTTCGGGTTGATCTATGTACACCTCAATCATGCCATTGAGGAAGGTATTCTTCACATCCATCTGATGGATACTCCAACCCATCTGTGCAGATAGTGCCAAAATAGATCTGATAGATGAGTACCTTGCAACAAGAGAAAAGGTCTCATCATAGTCAATCCCCTCTACCTGTGAAAAGCCATGGGCCAGAAATTTGGCCTTATGCTTCTCCACACTACCATCTGCAGCTTGCTTTACCTTGTAAAGCCAATGGGAGCTCACAATTGACTTGCCCTCCGGTCTCAGAACCACATCCCAAACACTATTTCGAGCTATGGAGTCATACTCCTCCACCATCGCATCAACCCAAACTGGTTATTGCACTACTTTCTGAAAGGAAGATGGCTTTGTCACAACACATGCACCCATAAGTGCCATGTATCCAGTGTACCTCTCTGGTGACCTCCATTGTTTGTTTGCGCTAAGAAGAGGGTGCTCTCACATTCTCCCAGGCATCATCCAACAATTTGTCAGCCTCTCTAGTGCGCTTTCTTCCCTCTCTGGAATACTCTTCCTGAGTGGGTGTCTCCACTCCCGGAACCTCTGCATGTGGTTGCTCCACATCAATCTAAGGCTCCTAAACCTTATGAACTAAAAGTTCCTCCTACGCATGCAGCTTAAGCTCCCTCTCAAGGGATACTTGCATGGCCTTCTCCTCATCAAACTTGACATCCCTGCGAACCACTGTCATCCGATTGCTTTGCATGTACATCTGATAGTTGTGGGGAGTATCAATGTACCCCACAAAGATCCCCAACTCTGTTGTTGGCTCAAGTTTCTTCTATGCACCTTTGGCCACATGGCAATAAACCGATGACCCAAAAATCCTGAAGTGACCAACATCTGGCCTCTTACTGAAATAAGCTTCCTCTGGTGTTTTAGTCTCAAGTATCTGATGTGGGCTACGGTTCTGAGCATAACCGTTGTGTTGCATGCCTCAGCCTACAAGTGTAGTGGTAGGCCTTGTTCATGCAGCATCGCCCTTTCTTCCCCTTGTATGCTCCTATTCTTCCTCTCGGCAACCCCATTCTGTTGAGGGTTATGAGGTGCCATCAACTCTTGTTTAATCCCTTCCATTGCACAAAAGTTATTAAACTCATTGGAGACATATTATCCACCGTTATCACTCCGTAGAGCTTTAACCTTCTTGCCTGACTCTTTCTCGACCAATGCTTTGAATTCACAAAACTTTGTGAATGTCTAATCCTTTCTCTGCATGAAAAATATCTAGCATTTACGAGAATAGTCATCTACAAATATAACATAATACCTGTGTTTGGCAGTGGATACTGTCAAGAATGGTCCACACACATCTGAATGGACTCTCTCCATAATAGACTCTACTCGACTATCTCTATCTCCAAAGGAAGACTTGGTGTATTTTCCCAAAGTACAACCCTTGCATGTATCAACTTGCTCAAGCATACATTTGGGAAGACCGGTAGAGATTTACTACAATATCTTCAAAGCCCCATGATGCAAGTGGCCCAATCACCTATGCCACAACTCGCCGACGTCTCGGCTCAACATCTTTTCCGCTTTTGAACTCAAAGAAGCACAATCCTCTACCTTTATCTTATAGAGATTCTTCACCTAAATCCCTATCTTCTTTACTTGACCCATGGCTATGTATCGAAGGAACACCTTTTCTTTTGATAAGATCGCATCATAGCCTCTATCCTCAAGCATGGCAATGGATACCAAGTTCTTCGTCAGTCCTGGTACATGCATAACATACTTCACGGTGAATGGAGCCACATGCTCCCTCTGAAAAGTAATAGTGCCCACAGCAGTAACGCTATACTTACCGTCATCAACCATCTTGATATGCATATTGAGATCCTTCTCCTCCAGTTCCCTGAATAAATCTTTGTCGCCAGTCATGTGGAAAGAAGCTCCATTGTCTAAGTACTAGACAGTTCCATCATTGAAGACACCATGCATGCAATGAGGGAGAAGTCCAATTTGAATTGGGAGGCCAAAACCTCACCTGCCGCTCCTCCTAAGGACTTCTCCTTGGACTTCTTCAATGGATAATTTTTAGCAAAGTGACCCATCTTGTGACAATGAAAGCATTTAACTTTCGTCATGTCCTTGTTCTTACCTCCATGATAAGAATCTGTTTTGGAACAAGAAATTTTCCTTTCCCCTTCCTTGCCTTAATCGCTAAGGCACAGTTCTCTTCATCATCAGTCTTTGATGAAGATATGTCCCTGGTGTTCCTCCTGATCTCACCCTTCATCAAATCGACCATAGTCGTTTCCAATCTGACAGCTTCTCCCAACCATTGACAGAGTCCTGATAACTATGTAAACTCTTTGGGAGTCCAAGAAGAGTAAGGCTCACCGTATCCTCCTCAACAATTGTGATTCCAACACTTCCAAGTTCATCTTGACATTGAGTGAACTTGGTCAAGTAATTTGGAATCGCCTCGCATTTCAACATCTTGATTTTAAGAAGTGTATCCTTCAATGTCAAATTCCTTTGATCACTATTATTCTAATACAAGTTCGTCAATGTTTTCCACATAGCATGCGGAGTTTCTTTGCCACAGAGACTCGAGAAAATGTGGTCTCCAACTCCCTCAAGGATTATCCACCTTGCCTTTGCCACACACTTCTTCCATTCAGCCAAGGTTTGTGCATTCGTAGCTATTGGCTTGGGGACTTCTTGATCAATGAATTCCTTCAAGCCATTATCTTCTAGCACAGCCTCCATCCTATCCCTCCAGGATATAAAATTAGAGCTGCCTTCCAAGGCATAATCAAGCCTCAACCCATGGAATGCCATCTGTCGATCCTGAGGTATGTATGCAAATTCAACTTTCACATGTAACCCATAAACTCAAAACTTCAAAATCTCCTCTAGAGAGCTGATTTTAAATCAGCGATATCTCCCTCATCTGAACTCTGATTCAGTTGATTTTTTTTTTAATTTTGGTATCTTTTCCAAAGGAATCCAAATCTACAATTTTTTTCTGAAAATTTTGCACACAAATTCTCAGATCTTCTTTGCAAACTCAGGGCCCAAAAAAACAATCTTGCTCCGATACCATGTAGAAAAACCTGTAGATTCACAAGCTCTTGTAATCTACTAAAACAAGAGACAAAAATCTACTTCTACTCCTTACAGTGGAAGCCCATAAACATTGAGAAGACAATAATCAATAGAGGAAGAGAATCAAAGGCACATAACACAATAAATATTCGGTGAAAGCCACAGCTCAAAACCCCACTATCTGTTTTGTATTAATCTAGAAAATCAATATGAAATTACAATGCTTGTTCTCTCTAGAATGATCCCAGCATTCAATAAATTCAATCTCGAACTCATAAGTAAGCTCAAGGCCAAAGCTTAGCCAATTCACAAGCTTTGAAAGTCTTTATTCCAATGTCTAATTCCTATGAAGGATGGCTTGTATTTAAAGGGAAATAAAGCCTCTAAAAAATAGTGCAATCCCTCAAAGATTAGTCCTTGATTGCATACACTGTCAGTGCAACTCAAAAAAACCTAAAACAAATAGTACATTGTCCCTGCACTCTAGTCTCAACTGGGTCTTTCTCATAATCAACATGCATGAGTTTCTGATGGTGGAACCTTTAGTTAACTAGAGTAGCACTAATTAGGTCACTAGTGTTCCAACTAACTATTTACTCACTATTAGTTCTTGAAACTGATTGGAACTCGTTTAACTGGACTTAACTCAACAAACTGATTTAATTGATTATAACTCATTCATAACTCATCCTGAACTCCTATAAGTTAGGGAGAACATATACATGTCTTCTAAATGACTTCCAATTCAAATTTCCTAATTTAATTAAGTTAATTAAACTTAATTAATTATTTTCAAATTGCTATGAGAAAAGAATTCTATTTTAATTCACAATTTAACTCAAGGACAAATTAAACTGGAATTTCTTGTTTCCATTTCTCAACGCTCGCAAGATTTATTCAAGAAAGGTTTGCAGTTAGAGAAATATCTAGCCAAACAATTTTCCATTGGATTACTAAATTATTACACACGAATTCAAAGAATTTGTGGCCTTATTTTCCTATCAAAATTGGCCAAATGACCATTAAAGATAGAGGACATGTAGTAGTAGAAGAAAATGGATTAGAATAAGTTTGGTTGCATTCTCTTACATTTTATAAATATGATCCTCAAGACATTATTAAAGATCTCTTGAAATTTGTAATGTATTCAAAAAATTATGACCATCAACAACCATTATTTGATTTTATTTTTAGAAATGTGGACTCTTTTGATCAAGTTGTTTCTAGAGTGTCATATGAGCATTGAAGATAGATATAGATTGCATGATTTTAGGCAACATGCCTATCTCTATTATCTTCAGTATAGGAGCGAGATTTATGGTGTATCTCTTGTAAAATTACAAATGATAGAGGGATTAAAAATATCCTTCACATATGACATAAAGGAATATGAATCATGGTTTTTACAAATTTATCAATATATTTAGGAGGAAGATGTATAGGAAATAGTTATGAAAAAAATATTAAATCATATAATCATAGAGAGAAACAACAAGTTGACAAGGCAAAACAAGAAACAGAAAAGGAACCAAAGAAACCAGAAAAAAAACAAAACAACCAAAGCCTACAGAGAAAGCACAAGAAAAAGGTGAACATTCCTTTCAAAAGGAAGAATTACAGATACCATCCATCATTTTGAAAGAGAAATTAATAATAGAGGTTGAAGAATCATTTAACCAAATGCAAAATTCTAAAGATCAAAGGACTACTGATGAAATTCAGATGGACTAAGGAAAAGAATACCGGTCAATTCCACAAGGAGAGATAGTCCAAGAAATTGTACAAAGCCCAGTCTCTTCCATCCAAATAACTGAGGTAATCTCTCTTGCAATAATTAATAATCCTTTGGCATCACAAATTCCAAAGTTGTCATCTCTATTTAAAAATGTAAATGAAGCAGAATCAATGTAAGAAACAATAATGTCTCTAGAAGACTAATTTTATAATTTTCAATCAAAATATGTTGCTAAGAGATCAAGAAAGAAAAAAATTGACTCGTCTATGACTGAGAATCCATCAAAAATGGTTCGCAAACCACAAGTGATACAAAAGAAATATCAATTAACACAACATCAACCCTTGGGGATTTTTTTTAGCCAATCAAGGTTCAGTTCAAGAGTTATCAAAAGAATTAGATAAAATTCAAAGAAAAATTAAAGAACTACAAATCGAGTTGGAAAATACTAGGGTTATGAATGAGAAAGAATGGAAATCTTGTGCCACTATATTAAGAGAAGTATTTTCTCTATCTATGGTGTATATTGAGGAGAAATATTTAAAAGACAAATTTGAGGTTGAAAAGCAGCACAAGAAAGTAATCTCTGAAATTGAAAATAAATATGCTTAGCGGATAGAAGAATTAAGGCAAGTACAAACTCGAGAAATCAAGAGTTTAAAGGAATAATATGAGATGAGTACTTGTTATGAAACCATCTCACAAAAAGATAGAAAAGATAGATGAACGCCTTAGAAATAAGCCTCTTCGAGTGGGGCAACCTCCTTTACATTACACAAATGAACAATTCTTCGATGATACAAATGACAAGACCTCCTTTATATATATAGGAGTCTAAGGGGTCATAATATAATTAGAGCCAACATAACACTAATAATGTAAGGGCACAATAATAACAATAGTGCGCTTCTATGGGGCACAATAATAACAATATGGGGACTACATGGGTACAACAATATAATAAGGGGGTTGTACTAATAACAATAAGGGGTTACACTAGTAGTATAGGGGCCTAACATGCCCCTCTCCTTCAAAAAGTGTTGTCCTCAACGCTTGAGTAGTTCTTGATGCTTCTGTATAAAATTCTTGTCCTTCCATGTGAAATCTTCAACAGGTAAGTTCTTCCACTTGATGAGATGCTTTGAAATTGATCGATTTCGTAGCTGTCGACTTCTTGGTTCTGTAAATGCTTCAGGTTCCAATATGATTTTTCCTTCCTTGTCAATTTCTGGCAATATTGTTGGAACTGGGATATTCGAAAACTTTTGAATGAGTTCCCACCCTGCTTTGCCATTCTTCCATTCATACCTTCCTTTGTTTATCAAATTTGGTTGGATAATTGTACCAACCTCTACCATTTCTGCAACCATATGTTCAATTTCACTCCTTTGGGCATATGGATATCTATAAGGCTTGACGTTTGGAGGAACACATCCTGGAATAAAATGAATAGCATGATCATGATCACGAATACGTGGGAGACCTTTGGGAGTCTCAAATACCTTGGAATGATTGTCCAAGACTTTTTGGAGATCTGGAGAAATACATGATTTCGATGTGCGAACAGTTAGCGAACATAATTGTGCAATTATGCCTCGTTGTTCTTTATTTAGAAGCTTTGTCATTCTGTCAGAGTTGATTATATTTCCTGGTTTCCTTGTGATACCCCTTAATTCAACTTCCTTTCCTTCCGAAGAAAATTTCATAAAACATTCTTGAAAATTAAAAGCTATTGTACCCAAGGATTGTAGCCATTGGACTCCTAGTACAACATCAGCACCACCCATTGGAACGAAAAACATTGGGCTATTAAATACATATTCTCCCATGGATAGCTTGATATTATGGCACTTTCCAGAGAAATTTATCGTTCCTCCACTTACAACCGTCACTTGACATTCTGGTGCTGGATCTAGGAAGCAATTCAAGTCCTTGGCTATATTACAATTAATAAAATTATGGGTACTACCTGAATCAATCAACACTATTACCTTTTTCTTCTTGATATGTCCTTCTATCTTTACAGTTTGAGGAGTGATAATTCCGACGAATGCATTACAAGATATGGTCGGATTCATTTCTTCTTTCTCTAGGGTTGGTTCCTGGTGAGTATCCTTTTCTTTTGATGTTTCTTGATACTTTTCTTCCTGATATTTCACTGTTTTAACCTTCTTCTTCTTGATATGTCCTTATATCTTGAGAGTTTGGGGAGTGGTAATTTCTTCCAATGCTTTACAAGATATGGTCGGATTCATTTCTTGATGCTCGATGTGATCTTTCACTTCTTGAACATTTTTCTTCTTGATATGTTCTTCTATCTTGATAGTTTGAGGAGTGGTAATTTTGGTCAATGCATTACAAGATATGGTTGGATTCATTTCTTCTTTCTCAATGTGATCTTTCACTTCTTGAACCTTTTTCTTCTTGATATGTCCTTCTATCTTGAGAGTTTAAGGAGTGGTAATTCTTGCCAATGCTTTACAAGATATGGTCAGATTCATTTCTTCTTTCTCTGGGGTTGGGTCCTGGTGCATATCCTCTTCTTTTGATGTTTCTTGATCCTTTCCTTCCTCCTCTTCATACTCTATGTAAAATAATTTCTTCTCTGCACACTTATGACCTTTAGTGCATTTGCTATCACAATTGTAACAAAGCCCTTTTTTTCTTTTTTCTTCCAATTGTTGTGGTGTAACCCTTGTAGGTTGTGGAAGGCTAGGAGAAACAACACTTCCATTATTATAGTTGTGAGGGGTAGACTTCCTTGTTGCCATAATTTTAATTTCCACTTTGTAACAAAGCCCTTTTTCTCTTTCCAATTGTTGTGGTGTTGCTCTAAAGAAGGTGTTGCTCTTTGTATCCTCATAATGTGTTATCATTTCCTTCGTGAAAATTGACCACGTAACAAGTTGTTTACGAGAACAAAGCCCTTTATACCATAAAAATTGATCTAGTCCTAAATATGAAGATGAAATACATACCTTTTGTAACAGTGGTACACCATGTAGATCAAAATATTGCTCCATCTGAGGTATCCAATTTACCGGATCCTTGCCATCAAACTTCCTCATATCGCATTTTCTTGATTTTAGGAGCTCGATCTTGAAACGACTGTAACTCTGTAATTTCGGATCTTCCAGTTCTAAAATCACGACCTGCAATAGTCCTCTACATCCTCTTTCTAATGCCACTAGTTTGATCAAAATTGGATTCTCCAAGAAAGAGTTATGCACAATCTCCCAAGATGACCTGATTATATACCTTTTCAGAAGAGCGAACTTGTATGAAGTGCCATGTGTCATTGTTTTCACCTTCAGATCTGAAAAATATACACAAGAAACTAAAGTCTATCCTATTTCTGTAACTTCTTACGAAATTTCAATTTGATGCTTATAACAACAGTTATGAGGATTTCCCCAAGTCACTTGTTTGGAATGTAATTCGAGAGTCTGCAAAAAAGGCCGATTTACTCAGATCATATCTCCGCAAATATAGCGCAAAAAGCTCTAAAATTCAGTCCCGAGGTTTAGAACGATTTCAGCCCAAATGCGTTTTTTTGTAGCATCTGAAACATCGCAGAAAAAAAGTTATAGCGCAAATGCCACGATGTCTTGTTTGGAGCAGCGAAACCCTAGAATCCAAAGCTCTGATACCAAATGTTATGAAACCAGCTCACAAAATGATAGAAAAGATAGATGAACGCCTTAGAAATAAGACTCTTTGAGGGGGAAACCTCCTTTAAATTACACAAATGAACAATTCTTCGATGATACAAATGACAAGACCTCCTTTCTATATATAGGAGTATAAGGGGTCATAATATAATCAGAGCCGACATAACAATAATAATGTAAGGGCACAGTGATAACAATAGTGGGCTTCTATGGGGCACAATAATAAGAATATGGAGACTATATGGGTACAACATATAATAAGGGGGTTGCACTAATAACAATAAGGGGTTACACTAGTAGTATAGGGCCCTATAGGGGCCTAACAATACTCAAACAATGTCTACAACATTTGAAGCATGCATTACTTCACTTGAAGAATAGATCAATTAGCTTAAACAAGAATCTATAGAGATCAAAGTTTTTAGAGATATAGTTGTTGTTGTAAATGAACAAGTTAAATAGGTTGAACTAAAATTGTTTAAACAATTGAGCAAGATTTGTAATTTTTCATCATGACTTAATCTCTTTTATTGATCAAGTTAAGGAATTAATAGAAGATGAGAATGCTTTGATTTATGAGTTTGATAAAATTGTAATGTGGGAAAAGGAAGAAAATTTTGAAGCCTTTAAGAAATTTTCTAAAAAAGAGAAGAAATTAACATAGATTTATTTAGATCAAAGGAAATCTAATTGTAGTGTTATCAAGGATTGGATTAAAGTTGTGATTGGTGTGACCCTATGTGGAACTATGCACTATATATCATTGTGGAATTTAACATGGCTCATCCACAAAGAATCAGAGAAGGACTGCCTTTATCCATCTGCATACAGTTAATTGACAAAAATAGAGAATCCAATAATAACAAAATTCAAGAAATGAATAACTAGAGCTCTAATGATATTCAAAAATTCTTCCAAATTCCTTATGACTGCAAAAATTAATTTCCATGTTCTCCTCTAAGTACAAGAAAAAGAAAAGGTACGTTGAAAAATGCATTGGTCAATGCCATATTAACCTAAAAATATTGTACTTTTTCATTTACCTCAATTTTCTGAGAGATATGATCAATGGGGTCAATTCATCAAAGATAAGGAGAAAGAAACAGTTCCCGATTAAAAAGTATATGACTATGAACTAGTAGCACAAGAGATGGAGGAAGACTAGCAACTAACATAGTAAAGAGATTATTTATTTCAATTCAGTGAGATATTGTTTCTTCCTTTTTATGTGTAAGAAAATCCACGTATGAGATACAAGGAATTTCTACCTTCAAAAATCTAATGTTATCTCATTGTAATTTTACTATTTATACAACCCTCTTTGTTGGAGAAAGGGTTGAAAATCATTTAGACTGCGATGCAACAATTATTTGTAATAAAAGTTGGAGTTTAATTTTTGAAGACCATTGAAATGATTTTTGGCAAATATCTTTGTGTGATGGATTATTGTATGTGTTTATAACTCTTTTTATGCATAAACGGTTTCTATTTACACAGTTTTCATTCTTTAAATCATTTCTTGAATTGGGTATTGGAATGTGTTGTACCTCTTTTCTTTTGAAATGATTAACTAACAATTTTTTGAATCATTTAAGTATTTAGATTTATTTTGGAGCTTTAAGTAAATTATTTTTTCAATTCTAAAATTTGATTGGTAACTTAGAAACTCGCTCTCATTCCTAAGATAGGTTTACTTTTCTGGAAAAAAAATAGCTTAGACAATTACATGCAAATAAACTTAAAAATATATATTATCATTGAAAATCTCTCTTAACAGGAGCACAAACCTATGAGGTGGATGACTGAGCCCACATATCAGTTTGAAAAATTACTACCCCAAAAAATTGTGGAAATTTTTAAGGATTGCACTTGGGTGATTTTCCCTTCCCCTGTTGTTTGAAATACTAAACCCCATATAAATACAACAGTTTGTACAAAGTTGTTAAAAATTTATTATAAATAATTTTTCGTGTCATATATTTTCCGTAGTTTCGTTTAGTTTTAATCATTTCTTTAGGAAAGAGTAGCACAAGAAACCAAGCCTATTTTCTCGTGAGGATCACCACAGTAAACGAAAAGGGGTCTAATTGGGACCCTGATTGGGCGATATCTCCCTGTTCAAGAGGAATTTTGTTGCCTATCAACACATTGAATTGTACATTTCGAAAAAAAAAAATTTCTTTTTGCATGGAATGTTCTTATTATGAGGGACATCGAGGTTCCTTTTACTCTCATGCTAACCTTTGTATATTGTGATCTTCTTATTATCTAGTTCACTTTTGCATATATTAGCATTCCATAGTTCTTATATTAATGTATTCCTTAATAGCTTGTTGTATGCTTTTTTCCTAACTATTAATCTTTATAGAGTGTTAGTTTTACCACAATGACCCCAATCTCTTTTGTGATCTAATAATTCCAACCATTAATATTCATAACCTGTGGAAACTTAAAGCAAATTATAAAGTGTCATCTCAAGTTGATGATATTCCTTTAGTGATTCCACTGATGATCAAGCCCAAGTGAAATTTATCTAATTTTGTAGTGGATTTCTTGAGCCAAACACTAGTTAGTACTAGATTGACTATTCTTGATACATATAGATATATCACCCATAATAGTTTGCAACAATATGCAAAAATTCATATTTTATGTAGACATGTCAACATCTCCTCTCAAGAAAACCAATAATAAATTTCTAGTGCCATGACAACATGTTTGCCTTACCAAATTGCACATACCAATAGATTATTTACTAAAATTAATGTATAAAACATACTAGACTCCAAATAATTGGGCCACTTTGGCATCCAAAAGAGATAAGTAATTCTTCAAAAATATTTTTCCTAGTCTAACCTTTGCACAAATGTGATTAAGTACATTAAGGCATGTGTTTCTTGTGCAATTGTAAAATCAACAAATGTGAAGCAAAGTCTATATATGCCTTGTCCACTTTTCTACTGCCTAGATAAATTTTAGGATTCTAACTTTAATGTGATTCTAAAATTTCACGTCACATTAAAGGTTTCTCGATCCAAACCCTATGAATAATTATCGTTAAAGGTTATCTGGAATATAAGTTATAGCAGAAAATAATGGATAATGTTTCAATTTACTAAAATCCAAACCCACTAGGAAACTAAAGAGTAAGGCTAGCAAGCATATGCCAAGAAGTTTTAACACTTAGGACACACTTTTCAAATATAAAATCAAATCTAGAATCGTTGTAATCAAATCATATTTATGATAGTAAATCTTCCCTATCATCTTATATATTAATGTTCAATTATTTAATAATTTCAACCTTCACTTATGTCAAATAAACATGACAAGTGTTGGAAATTACCAAATAAAGAATATAATGAATGTTGAAAATGGAATTTGTAATTGGGACAATTTTGGACAGTTAGAAACTTTATATATATATATATATATATGAACCACACACACATACCATAGCATCATCCTAAAGGCTAGTAGAATCATATTCTCCAAAACTATAGCTAGGGAAAACCATGAAAAACCTTGTCTCCATTAAATAGCCTCAACAAAATAATATCACACTACAAAGATTGTTTGGCTCAAAGAAATATGTCTCATCTCTCCTCTTCAACAAGTACCACCTAGGGTTTAATCATAAAATCCTGATCTCCCAGACTCTAAGGGATGAAACCATAACCCTAGTATTCAATATGCTCCAAGTGGTCTAGGAAAATCCAATGCCTCCAAGATACGAGAGATAATGTACAAAGAAGAAAACCCAATGGAATGATATCAAAACACTTTTCTCACCGCATCCTTCCTAGGGTTTCCTCAATAAATCTCGACACTCCATCTCTAAATAGAAGATGAACAATAATGAGTGAGTGAAATAAAGGAGTCTCTCCTCCCTTTACATAAATGAGAGCTATAGGAGGCCAACAATTAATATATAATTGGGCATAAACCTTTACAAGTAATGTACTACAAACAAAGAGGCCCACACATGTAAAGTGGTCAACTCGAAGGGTACACATTTCAAGCTCCAAGGTGATGGCATAAACAAATAGGGCTTTGTGGTGATGTGCTACACAAGATGTTTCTATGCTCCTCCACCACAAGCCCACATCAGCTCTATTGCTCCTCTTGATCCATGTTCTCCTTTAGGTTTACTCCATCTACATGATCATTGTCGCAATCCAATCAATCACAAGTCAACTCCAAGCCTCCATGCAACCCAATTCCTCTCTTCTAGAATGTATAATTCTTCCCCTCCAATGCAAGGCACCTTCCAAAAAAGTAACATGTAATGACAAGGTCTCAAATGCTCCAAATAATAAAGGCACATAAACATATAGTGGAGGTATAACAAATCAAGAGTAGGTCACCTCCACATGTGCATTTCCATCACATACCAACCAAGGGCTTATCCATAAACCACACACCTCATACCACTTAATCCTAAAGTCCAAGGATTACATGACCTCTCCAAATACCTAACACTCCTCCTAGGTAGGTACCTCTCCTATTCAAGTAATTGACTCCCCCATTGTGTGCACCCAACAGGTTAGTCAACAAGTTGACTAGGGTATCAGCCTATTCTGCAAGGGAAACAGACAAGCACTCTAGCCAATGTTAAGCATCCACCTAAACTAAGCCATCCTTGTGTCTATGAAGCGTCATCAAAGGGATAGGAGACATGAAACTATCCTGGAAAGGTGACCAAAATCCTATACAATTTCCAAGACCAAGAAAAGGCATCTCCTTAAATTCGGCCACAAGATGGAATAAATGATCTTCATCAATGGACATGTCAGCTCACCCTCTAACAAGCCAACTTATAAGCATGTGAAAATCACTATATATAGGCACCTCATGTCTCATTTGAAGGCAAGCAATTCGGTCAAGGATAAGTCTGCAATAAAGAAGTGTGAGAATCATAAAAGGATACCTATATCCAAGCAAAGGAAGGAGGAACATAATTTCTGATCTGTTTTGGGATAATCTACTCCACACGTGCGAGGAAAAGGGTGTTGTCCACTGCAGAAGAAGTCGAGTTCTTGTTATGATACTCGTAGGTCAAAACAACGAAAAAATCAAGGTGCATTACAAGCCGAGTTTCCAAGGAATATATCTCCAAACAAAGAGAAGAAAATCAAGGCATAAGAAAGGTCATTTGCATGTGTTAGGGTTTTTGTATTAGGGCTGAAAAGGGTTGCAGGTCTGAAGCAGTGTCAAGGAAACTGAAATTCTGAATAGTAGTCGAGAAGAAAGAAGGATTAAAGTTTTGACTATTATTGACTAAAGAAATAAGGATCTCATCAAGGAAGTGTTGATGGTGTTGGACCCGCCAACATTTCAGGGGATCTCCCCAGTAAGAAGTCCCAACTAGACCTCAGATCGTTTGGTGTAGGAGTCCCAGCAGTGGGTCGTATGGTATCACCTTGACCACGGTTGTGCACAGAGGCAAGTAAGATGTCCATGTTGGTAACAAGGATGTGACATATGCAGCAAGTCAAGGAAGGTGCATGAACTATTCTACCACACAGAGGGTGAGGTGAGTGCACCCCTTGGAAACCTGTGAAATCACATGGTTAAGAAGGGAACACATGAGCAAAGATGCATCATAGAATGGAAAGAAAGTAAGCTAGAAATCCAAAGTGATGGTTAAACTAATAGCACATTTCAATGAGATTCATACATACTTATACAGAAAAGTCCATACGTGCATGTGTAAGAAAACAGATACATATATCATTAGAGTAAACAAGTTAGATAAAATGCAATAACAACGTATGCATGAAACGTGTTGGCTCTATTATATTAAGAAGTGAAAGTTCCAATCATATAATACAACCATGACCAACTACTAGTCCTGATAGTGGAACGTTACAGTCACTACCGCTTTCTCCTCCAAAGAGATATACTAGTTGTGCACTTTGGAGAAGCCAAGGCTCATTACAATACACTCCAAGCTTTCTCTAAGATACTCCTATCAGAAGCTTGGCTGACCAAAAGCCTATACAATGAGTTATGAGGGACTATTTATAGCAAAGGGTGGGGTGACCCTTGACATTCCCCTTTATGACCATTAATCTACCCTCATGACTCTTCAACTACTCTATGACTGTTACATTCAACTATTGACACTTGAATTTCCACTTGACAAGACGTTACATACAATCTGCACATGTACCCATGTGAGACAAAATGGCTTGAGCAAGCCATGCAAGACATCACTAACACTTGGACCGTTGTGGTAAGACCAACTCTTTGGCATCCTTGTGATGGTCGACGGTGGCGAACTGATGCCAAGATTGGTCATCCGTGATGGTGTCCATGCACTCAATGGTGGCATCCTGTTGAAAGCAAACTCTTGCCTCCGTTGCATTTGGGTACAATGCTATGGTCCCTTTGTCCAACTCGTCTAATAACATGCACATCATCATCTTAAGTACAGCTGGACCAGCAACATACTGATGCATAGTGTCTATCTTGATCTCTAAGTGTGTGTTGGTGACCATGCACATCAACTTGTCAAAATACATGTTCAAGTCCAGTCGGACTTACTTCTTGTCTTTGCCTCGGTGAGTGTGCCAAATGGGTCGGATTACATGTGTGCGCATAATGACATCCATGCTCCTGAATACCCTTGCATATGATCAACAATAATACTCATCATGTCTTCTCCATGCCAGCTGTTGGATGGATATATAACTTGTACGGACGCAGTTTCATCAGTCTATGCATTTTGCGCCCCCTGTTGTACTTGTTCCAGTTGCAACTCCTTCTCTTGTTTGTGCAACTCCTGTTCTTCCTTGAGTTGTCGCTTGAGCACCTGCAACTCCTTCTATATTTCTCTATCTCTGCCTTTACGCAATCCCCTTGTTGCGTCATCCCCTCATAGCCTCAGTCTCTAAAGTTTCTTTCATCACAAGTGGATCTACTTGAGCTTGCAACTTTGTTCTGCCTTTGTGCTGTTAACAACCTTCCTCTTGCATTTGTCGCATGCAGGTGTGCTCCCTTCTGTTGTTGCTGATGGTGTTGCTCATTGTGACGTTGTTTTCATTTCATATTGATATCCTTGTACATGAACAACTTGATGTCTTCATAGATAGGCAAGTCCATAATCACTTGATCGACTGCATCCCTAGTTGTGCTCTGAACGATGTCTTCAACTCTGTTCTCTTGTAAGCCATTGTACCTGTGTTGTTGAGAGGCAGACCGACACCTGTGATACCTGGAGACATAGAAACACTCATGACAAGAAATATGTCAGTCGAAAACCAAAACAAACTAGAGGACTGGCATGCAACATGCCTGTGTGACTGTCTGTGAAGATTGCATAATTTTCACCGGGAGGTTGGGATACTGACTGCCAAAACTGTGCACGGCACAGTCAGGGCTGTCAGGAGGCTGACTGACTGCAACCAGAGAAAACTGCATTACACATTTTTTGGGGCCAGTAGGACACTACCTCCAAGAATTGCGCAATGCAAGCCTAGAGGTCAATGATGGGCCAGACTTGCGCAATTTCTGGAGGGAAGGCAGAACCTTCGCTTCCAAAAATGTGCAGTGCTAGCTGGGTAGGACAAGGTTCGGGTAAGGTAGCCCAAAACTGCCGACTAGCGACTAAAAACATGAGAAGTCTAAGTGCATGGTGAAACTGAGTGAAAACAAGAGTGAATGATCATACATGCAAATATCAAGTGCAGGATTCATAAAACGATAAAACATGCATGTGTGTGAAACGGGTTGCCGTAACGGCGACCGTCAGTGCAAAAACAGTGTCACGCATGCGACAACAGTGAGATGCGAAAAAAAATTGAAATGGTGCTTCTATAAGATAACATACATAAAAATGACAGCAAGCACTCACTGAAATCAAATAGACAGCACTCACACAAAGCGAAACACAAAAATCGGCAGAAACGCAACACAAGACATGAAAAGTAGACTTACCCTGAAACAACTAAGATGAAAGTGTCGAAGACTCCTAGATGCAATGTGGGATGTTAGAGCTACAAGATCGATGTGTGGAATGATCTCTGCAGCATCTGGTTCTTAAGTTTTGAGAAGATCGAGGTTATGATGTGCAAGCCACAAATCTAGGAAAAAGTGACACTTGGCGAGAGGTTTCTAGAATGAGCTTTGCATGTAACCTCCAACTGCTAAAGATAGATCCCTAAATCTAGGGATGTCTTTGCATGATGCCTTGGGAAAACCATTCCATGCATGCAAATCAACTTTGTTCAGTCCTGGAGGGATCCGATCAACCTGAAGGCACATGCATCGGTTTGCGAGCCTAGGATGAAAATTTGTGCAGTTCCTGGGTTGAGCTAGGCTAGCTATCCTAGAGGGATTGCGTAATTTTTGGGGTCAGCAGGTGACTTCCTCCCAGAATTGCATAATATCTGGGTTGAACAGCAGTGCTGGGTCACATTGCGCAGTTTTCTAGAGGAAGACTGCCTGACTGTTCTGCGCAATTTTGGAGCCTAGCAGGCTGATTTGCGCAATTTCTGGAGGGAAGGTTGGTTCCCCTCCATAATTGAGCAATTTTCTGAGGGAAGCCTGACAAACTGATTTGTTTAATTCTTGAGCTCAGCAAGCTGGCCAGCTGATTTGCGCAATTTCTAGAGGGAAGGTTGGTTCCCCTCCAAAATTGTGCAATTTTCTGGGGGAGCTACTTGGCCAACACATAGTCTAAGTCTGGAAAGATAGCCTGTGAGGGAACTGAAGTAAACTGACATGCATAGGTTGAAAAGACACTGAGAAACATCTAAAGCCTATATGCTTGATAGTGCAAGACATGCTGCTGAGGATGGTTGGTAGGGAGGCTCCAAAACGAAGCTACGGAAAAATTTTGGAGGGTGGTTGTAGCCACTACAACAGGAAGCTTTGTGTCTTGGACTTGGAGTGGAAAATAGTTCAAGGGTCTTGGCCTTGGTATTCGTCAATTTGATTCTCTATAAGAAGAAGAATTCGTTTGTGTTTTCCTCTCAAGTGGG
Source organism: Pinus tabuliformis (assembly GCA_031772625.1). Taxonomy (NCBI): domain Eukaryota; kingdom Viridiplantae; phylum Streptophyta; class Pinopsida; order Pinales; family Pinaceae; genus Pinus; species Pinus tabuliformis. The sequence continues at coordinate 1,492,528,053 of CM062804.1, read as the reverse complement.
AGAGGTTTTGACCCTGGATGGTTGCCTACATTCTGTGTCTCTTGTCTCTTTATGGTTTATGCATTGGTAGTTTTTTTATGAATAATAACACTATAATAACTTAAGTAAAAGAAGATCCTAATATAATTAGTAAAAAGAGTTCACAAGTAGTTATCTAACAAAGAGAAATCACCTAATTACTTTTCCCTAGATTTCTCAACATGGTATCAAAGCTAAGGTGACAAAGTAAAGGAAGGGCATCTTATCAAGGGACACTCAAGGATTAATTCTTGAGGAAGGCATCAAATTGAATCTAGAAGATCATCTTGAAATCAAGATCTACAAGGAAGTTTCAAAACCTTAGATCGAAGAAGTAGTCTTGGATCATCATCAAAAGAAGGCCAAGACCCTACAACTACTCAAGTTGAAGAAATATACAAATCCAAGCAACTTGAAATCTATTCATCCAAGAGAAGCACTTCAAGGACAAAGATCACATTATTATCTTGAAGAAAAACCCTAGTTCAATCAAAGAAGCATTCTTGGGATCCACACTTAATCTTTGAGTGGAAAGTATCTTAAAAGACTACTCATCCAAAGGAAGCTAGATCAAAAGGCATTGTCATCATCAAAAAGGCAATCTCCTTTTTATTGAAGCAAGGATTTCATTTGGAAGAAGATCATCCAAGAAGCATTAAGACATCTTCATCAATCATCATCAACAAAGGGATCAAGTTGAAGATTCTATCTTCACTTGACAAGTAAGTACCTTTTCTTCTATAATATAATCTATTAAAATGACTTCATTTTGCAAGGAGATCTATAAGTTGGTTGGGTCATCAAACGTCCTTACATCGAAAAGGAGGATAAACATAGTCCTCAAAGAAAATGAAGTTATTGATCATGTCAATGGAAAAGTATCCAAACCATTCGAAGGACAAGAACTATCTGAATACATGGAAAGGGATCTAAGGGCTCAAGATATTCTTATGGATTATGTCAAAGATACCCTCATTCCCTATATAGCAGAGTTGGAGACATCAAAAGAGATATATGACAAGTTGGTCGAACTATTCTTTGAAAGTGCGGTAAGAAAGGTCACATCACTTAGATCTTATCTATACAAATTGAAGGTATCAAAGGATGAAGGGATATCTACATGTCTCTCAAAATCATCTCAAATAAGAAATCAACTACAAGATCTAGGAGAGATGATATATGATAAATAAATGCTCTCCATTGTTCTAAATGCACTAACTGATGAACAAGGTAACTTTGTAACAAATGCCCGTAATGAGAAGAAAACTATACCATTGAACAACTTGTGGTTTCTATGTAAGATATAAGAAGAGGGGTTGAAGGAAAAAAGTGATGAAGGACCAAGTGAAAGGGGTTAAAAATTTACTAAAAAGAAAGAGAAGTTCAGGAAGCATAATTCTCAAGAAAATATGGATAAGATTCAATGCTATGACTGTCAATAATATTTGAATTACAAGAAATATTGTCCTAAGCTCAAGAATGATAATAATAATAAAATAGGTAGATAAGAAGCGCATATCAACAAAGAAGTGGAGGAAGATGAAAAGAAGAATTCCAAGAAAGAGGAAGTAAGAGATCTCTACTATGAATGAGATAGTCTTCCTCGCCTAAGTTCTTTTCAATTTCATGTTCTTAAATCTTTCGTTGTAAGACACAGTTGCCATGATTCACTAAGAAAAATTATGGGATGCATCATGGCATCATAGAAGAATTGAAAGCAAGAGCTCGTGGCATCAGTATAGAAAAGCATGTAAGGTGGTTGAAATTAAAGACTATAGTAGTCACCTTTAAAAGGATACAACTCTTGGTAATTTATTACAAGGAAAAAGGCACCCAGAAAAAAGCTCGTCATTCATCAATCAAAAGGAAACATATGTTGGATAGGGATACTCAAGATCCTCAAGATTCTCTGATGGAATCTTCATCGAAAGATTCACCAATCTAGAGGGGAAGCAAGTGTTTCATCAGGAATTCCAACTTGTGGAATTCATGGGATGATGGTATGATATCATAGGAGGTGAAGCAGATCAAGGGATTGAAGTTCTTTCAATCAAGGAAGTTGCTGAAAGAAAGTCCAAGATGACCTAAAGGAAAATGAGGTATGTATGCTTGTATTCAATATTTTAGAGTCATGTCATATGGTTGCAGGTATCATAAAGAAATGATCTATCTCAAGAGCATGATCAAAAGAAAGGATCTCCTCCTTTGAAAGGATGAAGGAAGGCATGGGTCACACATTCACTAGATGAAATCAACATAATATGTCCTCATATGTAATATGAGGTGGTTGACAATAATTGGAGGAACTCTGATTGGAAGTTCCTGGGAATGAAATGTGTGAAGAAAGGAAGGAAGAAATCGTGGAATATGAAACCATGGAAAAGGAAATCAACATCCAAGGACTAGAAGATTTGACTAGGATATCTCCATGAAAGATATGAAGACTCTAATGAAGTCTGAAAAAGAAAGAGACCCTTGACAGTATATATCTTTTGGAGATGTGTCAATGCATATGCAAGATGTTGATGCAAACTAGGAGATGTCATGATGAAAGACCATCACAAAGGTAATTTTGATTTAAGTACTCATTTCTTAGTTTTGAACAAATATCTAGATGGGCATACTGAGGGTTGCCGAGGGAAGAGTTAAGGATGTCTTCCACCATTGTTGACCATGTAGTAGGAAGGAAGTTCCTTCAGGAAACGCGGCATGAAAGAAGGTAGGATGGTATGAAGGAAGGCCAGATATGGATTGATGGATGACTTTCTGATGATGACATGACTGAGTCATGGATGAAAGTGATGGGTTGTTTGTGCCCTATGAAGAATTCCCAAAAGATGTAGAATCTATGACAGCAAATAATTTCATGACATCAAAGGAAGGCGTTCTACAAGCAGTTGGTTGTCCCGTGATCCCCACCTAAAGAGTTGCTGGAAGCAAGTCCCTCGTCAAGAGGGAGCTTAGTCAAGTCCCTATTTAAGATGGAGATTGGGTACATTCATTTATGGAATGGGTTGGTCATCCCTAGTTAAGAGGGAATGACAATTGTGTTTCTCTATCTCTTGTGTCATGCACTAGACCAAGACTATCAATCGTAAGTCTTAGTGAAGGCCATGAGATAGACACGTCATTCTTGTCTTCACTTGGGAAGAAAGAATGAAGGATTGAGTAAACATATGGCATCCGATGCTCTTTGAGGATGATTTAGGAATCCAAGATAAGAGTAGTCATATAGCACCGATATTCCTTGAGGACTACAAATCCATGATAAGATAGTTCTGGGGGAACGCACCTTGAGAACCCGGGTGGAGTATGTTACGAGAGAGACAATGATGAGGGTATCTATACTTCATTGGTCTCGCTAACATTGAGCTCGAATCTTCTGGAGAGATAGAGTTGTTAGTTAAGGCCTTGCTATGTGACAATGTTGGTTGATATGATGCTAAACATATGGGTTACCAATCTGACTCTTCTTATGAGAATTATTCAAATTGAGAATGACCAAGTACCATTATGAATACCTTCCTAATTAAAAGGGAGTGTTGAAAAGTGTAACTAGGTTCGGTCTTCATAATGACATGTGTAATTGCGATTTTATGTAATTGATGTAAAGAAGAAAAATAAAATTATTATTGTAATGCTTGTCTCATGGGTTTCATGAGAAATGAATTTTATTTTTAGTTATGGCTCCCAATGTGAGCCTTTACGTTTTGACATCATGTCATAAAAGTAAAATTGATCCAATTTCATTTATGAAGGACCCTTCTTGGGCTTGTTACATTTTTGTATGAATCATTAAAAGTATAAGAAGGCCCTCCAAGACCAAGAAAATGCATATCCTTAAAGTCAGCTACAAGATGGAATAAATGATCTTCGCCAATGGACATGTCGGCTCACCCTCTAACAATTCGGCTTATAAGCATGGGAAAATCATTATATATAGGCAGCTCATATCTTAGTTGAAGGCAAGAAATTCGGTCAAGGATAAGTCTACAATAAATAAGTGCGAGAATTTGATAGAAGAATACCTATATCCAAGAATTGGAAGGAGGAAGATAATTTCTAATCTATTTTGGGATAATCTACTCCACACGTGCAGGGAAAAGGGTGTTTTCCACTGTATAAGAAGCCAAGATCTTGTTGTCATACTCGTAGGTCAAAACAATGAAAAAGTCAAGGTGCATTACAAGTTAAGTTGCCAAGGAAGAGATCTCCAACAAAAGTGAAGAAAATCAAGGCATAAGAAAGGTCATTTGCATGTGCTAGGGTTTCTCAATTAAGGTTGAAAAGGGTTGTAGGTTTGAAGCAGTGTCAAGGAAACTGAAATTCTTAAGAGTAGATGAGGAGAAGGAAGGAGCAAAGGTTTGACTATTGTTGACTAAAGCAAGAAGGATCTCATCAAGGAATCTTTGTGTCTTTGTCATGGAGTGGAAAATAGGTCAAGGTTTTTGGTCTTGGTATTCATCAATTGGAGTCTCTATGAGAAGAAGAATTCGTTTGGGTTTTCCTCTCAAGTGGGAGAGGTTTTGGCCCTGGTTGATCACCTACATTCTGTGTCTCTTATCTCTTTATGGTTTATACATTGGTATTTTTTTTATGAATAAGAACACTATAATAACTTAAGTAAAAGAAGATCATAATCGTGTAGTTTTTAACCCCGTACCGAAATTACCTGCATACAAATTCTAAAAACACATAAAATAAACAATGTGAGAGCATAACACATAAAACACATATACACAGAGATTTTTCCCTGGATCCCAAAACCAGGACTACTAGCTTGATTTTTCATTATTTTCCTTTCAATGTTACAATACATATTTATACATGTCGAAGCATCCAATACCATGGACCGAAAACCATCGTGTCCAAAACCATGGACCGAAAACCATCGCGTCCAAAACCTTGTGTGAAAAACATGCACAAAACCATAGGTGGGTCCACCCAACCTAACATAGGTTCCAAAACCAAAATTTTCTGGGTGCTGCCCTAGACCACATAGAGTGGGGTTAACTTCACCTCTCAAACCCCCTGTGACCCCCCCGCTACGCAATCGGCGCAACGAAGGGGGGGGCTCCGCCCCCCCTCTAACCCCCCGATTAACTACGTGGGCTAGTCGTGGAAAGAATATAACACAACCCAACATTCTCCCACTTGTTGTTTTCTTTCCATAGGGGGCCACAAGAGAGCTTAGTCATTTATCCAGCCCTACAATGCCCATTGTTTCTCTACACTAAGAGAACTTATCAGTGCTCACAGATTTTGTCAATGCATCTGCAGTATTCTTCAAAGTGTACACCTTTACCAGCAACACCTTTTTGTCTTCTAAGATATCCCTCACAAAGTGATACTGAACATCAATTTGCTTTTTCTTTGAATGATATGTAGGGTTCTTTGCCAAGAAAATTGCACTTTGTCTGTCACATTCTATCCTTATAGCTCCCTGTACTAACCCCATACTTGAACACAATCTCTACCACCAAACTGCTTCCTTGCTTGCATGAGTGGTTGCCATGTATTCTGCCTTTGTAGTTGATAGTGCCACTACAGATTGTTTCTTACTCATCTAACTGACTGCACCTCCAAATAGGTTAAACACATACCCACTTGTAGATCTTCTCTGATCTAGATCTCCAGCCCAGTCTGCATCAACAAAGCCATGAATATCCAACACTCTGTCCAATCTTGGTCTTCCTTGGTAGCACAAACCATAATCACTAGTGCCACACAAATACCTGAAAACCTGCTTCACTGCTATCCAATGCTCCTTTCCTGGTTTTGACATAAACCTGCTCAATACTCCCACTGCATGTGCAATGTCTGGTCTAGTACAGACCATTGCATACATCAGGCTACCGACTGCACTTGCATATGGAACACGGGACATGTCCTCTTCCTCTTCTTGTGTCTTGGGACATTTTTAAGCAAATAACTTTACACCTACAGGAATAGGAACCTTCACCGATTTACTATCCTGCATACTAAATCACTGCAATATTGTCTCGACATACTTCCTCTGGTTTAACCAGAGCTTCCTCTTTGCCCGATCTCTTTTAATTTCCATGCCCAAAATATAGTTTGCAGCACCAAGATATTTCATGTCGAATTTGGAGGACAATTGGGTCTTCAAATCCTGGATAATTTCTTTGTCATTTCCAACCAGCAACATATCATCCACATACAAGACCAAATAAAAAACACGGTTACCAATTAATTTAAAATACACACAGTGATCTGCTTTGCTTCTGGTGAAGCTAAGTCCCCATATAAATGTATCAAATTTCTGATACCACATCCTTGGTGACTGTTTTAACCCATACAGAGACTTGTTTAACTTGCATACCCGTTCTATCTTACCCGTCACCGCAAAGCCTTCAGGTTGCTTCATGTAGATCTCCTCTTCCAGATCCCCATGAAGAAATTTTGTCTTCACATCCATCTTTTCTACCTCAAAATCAAAAGCAACAATAACAGATAAAAGTAATCTAATAGAAGTTACCTTGGCAATAGGAGAAAAAATATCACCAAAAGCAATTCCCGGCACCTTGGAATAACCTTTTGCTACCAACCAAACTTTGTATTTCTCCACCTTTCCTTCTGCATTTGTCTTCTTCTTGAACACCCATGTGCTACCAATGGGTTTCCTTCCAGACGGAAACTCCACCAGATCCCAAGCCTCATTTTTGTGCAAAGATGCCATTTCATCAACCATGGCCTCTTTCTAGAGTTTTCCATCCTCTAAATATACTGCTTTCTTCACAATTCTGGGATCATCATCAGTAATAAAAGAAAAATTTGAACAGAAAGCAGATGGACTATACCTTTCTGGTTGCCTTCTTTCTCAAACTGATCTTCTCACACCCGAAATTTGTGGCTCTTCATCTTCTAATTCCTCCTCTACTGTAGAGTCTGATTCTTCCTTCTTTAGCTCAAACTCTATCTTCTCAGGTTCATTTGGTTGGACTTCATGTTTAATAACATCTTTCACCTCTCTAAACACCACATCTCGGCTATACACAACCTTCCTTGTTACTGGGTTACAAAGCTTATAACCCTTTAAACCATCCTTATACCCAATAAAGATGCACTTTTCAGATTTACTATCCAACTTGGCTTGTTTCTCCTTTGGAACATGTACATATGCATCACATCCAAATACCCTCGGATGTGAAAGAGAGTGTTTCTTACCAATCCATACCTCTTGTCGAGTCTTATCCTCCAACTCTGACGAAGCTGATCTATTAACGAGGTAACATGTTGTCTCCACTACCTCTGCCCAGAATTCCTGCCCTAACCTGGCACCACTGAGCATGCTTCTTGCCCTTTCCATCAACGTCTTGTTCATTCTTTCTGCAACTCCATTTTGCTGAGGTGTATATGGAGTAGTCGTTTGTTGTGCTATACCACACTTCTTACATCATTCTTCAAATTCATTACTGCAAAACTCTCCATCGTTATCTGTCCTCGCCACCTTTATCTTCTTCTCTGTCTGGTTTTCCACTGGAGCATTAAATTCTTTAAACCTGCCAAAGACTTCAGATTTCTTCTTAAGGAAATATATCCATGTATTCCTTGAGAATTCATCTGTAAATTATACACAGTACACAGACTTACCCAGTGATGGAACCTTCACAGGTCCAAACACATCACTGTGCACAATCTCTAATATATGTTTCACCCTCTTACCACCAGAGGGGAAACTCACCCGATTCTACTTCCCATATACACAATTTTCACAAAAATCAAAATCCAAAGAGCTATTACTCATACCTTCTACCATACCTTTACCATGAAGTATTTGAAGGTCTTTCTCTCCAATATGTCAAAGCCTTTGATGCCACATCATGGTCTTCTCTCCAAAGACCACTAGATTTTCTGCTCCACTTTCAGGAACCACAAAACTATTGCACCCATCAACAACCGTGATACCTTGCAGCTTGTACAGAGTTCCAATCTGAACTCCCCACGTTAATACCAGTGCTCCCCAAACCATCTTGTAGGTATCCTTCTCGAACACTGTTTTTACACCTGCATCATCCAACTTGCTTACAGAAATTAGATTTCTAGCCAATGCAGGAATATGCAGAACACCCGGAAGTGTTCGAACCCTTCCACCTTGCAACTTCAACCTTACTTTTCTGCAACCAAAGATTCTAGCCTTCCTATAATCCCCTAAGAAGACATCACCACCATCATATTTCTCATACTCACAGAACCACTCTCTATGGGAGTGAAGTGAAAGGATGCACCTGAGTCAGTCAACCATGCCCCATGGTCTACATGTGTACTTGAAGAAGCCAAGTACACATCCCCACCTTCATCTGAGGTGGTTTTTGCCTCTGCAGAAGGAGCATCATCAGATCCCTTTCCTTTATTAGGAGCTTTAGATTTACAATCCCTTTTGTAGTGCCCTTCCTTTCCGCATTTCCAACACACCACCTTTACAGGTTTTCCTAGAGATTTAGTTCTCCCTCTAGATTTAGATCTCCACTCGATGACTTACTTTTTTTCTGTTCTAGGACCGTCCTGATACAAACAAGGCATCACCATTCTGGCTCTCCATATTTTTCTGTCTCATCTCCTCCGTCGGCAAGGATGAGACTATTTCATCAAACTACAAGGCAGTTGCATTGCTACCTATTGCAATAACCAGACCCCACGAATCTGATAGAGAACACAACAAACTGATGCACTTATCTTCATCTGAAATTTTAATATCAATAGATGCTAACTAACTTACGACAGTATTAAATGCTTTCAGATGCTCTGTCACCGAGTCTCAATCTTTCATCCTCAGGTTATACAGCTTTTTCCGTAGGAAAAGTTTATTCACCAGAGACTTAGATTGGTACAAAGTCCCTAACTTGTCCCACAAAGCCTTCGTCGTAGCTTCCCTTAATACATTCAGCAATACTGAATCTGAGACACATAATCGTATTGTGCTCTTTGCCTTCCAATCCAACTTCTTCCATTCTTCATCAGACACTCTCGTTGGTTTAGTACCCGGATCTACCATGATCCACTAATCCTTATCCACCAACAGATCCTCCATCTTAAGTTTCCACAACTCAAAACTATGACCATTAAATTTCTCGATCTCTATCTTTCCACTGCTTGCCATCTTCTTTCACCACCAGAATCAATCTCATAGATCTCCCACTGAACAGGGTCTACCACAGGCCCGAGCGAAACCCCTCAGCAACAAAGGCATCCCCTTGAAGCCAAAACAGCTCTGATACCAAATGTAGGTTTTAACCCCGTACAGAAATTACCTTCATATGAATTCTGAAAACACAGAAAATAAACAATGCGAGAGCATAACACATAAAACACATATACATAGAGATTTTTCCCTGGATCCCAAAACTGGGACTAACAGCTTGATTTTTCATTATGTTCCTTTCAATGTTACAATACATATTTATACATGTCGAAGCATCCAATACCTGGATCGAAAACCATCACGTCCAAAACCATGTGCGAAAAACATGCACAAAACCATAGGTGGGTCAGCCCAACCTAACATAGGTTCCAAAACCAAAATTTTCCGAGGCACTGCCCTGAACCCCATAGAGTGGGGTTAACTGCACCCCTCAAACCCCCTGTGACCCCCCCGCTACGCAATCGACGCAACGAAGGGGGGGGGCTCCACCCCCCCTCTAAACCCCCGATTAACTACGTGGGCTAGTTGTGGAAGTAAAAAGAATTCACAAACAATTATCTAACAAAGAGAAATCACCTAATTAATTTTCCCTAGATTTATCAACAAGCATGGCTATCCAGAAATGGAAAGGCAAGGTTGAAACCACTATAACACCAAAAAAACCCATGCCAATGACAGAAAGAGAACCAAATACACAAATGCATGTACCATGCATTCAAAAAATAGTTTGGAAATCACACATGCAACCTGTTACCTACAAGTATTCCCGATGAAGTTTCTTGATCTAACCTTCCTTGCTTTTCCTTTGCTTTCCTTTGCTTACTTTATTCTAGTGCTAGAGTGCTCCAAGAATACTCTAAGTATGCAATAGTATGAGAGAATAGATAGAGAACTCTGAAACTAAACTGACAAAATCTAAACCAACAAAAAATTGTGAACTGATCCTCAGAAGCCCTTTTATCATTGAGATCTTTATTTTATTCATTTTCCTCTATTTTTCCTTCAATTTTTCTTTCATGCAAACCTATGACCTTTCATATCACTTTTCTCCTATTTTCCTTTATTTTCATAAATAAATGTCAAATAATACCTCATTGCCTTTTCTAATGCCTTTGCCAATTTCCTTAGCCATATTAAACTGAAATGAACACCCACTAGGATGTTTTTCCCAACCTTCAGCCTGGAATATGTGTCCCATGACCATGGTCTTTTTTTTCCTTTATTAACCTTTATTACATGAAATTTTAACTCGAGTTGTTACAAACCCTTCCCCCTTGGGGAAACACCATATTCGGTGTTCTATGACACTTATAACCAGCAAGACTGGTGAAAACCAAAACATCTGGCCCATGGATATTTATAATTTAGCTCAATGCAATATTTACAATGAACAACCTGTTGAAAAGCAAAACCAACATGACAACCATGCCACTTATTGAAGATTTATAACATAGCTCATTGTGGTATTTATAATAACAATCATACATAAATATGTACATATAACAAAACACCTTTACCTCAACCAGCAAACAATGAATGCTACATAGCCTACATCTAATTAGCCATATCCCATGTAGCTTCATCAGGCCCAAAGTGATTCCCTTGTACTTTAACTTGCTCAATTTCTCAGTTTCAGAGCATGAGTTGTTTCTGCTGCAATATGCATTGAGGTTCTGACTGGAATTCTCCTTTTGGATCCACCTACAATACATACCAATCAATCACACGGTCAACTTCCTTCACATATATTTTAAGCAATGAAACTTGGAAAACACCATGTACTTTCACTATCATCATTAGTGTAAGTATGTAGGCCATTGGTCCAATCCTCTCAAGGGTCTCTAAAGGCCCTCAATACCAAGGTTCTAACTTGGCACATGATCCAATCCTCAAGAAGCTCTTCTTGGGCTTGATGTGTAAGTATGCATGCTCCCCAACTTGAAACTCATTAAATTCCCTATATTGACCTGCATAAATCTTATGCATGTATTGTGTTTCCTTTAGATTTTTCTTGATAAAATGCATTTCTTGTTCCATTTCTACCAACATGTGCAGTCCAATTAGTACCCTATTCAATGGATCACTCCAATTGATGGGAGTGTTACAACTCCGCCCATGAAGTGACTCAAAAGGACTCATCCTTAGAGACTCATGATACCCATTTTTGTAAACAAACTCAATCAGTGAAAGATACTCCTCCCACCTCATTTGTTGGTGCATAACATAAATCCTCAACATATCCTCTAGAATATTGTTAACCTTCTCTATCTGTCCATCTATTTGTGGATGATATGTCGTGTTGAAATCCAAGTATGTACCCAAACCTACAAAAAACTCCTTCCAAATCCTAGAAGTGAACTTAGTATCTCTATCTGAAACAATATTCTTAGTAATATTATGTAATCTCACTATCTTCCTGATGAAGACTTTTGCTATCTCACTAGCTGAATTAGTATACTTCACTATAATGAAGTGAGCTACCTTGGTCAACCTGTCAACCACAACCATGATGGAAGCATATTGTCTAGATTTCCTTGGAAAACTTATAAATAATTCCATGGAAATGACCTCCCATTTCCAATCTGGAATCGGAATCGATTGCAGTAAACCACTTAAATTGTTACACTATGCTTTTACATGTTGACAATCCAAACACATTGTGATGGACTCAGCAACCTCTTTCTTCATATTCGGCCAATAATAAAACTTCTTCATAGTTGTTAGGGTCTTTTGATATCGTGGGTGACTTGAATACGACTTGACATGAAATTCCCTCAAGATAAGATTCTTGATCTCACTATTGTCTAGCACATAGATCTTGTCCCTAAATCTCACCAAACTTAGATTTGTCATGAGATGATAATCCACATCTAGATCACCTGTACCCTGCTATTGTAAATTGTGCTTAAGATACTGGTACCTATCATCCTATTGACCTGCCTGTAAAATATGATCCTGCAAATCTTTCCCGTATGAACTCATACTTGCAATGTGATTCACCTGAACTCTTTTGCTAAGAGAATCTACAACCATGTTCTCCTTATCCTTGATGTACCTGATCTCGAAGTAAAATTCATTGAGCATAGCCAACCATCTAGCTTATCTGGAATTCATATTAGGGTGGTCAAACAAGTATATCATTCCACTGTGATCACTCATCAAGACAAACCTCCTCCCAAGAAGATAGTGCCTGATCGCTTCCAACTCAAGAACATGAGTCCAATTGTTCTACTTGTGCTCATTTAGTTTCCTTTACTCGTAAAATACCACTTGTCCCTCCTACATCAGGAATCCACCAAGTCCTCTCTTGCAAGCATTTGTACACACCACAAAGTCTTTATCTGAATCTATAATCTTTAGAATTGTATAATTTGTAAGCAATTGCTTCAGCTACTCAAAACTAGTTGCACATTCCTCTATCCATTCAAATTTATTTCCTTTCCTCTACAATGATGTAATAGGATAGGAAATATGTGATAAGTTTCGGATGAAATACCTATAATAACTTTCTAACCCTGTGAATGATCTAACCTCATCCACATTCCTAGGAGCTGCCCATTCCATGATATCTCTAATATTTTTTAGATCCACTTCTATTCCTTCCATGGAAGCAACATATCTAAAGTAATGTACCTATGTCTGAAACAAACTACATTTACTGAGCTTGGAATACAATGGATCCTCTCTTAGCAATCTCAATACAATTTCTAAGTGTTCAGCATGCTCTTCCTCATTCTTAAAATATATCAATGTATCATCAATGAATACAATCATAAACTTGTCTAGATAAGGAGGAAACATATTATTCATCAAACACATGAAAGTAGCTAGAGAATTAGTTAAACCAAAAGGAACCACAAAAGACCCATAATTCCCATACCTGGTCTGGAAAATATTCTTGTATATGTCCTCTTCTTTGATGCATACTTGATGATATCCTGATCTTGAATTAATATTTGAAAACATTTCTCCCTTCAACTGATCAAACAAGTCATCAATCCTCAGCAACGGATACTTGTTCTTCATCATCACCTTATTCAGCTTCCTATAATCAATGCACAACCTAAGAGTACCATCCCTCTTCTTCACAAACAACATTGGTGCACTCAAAGGTGACACACTTGGCCTTATGTATCCCTTCTCAATCATTTCCTTCAACTACAACTTCAATTTAACTAACTCTGAATTGCTCATCTTGTAAGGTGTCTTTGATGTTGGTGCTGCTCCTGGTACTGTTGGAAATAATACTGAGAGGGGGGGTGAATCATTATTATCAAGTCAATTATTTTCTTTTTCACACCCAGATCATATACGCTACTTTTGTTAGAGAAAATCGTGTATATACGCAACTACAGATAAGGAAACAAGTATATACCATGGAGACTTATAATTTAATTTATCTTATAGATGTTGATCATTAATCTGTGTGTCAGAATCAAATAAACAGTAACTAGAAACAGTGAAACAGAGCAGAAGACAATCACACACAAGAACACAAGATATAAGGTGGAAACCCAATGTGGGTGAAAACCACCTGCTGCAATTTGTCTCTATCTTTTTTTAATTAGAAACTTCTTTTTACAATGTTTCCGTACTAGTGTAGTCCTTTACCAGTACGCAGGCTGCTACCTGCAGAGAGCTACAACCCTCTCTCGTTCTCCAGCTTCTCCTATAAGGGAGCTACAACCCCCTTAGCTCTTGTACTAGCTGGGATACTAGTACGCAGGCTACTACCTACAGAAGGCTACAACCTTCTCTTTGCTTCCAGGGACCACGTTTCATAAATTTTCAGACTGGATCCATGAACATCAATCAATCATCATGAATTTTGCATCAAACAATCTCCTTTTCACCAATTAACACTGAATCAAATAGACACTTCTCTGACTGCTGTACCCAGAACACAGTAAGAGTAACCACACACCAAATTCTGAACCCAGAACACTGCAACAATAAACAAAAGCAGCTAGAACACAATTCAAGAGACGTACGCTACTTCAATAACCAGAAACCTGTGTGCATATGCTTCTGTGTTTGGACCAACCTGCATATACGTTGTTTTTACTCACAGAACCAGCATGTATACACACCTTCGCTTCACTGAACCTACTTATAGATCTATAAAGGATAATTCACTCTTTCAAACATTCAGACATTAGTTAACCCAAATTACCAGATTTATAGATCAAGTATGCGCCACATATAACAGATCAAAATCATACAAAGATACTATTAGTCAAGCCTTAATATTTTGACCCATAAATAGAACTTATCCTTTTCTTTGCGCTCAGCTTCCTCCTTCATTCAACTCCAGATCTACACCATAACCCAATCACCAGTATTCTAGATCTAGTACATTTAGATATTCAATAATTCAGATGATTCTTTACCAAATGATCTCCTTCCTCTTTTATAGTCTTAGGCCTTTCACAATACCACGGTCCAAAACCATAACAAATCAATACCATGGACCCAATACTTGGGATCAACACTTCTGACGAGATACCATGACCCAAAACCATAGGTTCAAATACCAAAGACAAAATACCACAGACCAAAAATAAGATCTCCCACATGTACGTGCTTTTCCCTGCATGAAAGTGCGTGTATACGCATACGCGACTTTTGAACGACTAACCCACGTGTATACGCATCTTTGTCATGGTGAACCTGCGTATATATATATTTCTTCCATTCTGAGAGCCTGAACTAAGATCTGTCATCAGAGTGAGTTGCCATCAAGGACAACACCTGTGCCATAGCGCCAAACCTGTGTCATAATGCCAACAATCTCCCCCTTTGGACTTGATGGCAACCCCAAGATCCTCAAAGTCATTCTCCCCCTTTGTCATCAAGGGCAAAGGGTTGTGCTCCCCTGAGTACATGCTGAAATCTCTGCTCTGCTGTGCTGAACATGCTCCCCCTGACTGTAGGCGAGATCTGCAAAAAGATGTTCTTCAAGAAGAACCATGACTTATACATCATAAATGACCTTCCTATCACCAAAAGACTCTATACATACATCCATCACCCAACCAAGTGGGGATCATCCACCCAACCAAGTGGGGATACATCAAAAATTTACATATGACAACCAAGTACATTACATTAATCATCCCAGGCATAGTGGGGAAACCAAAATAGGTCGTTACATGACCTTGATAATAAAAGAAGATATACATGACATAGAGACGAAATATCTAGAGCAAGACTTATGAAAGTCACCAATAACTGATATCAGCAGCATCTATCAATCAATAATCAGATCAGCAACCATGTTCTCCTTCTGTTCTCCCTCTGCATTTGTTCCACCTGAAACCAACAACAGTTGTGTACTTGAACCAAAAGCTTCTAAGATAATGCCAACAATGCATTATTAGAAGATTATCTGCTCCCCCTGAACCTGTGCCAGATGGTCTCTATCAAACCCATATCAGACTCTTTTCAACCAGAGATTGTCCCCACTAATTTCTTTCAAACTACCATATACGCGACTGTCTCTGCATAAACCGGCGTATGTACGCGGATCCTCCTCAGGCAACTCGCGTACACCCACTTTTCTCTAAAACAGACAAGTTTCAACAGAAAGATGATGCATCAACTACTCCCAGCTTCTGTCTGAGGTATTCAAAAGTTTCCCTGGGCAGAGGTTTGGTGAGAATATCAGCAACTTGTTCCTTAGAGGGAACATATTCCAATTTGACCTTTTGTTCCAACACTTGTTCTCGGAGAAAATGATACTTGATCGATATGTGCTTAGTCTTTGAATGCATGACAGGATTCTTTGAGATACTGGTAGCACTTGTATTATCACATAAGATGGGGATAGGTGGAGTACAAGTGATTTTAAAATCCTGCAAAGTTTGCATCATCCAAAGGAGTTGAGTGCAACAAGATGCAGCAGCCACATATTCTACTTCAGCTATAGATAATGCAATTGAGCTTTGTTTCTTGCTGAACCAAGATACTAATATGGAACCCATAAAGAATGCACCACCACTAGTGCTTTTCCTGTCATCCACGCTTCCAGCCCAATCTGCATTTGTATAAGCATGAAGAGTGAGATCTGTATCTCTAGGATACCATAGGCCATAGTTTTCAGTTCCTTGAAGATACTTGAAAATTCTCTTTACTGCCTAAAGATGAGTTTCCTTAGGATTTGCCTGAAATATTCCAACCATTCCTACTGCATGCATGATGTCTGGTCGGGTACCTGTTAAATAGAGCAGACTTCCAATCATGGATCTATAAGTTGGTTGATGCACTGCTACTAATTCATCATTTGCACTGAGGCTACATCCTGTAACCATAGGGGTACATACTGGTTTTGAATCTTCCATGCCATACTTCTTCAAAATCTACTTGAGATACTTGGTTTGAGATGAAAAGATACCGTCTTCATTTTGTTGGATTTGTAATCCAAGAAAATATGTCAGTTCTCCAAGCAAGGACATTTCGAATTCTTTCTGCATCACCAAGGCAAAGTTTTGACTCATAGCTTCTTCATTGCTGCCAAAGATGATATCATCAACATACACAAGAAGTATTAGAAACTTGTTATTTTCAATTTTTATATAAAGATTGCTATCTGCTGATCCTTTTAAGAACCCTTGTTGATGAAGATATTTGTCTAGACGATAATACCAAGCCCTCGGAGCTTGTTTAAGACCATAGAGAGCCTTCTTAAGTCTTCATACAAGTTTTGGATCATTTCCAAGGATGAATCCATCTGGTTTCTCAATATACACTTCTTCTTCTAAGTCTCCATTCAGAAAAGCTGATTTCATGTCCATTTGAAATACTTTGAACTTCTGAAAGCTTGAGAGAGCAAGGAACATTCGGATGGCCTCAAGTCTAGCAACGGGAGCAAAAGTTTCTTCAAATTCTATTCCTTCTTGTTGAGCATACCCTTTACAAACAAGTCTGGCCTTGTTTCTAATAACTTCCCCATTTTCATTCAACTTGTTTTTGAATATCCATTTTGTCCCTATGACATTCTTATCTTTTGGTCTAGGAACCAACTCCCAAGTGTTATTCTTTTCAATCTACTCAAGTTCTTCATCCATTGCTTTGACCCAGCATTCATCTTTGCATGCTTCTCTTACATTTTGTGGTTCAGTGGAGGAGAGCAATGCCAAATAGCTTGAAGCTTCTGCAATTTTTCTTCTTGTTTGTATGCCTGCCTCTTTCTGCCCCAAAATTTGAGATTCTGGATGATTCTTCTGAACGTACCTGGATGGAGTCTTATCTTCTATCCTTATCTGTTCTTCTTGTGCCTCATGGATTTCTTCTTCATCATGAATCTGATTTGATGTTGATGGATAGTCTTCATCATCTTCGAAATCTTCAGATCTTACCTGCCTAGGAGTGTTTTCTTCTTCATCAACCACTACATCAATACTTTCAACAATTTTTCCAAGCCTTTTATTGTAACACTTGTAAGCTTTGCTGTGGGGAGAGTAACCAAGGAGAATGCCTTCATCTACTCTAGGTTCAAACTTGCCAAGATTTTCATCAGTATTTTTGATATAGCATTTGCTACCAAAAATTTTGAAATATTTTACTGTAGGAGTCTTACCATACCAGAGCTCATGAGGAGTTTGAGTGTTGTTCACCCAGACGTTTGTCTTGTTGAGAATAACAACTGCAGCAAATGCAGCTTCACCCCAGAAAGTTGCGGGAGTTCCAGATTCATCCATCATAGCACGAGCCATTTGTTGAACTGTTCTATTCATCCTTTCCACTACTCCATTTTTCTGAGGAGTCCTTGTAGTAGAGAATTCCCTTCTTATTCCATGTTCTTCACAAAAATCGAAGAATTCGTTTGAGGTAAACTCCCCTCCTCTATCAGACCTGAGGCATTTGATTTTGTGATCTGATTCGTTTTCAACCAAGGCTTTGAAAGATTTGAATTTTTTGAAGGCTTCATCTTTGTGCTTCATAAGTCCTATCCAACACATCCGGGAAAAGTCGTCAATGAATAATATAAAGTATTCTTCTCCTCGAGGTGACCTTTTCCTAGATGGACCACATACATCAGTATGGACAAGTTCAAGTGGCCTGCTAGCTGATCCTTCCTTCTCAGGGAAGTTAGTTCTGGTTTGCTTACCAAACTGACATGATTTGCATATTGTATTGTCTGGAATTCTGATGTCTGGAAGACCACGAACTGCCTAGTATTTGCATGCTTTCCTTATCTGTGAGAAGCTTAGATGCCCCAATCTTCTATGCCATAGCCAGTGTTCATCATTCTTGCTTAGATAGCATTGATGTTGTCCTTCTTTGAATATGTATAAATTATTTGGAGTTCGTATGCCTTTGATCACTATTTTTCCTGTATCAAGATCGCGAACACTACAACCATTTGATAGAAATATTACCTCAGTTCCTTGATCGCACATCTGACTGACACTCAATAGTTTATGCTTTAAGCCATCAACATACATAACATTTCCAACTTTGACCTTTTCTTTCAACTGAACAGAACCTTTACCTTTTATGAGTGCAGGGGTGTCATTTCCAAAAGAGACCTTCTTCTCCTTCTCTAAGGCACTATATGACTGAAGTTTTTCTTTATCACCCGTCATATGTTTCGAACATCCACTGTCGATGTACCATTGATTTTCTTGCCCTTCTGCATATAAAGCTATACCACATCTCTCTGGTTTTGGTTCTTTCATTCTCCATGTTTTGGCACTTGAGGCTTGTTCCTTCTGAGTTGTTTGCCGAAACCTGCTCCTGCATTCAGAATCTTCATGACCGAAGTTGTTACAAATAGAACATTCAATTTCATTTTCAAGGACATAAAAGTTATTGTAGGTCCTTTTCATGATCCCAGTCACACTTCTTTGTTTTTGAGCTTCTTTAGTCATGATTGCCTTATAGGCAACACATTGAGCTGCTTTGTGACCAAAGTTATGACAAGAGAAACATTGGCCATTGAAGAAACTCCTATGATTATCAAATCTACCACCCAAATCATTGTAGCTTCTATTGACATCCATCCTTGAGGCAAATTGAGAAGGTTTTACCTGTGGCTGGTTGTAGCTTCTGTTCATCCTTAAAGTAGATTGCCCCCGATTTACTTGGTAGTCTTTGTTTATTCTTGAGGTAAATTGTCCCTGATTTACCTGGTGAGCAGCATTGTGCCTTTGCTGTTGATTGTCAACCTTTTCACTTCTCCTTGTTGCATCAAGATAATTTTTGGAAGTGGATGGCTTCTGTGCTTGAGATGATTCTTCATTATATCCCAAACCTGTCTTGATTAGTGGAGAACGCTGCACTTTGATAATCTCATCTAGAGTTTCAGATCCTTTAGTAAATCTAAGATTAAGAGCTTTTTTTTTCTCAATCTCTTTTCTGAGACCCACAATTTCACATTCTAACTTTTCATGATGTTTTTCCTTTTCAGAAAGTTGAAATTGCAGAGTATCTATGATCATATTCTTTTCTTCTAAGCAAATTTTGAGTTTAGAAATCTCTTCATAAAGACCTTCTTCATCTATAGCATCCAAGAAATCATCATCTTCAAAAGCCATTAAAAGTCTATAATTGTTACCTTGTTCATCTTCATCACTATTTGAAATTCCATCACTGCCTTCATGAGTGTAATAGCTTTTCTTATTTACATTTTGTTTCTTGTTCCATCTAATAGGTTCCTTACCTTTGTCAAGCTTCTCTTTATGAGGACACTTGGCAGCATAGTGACCGACTCTTCCACAAGCAAAGCATTTGAAAGGTAACTTACCTTTGAATCTTCCAGCACCCCGTTGAAGGTTCTTGACAAAATTTGATTCTTCCTCTTCTTCTGACATATGTCCTGACTCATAGTAATCTCCTTTGCCTAAAGCCTTGAATGCAGCTTCTCTCCTGTCTGATGGTCCTCCTTTCCTCATTTCGTAAGCAGTTAGAATTCCGTGCAGTTGTGACATGGTGAGGTTCTGTAGATTATGTTTTTCTTCTATTGCAGAAACTTTTGATTCAAGCTTAGAGGACAAAGATCTTAGAACCTTTTCAACCAAAACAACCTCTTTTATTTCTTCACCCAAGTTTTTCATACAATTAACAATCTCATCTATACGTAGGAAATAGTTAGCCACACTTTCATCATTGTGCATTCTGAGATTTTCATACTGAATTATGGGGGTTTGAAGTTTTTCTCGTTTTACCTGTTCATCTCCTTCATAGCTCAGAACGATCTTGTCCCATATTTCTTTTGCAGTTTTATACTACATAACCTTGACGAATTCTGATTAAGATATGTTGGAAATCAGATGCACAGCGGACTATAAAACATATACACAGCAAAAAATTCAAGCACATAAAGACACAGGAATTAACGTGGTTCACCCAACCAATCTGGGCTACGTCCACACAACTAAGGCATCGGCAATATTTTATTATTCAAACAGGAGATTACATAAACTCTCACATTACACCCAGCTATCCGTATGACTACCTATTTTATAGCAAGGAGAATCTAACTGCCTCTCACATCAAATTTAGGATGCATTAATTTTCTCCCAACAACCTGGAGATAATCTAGCAACAGATATCTATTGTTGTCACACACTGGGATTCTTTCCTATTTTGTCTAAAACAGAAAAATCTCAACAATCTCCACCTTGACAACAATTAGCCTGATGCCCTGTTTGTTTATTATTTTTATCTTTTCTGCAAGCCAAGAGAAGCCAAACACCAATGTAGCTTCTCTAACAAAACTGGTTTCATGAACATGTCTGCACAGTTTTCCTTTGTATGCACCTTTTCAAGAGAAACGCCCCTTTCAGTGATAACCTGTCTTACAAAACGGTACTTTTTTTTTTTTTTTTTTTGCATGTGGTTCACGAGCACCCTGGTCAGTGAGTGATCGCTACGTCCACGGAAAAATCTGGGCGATAGCTAGGCTATATCGCCCCTCGGCCTACTGCAAGACCTAACCCCAAGGGCTTCGGGTGGATTCGACCCTATGACCTCCCGATGGCGAGGCACGATTTTTGACCAACTGAGCTAACCCTTGGGGCTTTACAAAATGGTACTTAATTGGAATATGCTTTGATTTACTATGATAGGCCGGATTCTTAGCCAAATGTATTGCACTTTGACTGTCACAAAGTAACCTGATGTTGTACTGTAACCTACCAAACTCACCAAGCAATCCTTTCAACCAAACCGCCTCTTTGCAAGCATGCGAAGCAGCAATGTATTCTGCTTCAGTAGTGAATAAAGCAACAATGTTTTGTAGCTTTGACATCTAGTTAACAGCTCCACCTGCAAGAGTAAAGACATATCCTGAAGTTGACCTTCTCTTATCCAAATCACCTGCAAAATCAGAATCAACATATCCGCAAACAAATTCACTACTCTTATTGTAAGTAATACAATAACTACTTGTGCCTCTCATATACCGAAGCACCCATTTCACTGCTGACCAGTGCTCTTTACCCGGATTTTCCATATACCTGCTGACAACCCCAACTGCATGTGAAATATCTGGTCGCGTACACACCATCGCATACATCAAACATCCTACTACATTGGCATATGGAATTTGAGACATATAATCCTTTTCTTCATCTGTATTAGGACTTAAACTGGAAGAAATCTTGAAATGGGAAGCTAAAGGGACTGACACAGGCTTCACATTATTCATACCAAACCTCAAAAGTATTTTCTCAACATACTTCTGTTGTGAAAGCCACAGCTTACCATTACTCCTGTCTCTGAAAATCTCCATGCCCAAAATCTGTCTTGCCGCTCCTAGATCTTTCATATCAAACGTCCTTGCCATCTGAGTCTTCAACCTGTTGATTTCTTCAATGCTTTTGCTTGCTAAAAGCATATCATCAACATACAACACTAAGATAATGAACATGCCATTATTTAACTGCTTAAAGTAAACACAATGATCATATTCACTTCTTACATATTTCTGACTCAACATGAAAGAATCAAACTTCTTATACCACTGTCGAGGCGACTGCTTTAGGCCATATAATGACTTCTTGAGCCTACAGACAAATTTCTCATTGCGATGCTAAACAAATCCTTCCGGTTGTTCCATATATATTTCCTCATCTAAGTCTCCATGTAGAAATGCAGTCTTAACATCTAACTGCTGCAATTCTAAATCAAGCAAAGCCACTAATGCTAACACAATTCTAATTGAAACAATTTTAACCACTGGTGAAAATATCTCATGAAAGTCTATGCCAGCTTTCTAAGAAAACACTTTTGCAACCAGTCTCGCTTTGTACCTGTCTTCCGTATCATTCACACCCCGTTTCACCTTGAACACCCACTTACATCCCACAGTTTTCCTGCCTTTGGGAAGTTCAACCAGATCCCATGTGCCATTCTTACCTAAGGCCATCATTTCTTCCTTCATGGCTGCTTTCCATTTGTCACTTTTTGAACCTTCTACAGCCTCCTGATAACACAAAGGTTCATCATCATTAGCGGTCAAAGCAACTGAAGTAACATAATCATCATACCTTCTTGGAGGACGTTTGATCCTTGTAGACCTCCTTAAGGATGTTTCTGGTGCTTCCACAATTGGTTGTCTATCCTCTGTAGGAACTTCTTCATGATCGCCATCAGAGACCTGTTCATGACCTCCATCTGAACCCTGTTCATAATCTGATTCTGAAACCTGTTCATGACTAGAATCTGAACTATGATCATCATGACTATCAGAAGAAGTGCTGTCAAACTGAATGTGCTGAAAATCAGATACATCATCCTGTTTCAATTTATTATCTACATCTAACTGTACAAGAGAGGATTCATCAAACTTTACATCTCTGTTGATGATGATTTTGCGGGTAGTAGGATCCCACAATCTAAATCCCTTTGTTCCATCACCATACCCAACAAATACATACCTTTTTGATTTTGGATCTAATTTAGTTCGCTGATGTTTAGGCACTAGAGCATATGCATCACAACCAAACACTCTGAGTTTAGAATAGTCACAAGGGTGTCCTTTCCATACCTCTTGCGGAATATTGCAGCCTATCGCCGTCAATGGAGATCGGTTTATCACATAACAAGTTGTTGCCACTGCTTCCGTCCACAACTCCTTCTGCATCCCGGCGTTACTCAGCATACACCTTGCTCTCTCTAGAAGAGTCCTGTTCATGCGTTCAGCAACTCCATTTTGCTGAGGAGTATAAACCGTGGTCTTATGTCTCTCGATCCCTGCATCCTTGCAATAGTTGTCAAACTCCTTGGAAGTAAACTCACAACCATTGTCAGTTCTTAAACATTTTATAGTTCTACCAGTGTTGTTTTCTACCAATGCTCTAAACTGCTTGAAAACTGTAAAAACATCAGACTTCTTTTTCAACATGTAGACCCATACTTTCCGAGAAAAGTTATCAATAAACGACACAAAATACGACGAGCCACCATACGACGCTGTAGGGGCTGGACCCCAAACATCTGAATGAATATAATCAAGTATCCCTTTACTAGTATGTTTGCCTATTTAAACTTTTGTTTACTTTGTTTTCCAAACAAGCAATGTTTACAGAAATCTAACTTTCCAGATCTTAGATTAGGAAGTAACTTGCGGTCAGCCAAAATTTTCAACCCTCGTTCGCTCATATGGCCCAACCTTTGATGCCATAGGCGAATGGAACTACTGTCCTGTTCAGACACAGACACATGATCTGACCCAGTTCTACCTTCTAATTGAAAAAGATTTCCTACCTTCTTAGCCTTCATCACTAGTAAAATACCTTTATAGATTTTCATAACTCCACCTTGAATTACAGTTTTATATCCATTCGTATCCAGTGCTCCTAATGAAATTAGATTTTTTCTTAGATCTAGTACATGTCTCACATCAGTTAACAATTTTTTTGTGCCATCAAACATTTGCAGTTGTATACTTCCTATTCCTACAATACTGCAAGTGACATCATTACCCATGTACACGACTCCATCATCAACTGATCTATATGTCTTAAACCAGTCTCTATGTATACACATGTGGTTTGATGCACCGGAATCTAGCAACCAATGTTGATCATGATTTGACATATTAACAGACAATACCTCATCACTCATACCTGAACCAGATACTGAACCTGTATCTGTGGTGTTGGCTTCCTTCTTTTCTGTTGAAGAGCCTTCTTTAGCAGCCTACTTACGCTTCCAGCAATCCTTTTTCAGATGTCCAGCCTTGCCACAATGCCAGCACTTCACCTTTGTCTTCTTTCCTTTGGACTTTGAACGAGAGTCGCTATGCTTGCCCCCGGAGTGTCTCTCTCTTGAGCGACCTCTGGCCATCATTACCTCTGATGTAGAGGTGTCTGCATTCGACCTCTTCCTCGTCTCCTCAGCCAACAAGGCTCCAACAACATCGTCAAACTCAAGGATGTCTGTTGTACTAAAGCTTATGGAAGTAACAAAGTGATCCCAGGATTCGGGCAATGAACACAATAGAGTTATTGCCTTATCCTCTGAATCAAATTTCACATCTAGACTGTCTAATTGCACCAGTAAGGTATTAAAAACATTCAGGTGATCAGTAATTGAGGTACCTTCTTTCATCCGCAAACCATAAAGCTGTCGTTTCAGGAGAATCCGATTTGTCAAAGATTTCGTCATATAGAGCTTCTCAAGCTTCGACCATAGGCCTGCGGCGGTTTTCTCTGAAAAAATGTTGAACAGAACATCGTCCGCCAGACATAACCAAATTGCGCTCAGAGCTCTATCGTCCATCTCATCCCATTCATCCTCCGTCATGGAAGGAGACCTTTTGTTTTTCCCCAACAGTGCTTTCGCCACACCTTGTTGAACCAGCAGATCGTGCATCTTTACCTTCCAGATCTCGAAATTATTTTTCCCATTAAATTTCTCTATTTCAAATCGGGCACTCTGAGTTTTCGCCATCTCGTCTAAAACAAAGAATCTCCAATTTCAATTTAACAAAAAACAAAATTGAATGTCAATAAATGCCTATGCCTCAGATTATCTTCGCCTTTAAAACAAAAAACCAACAACCCCCAGTGCTTTTGTTGTTTAAACCACAGATGTCAAATTTAAAAAACACTTGGCGCTTGCTGATCAGCACCTGGACCGCGCCTTTGAAAAATCGCTTTAAGTAACAACAAATTGGCGCGAGAATCGCTCTCAAATGCGCGCCAATTGGCCCATTAGCGCATTGGCGCACTTAATTAAATACTATTCGTGCTAATTTGATTGGTTGGCGCACTTTATTAATTTGTTGGCGCGACTGTTATTACTAAGCCCGCGCCAATCACCATATATATAAAAAACACAGCGCATATAGTGGATCTATCCATGCAGTTTTTAACAAATATAACTACGCCGTTTTTAAACATATATTCACGCTGTTTTTTTAAAAAACATATCCACGCAGTTTTCAAGGTAATTCCATTGCCACACAATTTACAAATATATATGTCCACGCAGTTTTGGAAATGTACATCCGCACCGTTTGTAAATATGTATTAACGTCATTTTGAAATAATCTATCCACGCTGTTTTTCACATATATCCGTGTTGTTTTTAAAATATATCCACGCATTTGTTATATATAACCACGCATTTGTTATATATCCACGCAGTGATATAGTATATCCACGCAGCAATCTATATTTTACAACGTAAGTTACCTGCACCAGATCGGTTGACCTCCACCAGATCAGTTCTCAAATCCACCACGCACCAGCACCAACTTTAATGTAGCCAGCGCTCCACGATGAAATCAATGGAAGTCTCGTTCCACCGTTCAGGATGGCTCTCTACGCACTGCAGGTACCAAGCACGTAATACACAGCTCCACACTTTTGCGCTCCACCTTCAACACGCTCCACCTCCAACTGCTTTGATACCAATTGTTGGAAATCAGATGCACAGCGGACTATAAAACATATACATAGCAAAAAATTCAAGCACATAAAGACACAGGAATTAACGTGGTTCACCCAACCAATCTGGGCTACGTCCACACAACTAAGGCATCGGCAATATTTTATTATTCAAAACAGGAGATTACATAAACTCTCACATTACACCCAGCTATCTGTATGACTACCTATTTTATAGTGTTAGCGCTTGAAATTTCACCTAGGCTGAGATAGACAAATCTCAAGGCTACATCAAACCATTACACCTCGTAGCTAGCCCTACGAGGAAGGAGAAGGCTCTCTCCGGTCAGACTCAAGGTATTTTCTCAATGGGGTGAGCTGACCAATTAGGATCAAAGATATTAGGCTAGTAAACTGATAAGGAGGGTTGATTTAAAGTTTTTGGGGTTTTTGGTGGCAATTGGAGGGAGTGCAATTCAGGGTGTGGGGATTGAGCTCAGTTTTTGCAGGTGGATCTTTGGGGCAAGGAAGGAGTTTGTGCTGATGCCTTAAGCTGAGATGGATGATCAAGGAAGAAAGAGAGGGAGCTAAAGAGGGCAAACAATGACTTTGAATCCTCTTTAGACAGTGGAAAACATAAATATTAAACAAAATTGAAAGTTGAGCATGGCATGCATGAATTCAAACTTTATCACTTCTTTTGTTTAATTAGCAGCAATAGAATAAGAGATGGAACACATAAACACACTTACAATGACAAGTAGGAAACACACCATCAACACAATAATCCACAAGAATCCACAATGATGTCTGCAAAACCCTGGCCTTCCTTTTCCTCAAATTGCAGAGATACAAGTAAAATATACAATAGAGCTTCTCCCTCAAGAGTCCAACCATGAAAATGAGCAAGAGAAGGCATAATATAGATCATCTAACTCCTTTCCCCACCTCTAGGGGTCGAGCTCAGCTTCCTAGGAGCAGTTTGAACTAATTCTAAACTGAGCACTAGATAATAGGCAGTCAAAACAACTTGCCTCTAAAACTTAGGTAACCCATCCATGCATTTAATATTCACTATTTACATCAAGGAAACTTCTAGAAGTGTTAAAGGAGAGTAAATGTATCCATGTGCCATGAAAATTACCCAACAATCCATCATTTACATACATCAAAAGTCAACCAAAGTAAAAACAGTGTTTTGCAGGCCGAAATAGTCAACATGGTGAAATTTCCCTGAGTGGTCGCGCCCCTCCCTTGGAGTGGTCGCGCACATTGGCAGCTGTGTTTGAGGGCCTTCCTGGTGTCCAAATCAGGTGCAAGATAGCTTATTGGAAAGATCTGTGAGTCTACTTTCCAACCCCACTGGAATTTCTGAATTTGGAGTTGATTTGACCCCTCAAAAGTCATTTCTCCCAAGGAAGCTTTCTGCAACTCAAAAAAGGGGCAGAAAGTCAAAATTTGCATGTATTTTGAGCTTTTGGAAGTCCAAATCTCCATAAAATTTGAAGTCCATCCATAGGCAAGTGTATTTTTGCATGACAATTCCAAAAATGTAGAGTTTTCCCCGTTCTGAGCTTTCCCCATGGCTGGTCGCGCGCGGGGTGAGACCACTCAAATGGCCAAAACCTGTAAAATTCTCAAAAATGCCAAAAATGTCTCAAAACTCTCAAAATTTATTGGGTTTGCTGCTAGGAGGAGGCTAATGAGTATCATGGTGAGTGAGAGAGGCCTCAGCCAAGATACGGAGCGGGTTGGTCTTCTTCTTCCTCTTGCGGGCCTCGGACAACTTCCTTTGGAGTATCTTCATTTTCGCCTTGCAAACATGCATTCTTGCCCAATAATGATTTTTCATGTTCCGTAGCAGCCTCTTGTCCTGGATTTAGCTTTTGAGGCGCTTTAACTTCATTCTTTTTGCAGGTTGACCATCTAATGGACTCTGGCGAGGAGACCAGGGTTATTGCCGGCATTTTGAAGACTTTTGAAATTTTCCTTATTTTTTACAAATATTACATGACCTTGGGTTTAAAAACAGGGTTTTTAAATCCAAGGTATAAATGATCTGTACCTGATGAAAAATATCAATGGAACATATGTACATACCTCCTTCTGGCTTGCTGGGCACTCATGGACCTTTGACTCATGACCTTGCAGTGATTTTTGACCAAAACCCTAGACCTAAGACTTGGGACTTCAAGACAAAACAAAACAAGTATGACACAAGCTTAATACCTGACATGACCTGATCCAGCAAAGCCAAGAAGGGGACAAGGACCAGCTCCTCCATCAGTTTTATGGCATGCCTAACGGGATGCAAAACTGACACTGATGAGACACCTACCTATGCATATGCAAAGAGCTTTTGATCACCGATGGAGGGCTCAAGACCGACACTAACATATAGCAAGGAGAATCTAACTGCCTCTCACATCAAATTTAGGATGCATTAATTTTCTCCCAACAACCTGGAGATAATCAAGCAACAGATATCTATTGTTGTCACACACTGGGATTCTTTCCTATTTTGTCTAAAACAGAAAAATCTCAACAAGATAGACATCCTAATAGAGTATTGACAGCCTTTGCATTTGTTTCATATTGCTTCTTACCAGCCGGATCTGTAGGAGTTGCTGATGGAAAAGTGTACCCTGTATCTATGATATCCCAGACTTCTGTACCAAGAGATTGAAGATAGGTTGTGACTCTTACCTTCCAATAGACGAAGTTGGTCCCATCAAAAATTGGTGGCCTGATTGATGCTTCTCTCTCGTAGTTGCTCATGATGATAGATCTTCCTTCAAGTGATCAAGCTTCTTCTGAAGGACCTGCTCTGATACCAATTGTTGGAAATAATACTGAGGGGGGGGTGAATCAGTATTATCAATTCAATTATTTTCTTTTTCACACCCAGATCATATACGCTACTTTTGTTAGAGAAAACCGCGTATATATGCAACTACAGATAAGGAAACAAGCGTATACCATGTAGACTTATAATTTAATTTATCTTACAGATGTTGATCATTAATCTGTGTGTCAGAATCAAATAAACAGTAACCATAAACAGTGAAACAGAGCAGAAGACAATCACACACAAGAACACAAGATATAAGGTGGAAACCCAATGTGGGTGAAAACCACCTGCTGCAATTCGTCTCTATCTTTTTTTAATTAGAAACTTCTTTTTACAATGTTTCACTACTGGTGCAGTCCTTTACCAGTACACAAGCTGCTACCTATAGAGAGCTACAACCCTCTCTCGTTCTCTAGCTTCTCCTGGAAGGGAGCTACAACCCCCTTAGCTCTTGTACTAGCTGGGATACTAGTATGCAGGCTACTACCTGCAGAAGGCTACAACCTTCTCTTTGCTTCCAGGGACCACGTTTCATAAATTTTCAAACTGGATCCATGAACATCAATCAATCATCAAGAATTTTGCATCAAACAATCTCCTTTTCACCAATTAACACTGAATCAAATAGACACTTCTCTGACTGCTGTACCCAGAACACAGTAAGAGTAACCACACACCAAATTCTGAACCCAAAACACTGCAACAATAAACAGAAGCAGCTAGAACACAATTCAAGAGACGTACGCTACTTCAATAACCAGAAACCTGCGTGCATACACTTCTGTGTTTGGACCAACCTACGTATACGCTATTTTTACTCACAGAACCAGCATGTATACGCACCTTCGCTTCACTGAACCTACTTATAGATCTATAAAGGATAATTCACTCTTTCAAACATTCAGACATTAGTTAACCCAGATTACCAGATTTATAGATCAAGTATGTGCCACATATAACAGATCAAAATCATACAAAGATACTATTAGTCAAGCCTTAAGATTTTGACCCATCAATAGAACTTATCCTTTTCTTTGCGCTCAGGTTCCTCCTTCATTCAGATCCAGATCTGCACCATAACCCAATCACCAGTATTCCAGATCTAGTACATTTAGATATTCAATAATTCAGATGATCCTTTGCCAAATGATCTCCTTCCTCTTTTATAGTCTTAGGCCTTTCACAATACCATGGTCCAAAACCATAACAAATCAATACCATGGACCCAATACTTGGGATCAACACTTCTGACGAGATACCATGACCCAAAGCCATAGGTTCAAATACCAAAGACAAAATACCACGGACCAAAAATAAGATCTCCCACATGTACACGCTTTTCCCTGCATGAAAGTGCGTGTATATGCATACGCGACTTTTGAACGACTAACCCGCGTGTATACGCGTCTTCGTCATGGTGAACCTGCGTATATATATATTTCTTCCATTCTGAGAGCCTGAACTGAGATCTGTCATCAGAGTGAGTTGCCATCAAGGACAACACATGTGCCATAGCGCCAAACCTGTGTCATAATGCCAACAGGTACCAACTCAATTGAAAATTCGACTTCCCTGTGAGGAGGTAACTCTAAATTTTTTGTTGGAAATACATCTTGAAATTGTTGTAAAACTGGATATCTCTTCAAGACTTCCACATCCACAACACCCTTACCTTTGTCACTGGAACAAAAAATACACACCCTTTCCCACAATTGTGTTTTTCCTACATAGTTGTAACCATTCTCACCATTGTAGGCTTCTTCTTACCCTACAAGATTATCTTCTCTCCATCATCATCGAATCACTCAATAACCTTCTCATAATAATTTGCCTTGGTCTTGTGAAGGTACAACCAATCCATACCTCAAAGCATAATGTATGATCCTAATGGAAGCACATTTAGATGTGGTGACGTAGGCATACCATTCAACTCAAATGCACAAGCTCTTACCCAATGATGAACTCTTTTCTTATTACATGTAGCCAACTGCACCAATGAAGACTCTACATGCACTTCTTTTCTCAAACCTCACTTATCCACTAGGTCAGGATTAACATAACTATAATTAGATCTAGGGTCAATAAAAATAGAAACAACTCGATCATAGAACTTACCTTCCATCTCAACAATGTATGCTTGGCGATCCGCCTGCTTGTTATCAAATGTTTTATAGATCTAAAGAATGCTCTATCCAACATCCCCAACCATCTATGCCTCCTGAGCACTATAGATCTGAGGCCTACCACCCTGATACAATGGAAAATCCTTCTTGCAATGATCCTTGCCACATATCCAACACTGCAAAGGCCCACTACCTATGTTCTGCTACTCTCTAGGTTGAGACCCATGTCCCTTCTCAATTGCATTAAACTTCTTGTAAGGAGAAATATTCTCTTTCTCATCTACATCCTATGGTCTCTCCCGCTTCGGTGGCCACTTACCTTTAGTCTTGTCATTTCATTTCCAACCTTGGCTAGACTTGGTCTTACACTTCGATTTCTCATAATAGTGCTTCAACTTTCCAATCACTTCCTCCAGCAACTGAGGCTCATCATACTAGATCTTATCCTTAAATACTAACGTCAATCCAATGATAAATCTTTGAACTTTTGTCTTCTCATCCTGAAGATAAGGCACATACCTCAACAAATTTGGGAACTTAGTCATGTACTCCTCATCTGTCATAGATCCCCTATTTAGCTCATAGAACTCCTTAGCTTTGCCATCATAGTACCTCTCTAACAAGTATTTATTCCTAAAGAGTCTCTTGAATTCACTCCAACTCAACTTCTTTGTCCTGATATCTCTGACATGATTTACATCTTCCCACCATATTTATGCTTTCCCTTTGAGGCTAAAAATAGTTATCATGACCTTCATGTTCTTTGTATAGTCATGTAGCTCAAAGAATTTTTTCATTCCAAGCTACCATGCCTCTACATCTTTCAGGTTTTTCAACTATACATTGAGTGTAGGTGGCTTGGATTTCTTGAACTCATCTAGAAAATATCCCTAGTCACTCCTCTTATAAGGATGATAGAAATGATGACCATGATACATGTCTGAACCAGAACTAGAGTAGAACCCATATCCATTGCTTCTCCTATCAAGTGTATCTAATAACCTGCCATCTCTAACTGTGTCATTCATGTCTGACCTGTGCCCACCATCAGACCTGCTACCATATACCCCATTAGTCTTGTCCTCTTATCCATAACTGATCCGTTGTTGTCCCTATCTCTACAAGTCTGACAAACTCTAAAGGATAAATGCACTAGCCTCTACTTGTTTTTCCTATTCCCTAGCTAGCATTTCTTGTGACTGAATGATTTTGTCATTATCCACCTTGCAAATTTGGATCTCTGCCTTTAAATTTCTCAAGGTATCTACTATGTGAGGAGAGTACCCATCTCTTGGCCACTCATCTAAACTGTAAGGAGAGTCTCATGTACTATAATCCACCATTTTTCTATTCATCTCTAATTGCCTTCTTCCTGTAAATATACCATGTCAGATAACCAAATACAACATAATCAACATACCTCGTTGAAGTTCAGGGGAGGCTATCTCATCTGCAAAATTAATCTAGAATAGCATGATACATGTATGTACATAATCATATCAATATATCGACATCATGCATGATAACACCAACTACATACAATGAACTCATGTATGAAAATGATAACCATTACTATGCATGCATAAAAACCACATAGGCATTGATATGCATGCTTGAAAAACACATTCCACCCTTCCAGTCCAAGTATTTGAACCATGATCTGATACTAATCTTTAACCCACCCCTCCCACATTTACCCACTTTAACTTTCCTACCAAATTAAACATAAGTTGAGGGATACTATGGCATGACCCAACCTCTTAAGTACAATTAAGGAAGTGGAATCGACAAGCTGGAACTTTACTGACCTTTCTCAGGAGCTACAGGACACCCAAGAGATAAACAACCACTCCAAGTGCCCAAACCCCGAGCTAGATTTCCCTTTTTAGTGACCTGGGCCCACAAATGCATGCATGACAAGGCCTTCATGTGGTTATAAACCTCCAACCGCATGCATAAGCCTATAAGAGTGCAATTATAGACCAAAAATTCTAGTTCAAAGGGTGTGGTCCTAGATTCTAAGCCATCATTTCAGGCTAGCCTCCAAATCATTGCCCAAAACTCAATAAGAATTTTTAGAATGATAAATAACATCAAGACAAATTAATTCATGTAAAAATTTGATCAAGGACTTGACCTAACAAGGCCTAACCATTATAGTCATTTCGTCAAACATATGGTGAACCTGTAATCTACAGGTCATGAACATATATCTGAACATAGTGTTACAATATGAAACTACGGTTAAATTCCACTTTAGAAATCTCACTTGATGGAGATAATTGTTTTATTTAACTCTTCTTTTTTAGAATACCAAAATTGACCAAAATATCACTCAAATTGGATAAGGGAAAGTGCACTTAGGAAGAAAACCCCACATATGCATATTTGATGAGGTCAACCCTAAAGCAAAGTGGACCACCTTGAAAGGCTATAAATACAAGTTCCTTCTACATCATTTAAACACAATGATGAGACACTCTTCTATCTTATTTTTTGGCTCGAACAGGTCTGAGGCTCGTCCACGAAGGACCAAGTTCTCTCTAAGGTGTAATTGCGGAGTCTGAAGCTTGCATCTCTCATTTAGGGTTTTGGGCCTTAGTCGTAGGCATGGAACAAGAAGGATTCAACTACAGTCACTCACACAAAAACTCATCCGTGTGACTGGAGCCTTCCAGTCACATGGACAACTCTCCATCTATGTGACTGTGGTGTTAGGGTTTCCGCAGTCCAGATATGACCTAGTCGCTCACATGTCAAGTTTAAGGGAGTGACTAGGAAGAGATAGTCACTCACATGACACCTCCCCTGTGTGAACAGGGCCTAAAAGATGAAATCTCAGTCTTCAGAATATTTTGCTTAGTGACTATAGGGTTTGGCATTTGACTACAGACAGTTACAGTTCGTTACAGTCTTTAGAATCAGAGTTTTGAGTATAAACATTGTTGGGTTCATTTCATGGATTTTGTAGTTGTTTTCTTGGTTAGTTACATAAGTGAAGATATTGATCATTGTACTCTCTTTTGGTGAATGATTTGATGACAATCTAATAAGAATAATAATTTGAAAGGCTTTTCCCTGTAGTTTGTTTTTCCCTGGTCTCCGACCAATCCTGGTGTCTCTGTGTGAATGATTTTATTTTATCGTTCCTTTATGTTATGCTGCATTGATGTTGATGATATTGTTCTTTCTATATAGTTGCATATGATGATTAATAATGATGTAAAGCTGAATAATGTTATGATTTTATTTGGTGAACTTAATGTGTTAATGAAGAAATTCAATTATCAAAGCAAAGAACAATATAGCCCTATGAAAAATTAGCATGGTATCAAAGGTGGGCTGAAGAAAAGTCATGGAGATCACCCCCATGGAGACATTGTTTATGGAAGCAAGAGAAGATGGAGGAGACCTAAAATAGTTCTAGGTTTCGAAGAAAACCTTAGGCATTTTTTGTATTAGGTTTTAATGGATATTATGATGTTAGGGTTTGAGAGAAACTCTGGTTTATGACAAAGATTTGAGATATGAAACCTTGCATGGGAAATGTGAAGATGCTTGTTGAGTCTTGAAAATGTCATTCATTTCCATTACACTTTCACTATTATGTCCATTATATCACCTCCATTTCACCTCCATTTCACTACTATGTCACCACATTCATCCCACTTTCATTGTCATTGGGCCACATTTATGTTTTTCCAATCTTTATTAATTTCAAGCCTTTTAAGTGAATTTGTGGTTAAAAATTAGAAAATAATGTGCATATGCTTATACCTAACAAATGGGTTGAGATTGTTGACATGTGTAGGTTGAAAGGAGGCTTCTAGAAGACCCTTATGTGGCACTCTAAGGCCAAATTCGAATTTGAGTGGAAAGAATCATGGGATCATGAGGATATGTGTCACATCTCCTAATTGTATTGTAACTCTAAGAAGACATGTGTCTTATCAGTTCCTATTTTTATTAGGACTCTAGAGGTAGAGGGAGAGATTCATGGACTCTCATTAATGAGATGGCTTCTCATCTTTTTGTATAAATAGGAGATATCTCTCCTTCATTTGTTAGCTGAGAGCTTAGAGCTTAGAGTTGGGAGTTCTTAAGTCTTTTTAGCTTGTGATTTTGTAGTTCTTCCTTGATGGCTTTTGAAAGCTTTGGAGAGCTTTGTTGTACTTTGTAATATTGAAGAATTTGAATAAAGCTTTGATGTTCTCAACATGGAAGGAGATGTGAAGTAGATTTCATGGAGCATATTAGAATGTAAGGTAGAGTAGATTTCATTTTGTAATTTTGCTTTGATTTCATTATGTCATTTAATTGCTTTCAAGTTTGATAGATTAGATTTTTCATTCATGCAAGTGTGTTCAACCGGTTGATTGTAGGTTAGTAATGCACATAGCTTTTTAATGACTAATGACATGACGGAATCATCTTGTCCTTCTGCTGATTTATTTTTTTGAGTTCTAATTCCAACATTTTTATTTCAATCAGTTGTGTTTTGCTCATTTACTTTCCTGCAATTTAGATATCATATTGCTTAACTTGTTCATGATTTCTTCCCATAAGGTAGATTGAGCTGAAGGGTAAAGGATCAGAAGAGTTGAAGTAGTGTGATTAGTTTCCTTTATGCAATTTAATTTCTTGCAATTTAGATATCATATTGCTTAACTTGTTCATGATTGCTTCCCATAAGGTAGATTGAGCTGAAGGGTAAAGGATCAGAAGAGTTGAAGTAGTGTGATTAGTTTCCTTTATGCAATTTAATTTCTTGCAATTTAGATATCATATTTCTTAACTTGTTCATGATTGCTTCCCATAAGGTAGATTGAGCTGAAGGGTAAAGGATCAAAAGAGTTGAAGTAGTGTGATGAATTAGTTGCTTTGCTTTCAGTCTTTGAGTTGCTTTAAGTTCAGTTTTTACTTTCTTTTTTATACAGCAGCAAGGATACTGGGTTTCATAGTCACTAGCTCATTGATTGGTTATTGCATTCTATTTTGATTGAAGTAGCTGCATATTTACACTTTTGTTTAAGTACTAATTCCATCAATAACATGTTTTAAGATCTTTTGAAGTGCTAAGTTTTGGAAGTTACCATTAGGGACATAGGCCTTGTCTTGAAATCTCTATCCATACTTGTCCTTTAAAAGTATTCTTAAGACCTTAGAATAGGATTTTCATTTGCATTAGACACTTTAGGAAACCAACAAAAACAAAACCCCAAAACAAAATAAAATCTATAAAACAACGAAGTAAGAAAAAGGTTAACTAAGCACATATGGTGCACCACACTTCATCAGTTTATGACACCCGGATTGATAACTTATGTAGAGCAATTTAAGACGTTAAATTGACTAGACAATGCTCAAGCATTTGTGACAGATTTGATGAACCCTAGACGGGATAGTCTCTAGTAGGCCAGGTTGTTGATAAAGTTGATTCAAATATTGTTATATGGACAATGGAAAATGATGGCTCTTGAATTTTGGGAGATGATCACCTCTCATTGAAGATAATTATTTCTTGACTTATGATGCTCCTTGATGTATTTACTTTTGTTTAGACTTATTGATATGCTTATTGTTTTGATCATTAATTATACTTCCTATTTGGATGTTTCTAACCTCCTTGATGATATTTAATAAGAGGATCATTTGAGATGCAGGAAAGAAAAGCTAGAGCTGGAAAAGGTAAAGAGGTGCTTGAAGAAAATATGACTTACTACAAGATGCCTATGTTAAATGAAATGGTGCACATGTATTTGAATACTACAAGGTATGGATGGTATATTATTTCAATGTTATGTTTCAACTTAATATTAGCAAGCCCTAAGGTATGATCAGAATGTCTCTTTCTCAAATGGTTCATGCATGCATATGAAAGTGATTTGAATTCATGGTTCTTATGATGAAATGGTACACCTAGTATTGAACATTTTGATCATGATGAACTTCTTAAATTCTATAAGGCTACTTAATGTTGATCTGTGATATATTGGTATACTTGATGTTTGGCTAACATATATCATTTTTTATACCTTTATCCTAAATAAGGTTAGCACCTTGATTCTAGTAGACAATAACTTGACAATACTTGTTTGTGAAAAGCTTGGCCGCCATGATGATAGAAGTATAACAATGAGATTGATATTCAGGATATTTTATTAACCATGGTTATGTTTTGATTATGGCATATGGTAAAATTGAATTCCCTAACTTAATGGATTGAGTTATGTGACAAATAAGTAATGCTTGTGATCATGATTCTTGAAGTCTACTCCTATTAGTTCTTTGACTCTAACCATTGATGACAGATTGATTTCATGATGAAGTAACTGATGATAACTTAATATAACCATGATAAATATATGATATGGTCTAAATTTATGATCTAATTGATTTGTTAATGCATGACAACATTATAGACAGGTTTATGGCATGAATGAAGATGAATGGACTAGATTCCCATTTAGAGGAAGAACCTCTCCATAATATCCATTCTCCTATTGTCATTTGCATTATATACTCTTTACTGTTTAATTATGATTTATGGGCATGAATAGGAAAATATCTGACATTCTTGATCTGCAACAAAGTTCTAATCTGGAGTGAGATATTTTTCTCTTAATCTAAGTCGTAAACACACAAAAGAAAGCCTACAAGTGTGATCGTAGCCTCCCAGTCACACGCAAGCAAGCTCAAGCGTACGACCAAGGAATTAAGGCAACTTTGAGTTATGGTTTGGCTGTTGGAAAGCCACATTCGTTCACATAACACCTTAAAGGGTGCGAATTGTTGGGTTGTGTTATATTCTTTCCACGTAGTTAACAAGGGGTTTGAGGTGTACCCGTAACCCCACTTTATGGGGTCCGGGGTAGTGCCCTGGAAAATTTTGGTTTTGGACCCTATGTTAGGTTGGGCGGACCCACCTATGAATTTGTGCATGATTTTCGCAAATGTTTTTTGGACGCGATGGTTTTCGGTCCATGTTATTGGATGCTTCGGCATGTATAAATATGTATTATAACATTGAAAGGAACATAATGAAAAATTAAGCTGGTAGTCCCGGTTTTGGGATCCAGGGGAAAATCTCTGTGTATATGTGTTTTATGTGTTATGCTCTCGCATTGTTTATTTTATGTGTTTTAGAATTCGTATGCAGGTAATTTCTCTACGGGGTTAAAACCTACATTTGGTATCGAAGTAGATTAAGCTTCAAGGGGACGCCTTTGTTGCTGAGGGGTTTCGCTCGGGCCTGTGGTAGACCCTGTTCAGTGGGAGATCTACAAGATCGATTCTAGTGGTGAAAGAAGATGGTAAGCAGTGGAAAGATAGAGATCGATAAATTTAATGGTCAGAGTTTTGAGTTGTGGAAACTCAAGATGGAGGATCTGTTGGTGGATAAGATCAGTGGATTGCAGTAGATCCAGGTACTAAACCAACGGGAGTGTTTGATGAAGAATGGAAAAAGTTGGATCGGAAGGCAAAGAGCACAATACGATTGTGTGTCTCAGATTCAGTATCGCTAAATGTATCAGGGGAAGCTACAGCAACGACTTTGTGGGACAAGTTAGGGAATTTGTACCAATATAAGTCTCTGGTGAATAAACTGTTCCTGCGGAACAAGCTGCATAACCTGAGGATGAAAGATGGAGACTCGATGACAGAGCATCTGAATGCATTTAGTACTGTGGTAAGTCAGTTAGCATCTGTTGCTATTAAAATTTCAGATGAAGATAAGTGCATCAATTTGTTGTGTTCTCTACCAGATTCATGGAATAGTCTGGTTATTGCAATAGATAGCAATGCAACTGCCATGCAGTTTGATGAAATAGTCTCAGCCTTGCTGACGGAGGAGATGAGACGGAAAAATATGGAGAGCCAAAATGGTGATGCCTTCTCTGTACGAGGACGGTCCCAAAACAGAAACAAAAATAAGTCATCGAGTGGGAGATCTAAATCTAGAGGGAGATCTAAATCTCCAAGAAAACCTGTAAAGGTGGTGTGCTAGAAATGCGGAAAGGAAGGCCACTTCAAAAGGTACTATAAATCTAAAGCTCCTTACAAAGGGAAAGGATCTGATGAATCTCCTTCTGTAGAGGTGAAAAACACCTCAGATGAAGGTGGGGATGTGTACTTGGCTTCTTCAAGTACACATGTAGATCATGAGGCATGGTTGATTGACTCAGGTGCATCCTTTCACTTCACTCCCCATAGAGAGTGGTTCTGTGAGTATGAGAAATATGATGGTGGTGATGTCTTCTTGGGGGATGACAGGAAGGCTAGAATCATTGGTCATGGAAAAGTAAAGTTGAAGCTGCAAGGTGGAAGGGTTAGAACACTTTTGGGTGTTCTGCATATTCCTGCATTAGCCAGAAATCTGATTTCTGTTAGTAAGCTAGATGATGCAGGTGTAAAAACAGTGTTCGAGAAGGATACTTGCAAGATGGTTTGAGGAGCACTAGTATTGATGCAGGGAGTTCGGATTGGAACTATGTACAAGCTGCAAGGTAGCACTGTTGTTGATGGGTGCAATAGTTCCATGGTTCCTGAAAGTGGAGCAGAAAATCTAGTGGTCTCTGGCGAAAAGACCATGCTCTGGCATCAAAAGCTTGGACATATTGGAGAGAAGGGCCTTCAAATACTTCATGGTAAAGGTATGGTAGAAGGTATGAGTAATATCTCTCTGGATTTTGATTTCTGTGAAAATTGTGTATATGGGAAGCAGAATCGGGTGAGTTTACCCTCTGGTAGTAAGAGGGCGAAACAAATATTAGAACTTGTGCACAGTGATGTGTTTGGACCTGTGAAGGTTCCATCACTAGGTAAGTCTATGTACTATGTATCATTTATAGATGACTTCTCAAGGAATACATGGATATATTTCCTTAAGAAGAAATCTGAAGCCTTTGACAGGTTTAAAGAATTCAAGGCTCTCGTGGAAAATCAGACAGAGAAGAAGATAAAGGTGTTGAGGACGGATAATGGTGGAGAGTTTTGTAGCAAGGAATTTGAAGAATTCTATAAGTAGTATGGTATAGCACGACAGAAGACTACTCCATATACACCTCAGCAAAATGGAGTTGCAGAAAGAATGAAACGTTGATGGAAAGGGCAAGAAGTATGCTCAGTGGTGTTGGGTTAGGACAAGAATTATGGGCAGAGGCGGTGGATATCGCATGTTACCTGGCCAACAGGTCACCTTCATCAGTGTTGGAGGATAAGACTCCACAAGAGGTATGGACTGGTAAGAAACCCTCTCTTTCACATCTGAGGGTATTTGGATGTGATTCATATGTACATGTTCCAAAGGAGAAACGAACCAAGTTGGATAGTAAATCTGAAAAGTGCATCTTTATTGGGTATAAGGATGGTTTAAAAGGTTATAAGCTTTGGAAGCCAATCACACGGAAGTTTGTGTACAGTCAATATGTGGTGTTCAGAGAGGTAAAAGATGTTATTAAACACGAAGTCCAACCAAAGGAACCTGAGAAGATAGAGTTTGAGCTAAAGGAGGGAGAATCGGACTCTACAGCAGAGGAGGAATCAAAAGATGAAGAGACACAAACTCCGGCTGTGAGAAGATTAGTTCGAGAAAGAAGGCAGCCAGAAAGGTATAGTCCATCTGCTTTCTATTCAAATTTTGCTTTGTCTGTTACTGATGATGATCCCATAATTTTGAAGGAAGCAGTGGATTCAGAGGATGGAAAACTCTAGAAAGAGACCATGGTTGATGAAATGGCATCTTTGCACAAAAATGAGGCTTGGGATTTGGTGGAGTTGCCGGCTAGAAGGAAACCCATAGGTAGCAAATGGGTGTTCAAGAAAAAGACAAATGCAGAAGGAAAGGTGGAGAAATACAAAGCTCGGTTGGTAGCAAAAGGTTATTCCTAGGTGCTGGGAATTGATTTTGGTGATATTTTTTCTCCTGTTGCCAAGGTAACTTCTATTAGATTGCTTTTATCTGTTGCTGCTGCTTTTGATTTTGAGGTAGAACAGATGGATGTGAAGATAGCATTTCTTCACGGGGATCTGGAAGATGAAATATACATGAAGCAACCTGAAGGCTTTGCGGTGAAGGGTAAGAAAGAACTGGTATGCAAGTTAAAGAAGTCTATGTATGGATTAAAACAATCACCAAGGATGTGGTATCAGAAATGTAGAAATTTGAATAATATAACACTTATTCACAGAGATTATCCTGATTATACACTATTTTTGGAATGCATGCATAATACATAACCTCCTCTACCATTGATCTTCAATTTGCGGAATTAAAAAAACAATCACATGCGCACATTGAAACATCAATCACACATATCAACACAGTATGTAATGGGGAAAGCATACAGCTGAAAACCCCCAACTATTTGTATATTATAATGATAGAGAACATGTAACAATACATAGTACAATACTCCTCACAAGTACTCAGTACTATCTCCACATGCTACACACAAACTAGCTCAGATCTGAACAAGTCACGGGTTCAAATCTTCTCCATTGTTTGCCTGCCTCTACTGCGCAATCCAAGTTGAGAATAGATCAAATCCAAGTTCGAATTCCCTTGGCTTGTGCTGCGCAATCCTCATTGGCAATCTCAATCAATGATTGAGCAAATCTCATACATAGCTATAGTCACAACTGATAGTAGTCTCACCCTTTCACCCACCTCTAACACTTGTCTCCACTGAACTGTCTGTGCACTGAGTTAACTGATGTATTCTTTAGTTGATTTATGAGTTAATAATTAGTGAATTAATTAATAATTAATTCACATCACTCATCACTAGTGTATTTGGTAGTTAGACTAAATACAAATAGTTCAACTAAGTCAAACTGAACACAACTCCATCAACTCATCAATCAACTCCACCAAACTCAATCACTTGAGTTCTAACTAAATTCCATCATGCAATAGCTCAACTAACCCATAGGAAAAGCATATTTTCTTCTGACAGTTGCATGTGCCACATCCGTAGCTCGAACTAAAGTGTTGCAAGAGGATAAGATAATGTTTATAGTCCAAATATTATTAAGAGCTAATAATATTTGACTGTTCTATTTTTTGACTAGCAGTCTAAAAATAGACTCCGCCCATATGTCTAAAAATAGAGGTCCATCTATTTTCACCAACATGACCAATCATCCATAAATAGCATCCTGCAACTCATAGACCATGATCCATATGTCTAAAAATAGACATAGTCTAAAAATAGACTTTGCGCCAAAAATAGCCTGCGGGCCCACTTAGTGAAAGCGACTTCTTTTCACTAAGCTCCATCATCTTGTTGAATTTTCAACACTCCCTCTCAACAAGATATGGATTATCTGCAACCCCTATCCTACCTCTGTGGTATTCGAATTTTCTCCTGGTGAGCGCCTTTGTCAAGATATCAGCATCCTGATCCTCCATGGGAATGTATGAAAGTAACATGATTCTCCGCTGCACACAATCTCTTATATGATGGTACCTGATGTCGATGTGCTTGGATCTATCATGAAATACTGGATTAGCTGAGAGTTTAATGCAACTCTAGTTATCACAATAAATCACAGTAGGTTCCAAGTGTGACCCGAACAACCCGACCAGGATCTTCCTCATCCATATAGCCTCGCATGCAGCCAAACTTGTTGCCATATACTCGGCCTCTGCTAAACTGAGTGCCACGGATCTCTGCTTCCTACTGTACCAAGAAACTGTTGTCGACCCGATACTGAAGATCCCTCCAGATGTTCTCTTTCTGTCCGTTGGGATCCATGCCCAATCTGCATCCGTGAAGCCACATAGCTTCACCTCATCCTCCTGTCTGTACCACAATCCATATCTTGATGTGCCTCTGAGATAACGCAATACATGCTTGCCTTCCTTCCAGAAGAGCTTGGTTGACTTAACCATAGCTTGTGAAAGTTGGTTAATAGCATAGCATATATTGAGCCGTGTATTGACCAGATACATAAGCGACCCCACAAACTATCGATAAACAGTGGCATCCACTACCTCTGCTGAAGTAGCATCCTCCTTCCTCCAACCTCCAGGAAGAGGAGTATCAATAGGCTTACAGCCATGCATGCTGAACTTCTCCAGTATCTCCCGGGCATACTTACCCTGAGAAACAAATAGTCCATCACTGCGCTACGAAATTTCCAATCCCAGGAAATAATGAAGGAGGCCCAAGTCCTTCATCTCAAACTCTCTAGCAAGATCCTCCTTGCATGAAAGTATCAACAGCTCATCTCCCGTCAAAATCAAATCATCTACATAAAGTACAATGATCAGCAACTTACCCTCCACCACAATCTGGTATAGGTTAGGATCCGCCTCACTCTTGGAGAATCCAAGTCCGTGAAATAACTGTCTATCTATGTGTACCAAGCACAAGGTGCTTGTTTCAACCCATACAACGCTCTCTTGAGCCTGCACACATGTGACTCACTATTGAATATCTCAAAACCTTCGGGCTACTCTATGTACACCTCCTCCTCAATGAATCCGTTGAGGAACGCAGTCTTGACATCCATCTGATGGACGTGCCACCCCATCTGTGCTGAGAGAGCAAGAATCGTCCGTATGGAAGAATACCTTCCGACATGTGCAAAGGTCTCCTCATAATTGATCCCCTCTATTTGTAAGAAGCCTCGGGCAACAAATCTTGCCTTGTACTTCTCCACACTCTCGCCAGCTGCCTGCTTCACTTTGTAGATCCATCTCGAACCCACCACTGATTTCCCCTCTGGTCTTGAGACAATCTCCCATGCACTGTTTCTGACAATCGAATCATACTCTTCCACCATGGCATTTACCCATGCGGGATCCTCCACAGCTTCCTTGAATGAGGATGGCTCAGTCATGACACATTTGCTCACAAGAGCCATGTATCCAGTGTACCGATCAGGTGACTGTCTCTGTCTGCGCTGTGATGTAGGTGGTCCTACAACCTTCTCTG
Source organism: Pinus tabuliformis (assembly GCA_031772625.1). Taxonomy (NCBI): domain Eukaryota; kingdom Viridiplantae; phylum Streptophyta; class Pinopsida; order Pinales; family Pinaceae; genus Pinus; species Pinus tabuliformis. Next base: position 1,492,484,113 of record CM062804.1, on the reverse strand, counting down.
CATCTTGAGCCAGTCGCTCAGCTTCTGTAGTGCGCTTTCGCCCTCTAATGGTTGACACTACATGAGTGGTCTCTTCCACTCCATGAACTTCATCTTGTGGCTGATCCACATCCTGAAGCTCATCCTTAGGAACTAATAGCTCCTCATCTGCATGCAAGTGTGGCTCCCTCTCAAGCAAACACTTCATGGCTTTCTCCTCTTGAAATTTGATATCTCGTCGCACAACAGTCTTGCGACTGTCTGGAAAATACACACGATAGTTGTGGGGCGTATCAGTGTACCCCACAAATATCCCAACCTCTGCGGTTGGCTCCAGCTTCTTCCTGGCATCCTTCGTCACATGCATGTAAACAGGAGAACCAAAAATCCTCAAATGGGAAATATCAGGCCTCTTACCAGAATAAGCCTCCTCGGGTGTACTCATGCCAAGTATCTTGTGAGGATAACGGTTCTGCACATATACTACAGTATTGCATGCCTCCGCCCACAAGTGAAGGGGTAGGCCCTGATCATGCAACATCGCCTGTGAAGAACCCACTATCATTCTATTCTTCTTCTCAGCAACCCCATTCTGTTGTGGGTTATGGGGAGCTATGAGCTCTCTTCGAATCCCTTCTGCACTGCAGAAGTCCTTTAACTCGCCAGAGATGAATTCACCACGATTGTCGCTCCTAAGAGCCTTCACCTTCTTCCCCAATTCCTTCTCGACCAGTGCTTTGAACTCATATAACTTTGAGTATGTCTCGCTCTTCTTCTGCATGAAGAAGATCCAGCACTTTCAAGAGAAATCATCAACAAAGATCACATAGTACTTGTGCTTTGTTGTCGAAGCTACTGAGAAAGGTCCACACACGTCTGTGTGAATTCTCTCAAGGATCATCGTGGCGCGACTATCCTTCTCGTGAAAGGTGGCTTTCACAAATTTTCCCAAAGTACACCCCTTGCACTGATCTAACTGCGCAAGAGTGCCTTTAGGAAGCCCAGTAGAAATCTGTTGCAGTATCTTTAAGGCTCCATGGTGAAGGTGGCCCAATCTCCATTGCCACAACTCGCCATCATCCCAGCTCACCAATCCTTCTACCTTGCATGCCATTATTGCGCAGCCATCTACATGCAATTGATAAAGGTTCTTGACTCGAACCCCTATCTTCTGGGTTTCTCTAGTTGTCTTACTGTGCAGGAAAGCCTTTCCCTCGCTGAAGACAACATCATATCCCTTGTCTTCTAACATCGCCACAGAGATAAGATTCTTATTCAATCCTGGAACATGCATCACTTCCTTCAATACGAAGGGTTTACCAGACTCCCTCTCAAAGGAAATGGTACCGATACCGATTGCACTGTATCTACCATCATCGCCCATCTCGATGTGCACTCCAAGATCTTTCTCATCCAGATCAGAAAACAAATCTCGATCTCCTGTCATGTGAAAAGACGCACCACTGTCCAAGAACCATACCGATCCCATCACACTTGATACCAAGCATGCGATCAACAAAAAATCTAGCTCATACTACGAGGCTAAGGCCTCTCCCACTGCAGATCCAGCAACTTGCTTATTTTTCTTCTTCTGCGGACAATTTGTGGCATAATGTCTGTGCTGGTGACAGTGAAAGCACTTCACCTTGGACATGTCCTGCTTCTTGCCTTTCGCACCGGAATGAGAAGCTTTCTTGTTCTTCCCCTTCTTTTCTTTGGCAGTGAAAGTATAATTTTCTTCATCATATGCCTTTGATGAAGATCCGTCCCTGGTATTCCGCCTGATCTCCTCTTGCACAAGATTAGACCAAAGTCTCTCCCATCCTGGCAATTTCTCCCGACCATTAATAGAGTCCTGATAGGAATGCCAACTCTTCGGAAGACCAAGGAGACCCAAGCTCACCAAATCCTCATCATCAACAGTCACCCCCACACTTCCCAGCTCATCCCGGCATTGGGTGAACTTCGTGAGATACTTGGGCATACTGTCTCCTTTCTCACAGTTAATGTTTCTGAGTTTATCCTTGAGAGCCATCTTCCTGTGGTCACTCTTGCTTTGGAATAAATCTGTCAATGCTTTCCACATCAAGTATGGAGAAGCCTTTCCATGCAGGCTGGATACAATGTGATCCTTCACGCCCTCCAACAGAATCCTTCGACACTTTGTTGTCTTCTTTTGCCAAGCCTCAACTTGAGCAGCATCAGTAGGCTTTGGGACTTCAAAATCTATGAACTCCTTCAACCCATTGTCATCTAACACCGCCTCCATCTTGTCTTTCCATGCAATATAATTTGAGCTGCATTCAAGGGCATACTCCAATCGCAATCTGTTGAAGGACATTTCAACTTTGACACCAAGAAAACACTACTACAAATTCGAATTCCAGCAGCTCAAAACTCAACCGCTTCTGATCTAAAATTCGTGAGAACAAATTATTTCTCGTACAGAGATTGACTGTATGGGCATTTACCGGATATCTCACCTTCCAAAAGAAGGATGAATCCAGAGGCTACTTGGCCCGATTACATACTCTGCCTAAAGAAATAAAATGTAATCACTTTCTAAATAATAGATCTAATGATCAACTTCGCTCCAATACCATGTAGAAATTTGAATAATATAACACTTATTCACAGAGATTATCTTGATTATACACTATTTGCGGAATGCATGCATAATACATAACCTCCTCTACCATTGATCATCAATTTGCGGAATTAAAAAAACAATCGCATGCACACATTGAAACATCAATCACACATATCAACACAGTATGTAATGGGGAAAGCATACAGCTGAAAACTCCCAACTATCTATATATTATAATGATAGAGAACATGTAGCAATACATAGTACAATACTCCTCACAAGTACTCAGTACTATCTCCACATGCTACACACAAACTAGCTCAGATCTGAACAAGTCACGGGTTCAAATCTCCTCCACTGTTTGCCTGCCTCTACTGTGCAATCCAAGTTGAGAATAGATCAGATCCAAGTTCGAATTCCCTTGGCTTGTGCTGTGCAATCCTCATTGGAAATCTCAATCAATGATTGTGCAAATCTCATGCATAGTTATAGTCACAACTGATAGTAGTCTCACCCTTTCACCCACCTCTAACACTTGTCTCCAGTGAATTGTCCATGCACTGAGTTAACTGATGTATTCTTTAGTTGATTTATGAGTTAATAATTAGTGAATTAATTAATAATTAATTCACATCACTCATCACTAGTGTATTTGGCAGTTAGACTAAATACAACTAGTTCAACTAAGTCAAACTCAACACAACTCCATCAACTCCTCAATCAACTCCACCAAACTCAATCACTTGAGTTCTAACTGAAGTCCATCATGCAATAGCTCAACTAACCCATAGGAAAAGCGTATTTCCTTCTTATAGTTGCATGTGCCACATCCGTAGCTCAAACTGAAGTGCTACAAGAGGATAAGATAATGTTTATAGTCCAAATATTATTAAGAGCTAATAATATTCGACTGTTCTATTTTTTTCACTGGCAGTCTAAAAATAGACTCCGCCCATATGTCTAAAAATAGATGTCCATCTATTTTCACCAACATGACCAATCATCCATAAATAGCATCCTGCAACTCATAGACCATCATGATCCATATGTCTAAAAATAGACTTTGCGCCAAAAATAGCCTGCGGGCCCACTTAGTGAAGGCGACTTCTTTTCACTAAGCTCCATCATCTTGTTGAATTTTCAACAAGAAATTTGATACATTTATATAGGGACTTGGCTTCACCAAAACAAAGCAGATCACTGTGTGTATTTTAAATTAATTGGTGACCATGTTATTTATCTGGTCTTGTATGTGGATGATATGTCGCTGGTTGGAAATGACAAAGAAATTATCCAGGATTTGAAGACCCAATTGTCCTCCAAATTCAACATGAAAGATCTTGGCGTTGCAAACTATATTTTGGGCATGGAAATTAAAAGAGATTGGGCAAAGAGGAAGCTCTGATTAAACCAGAGGAAGTATGTCGAGACAATACTGCAGAGGTTTAACATGCAGGATAGTAAACCGGTGAAGGTTACTATTCCTATAGGTGTGAGGTTATCTGTTAAACAGTGTCCCAAGACACAAGAAGAGGAAGAGGACATGTCTCGTGTTCCATATGCAAGTGCAGTCGGTAGCCTGATGTATGCAATGGTCTGTACTAGACCAGACATTGCACATGTAGTGGGAGTATTGAGCAGGTTTATGTCAAAACTAGGAAAGGAGCATTGGACAGCAGTGAAGCGGGTTTTCAGGTATTTGCGTGGCACTAGTGATTATGATTTGTGCTACCAAGGAAGACCAGGATTGGATAGAGTGTTGGATATTCGTGGCTTTTTTGATGTAGACTGGGCTGGAGATCTGGATTAGAGAAGATCTACAAGTGGGTATGTGTTTAACATATTTGGAGGCGCAGTCAATTGGATGAGTAAGAAAAAATATGTAGCGGCACTATCAACTACAGGGGCAAAATACATGGCAGCCACTCATGCAAGCAAGGAAGTAGTTTGGTTGTAGAGTTTGTGTTCAAATATGGGGTTAGTACAGGAAGCTATAAGGATAGAATGTGAGAGACAAAGTGCAATTTTCTTTGCAAAGAACCCTGCATATCATTCAAAGACAAAGCACATTGATGCTCAGTATCACTTTGTGAGGGATATGATAGAGGACAAAAAGGTGTTGCTGGTAAAGGTGGACACTTTTAAGAATACTACAGATGCATTGACAAAATCTGTGAGCTCTGAGAAGTTCTCTTGGTGTAGAGAGACAATGGGCATTTCAGGGCTGGACAAATGACTAAGCTCTCTTGTGGCCCCCTGTGGAAAGAAAACAACAAGTGGGAGAATGTTGGGTTGTGTTATATTATTTCCACATAGTTAACAGGGGGTTTGAGGTGTACTCATAACCCAACTTTATGGGGTCTAGGGCAGCGTCGCGAAAAATTTTGGTTTTGGACCCTATGTTAGGTTGGGCGGACCCACCTATGGTTTTGTGCATGATTTTCGCACATGTTTTTTGGACGCAATGGTTTTCAGTCCATGGTATTGGACACGATGGTTTTTGGTCCATGGTATTGGATGCTTCGGCATGTATAAATATGTATTATAACATTGAAAGGAACATAATGCAAAATCAAACTGGTAGTCCGGGTTTTGGGATCCGGGGGAAAATCTCTGTGTATATGTGTTTTATGTGTTATGCTCTCGCATTGTTTATGTTATGTGTTTTAGAATTCGTATGCAGGTAATTTATGTACGGGGTTAAAACCTACACGAATATTCCTGAAGGACATAAAATTGAATTTTTGTGCATGAAATCAGATGTTCATCTGAAGGATATCAGTACTACAGATGTGGAGCAGATAACAGAAAGATTTTTTAGAAGGAAAGTTCGAATGTTTGCTATAATATGAATATATATACTGAACTTGTGTTTGCAAGTGACTGGGACATGCATATAGATATGTCATTATGTTTGAAGTTTGTGATACAAGAGTTTTACATGATTTGGTTGATTGATACAGATGAGCATTGTTTGGATTTTTGGCATGATGCTTGATAATGACTTAAGAACTTTGACTTGATATGTTCTAGACTATATATTTCACTATGATAACGAATATGGTATTTGACCAATGATTTGATGTGATGACTGATTTATTTGCCTTGATGAAAATGATGTGGATATAGTGACCTTCAATGACAAATATTAGTATTCAATAATGGTTTTGTATTTGCCTCCTTGTTCCTCGCACAATGGTTGAAGTACTGATAGTTGTGATTCAATATGAATCTATCTCAGAATGAATGGATGGAACCTGCATGAATTATTCTTGGTGTATGCATTTTCATCTAGTGACTTATATTATGGTCATGAGGATGGCTTGATGAAATTTGGATTGATATTTCTTATGAAAACTTGTTGGCATGATGATAGAGAAATTCATGACTTGATGAGAGCTCTACTTATCACCTTGTCTAAAGAATTTGATACTGTCATGACTTTGATATTAGTTTTGATCTAGCTTCTAAACTTTGATGAGTTGACTTAGTTGATTTAATTGTACAACATTGATTTATGTGAGGTTGAGCATATTTGTTTGAAAAAGTGTTATGTTTGCAGAGAACTTTGAATGAAGCTAGCTCCCCGATCCATATATATTTGCATTGACTTTTATCTGGTGAAGTCGAGAATATCAATTCTCTACTTCAAGAAGTGTTCCAAGGTATGACTTTGATTATGGTTTTGGTTTTATATATTGATGGCCTAATATTGACAAGTAATGAGCCTTTGATGATCTAAGTAAGAGGGAGATGGCTTATGAAGCTCGAAATGAATAATCATGGCATGAATTCTGAAGATGAGAAAAGAAAATCTATATTGCGAAGCTATTGAATAAATGGAAATGCAAATCCTTAGACACTCCGATTAAATTTCAAGAAGTTGTGAAGAGATATTGTTGAACTCAACTTGGCAACCGACAGTTGATTGAAGCATTGATTTTGGATTTCAGACTTCTGTGGTTAATTTTTGTTGAATGAAATTTCGAAATGTCCATAGTAGTAATCATAATTTGTTGACATTTCGAATCCCAAAGGGGATCCATCATCAGGACTATGAATGAATGATAGAAGAGCCAAAGTGGAAGATGAATAAAGTGTAAAATAAAGCGTTGATGTTCCATTTTGAACACTTGTTCATATATATATGATGTGCATAGAACTATTGACGGTGTTGGAAATTCATCAACCAAGGGGTCTCTTGGATGTGAATTCCCAATTATCGCTCACACCATTTGGAGTAGGAGCCCCATCCATAATATTGGTCTGGTTTCCATTTATCTTAGAGATATGCCTTGGCTCTAACTGTCAGTAAGAGGAAAGAGTGAACATGATCTTTCGAAAAGAAAGGTAGTATGCCTGGTGAGTGATCAATCCCATGTGTTTCAAAGTTATTTCTCTATGGAGAGGAGAAGAAGTGAGCCTCTAAGAGAGAGGTAGTAGTACCACCCTAGTAGAGACACACATGAACAAGAAGGATCCGTACAACTTCAAGAGGAATATTCCATAGATATGTGACAGTCATTGAAACCAATATAACAAGGAAGATCTATCTAATATCCAGTGGAATAGTCCACGAATATGCGATAGTGATAATAGCAATTACATCACATTCTCAATATGATAAGTACCAAAATAATTGAAATAGTTCAACTACTTTAGCACAGATGAAATCAAAAAGGAATTACAAACATTCATAGAATAGTCTTACAAATATCCAGATCCATGCATGAAGAAAATCTTGAAGGCTTTTGTTATTAAGTAAAAGTTCCAAGACACATGTATATAATGAACATCACTAGCTCCAATAATGGAGTGTTAGAGCCACTCGTTTCTCATCAAAAGAATTGATTTGTCTCTCTAATGCCTTGCAAGAGGTGCCAAGGTGAAAATTCATTTACTCATACAATGAGGGTGTATATATATCCAAGGGGTCACGCTTCCCCTTCCTTGTGACTCTTTAACAACCCTCATGATTATTTGACTTCCTATGACTTTTCAACTTACATGACTCTTTATAGTTCATGTGTTTCCTTTGGACTTCCACTTTAAAATGCATTTTGAATACCATTTACATTATTCACAATGATGATGTGGCTTATGACAACTCATGACATGACATCGCTAACATGGACAGCTTGATGATGTCATAGTGTCAAGCCATTCTTTTTTATGTGTGCTGAGTGCCTCCTTGAAAATGCTCTTCTTTTCACCTCCGTATGACTTGGTGATAAGGAGTCTTCAATGATCTTAATTCTTGATTTGTGATCACAAACTGATGTCCCTTTTCTCTCTTGTGATTGACCAACTTGCATGTTCAGTTACAAGAGTGTTTTTCTGCATGTTTCCCTCCTTCATCTCTTTCTTCATCATCTCGCCATAACATGGTAGGGTACCTATATCTATAAATCATTCATGAAAATATGACATCATTCTGATAAACCCCTAGTCTAAGATGGTGCACATAAATCCACTGACTAATCCAGCCATGTGACAGGTTGGAAAAGAGGCTCGATAACTGCACAATTTCACAATCAGGTAGTCAGGGGTGAAGATTGAGCCTTGAGACTACACAATATGTAGTTCAGGCTGGGCTAAGGAAGAAAATTGCGTAATCTGGGAGCTCAAGAGGACAGGTTGAGGGGATAGGCACTAGATCAGCCAATTGCATAGTTCTGGAGGACATATGAGCCCAGGTGACTATGAAATTGCACATTTTAAGAGCTCAGGGCTAAGTCTTGAGCCTTGAGACTATGCAATTCTCATTTCATGCTAGACTAAGGGAGAAAACTATGCAGTTCTTGGAGCAAATAAGGCAGGCTGAGGGGATGGACATTGAGTGAACACACGGCGTAGTTCCAAGAGAAAAGGGAGGTTTGGAAATTGTGAAATTGCGCATTTCAGAGGCTCAGGAATGAGATTTAGGCTTATGATTGTGTATTGTGTAGTTAGGGCCATGCTAAGAGAAAGGATTGTGCAATTCTAGAGGCAAAGGTCAGAGATTGAGCACACAAACTACGCAATGCAATAGTCCCGGGAGGTAGGAACTACGCATTGCACAGTGCCAAGGGGAAAGTTCACAACTAGAGGAATGAAACTATGCAATACATAGTTTAGGGAGGTTGGGTGAAGCCATGTTGCTTGGTTGGGAAGACTTCTCAGAAATGGCTAAGTGTAAGACCGGTTAGACTGATGTGAACAGTGATAAGACTTCGACTGTGATCTCACACTTAGATTACTTAACAACACAAAAACATAGATCACCTAGGACACATGAGCAATGCATTTACCTCTGTGCAACAACCTTATGACCAGTTACAACAAGTGCGACACTTAAGATCTGCTTTGCGACCATCGTAATGACACTTGTGCGACAGTGCTTAAAAATTTACGAATGAGTGCGACAGATGTTTACATGGATAGAACAACTCATATTCACAAATATAGACCCTTGACACTACCAAAACAGGCTTATACACATTGTTTGATAGCCAATCATGCGAAAAGATGATACTTACCCAACTTGCAAAGGGGAGAAAAATACTTCAAGAAAGTACATGAAATGAGTTTCGGTGTTTGCAAAAACAAAGTGAAATACCAAGGAAGGCTCTGAAATTGAGTATAAGCCAAAATTTTGGAGGGTGTTGTAGCAGCTAGAATGCTTGGAGACACACAGGTAGAATTCCAGCTTCTCCGCCTCAGTTAAATTATTTTTTGCAAGGCGTTGGTTCTTCAGGGAATATTGATTCATCATGCAGATTACTTTGGCCTCCCCACTTACCCCATCAATAAACACAATCCCCTTTATGCCTTCTTAGTTGAACACAACATAAGATTTAGAGATATCACAATGTTTCAAGTTGGGAAGGGTAGCGTAGCTTTCGAGCTTAAGATTTTTAAAGTATAATTTTTCATATCTAGTGTTGTTGCACTACCGACAGGCCTGGACAGTACCCTGTAGAGTCACACAGGAACACAAACATTGCTCCACTGCCAGCAAGCCTGGACAATACCCTAGTGGATTTTCTTTCTTCACCTCTCTGCGCAGGAAACCTTTATCTTCTTTCTCCTTTATTTATTTATTTTAAAGAGGATTTGCATCGGCACTTATTCATTTTTGGGTGGAAGAGGGATCCAAACTTATTGAGAGCATAAGAGGTTGTTCCTCATAGAATCATATAGAGACTTATGATTTAGATTTACTCGTTTATATTTTCCCCTTATCCTATTTTACTGATTGGATAAGCATGAAAACAATGAAACTCAAAACTGATTATAGCCATAACTTTTCCTGAGTAGAAACGGGTTCAAGCTTGACCAAAACTTTCCTTATGGACGCATCATATTTTTCGTCGTATCTTCATCGACCAAATGGTGTAACCAACACAAGGAAGACATATTGGAGGTTAGATAAATGTTGAAGTGTCACAAGACTCTTTAGACTTCAACCACACACATACTAAGAAGCCAAAATAGTTCCAAGCACAAAAATTATTCCCATGATGAAAACAAAAGGAAACAAACAACAAGAAAGAAAAACAAAAGAAACATGAGGAAAGGACGGACAGCACACAACAAGGAAACAAAACCAGAAGACAAGCAAAAGAAGCTAAACCAAAGCATAATTTAAGAGAAAAGTAAGAAAACACAAGAGAGACTAAAGAGAACAACATGGGATGGGTGCAAAAGAAGGAAAACTAAGATGCAACTAATCGTACTCTTAACCTAACAACTAGAAGGTCGAGGTCAAGCATAATGGAATTTCCAATGTAGCCACTATAATCGTTACCGACCTACAACCACAATGATACGATCAATTAAAATAGATATAAAGCTATGTGCAAGAGAAAAGATGAGAGCTTGAATAATCTACACAAAAATTTGAAGTTCTTTCTTGTGGGTAGAAATATGTGTCACAACCACTACTTTCATCCAATTCACATTCTTACCTCTCTGACGAAAAGCATAATCAGACAAACCTCAAAAACTTCTTGTGAATGCACCTTCTTCTATGTCATCCTTCTTAGCAAGCACAAGAAAAGGTAGAAACATGTTTATTGCAATGGAGCTTTCCTTGTGTTAGCGCTTGAAATTTCACCTCAGGCTGAGAAAGGTAAACCTCAAGGCTACATCAAACCATTCAGCCTCGTAGCTAGCCCTACGGGGCAGGAGAAGGCTCTCTCCAGTCAAACTCGGTGGATTTTTCAATAGGATGAGCTGACCAATTAGAAACACTGATATTAGGCTAGTAAACTGATAAGGAGGGTTGATTTAAAGTTTTTTGGGGTTTTTGGTGGCAATTGGAGGGAGTGCAATTCAGGGTGCGGGGATTGAGCTCAGGTTTTGCAGGTGGGTCTTTGGGGCAAGGTAGGAGTTTGTGCTGATGCCTTTAGCTGAGATGGATGATCAAGGAAGAAAAAGAGAAGCTAAAGAGGGCAAACAATGACTTTGAATCCTCTCTAGACAGTGGAAAACATAAACATTAAACAAATTTGAAAGCTGAGCATGGCAAGCATGAATTCAAACTTTATCACTTCATTTGTTTAATAAGCTGCAGTAAAGAAAGAGATGGAACACATAAACACACTTACAATTACAATAAGAGAACACACCATCAACACAAGAGTCCACAAGAATCCCAATGATGTCTGCAAAACCCTGGTCTTCCTTTTCCTCAAATTGCAGAGATACAAGTAAAATACACAATGATAGTTCCTCCCTCAAGAGTCCAACCATGAAAATGAGCAAGAGAAGGCATAATATAGATGATCTAACTCCTTTCCCCACCTCTAGGGGTCGAGCTCAGCTTCCTAGGAGCTGTTTCAACTAATTCTAAACTGAGCACTAGATAATAGGCAGTCAAAACAACTTGCCTCTAAAACTTAGGAAACCTATCCATGCATTAAATTTTTACCATTTACATTCAAGAATCTTCAAGAAGTGATCAAGGAGAGTAAAAGCATCATAGAGCCATGAAAATTACACAAAAATCCATCATTTACATGCCCAAAACATTAAACCAAGTGAAAACAGAGTTTTTCTGGCCGAACTGGTCAAAACAGGCAAAATTCCCTGACGGGTCGCGCACATGTGCCTGACGGGTCGCGCACATTGAGAGGCCTGTTTGGGGGCCTTCTCGGTGTCCAAATCAGGTGCAAGATAGCTCATTGGAAAGGTCTGCGAGTCTACTTTCCAACCCCTCAAAACTCAATTCTCCCAAGACAGCTTTCTGCAACTCAAAATAGGGGCAGAAAGTCAAAATTTGCATGTGTTTTGACCTTTTGGAGGCCCAAATCTCCATAAAAACTGAAGTCCATCCACAGGTAGGTGTAACTTTGCATGAAAATTCCAAAAATGCTGAGTTTTCCCCGTTCTGAGTTGCCCCCATGTAGGGTCGCGCACGGGGTGAGACCCGTTAAAAGGCCAAAACCTGTCAATGTCCCTGTTAGCGCTTGAGATTTCACCCTAGGCTGAGGAAGGTAAACCTTCAAGGCAACATCAAACCATTACACCTCGTAGCTAGCCCTACGAGGAAGGAGAAGGCTCTCTCCGGTCAGACTCAAGGTATTTTCTCAATGGGGTGAGCTGACCAATTAGGATCAAAGATATTAGGCTAGTAAATTGATAAGGAGGGTTGATTTAAAGTTTTTGGGGTTTTTGGTGGCAATTGGAGGGAGTGCAATTCAGGGTGTGGGGATTGAGCTCAGTTTTTGCAGGTGGGTCTTTGGGGCAAGGAAGGAGTTTGTGCTGATGCCTTAAGCTGAGATGGATGATCAAGGAAGAAAGAGAGGGAGCTAAAGAGGGCAAACAATGACTTTGAATCTTCTTTAGACAGTGGAAAACATAAATATTAAACAAAATTGAAAGCTGAGCATGGCATGCATGAATTCAAACTTTATCACTTCTTTTGTTTAATTAGCAGCAACAGAATAAGAGATGGAACACATAAACACACTTACAATGACAAGTAGGAAACACACCATCAACACAATAATCCACAAGAATCCACAATGATGTCTGCAAAACCCTGGCCTTCCTTTTCCTCAAATTGCAGAGATACAAGTAAAATATACAATAGAGCTTCTCCCTCAAGAGTCCAACCATGAAAATGAGCAAGAGAAGGCATAATATAGATCATCTAACTCCTTTCCCCACCTCTAGGGGTCGAGCTCAGCTTCCTAGGAGTAGTTTGAACTAATTCTAAACTGAGCACTAGATAATAGGCAGTCAAAACAACTTGCCTCTAAAACTTAGGTAACCCATCCATGCATTTAATATTCACTATTTACATCAAGGAAACTTCTAGAAGTGTTAAAGGAGAGTAAATGTATCCATGTGCCATGAAAATTATCCAAAAATCCATTATTTACAAGCATTAAAAGTCAACCATAGTAAAAACTGAGTTTTGCAGGCCGAAATGGTCAAACTGGCAAAATTTCCCTCAGTGGTCGCGCCCCTGCCTTGGAGTGGTCACGCGCATTGGCAGCTGTGTTTGAGGGCCTTCCTGGTGTCAAAATCAAGTGCAAGATAGCTCATTGGAAAGGTCTGTGAGTCTACTTTCCAACACAACTGGAATTTCTGAATTTGGAGTTGTTTTGACCCCTCAAAAATCATTTATCCCAAGACAGCTTTCTGCAACTCAAAAAAGGGGCAGAAAGTCAAAATTTGCATGTATTTTGAGCTTTTGGAGGCCCAAATCTCCATAAAAATTTGACCCCATGCATAGGCAAGTGTATTTTTGCATGAAAATTCCAAAAATGCAAAGTTTTTCTCATTCTGAGCTGTCCCCACGAGTGGTCGCGCGCGGGGTGAGACCACTCCAACGGCGAAAACCTGTAAAATTGCACAAAAATTCACAAATGACAAAATTATCTCCAAATTTCTTGAAATTTGGGCTGGGAGTCCCCAATCAAGTACCATGCTCAGTCAAAGAGGCTTTGGCCAAAATTTGGAGTGGATCGGGCGTTTTCGTTCGTTTTTGTGCTTTGGCCAACCATCCTTGGAGCACCTTCGTTCTCGCCGGTATTTTTGACATTTATCTCAAACCATGACACCTGTGTAAAAAGTGAAAGAGGTTTTTCTTCCTTGTCATGTTTTGGACAAAAACCTCTCTCAGTTTTGCAAAATTCATCTTTGATTGCTCAGAAACAGCTTTTGAGTGAAACTTGTCCCGATGTGTGAAACAAGGGATTTTGTCGAAATGGAGCGAAATGAAGGGGATAGAGGGCTTCTAAATTCTTGGGGAAATTTTTGGGAGTGGGGAGGGATGTTAGGAAGCAGGGGAAAGTGGAATCTCAGAGATTGAGTGAGGGGAAGGGGTCGAAAAGGACAAAACACAGGTCAAACCTAGAAAATTGCCAGGTTGTAGCTAGAAACTAGGGTTTGTGGAAAAATGAGGAATTTGGTGGATCTGAGTGTTGGGAAGTGTTTGATAAGGTATTTTAAGGATAGGGGAGGGTGTATGAACATCAGGAAACAAGTTTTTCCGGTGACTTGACCATCCAAGAGAAATTGGCTTCAAAACCCTAGGAGAGGGAAATGACCTTGCCTGGGCGCAACATGAAGCATGAATAAGGTGTAAAATGACTCATTAGACACTGACATGATAATGACAACCCTCTGAATGATGATAGGCTCAGCTGAATAATGACATGGACTGACATTTGGGCAAACCCTAGACCTAATGCCTAGTGACCAAATTTTGGCTTGAAGACTCACTGAAATGACAAAATTTGACCTTGACACTCTGAGACCACTTTGTAAGAGCATATTTGATCACTGGAGGAAGGCTGGAAACACTGACACTAACAGCCCCAAAAATGCCAAAAATGTCTCAAAACTTTCAAAATTTCTTGTGCTAGCTGCTAGGAAGAGGCTAATGATTATCATGGTGAGTGAGAGAAGCCTCGGCCAAGATACGGAGTGGGTTGGTCTTCTTCTTCCTCTTGTGGGCCTCGGACAACCTTCTTTGGAACATTTTCATCTTCGCCTTGCAAACATGCATCCTCGCCCAATAATGATTCTTCATGTTCCTTAGCAGCCTCTTGTCCTGGTTGGCCTTCTCCAACAGCCTCTCCAAGCGAGCATTCTCCTGAATGAGCAAAGACTCTCGGTCATCAGGCAATGGGTCACCGGGCCTCCTACGGTTCAAAGTTCGATCACTGCGGATCCTCCATAGCTCATCAAGTTCTTTTTCCTATTCTAATTGTTTGTTGCGCTGCTCCAGATAAGTGATGGTCCATTGAGCCATTTGGAGCTTTTGCTGCAACACGAGGTTCTCCTCCTCTCTCTGTCTGATAATCTCATAAAAATCTGAAGAAGGAGAGCGGGCATCAAGGTCAATGAAATCATCATGTGTATCATCGGCTCTCTCATCCTCAACCATGGGCTGCTTGCCCTCCCGCACTGCCTCTACTGATGAAGAATGCGAGGCCCCTTCCACCTGGTGTGGAGATAACACTCGCTGCCCTGAAGATGATGACGAGACCCCTTCCACCTGCTGTGGAGAAAGTACTCGTCGAGCTACTGCAAACAAGGCCCTGTGGCCTCTCTGGTAGGTGACCTGAGGTGAGGAAGCAACATGTCTCGGAACAATGATCTCGGGCTAGTGAAATGGACCTCCCTCCTCATAAATGACCTCTGGCTCCGGCTGTGGCTGTGGTGGCGCTGTGAAGAACTCATGGGAAATGAACTCTTCCCATGGAATGCCCTGCTGACTCAACTGATGGGAAACAATGAGCTGGATGAGACCATAGTGACATAAACTCCTAAACTGCTGGGCTGGGGTCTTCCTCTGTAACATAGGCACCATCCTCTGAATATTCTGGAAGAAGAAAACCGGGATGTTCATCATCCTCACTCGGGTAAAGTGCATCAACAGGCGGATGTGATAAGAGTACACCTGTGAAAACCTGCCCTCACATGTAAAGTAATGCATGATGAGTTTCAAAATCGGAGCATACTCCCTCCGGAGAAATCTGAAAGGAAAGACCC
This sequence comes from Pinus tabuliformis, assembly GCA_031772625.1. Taxonomy (NCBI): domain Eukaryota; kingdom Viridiplantae; phylum Streptophyta; class Pinopsida; order Pinales; family Pinaceae; genus Pinus; species Pinus tabuliformis. The sequence goes on along the minus strand of CM062804.1, from coordinate 1,492,468,551 downwards.
CCAACAAGTGTCTCATGAAGGCTGGCATGACATATGGCTCAAAATGAACAAAATCCAACACTTTGCGCTTGGGCCACACCTCACCCACATTTGGTATCCCGGTAGCCTCTGAAATCACTTCCGGAGACAACACAAAGTTCACTCCTGCCAGAGTGACCTGCCCATCATGAAGGTGCAAAACAAATAAGCGGGCCAACTCCCTGTGGTGCTGGATCTGAGCAAGCTTCTCGCAAAACTGGAAACATGACATATACCGAAATCAATTCACTGCTAAAGGACAGGCCTGCAATTCTGCCAATGAGGTGGGCTCCTCTCTCTTATGATGAGCACCTTTGCCCCCCTACGAGGCCTCTGCTGTACCTCAACCTCTGTAGAAGAAGACTGGGCATCACCTTGCTCATAGGTCTCGGTGGTTGACATGGTGCTTTTGAGCAAAGTGGAGAAAATAGACAAAGTAAACTGCTGCCCTTGCCTGCAAAAATGCTGAATTGTATGCTGTTTTCAAGGGGAAAAAATCATGAAGGAAATGTTAGGGGAGGGGATTTTTTAATAAGGAAAGGGAAACATATGAAAACAGGGAATTTTCAAGGGACAAATCACAAATTGTCAAACATATAATCTCATCTTAATCAGCGGGAAATCATTTGCAAAGAAATGTTTTTATTAGGGGAACATGGATAATAATAACCAAGGGAAATGACATGTATGCTCAACAGGGGGATGGGCCAGCATAGATAACTTGCTCATTTGATTTCTGCCTTTCAATGTACATCATAAGGCACACTCTGTTTTTTCAAAGGGGTTCATGTACATTTGATGCTAGGGGAAAAGGGCTTCATTGACAAGGATATTAGGGGATAGAAGGGAAAACATGGTTTTTGCTTTTTAGGACCACAGCAACATTACTTTTGATCAAATATACATAGCAATATTTCCTTTGCTTTTGTTTATATACACAGCCACATTTTCTTTATTTCTTGTTTTGGCATTTTATCATCATATTGCTTTCTTTTTTGCATAATCATTTTGTTTTTCTTTCATAGCATTTTGTTCTTTTTGCTGTGTGTGTTTTTATATCACAATGGAGGGTATTAGGGTTTTGGGAATGTGTTTAGGGAGGGATAGGGTTTGATACTTGGAAGGAGGAAAATTTCATATTCTTTGCAAATAAGATAAGATAGAGATATATGATGACAATTGTGAAATCAATGGGGAAACATGGAGGGAACATAAATGGGAATTAAAACTTTGAAAAAAAAACACCAAACCCTAGCATTATGCCTACATTGACAAGCAATCACCAAAATCTATTTTCTTTGCATTCTTAGTGATAAAAACATATAAATGAAAGCTCATCATTCACCATTCATCAATTCATCAAGTGTATAGACCCTACCTCGGTCGATTTTGCAACTTAGAGGGCGATTGGACAAAATTTGGGGCAGTTTTGGTGTCAACAGCTTGACGGGTCGCGCAGGGCACCCAACGGGTCGCGCAGGGCACCCAACGGGTCGCGCACAGCCCGACGGGTCGCGCCCGTTACAAATTAACACTGCTGGGAGGCGCCTGACGGGTCGCGCACCGCCCAACAGGTCGCGCACAACCTCTGACGGGTCACGCACCTGAAACTGGTTCAATTTCTCTGCACTTTGCCTCCTTTCGCCTCTTCGCCCTATCACTTCTTCTTGCAAGCTCTTTGGATGCACAATGAGGGTATTGAGAGGGAATTTGACTCTTTATAAGCTCAATTTGAAAAAATTTACTTACCAAACCCACTTTCTAATGTTTTGCCTTGACACTTTCTTTTAACACTGTTTTGAGTTTTCTTTGGTTCTGAATTTGACTTTTTGGGTGCTTTAGCTCCGTTCTTTTTGCAGGTAGACCATCTGATGGACTCTGGCGAGGAGACCAGGGTTATTGCCGGCATTTTGAAGAATTTTTGAAATTTCCTTATTGTTTTACAAAATTGACATGACCTTGGGTTTAAAAACAGGGTTTTTAAATCCACGGTATAAATAAGCTGTACATGATGAAAAATATCAATGAAACATATTTACATACCTCCTTCTGGCTTGCTGGGGACTCATAGACCTCTGACTCATGATCTTGCAATGACATTTGACTGAAACCCTAGACCTAAGACTTTGGACTTCAAGACAAAACAAAACAAGTGTGACACAAGCTCATTAGCTGATATGACCTGATCCAGCAAAGCCAAGAAGGGAACAAGGACCAGCTCCTCCATCAGTTTTATGGCATGCCTAATGGAATGCAAAACTGACATTGATGAGACACCTACTTATGCATATGCAAAGAGTTTTTTGATCACTGATGGAGGGCATCATGACCGACACTAACATTGGCTCCAATGGGGATGGTAGCTCCTTGGAGGTGCCAAGAACCGCAGATCTTTGGGAGAGTAGACTAGTGCTTTCAACCATTGGGCGATGGAGTCATTATTTCGGCAAACGACACAAGACTTTGACTCATTTATTGACTGAAAACTTGACTGAAAACTGACTGAAACTTAACTGAAGCTTGACTCAAACCGACTCGATGGCAAACTGAAATAACTTGAAAAAACTCACTAAATATACCAAACACAAATGACTCATGACTGACTTAACTAAAACAAGAGAAGGGCAGCAGTCCATCAAGATGTGAAATCATGATGACAACCACCGGTGTTTCTTACAAGACTATATACATCAAACTATATCAAAATGCCAATGCAACCAATCAAGCAGATGCATTCTTGATTGATTCTCCTGATTAGATCTTCTGGTCAACAATACAAACCTATCACTGGGCATCCAAAAACATAGTTGACCATATTCTCCTTCATCACTGAATACTGCAATAAACACTATCACTGCTGGCTGCAACAAATCTGCCATTGGATCCTGGAAAACATGAAGACTTGACATTGCCACCTCCTGCTGAAAGAACAAGGTATCCTTTGCTTCAAATTTTGATATGCCTTCATCATGTGCTTCGGAAAGAGTATGTTCCTGGTCCTCAAAAAATTCTGAACAAGTAGATGAGCAGATCTCCTCTTGAAATAACATTTCAAAACATGAGACATATGAGGAAGAATCTGAAATGGAATCCTGAATGATCTTATCTTTTGTAGTTTGAATACATGGTAAGTCATCCTCATATGATATGATAGCCAGATTCTCATTACATTCATCAATCATAAGAGAAGAAACTTCAGATGGTCCTTGAAGCACAAGATGATCATTTATATCGTCTACCACAAATTCACGCAGAAAAACTTTTTCACTTGCTTGAGCAAAGATCTCACCTTGTTGTTCATGAGCTGACTGAATGACCTCCTCATGAAGATCTAGTTCTGGTGAGGTGGGAGCGCTTAGATTTGTAACTTCGTTTTCTTCATGCCAGCTAATCTCAACAGTCGAGTTCTTCTTTATAGGATTCAACACAAGGTATTCTTGGTCATCATGATCTGAATTTTGATCTGAAATAGCTGAGTTGACTGCATTACATTCTAAAATTGACTCTTGGCTACCTTGCACGCTGTCTTCTTCTGTGGGCAGATCTGAAACAAGCTCTTCTCTTTCATCAATTACAGCCATATGGCCATCTTCAACCTGCTGATCTTGACAAGTATCTTCTAAGATTTCTATGTGCTGCTGAAACGGCTTTTCATACAGGGCTTCCATGATCTCTTCATCCATGAAATTATCATCTTCATAAAACTTCTCAAGGCTTTCAATAAAACTATAGGCATGCTTGCAACAGTCTTGAACTAAATTCAATGATGGATAAGAGTCCTTATATCTTTCAATGAACATAGCATGAAAATCCTTTAAACAATAAATACAAGCAGGCGGCAAACTTTCATACCAGGATTGAGCTGCACCTTCCAGAGTGGCCAAGAATATCTTCATCAAGCAATCTTCAGGAAAATCCACCTTCAACTTATGAATATGCATATGAAATCTAACTAGATGTAAAGCAGCATCCTTCTTACCATCATCATTAAATGTAGGCAAATTCCTTGACCAATCTACCTTCGGAATTTTATTTGGAAAACCTGGAATGTGATCTCGTATCAAGGGAGCATATCTTCTTGCAATCCGATCCATCGTGAAAAGCTCAAAGCTACTGATCTCCCTGCAATGAAGTCACCATGAAGCACTGATCGCTGGATTCTTCAGTGAAGGAGTCGCCAGTGAATGATTTCAGCCTTGTCAGTGTTTGATCGTTGTCCACTATCAACAATCAGATCTGAACTTGATACATGTACTGGGGTAAAATTCAAATGAAGTGTTATATCCACAAGCTCACGAAGATTGACTGAAGCAGCGTTTATCTACTAACGCTGATGTAAAACAAGAGCATTTTCGAAGGCTACCTGGCGTAACTTCAGGCTCCATCTAAGACTTATGAAACAAACACATCAATCCACAAACAAGTTTGTTCTCCCCAGTATAGTCGCCAGTATGTTAGCGCTTGAAATTTCACCTCAGGCTGAGAAAGGTAAACCTCAAGGCTACATCAAACCATTTAGCCTCGTAGCTAGCCCTACGGGGCAGGAGAAGGCTCTTTCCGGTCAAACTCGGTGGATTTTTCAATAGGATGAGCTGACCAATTAGAAACACTGATATTAGGCTAGTAAACTGATAAGGAGGGTTGATTTAAAGTTTTTTGGGGTTTTTGGTGGCAATTGGAGGGAGTGCAATTCAGGGTGCGGGGATTGAGCTCAGGTTTTGCAGGTGGGTCTTTGGGGCAAGGTAGGAGTTTGTGCTGATGCCTTTAGCTGAGATGGATGATCAAGGAAGAAAAAGAGAAGCTAAAGAGGGCAAACAATGACTTTGAATCCTCTCTAGACAGTGGAAAACATAAACATTAAACAAATTTGAAAGCTGAGCATGGCAAGCATGAATTCAAACTTTATCACTTCATTTTTTTAATAAGCTGCAGTAAAGAAAGAGATGGAACACATAAACACACTTACAATTACAATAAGAGAACACACCATCAACACAAGAGTCCACAAGAATCCCAATGATGTCTGCAAAACCCTGGTCTTCCTTTTCCTCAAATTGCAGAGATACAAGTAAAATACACAATGATAGTTCCCCCCTCAAGAGTCCAACCATGAAAATGAGCAAGAGAAGGCATAATATAGATGATCTAACTCCTTTCCCCACCTCTAGGGGTCGAGCTCAGCTTCCTAGGAGCTGTTTCAACTAATTCTAAACTGAGCACTAGATAATAGGCAATCAAAACAACTTGCCTCTAAAACTTAGGAAACCTATCCATGCATTAAATTTTTACCATTTACATTCAAGAATCTTCTAGAAGTGATCAAGGAGAGTAAAAGCATCATAGAGCCATGAAAATTACACAAAAATCCATCATTTACATGCCCAAAACATTAAAACAAGTGAAAACAGTGTTTTTCTGGCCGAACTGGTCAAAACAGGCAAAATTCCCTGACGGGTCGCGCACATTGAGAGGCCTGTTTGGGGGCCTTCCCGGTGTCCAAATCAGGTACAAGATAGCTCATTGGAAAGGTCTACGAGTCTACTTTCCAACCCCACCGGAATTTTTGAATTTGGAGTTGATTTGACCCCTCAAAACTCAATTCTCCCAAGACAGCTTTCTGCAACTCAAAATAGGGGTAGAAAGTCAAAATTTGCATGTGTTTTGACTTTTTGGAGGCCCAAATCTCCATAAAAACTGAATTCCATCCACAGGTAGGTGTAACTTTGCATGAAAATTCCAAAAATGCTGAGTTTTCCCCGTTCTGAGTTGCCCCCATGTAGGGTCGCGCGCGGGGTGAGACCCGTTAAAAGGCCAAAACCTGTCAATGTCCCAAAAATGCCAAAAATGTCTCAAAACTTTCAAAATTTCTTGTGCTAGCTGCTAGGAAGAGGCTAATGAGTATCATGGTGAGTGAGAGAAGCCTCGGCTAAGATACGGAGTGGGTTGGTCTTCTTCTTCCTCTTGCGGGCCTCGGACAACCTTCTTTGGAACATTTTCATCTTCGCCTTGCAAACATGCATCCTCGCCCAATAATGATTCTTCATGTTCCTTAGCAGCCTCTTGTCCTGGTTGGCCTTCTCCAACAGCCTATCCAAGCGAGCATTCTCCTGAATGAGCAAAGACTCTCGGTCATCAGGCAATGGGTCACCGGGCCTCCTACGGTTCAAAGTTCGATCACTGCGGATCCTCCATAGCTCATCAAGTTCTTTTTCCTCTTCTAATTGTTTGTTGCGCTGCTCCAGATAAGTGATGGTCCATTGAGCCATTTGGAGCTTTTGCTGCAACACGAGGTTCTCCTCCTCTCTCTGTCTGATAATCTCATAAAAATCTGAAGAAGGAGAGCGGGCATCAAGGTCAATGAAATCATCATGTGTATCACCGGCTCTCTCATCCTCAACCATGGGCTGCTTGCCCTCCCGCACTGCCTCTACTGATGAAGAATGTGAGGCCCCTTCCACCTGGTGTGGAGATAACACTCACTGCCCTGAAGATGATGACGAGACCCCTTCCACCTGTTGTGGAGAAAGTACTCGTCGAGCTGCTGCAAACAAGGCCCTGTGGCCTCTCTGGTAGGTGACCTGAGGTGAGGAAGCAACATGTCTCGGAACAATGATCTCGGGCTGGTGAGATGGACCTCCCTCCTCATAAATGACCTCTGGCTCCGGCTGTGGCTGTGGTGGCGCTGTGAAGAACTCATGGGAAATGAACTCTTCCCATGGAATGCCCTGCTGACTCAACTAATGGGAAACAATGAGCTGGATGAGACCATAGTGACATAAACTCCTAAACTGCTGGGCTGGGGTCTTCCTCTGTAACATAGGCACCATCCTCTGAATATTCTGGAAGAAGAAAACCGGGATGTTCATCATCCTCACTCGGGTAAAGTGCATCAACAGGCAGATGTGATAAGAGTACACCTGTGAAAACCTGCCCTCACATATAAAGTAATGCATGATGAGTTTCAAGATCGGAGCATACTCCCTCCAGAGAAATCTGAAAGGAAAGACCCCCGACAAGTGTCTCATGAAGGCTGGCATGACATATGGCTCAAAATGAACAAAATCCAACACTTTGCGCTTGGGCCACACCTCACCCACATTTGGTATCCCGGTAGCCTTTGAAATCACTTCCGGAGACAACACAAAGTTCACTCCTGCCAGAGTGACCTGCCCATCATGAAGGTGCAAAACAAATAAGCAGGCCAACTCCCTGTGGTGCTGGATCTGAGCAAGCTTCTCGCAAAACTGGAAACATGACATATACCGAAAGCAATTCACTGCTAAAGGACAGGCTTGCAATTCTGCCAATTAGGTGGGCTCCTCTCTCTTATGATGACCACCTTTGCCCCCCTACGAGGCCTCCGTTGTACCTCAACCTCTGTAGAAGAAGACTGGTCATCACCTTGCTCATAGGTCTCGGTGGTTGACATGGTGCTTTTGAGCAAAGTGGAGAAAATAGACAAAGTAAACTGCTGCCCTTGCCTGCAAAAATGCTGAGTTGTATGCTGTTTTCAAGGGGAAAAAATCATGAAGGAAATGTTAGGGGAGGGTATTTTTTAATAAGGAAAGGGAAACATATGAAAACAGGGAATTTTCAAGGGACAATTCACAAACTGTCAAACATATAATCTCATCTTAATCAGCGGGAAATCATTTGCAAAGAAATGCTTTTATTAGGGGAACATGGATAATAATAACCAAGGGAAATGACATGTATGCTCAACAGGGGGATGGGACAGCATAGATAACTTGCTCATTTGATTTCTGCCTTTCAATGTACATCATAAGGCACACTCTGTTTTTCAAAGGGGTTCATGTACATTTGATGCTAGGGGAAAAGAGCTTCATTGACAAAGATATTAGGGGATAGAAGGGAAAACATGGTTTTTGCTTTTTAGGACCACAGCAACATTACTTTTGATCAAATATACATAGCAATATTTCCTTTGCTTTTGTTTATATACACAGCCACATTTTCTTTATTTCTTGTTTTGGCATTTTATCATCATATTGCTTTCTTTTTTGCATAATCATTTTGTTTTTCTTTCATAGCATTTTGTTCTTTTTGCTGTGTGTGTTTTTATATCACAATGGAGGGTATTAGGGTTTTGGGAATGTGTTTAGGGAGGGATAGGGTTTGATACTTGGAAGGAGGAAAATTTCATATTCTTTGCAAATAAGATAAGATAGAGATATATGATGACAATTGTGAAATCAATGGGGAAACATGGAGGGAACATAAATGGGAATTAAAACCTTGAAAAAAAAACAGCAAACCCTAGCATTATGCCTACATTGACAAGCAATCACCAAAATCTATTTTCTTTGCATTCTTAGTGATAAAAACATATAAATGAAAGCTCATCATTCACCATTCATCAATTCATCAAGTGTATAGACCCTACCTCGGTCGATTTTGCAACTTAGAGGGCGATTGGACAAAATTTGGGGCGGTTTTGGTGTCAACAGCTTGACGGGTCGCGCAGGGCACCCAACGGGTCGCGCACAGCCCGACGGGTCGCGCCCGTTACAAATTAACACTGCTGGGAGGCGCCTGACGGGTCGCGCACCGCCCAACAGGTCGCGCACAACCTCTGACGGGTCACGCACCTGAAACTGGTTCAATTTCTCTGCACTTTGCCTCCTTTCGCCTCTTCGCCCTATCACTTCTTCTTGCAAGCTCTTTGGATGCACAATGAGGGTATTGAGAGGGAATTTGACTCTTTATAATCTCAATTTGAAAAAATTTACTTACCAAACCCACTTTCTAATGTTTTGCCTTGACACTTTCTTTTAACATTGTTTTGAGTTTTCTTTTGTTCTGAATTTGACTTTTTGGGTGCTTTAGCTCCGTTCTTTTTGCAGGTAGACCATCTGATGGACTCTGGTGAGGAGACCAGGGTTATTGCCGGCATTTTGAAGAATTTTTGAAATTTCCTTATTGTTTTACAAAATTGACATGACCTTGGGTTTAAAAACAGGGTTTTTAAATCCACGGTATAAATAAGCTGTACATGATGAAAAATATCAATGAAACATATTTACATACCTCCTTCTGGCTTGCTGGGGACTCATAGACCTCTGACTCATGATCTTGCAATGACATTTGACTGAAACCCTAGACCTAAGACTTTGGACTTCAAGACAAAACAAAACAAGTGTGACACAAGCTCATTAGCTGATATGACCTGATCCAGCAAAGCCAAGAAGGGAACAAGGACCAGCTCCTCCATCAGTTTTATGGCATGCCTAATGGAATGCAAAACTGACATTGATGAGACACCTACTTAGGCATATGCAAAGAGTTTTTTGATCACTGATGGAGGGGATCATGACCGACACTAACACCTTGTAAGATTGCTCCAACCATTCAATGGTTGGATCATTAAATTTACAATGATCCTCTTGAAAACCCTGAAATCTTTGAAAAGATAGATTTTGAATTAGAGGCATGGGATTATAATAAGAATCTTGTGAGGGAAAATAGATCTGATCCTATTTAGCAGTCATGTCAAGACAGTGAGGACCTGACATAACCATCAGTAGAGATTGAAGTGCCTCAACCGCTCGAAAAAAATCCGAATAGTCAAATGTTGAACGATGAAGATCGAAGGATGTAAAACAAATTCCATTGGATATAATGTTGGGAAAATGATAACATGAATGATGGTCATCAAAAACAAAATAATGATCAGACGATTTGATTAAAGCATCAAATTCGCAGTTTTTAGTAAATGAGGATAAATCAATTTGAACAGTTCTGTGAATGCTCTGAACAATTGAACCAAGTTCCTCACAAATCAAATGTGACAAACTCTTTTCCTGTAACTGGTGACAAACTATGCAAGCATCGTAGTCATGAAAAGAGTTTAAAATGGATGTCAACACAACAAATGCATGAGACCAGTCAAGACATGGTGAACAGAGAAGAGCTTGATTTGTCTGATAACTCATGCATTCTTTATTACTCAAGAGGACTTTAGGTGCAATGAAGGGGAAGAATTGCAATATAACATTCACGAGAAAAACTGGAAGCTGATTATTAAGAGATGAATATGATAGGCATGATTCCTTCAGCCAAACATAGTTTTTTAAATGACCAACTTCACAATTCCATGACTCTATGAGAAACACATTCCAAACCTGAGTTTGACATGAGAGATTTGCATGAAGATGAATAAACTAAAAAAGATGATTGAATTCGGTCAGAAGTAAAATATTGAACATTTGAAAGATCATATCCGAAATACATTATATCTAGGATCTGAGTAGGATATGGATATTACATGGATACATTATGATGACAAACATTGGGAACCGATTGACAGAGAATTTTTCATATAGTTGGGACTGAGTTACCTTCATATATTGAGACAGTGTTGTTGTACGAGACAAGCTCAGGCTTGTGGTTGCAACCTCCATGAGAGGGAGGATGAATATGGTATCCTTTTGTGATTTATACGATTATTTATGTTCTAATATGATATCTGATTTAATGACCTGCATGAACAGGAGACCACTGCTATTGAGACACGATGATTACCAGATATGAGCACAATGATATGTTTCTGATCTATAGGGAGTAGGATTGATCGAGGACACTAAGCCATCTCTTTGCCCCTGTCTAAGCTCCCAGGATGAGGAGTTGAGATAGAGGGCTCTTGGGGTTGAGGGAACTCTCGACAATAAGGTATCACCCCTATATGTTACCCATAGGTTTGGAGTAGTGACTCACCCTATCTTGGTCTTTGCATAGTATGCCCCAGTTGGCATCATAGCCACAAGCAGGGCTTGTTGGGATTATCTCTCCCCGTTTAGCCAATGGGTTGAGGAGGCTTCGTGGTGTGTTATCCTTACCTCTTGGTAAGTTGGGTATCTCGTCCAAGATCGAATTATGATGCAGGTGTTCTACCACATGACTATTGAGATTCATTGCTGGGAATATCGGCAGGAAGTAGAATTGGGTTGATATTTTCTTGCCTATGCAATTCTGGGTTGAGCATGAGCTCCCTGATGTTATTCAAGGATTGCTATGTGATCCCCTATGTGGTTGATATCCTATTGCTCGAAATGAGGTCGTAGTAGTAGCTCCCCCATGAGATTTCAGGTTGATATTAAGCTCCCTAATGTGGTTCCAAGTTGAGATGTGCTCCCTAATCGTATGCTCTACGATGATTATATAGATTGTAGATTTAGCTCCCTTTCGATATCCCTGGGTAGTAGCCTGCTAGCAGAGATTCCGGGTAGTAGCCCAACGGACATAGGGTGGTAGATTGAGCTCCCCTCTGATGTCAAAATTCTTCTTCTTTTAGATTCGAGAATGTTCAACATATGAGCAGGGACAATCAAAAGATAAGTAAGAATGAGCAAGAATTGAGATGATCAGTGATTATTCGAGATGATGAGATACTTGATACTGGATAGGATATGATGACAGGATGGCATGTTGATCGATGGTCATATATTGATAGGTGGAATTCTCCCTAGTTGAGAGGGAGTGTTAAAATATTAAATTGTGTTCAAATTCCACTTTACATAGC